>CM076927.1:4668106-5868130 GCA_039566165.1 Maruca vitrata
CAGCCCTTCAATACTCACTCAGCTTCGAGACATGCTTGTTCATCTTATCGATGGTCAGATGCAGAACCTCCCACAGGTAGCCGTGGGTGAAGAACGGCGCCATCTCCTTGGAGAACAGCCACGTGGCCACCGCGCTGCACTCCACGATCTGCGTCTTCAGCATCTTGTCCACTAGGACGCAGACCATCTGAGGGTGCCGCTGCCACAGCTCCCACACGTTGCGAAGGATGCATATCTGGGCCTCTTCAGACTCCGCCAGGATCTGGGGGTGGATTTAGTGTGTGGACTAAAACTTGGGTAATTAAATAACTGAACGGACTCATAGGCAATTCTAAATATCTCGTATATTACTACGCTGCAGTGCCGGATTAAGCCAGCGCGGGGCCCGTAGCATTTGCTTCTCTTACTAATATGGCTAATCTGGCACAGCTACGCTGTTGTAGTTAGTGCAGGGAAAGTGTATTCAACCTCTTTTCAACTCCAACTCATCACAGTCTTGAGATAATATTGTAATCGGCAAAATAAATTAGAACCTTGCTTCATAACGATTACAAGGCTCCTTCAAATTTACCACTCAAAGGAATCCTACACAGACACGTCTGCGGCCCGTCTGCACCCTCCCTCCACTCTTCCTCTCCTGTCTACTCACCTTAAAAACGTAATGGAACTTGGAGATAGCGGCGATGCTGTGTGAAATGCTCTTGCTGCCGAAGTTCAGTAGCGTCTGTACGAACACATCTATCTTGAGCGGGTTGTGCGGTATACCCTTGATAACTTGAGCAGGGTCTACACCGAGACGTCTGCGGCTGCTCCCCCCACTCTCCTTTCTCTCTTGTCCTCATCATATCCGTACCGATTTCGGTAACGGCGACTTCAAGCATGTCATCTCTACTAACCTTAAACACGTAATGGAACTTGGAGATAGCAGCGAAGCTGTGTGAAATGCTCTTGCTACCCAGATTCAGTAGCGTCTGCACGAACACGTCTATCTTGAGCGGGTTGTGCGGCGCGGCCTGGGCGGTGGCCGGTTGCTCGCCCTCCCGCAGAGGGTTAGGTAACTCCCGGAGGACGTTGAGCGCCTCCTCAGCTGTGCACTTGTTGCGCACGTTCACTACCAGCTGATGGGCGGCTTCCGTGCCCGGGAGGGACGCTGTGGAAAGAAGAGATGTCTTTAAATCTACAGACAAAGCGAACCATATATCTAAAGAAGAAGCATTCGTCTGCCGCCTTAACCCTTTAATTGGTAATGGCCACCGGATTACCACACTTTTATTTAAACCTTATTCCGTCAAAATGAGGTCCAAAAGCAATGAAACTTCAAAATTTTATACTGGTTAAAGGCTTAAATTGCTTGTTTCTTAGCCACTGAAAATCACTGTGAACCTTTTAATGATGATGCAATGCAAATATGTATTTTTTAAAAACCAATGTACGTTATTATTTTGCTTTGCAGTGGATATTAAATAAAACATACATTTTCAACCAGGTAAATTGACCAGGCTTTCTCAAAATTTAATTAAAAACTATAATTGTACGATTCATTAATATGCCTTTACAAATTGGTATTCTCATAAATCTTGTAAGTTCGTATATTTAATATGTACGTAAACATATAAGCGAGTATTCCTATCAGCTGATCACGAATCGCAGCAAAGTGCTAAATGTTGAAATCGGAGCCAATTATTATGCACGTTCGAACGCGTCCACAATTACTAGCGATCGCTGGTTCGATACCCGCCGCGAACAATACTGTTCATTGCAAAAGTAGCTATCATGGGAATCCGCTACGTATCTTGAAATTAACATTGTTTCGTATCGGAGGACTTTCCTGGCGATTTATAGTTGTCGCGTAATAAGTGTTAGGCTCAGCGGAGCTTTCAGCCCTAAGTACCTAATAAACATAAAATTTATTAAAAAAATGGTAGATAATAACAACAGCCTTTTTGGATTCTATGGAGAGCAAGGTATATCATTCATCACACGTGTCAGTGAAGCATAAGCTACTTATTGAGTTTAGTATCCAATAAGTATACATGAAAAAGGACGACTATTCGGCGGCTTTAACACCAAAGAAATTCTTAGGTTCTTTTTTTTTTTTATAATAAGCTAACAAGATGACCTCACTCCACCTGATGGTAAGCGGTAGTGAGATCCAAATATGAGGTGGATAGGCACAATAGACCATATTAAGCCTGTCGCACTCACCCTGAAAGCCCGCTGAAAGAGGAGATCACTGCTGCGGCAACAATGAGACAAGGCGTGGAGTCTCGCATTAGTATTGAGCTGTGCGTGTCCGAGTTGGCCAGTCCGCCGGACGGAAGGGCCCCCGTTTCTACAGGTCTCCCAGGCCGGCGGGCTGACCCACTCTGCTCGCACAATACCGCCGCTAAGACTCGACTGGTCCGGCGCTTGCCGCAACAATGGTCCCCCCTGGCTCCGTTTCGAACAGTGCTGATCCAGGAACGCGATCTGACCGAGAGAGGCCAGAGTCACTTGGCGGGTTTTACGCAACTGTATGGTGGTAACAGCAACCGGTCGACAAAACGTCTCCCACCTGAGAAACTTCGTTCGAAGGTTGTGTAGTCAACCAACCCGCACTCAGCAGCGTGGTTGACTAAGACCTTGTCGCCCTAGTTTAGGGTAGGCCCGAGACCCAGCAGTGGGGACGTATATGGGCTGATGATGAAGTATATATGCTATAAAATAAGAACTTATGGTGCCTAACTGAACTCCGTCCAGCTTATTTTCTAGTACTCATAGCATATTATGTAATGTGAGCTTTATGTAGTACACCGATGAACAATACCGCTTGCAAAAGTGCCGCTATCGCCTCGAGAGCGATCTTGGGAACGAAAAACCGAAACGAACACAAGTTTTTATAGGTAATTGTGCTTTGCAGATAGATCTGTCGTGCCATTGGAAACAATTTTATAGATTGCTAGGCGTCATCTCAATCAATTGGCTGACGGTAAGACGAAGAGGTGTTTGGACTCCGAAAGACTTAATTATTGATCTTTAGTTTATGGCCATACGGGCCGATAATTTTCCTATCCTCTATCCTACAGGATAATAAGGCATAATTATATAAATTACCATAAATTGTATTTGTATAAAAAACCTAAAGCACACTCCAAAATTTACTATCAACATGGTTAAATTATACTATAATCAATTAATTTTGGGATGAAACAAATACATTATACTAAACCAACAATAGGAATCCAAACTCCACGGTTGATTACATACAACTGAACCCTTCTCGATAAAGAGATAGTGCGTAAGAAAATACACAGTACGTATTCAAATGAAGTGCATAAACACGAGACATTTGAACAAGGAAAGCGGCCAAATTCCAACTGTCCATGCATAGCCGCCGCGTCTCCAACCAACGCCAATACTCGCGATTGATCACCGCGTTCGCTAAATAACAGGCCACTGTTAACTAGCCGGGTAAAATGGAGCCAAGTTCTGGGTGAAGTTAGCGACATGGACTTTTTTATTACTAAGACTACTTTTTTTTATAATAGGCTAACAAGATTACCTCACTCCACCTGATTGCAAGCGGTAGTGAGATCCACATAATTATGAGGTCAACAGGCACCATAGACCATATTGAGCCTGTCGCACTCAGCTTTACTGAGGAAGGGTTCATTTTAAGTTTTATCCTTCCCTATGCAAAAGTAATGTGGTAAAGATAAACGAATAAGGGGATAAGTGTGTTGTTTTCCTTTATAAAACGATATCTGTAAGAAAAGCTGTAAGATACCTATTAAAAGGGACAACATCATCTTCCACATTGTGTATGAATTGGACTCGATTTTGGAAACTTTGCTCTGTACCTTTCTTAACTTCAACAATTGTGACCATTTATATGTAAGGAACTATTTACCGAAACGGCAGATTGATTGATTAACAAGGCAGGAGGATCACGTACAGCTTACGTACTTTCCTAAACACGGGCAAACGTATTGTAAATTAATTATAACTTTTATAATTACTCTTCTTGACTTATATCTCTCTGATAAAAATGGTGGTTATAAATACCGTTTAATAACAATAGTCATTGCTGCAATAAAACGTCGTAATCTCGCAAATACGAATACGATTTTAATCTCTGAACTTGGCCTCAACGCCATTGTGTTCTCTGTTCAGTAAGCGGTTATTAATGAAAATGGAAAGAGTGACTCTGCCCACTGCATACAGAGATTAAAATAGTATGTTGTGGACAAAAAGAGTGCAGCGATTCATTAGCAAAATATCGGACGGCAAAATAGCGAGCGACGCGTTCCGCACACGGGGCTCACGCGACCGACACATAAATAATATATTATGGTCGCATTTCGAATACTTTACACTTATTTCGTGTACTAAAAAACATCTTGATCTTTATAATAACACTGGCAAAAGCATTGTTAGACACAATTGTATATAAATAATTCCGGGTTGAACGTTCTATGCTTGCTATGCAGGTTATTAGAAATAATGTTCGGAATTAATTTTACGTTCATTATTTGATTCTTCAAGTGCGCGTGAAAATGTTTATGAAACTATTCTGCACGAGTATTATAAGTAACACTCGTACAGAATTGTTAAATCATTAATTCATAAAATGCATGAAAACTAAGAGTATAAAACCATATACATATATGTTCTAGTCTAGAGATGGAAGAAAATCGAAGAAGTTTACGGAATAAATACTGTTAACTGCACGACATGCATTTTGAGATAACAGACATCAAGTCAATTTTGAGAATGTCCAACATTTGAAAGGTAGTAAGTTTAAACTTCCTAATTAAGGCAGTCGAAAAGAGCCATTTCGATATTCAACCAATCCTATAGCCGCAAGTACACAATTGCATTTCTTCGTATCGAAAAAAAATATTGATTTTACGGAACGATTGCGTTTGTATGAACAAATAAACTAGCAATTTAATAAACGAATATAATGTACAAGCAAAAGTGCCTAATAAAGCGTCCAAAACAATCGTATCTACAACAAATACGAAACGCCACAAAAGCAAATACATAATTGTTATTCTACGTATCCGCGTGCGGGAGCGGCGGGCGGATGAAAAAACGGCGAAAAGGAGAAGGAAAGTGCGCACGCGACGAAACGCGTTTCACTCGCGCCGGCCGCGGGCGGCTTCAGGCGGCGTAAATCATTACTTATCCGTACGTTTTCTTATGATTTATTTGGTGCATTTTTAGGGTTCTTTATCCAGAGGGTAAAAATTTTAAACCCTATTACTGTACTAAGACTTCGCTGTCGGCAAGTCCCGTACCCAAAGAGTATAACGGATGAGAGCCCCCGGAAGTCTGGTTATGATGACTAGGCTACTCCAAGCCATCATCGTAAGTCAGTTAGGAAAAAAAAGGGAGCCTATTACTACGATTTCGCTTGTCTACCGGTCCTTCTTTCCCAGGCTATATCTCAAGAACGATAATAGCTAGACAGTTTAAACGTTTCACAAATGATGTATTGCTATTATTGCTTGCAAATTCTCCTCCTTCAAAATTAGTATTAACCTCAATATTCAAAAATAAAATAAATTAAAATTTACGAGGCTCCCATTCAACAAACATGATTTTCACAATATTGGTACGGAGCCCTTCATTCGCGTGTTCGTTTCGCACTTGGGCGGTTTTCTTTTCACTGCCACAATGAGGGAGAGTATAGGTGGTTGAATGATTAATATTAAACCAATTCGACAATTCACTATCGAAAAAGCGAATAAAGATAAACTAGTTATTGCCAACATTTTCAAATGAACAGTTATAGTAAGACGACTTTTCAAGAGTCAATGTAAAACCTCGACCACAAATTAAATATATCCTCTACAATCATTCTCAAAAATGTTATCCAAAATCTACTAAGAATCATTTTTCCAATCAGTAACCTTGATTCTATAAGATTTTCCTGTCGTTAGGAAAATCATCCACTACAAATAAATCTAACCTCCAACTGAACAATCCTTGCAGAAACCGAGCCATTTTATTTTGAACCTTTCAGGTTCATCCGGAGATCAGATCAATGTACAACGCTAGTGGCTACTGCCTACTTGTAAAGAGTAGTTCCCCTTATAATGATTTCTGATAAAGTATGCGTTCATATTTTAATTTCCTATTTATATTTAACCGACTTCAAGAAAGCTACGTTACTCAATTCGACCGTATATATTTTTCGTCTCTCCATTCTACACGGCCCTCCAAGGCATACTCTCATCCTCCTCTATCAAGCCGCATCAGATCAAGATTGCATCTAGACACGCGGTAGCGTGTCAAGCCAAGTTCAAGAAACAGAACTGGCGAGCCGCACCGTGTGTAATATTACACGAACCATTTGGAACCACTTTTGAACCCCTCATAAATCAAAAACTATTTCACATAAACGTATCAAATTTGGCTCATATATTGTGACTTGCGAGATAAATATGTGTTCTAAATTTCATAAGCTTATCTCAAACAGTTATTTAGATATTAATGTCCAAAAATCCTCATTTTTATCATTGACTGACTGACAGATCAAAATTCTAACCCAGTTCCAAATGACCTAGAGAGTTAAAATTTGGTATGCAGATAGGTAATTACATGAATACAAAGGAAAAAATAAAAAACTGGCAATTTTTTAATATTTTTTTTTTTATAAGAGGCTAACAAGATGACCTCACTCCACCTGATGGTAAGCGGTAGTGAGATCCACATATGAGGTCGACAGGCACAATAGACCATGCTGCGGTTAGGTTCTATTATGAACGCTTAACATAAATACCTAATTAGTGCCTAATCACGCCTATATACCGGGGAAGGCAGAGCACTAAGTATATATTTAGGTATACATACTTACTTATTTACAATTAAGAGTAGGTACTTATAGTCGGTTTTCATATTTTTTAGGGTTATACCCCGTAAACGTAGGAAAATACAGTAACTGATTCAATTGTTTTATATTTATAAAGTCTATTTTTAGTTTTGAATTTCCCTTTTACAAAGGACCTACGGCGTTACGATGATATATACTTTTCTACAAAAAGTAATGATATCCAATCAAAAACATAAATGTGAAATGAGAGCCAAGTTCAATATTATGATAATTGCCTTGGTTGTTGACTTCAACGACAAAAGAAGTGAGATCTAAATGGGTGCCAAGTTCAATGGTCAGCCCTGAAATTTATTTATAAGTAACACTATAACATACCTATCATATCTTCTTATAACATAAGATAATGTATGGTGGTAGCCTATGAAGGTCTGTCTTGGCTAGTTTTCTTTAGTTAGTTAGTTAGTTGTCTTGGTTAGTTTGGTATTTGTCGGTATTTATTTTATAATTCCGAAAATTTGGATTGTTGGTAGAAACTAGCGAGCGAACATAATAATACGTTGGTAGGTTTATAGAAACTAGCCAAGACAGACCTTCATAGGCTACCACCATACATTATCTTATGTTATAAGAAGATATGATAGGTATGTTATAGTGTTACTTATAAATAAATTTCAGGGCTGACCATTGAACTTGGCACCCATTTAGATCTCACTTCTTTTGTCGTTGAAGTCAACAACCAAGGCAATTATCATAATATTGAACTTGGCTCTCATTTCACATTTATGTTTTTGATTGGATTCTCATTAATGCGCGGATGTCGGTTGCAGCATTTCCCCGCTGCTTTTGAGCAACCGGTGTTGTACCTACGTTTTATATATTTATTTTAGTGTAGGAAAATATTATTATAACCCTATTTTTAAAATTAGAAAGAAGTTGAATACTGGTTAACATTCGTTGGATTTTGCCATCGACTCAAGGAGAAGAAGTGCATAGCGACTCTGCTGTACATAAAGAATTCGTATATTGTTTAAAGGAAAAAAAGCATACATGATAAAACTGTTAACAGAGTATACGTTTGAAAAGAAAAGTCCTAAAGTTGTCGTTCTATATAAAATTTTATAATATGAAACGTTTAATATATAATTTTAAACTGTCATGGTTACACACATTAGAAAACTGAAAGTGTCCGGGATATTTACCATGTTCAATAACATGGTAAATATCCCGGACACTTTCAGTTTTCTAATATGAAACGTTTACGCTTTGACGACAAACAAACAAATGTGATTTCAGTTAATTTCAGACAAATTGGTAATGTTCAATTAGGAAAACTGCTTTTTAGGGTACATTCACACGACGTTTTTTGAGAAAACAAAAACGTGACACATGCCACCTATCGGTCTAAGTAGGAAATTGATGCTTATACGATTCATTACATAACACGACATCACGCAACGTATGGGCTGTAATTACTGAAATGTGTAATAGTGGTTAAATGACAGTTACAAAATTGGAAACTATACTAATTAATCATAATTAAGTTTAATAACAAATCGCTAATTTATGAAGAAGAATACGTTTATTTTTTCAATACATATATAAACGGTTTGTCTATAGACGGCACATTCAACATGAAATATGGATTTTTAATGTTGTTACTTTAATTTTCTTACAAAAGCATTTTGTTATTTATATTATTATATTTTAATTAACTATCCACCTATAAATAAACTCGACAATGTCGGAATCTTGCTTATTTTATATTCGTAACAACCAGTCAAAGACTTATACTTTTAATTTGTATTTATTTAACCAATTATGAAACCTGTGGAAGTCGTAGGTTTTTTGACCATTGCTTGGTGAAATCGTCGACTCATTGATTAATCAATGATTCCAATTGAGTAGTTTTACCGATTATATCGATATTACATACCGATGCATTTTGCCTCTGTTTTCCAAATCATTATGCTATTCATTCAAGACTTTATTATAACCATGTTTATAAACTTACATTTTAATTTAAGACTCCAAAAAGATATCGGCCCATATACGTCCCTACTGCTGAGGCACGGGCCTACCGTAAACTAGATCGACCAGGCCTTAGTCAAAAAGATAGTAATTCGACTGAATTGTTTTACTTAAACTGATATAATCGTTAGAAAGACTACAAAGAAAATACAGATTCATCAATAACACACCTGTGCAGGCAAAACAAACTCTCATCGACGACAAAAAAAACCCGCCAAGTGCGAGTCGGACGTTCGCCTGGAGGGGCTCCGTACGGATAATTGTCAAACCATTTTTTTAGTATGGGAGCCCCCTTAAATATTCATTTATTTTTTTGTTTTTTTTTTTCTAACTGACTACGATAAGTCCAAATCATTCCGTATCTGGGACATTTCCACACACGGTCACCTGACCCCAAACTAAGCAGAGCTTGTTCTTTGGGCGTCAGAGATTGATATATACAAAGCTATTTATAAATACATATTGACATCCAGACACGAATCGACCTATGTAAAAAATGTCTATGAAAAAATTTACAGCGCCCCTAGCGGTATTGCTAAGATGAACTAAAATCTATAGTATGAAAAAAAACTATTTGATAGATTTTTAACGTATAACGGTATGTAAGTTTTCGATAGCTAATTCATGGTAGCGCTACCGACTGGGAATCGAACACTTGGAACCGCCCACTTTTCCACCGAGCCAGTCTCGCTAATATGGTCTAAGGGTCTCATGTTTATCCCGCTTGCCGGGCACGGAACCCAAAGAGTCTATCATCTAGTACGACAGTGTTCGGGCGCGCAGTGGGGCGGCGGTGGCGCGGCGCCGGCTCCGCAGTCCGCGCAACCCGGGCGGAGCGCCCCGACGCCTGCGTGACGCGAGTGTCTATGATCAGTGATCACCATGAGAACCGCTTTGCTTTGCGTACTGTTCGCGCTCATTGTGAGTATTCACACGTATATTCGATAGTTTTTTTTTTTGACCAGCGATGATGGCTTGGAGTAGCCTTGTCATCTTCACCGGACTTGCGGGGAAGCGGATGGCTCTCACCCCTAAGATTCGCTAGTTAGTATAAAAATATGTATTCAGAGTTATATGGACTTTAATATAAATTTATTTTTATAAACACTTTAAACTAAACAATACTAGTGCCGTGTTCAGATATGATAGGTGCGCAAATTTAACTGTTTTCATATCTAAAATATTTTTTGTATAAGCCTGGATTCGTGCTCTGTTACTGTACCAAATAAATAAATATGTTTTTGGAATACGTCCATTTAATATTGTATTGTCATCAAACTCACAACTGCCAATTTTCATAACGCGACGATTTTCAGAAGATGGTTAAATTAATTTCCATAGATTTGATTACATAGTTACTCACATACATGTCGACCTAATAAAAGCGTGTTAAAAATAGAGGAGAATGGAAAGGGGATGATGATTTTTTTTTAATTAAGACCTACAAAGGAATTCATAAGTAACGGTCGAACAAATTGAAACAATTTACGTTAATATTTGCGCGCCGAATTATCCAAATTCTTTCATACAAATTTTAATTTAAGCTTCGTAAGCACTGTGAAAAATTTTGATGGATTTTCAGTATACGATCGTAAGAGATTTTTTACTTAGTGAGGTACTCAATTTCAATTAATCTATCATCAAAATTAATAATGTGGACTAAGCGTTAAATGTCGTACACTCGTTAGTGTAGTGGTAGTAAATGTTTCTTTTTTAGGGTTCCGTAGCCAAAATGGCAAAAACGGAACCCTTATAGTTTCGTCATGTCCGTCTGTCCGTCTGTCCGTCTGTCCGTCTGTCCGTCTGTCACAGCCGATTTACTCGGAAACTATAAGTACTACAGTGATGAAATTTGATGGGAATATGTGTTGTATGAACCGCTACAAAAATATGACACTAAATAGTAAAAAAAAGAATTGGGGGTGGGGCCCCCCATACATGTAACTGAGGGATGAAATTTTTTTTTCGATGTACATACCCGTGTGGGGTATCAATGGAAAGGTCTTTTAAAATGATATAAAGTTTTCTAAAAAACATTTTTCTTAAAGTGAACGGTTTTTGAGATATCAGCTCTCAAAGTCGTAAAAAGTATGTCCCCCCCCCTCTATTTTTATAACTACGGGGTATAAAATTCTAAAAAAAATAGAGGTGATGCATGCTAATTAACTCTTTCAACGATTTTTGGTTTGATCAAAGTATCTCTTATAGTTTTTGAGATAGGTTGATTTTTATTATATTTGCTGCTACGGAACCCTTTGTGCGCGAGCCCGACTCGCACTTGGCCGGTTTTATTTATTATGATAGATAAATTAATGTGAGCTACATAAGATAACACGGGTTTCACGTTTCTTTGCATTCTTTTCGCGCTAGTTGTAAGTATAAATTAACTGATACATTCGCAAACGTTCCGCGAGCTTGGTGATGCTGAAAACAATTAAAATAGTCCATTTTGCTGGTGGATAATCGGTAGTATTTTAAGTGGAGAGATTTGAGAGTTTAATTTATGAACAATTCCAGCAACCAGTGCTATATTTTTCTAGAGGGAAGGATTTAGGTTTAGGTGAAGCGCCTTGAGTCGCCAAAAAAGTTAAATGATTTTTTTAGCTGTTAAATTGTGTAATTAGTGATAAGTGGTCAAAAGACAAAAGCAAACTAATCCTGATCATTAACAAGCTCTGTAACATTTAAGTCAGAACTACTGTAAGAAGTGCCTACTGAATGAAGAAAGCAATAGCTTTTTGCGCCAATAAACTTATTTTTATCGTATAAAATAATTCATAAGAAAAAATACCTATATATAGTTCTTATAAATAACAAATAATGAGTTGTCAATAAATATATAACTCGCCGCTCATAAGTTGTTAATCTATTGAAAAAAAATAACCATAAAACTTTGATTGACTAATTTGTTTATAAATATAACGTAAGTGTTAAAACCTCTCTAAATCAACTATATCCACGTCTATTAACAATATGAAACTGCATAACACAGACAATGACCTTTATAATAGTATTGTTTGTTGGCGGATGAGATTTTCCCATGCAAAGTGGAGCAATCGAATGCAAGACGGTATTGTAAACCTAACCTTTACGTGGATATTCATAACACTATCTCGACCAAATGACAACATAATTACACTAGATATTAATTTACCTGGCGGTTCGACGCAACGGTTGCACAGTGCATCGAATCGGTAGTTAGCATAAGAGATGTTATCATATCCCTTACACCATTTACAAACTTTAAAAAAACCTACTCAACGGAAGTTATTCATATCTGCTTCGAAGTTGAGTGATCGAGTTTTTTTTCCTAACTGACATACGATGATGGCTTGGAGTAGCCTCAACATCATCACCGGACTTACGGGGGAGCGGATGGCCCTCATATAGGTGATATCTAGTAAACACATTGAAAAATATTTTGTAATATAGATATAGAACCCTTGCCGAGATTAGTAAGTTGGTATAAATTAATTTCCCTGTATAAAACAAAAAACGGAGTAAGTTTATTTATAAAACCTATAAATATGGCTATACAATAAAAATAAATAATCTGTTTGATTGACGATTTCACAGATATTTTTTTTTCTAAACACATACGATTGTTAAAACATTAAGGTAAGCCTTGCCTCAACGCAAAATTCTACAATTGAAGCTAATTTTACGGCCGGCCACTCATACGTTTTCTATCTTGTTACGTGTTACTTCTACATGAAAGTGAAACTTAATAATTAATTCATAGTTGTATATTGTAAACACGTGTACTAAATAAGATCATGATGGAACAGAAGCTGTCAATGAATACCGACGGGCGATCTTTGATTGGTGTTATTAAACAGCTATTGTAGTTACGGCCACTCCGTAGCCACAATAACTGATGCATAACAATCAAAATATAGTTTACTTACATTTCCTGTGCCGAAAACCAATCACAAATGGCTACAAATTATATGAATACTACTAATATGTACACCACTGTGAAATACTAATATCGCTCAAATAAGTAGTCAAATTATACCAATGATCGCTGTGTACAGTCAAAAGCAACAGTAGATGATCAAAATCAAAAATACAATACTTATAACGGAGTCCATATCAGAAATGTGTGGCAACGAAGTCATTGTAAATTATACCAACATTAAACTTATATGCTTTTAATAAAAAAGTAATATATTGATTGAGAGCGAATTAAAATCTGATATTGATGATCTATGTACTTTTTCTGTTGACTGTACCATTCATACATTCAAATAAATCAACAAATAAATTACCCCGAGCCTGATATAATAAAAAGTGATTTTTCTGTGTCGATCATAGTCCCACTTTCTTCGTTTTTTTTTTATTAATAAATGTTGTCAAAATAAATTTGTAATTTTATAAAATATAAAGAAAGATTTATAACTTACAATTAACGCTAACTAATTTTACGACGTTAATATAAATAAATAATTCCAATAACTTCCATATAATACATGTTTATGTAAAGCAGGAAATAAATTGTTTTTTTTATATAGGATAAAATATTTCATGATTTTTATGAAACTTCTAACACTTTTTTTCTTGGGAATTGAAGAAAATGACATTTCAAATACCCGCTTATTTCAGTCCAGAACAAAAATCTACTATCAGGTGGGGTGAGGTCATCTTGAACTTCACTATGTATGCATATTTCTTTTAAACTATGTAATGGAGAATAGAGGAAGATTAATATACCCGAAGCGTAGGGATGGCGGGGCACTAGTAAAAAATAAAGAAAAATGTACTCATGATAACGTATGATAAATTGATATGATTCAACGTTACGCTGTGCCACGGTGTATGGTCATTTGGGTCTAGCTAGATCACTATCAATGGGAGATAAATAACTGCTTCCACAGTATCGAATTAAACAACAATAGGTTTACAACAGGTTTCATTGATTATAGGCTTTCGATTGTTATAAGAATTGCTTAATTCCTCTTCGACGCTTTAACGGTGAAGGAAAACATCGTGAGGAAACCAGCACACCTGAGAAATTTTTCAACGGTGTGTGAAGCCATGTCAGAGGCCTACGGGCGGTTTAAAAACTTTGACACCAGGTTGTTCAGCAACCATACGATAAGAAGAAGAAGAATTTCTCTTCAAAAGGAGGAATGTCCGAGTTTTAGTTAGTCTAGATTTAAGACCTTTTGTATAGAGTACTAAAATAAATAAAAATCTAAGATATAATGAAGTATAAGACGTTAAATGAATAGAAAAATACATTTAAGGCCTGCTTGAATGTCGTTTCACGGCCCGCCTGAAGAGCCTGGGATTATGTGTGGAAGGGAAAACATGAGCTGGCAGGACATTCCATGCCCTAATGGCACGGGGAGGAAAGGGGAACTGAACCACTTGGTACGGGCATACCCATTGACATATTGACTGTTAAAGAAATTTAAGCATTTTTTTTTATGTCACCACAACGGAAAACACGAACTCTCCATTTTAATGACATTATAATTTAGTACTAATTAATATGAATACAGAATTAATAAAGCATATAAATCAGTCAGTCACAATAATTCGATGCTATTTATTGAATGAACAAGGAACAAGATTCTTTAATATACTGGATAGCGATACACTTTTTGCGATTACAATCTCGGAAATAATAGAAATACCGTCAAATTCTAAGCTCTATTCTGGTGCATAATCCTTACCTACACCTAGATTAATATTGTAGGTAAAGAATTGAACGTTGTGCCTAACCCACGTGACTGCAATGTTAACTAGTTATTTCTTTTTAATTTCTAGAGCTCAGAAGCATATGGGCGGATGTGCAGATAGGGCATTATGTTTTTATTGGGTAGCAAAGAAATACACTTCTTTCTCTATCTATACCACTGACAGCTATATTTCTATCCCTTTTCTGGGCTGAGATAATTTCGTGCATAATGTCGGATCTGACAGGTTTTCCAAAATCATTAGAACCTTAAGGTTTTATTTTCACTTCCATCTCTCTGCGTCTACAATGCTGATTATTTATTTTGGTGGATTATAAGTTTGGCCCTTATGCCTAAAAAAAATATTCTCACAAAGGCTACGTAAAAGGAGTCACGCCTTTATGGTCTGAACAGTGATTTAAAATATTCATCATAACTAAACTTCCGACATTATGCTTCTAAGTTTTCTTTAGAAACATTTAAACGGTTGCAGATATACGGCTTTATGCATTTTGTTTTACTTACTTTGTGAACGCAATGGTGGGCCAATTTGAAAATAAGTCGTTATGGATGTGAACAATTCAAATATGGCGTCAAAAAATTAGCGACATAGGGCATTATACACGCCGTGGCCCGTGACCAATAGACCAATACTAATATACATGGAATCCTTAAAGTTAGTTTTTCTATTGTTAGGACTGTAGAAAATGTCTAGTATCTTTTAAATTTAACCAAGTAAACCAAAATGTAGTTTTGCAATCCTTTAAAGAGTTAAATTTTAAAAAGACTGACGACATTTGGCTATCATAATATTTAACATGTGTATAAAGGTATGTCATTTCCCAAATTTAATGAAGTTTAGTAAAATAATTTCTTTATTCAAGAAATTCCGTTATATAAGTGAATCATCTAATTTCCGCTTTGTTTCAATACTACCTGCACTTAGTATAATTTTTGAAAAAAAAATATTATCTCAATTAATGTCTCATTTTAGTGAAAATAAGCTGTTATAAGCAATTTGACTTCACCGAAATAAAATCCACCACTGACGCAAGTGTGGCACTTGGCAAGCATATCTTTGACGCTTGATAAAATAAGCAGGATGCAATAGGTATCTTCTTCGAATCTTCAATAGCCTTTGATTGTGTAAATCATGAGATATTGCTATTAAAATTGCATCATTATGCAGATAAAGCGATTGATGTATTAAACTCATATCTCAAAAATAGGGTGCAAACAATGAATGTCAATGGAGTTAATTCGTGTGGCGCTCCTATTCTTAAGAGAGTGCCTTTTACTGTAGTCTTTCGGGCGACTTCTTACTTTAAAGCCTATGTTTTTATTAAACCGCTTACCCCTATATTAAATAATAATAAACTCAAATTTATGTTTTTGAAAATTATGGGAAAATCTCAAATTAACGGAGTCAATTAAATTAGAATAGAGATAAGTCAATTAAGTGACACAAAATGGCAAAAATAATGATTTTAAAAACTACGAAAATTAATAATAATCTGTACTTCCACTTGGGCAAGGCATGCTTAAGATGAGTTCATCAAAATCACTTTGAAAAATGGCCGCCTATGTGTTTTGTAACAAGTCAAAATGTTGTTGTGCAGTATGTATGGTATGCATACTCGGCGGAGCTCTTTTTTTAAGCATAACCCATGCGTGCTCAATTGGATTGAGTTCTGGCGATTGAGCTGGCCACGGCAGAACGTTGATACGAGCTTCGGCAAGAATGCGTGTTACGATTCTAGCCGTGTGTGGATGTGCGGTGTCATGCATTAGTTGAAATAATTCACCTAACTGGCCTCGCAAAGGGATGATTATATCTGAAACAATTCTTTCTGCGTAAACTTGAGTATTGAGGTTACCTCTGATACAAAAAATGAGATCGGTTCTTCCGCCGATCCAAATACCGGCCCAAATCATTATTGTTCCTCCACCTTACGGATGAACTTCCTGACAATATCTCAAACGTTCTTGACTTCCAGATGTTCTCTAAACTCGAGTACGTCTTGTATTCGGTCTCATAGCGAAGCGGGAATCCTTCGAAAAGCACACAAAGCGCCGGTCTTATTCCTCCCAGTTTCTGTGTTCGCGAGCCCATCGTAAACGGGTCCTGCGATTGCAGGGTGCAATAGGTGAAACTCTCAGCGGCCTTCGGGATCGCAGATCCACTTCATGTAAACTATTTCGGGTTGTTTGATCGCTTATTAGCAACTCTTGGGAGATGTGGAGCCTCGTAACAAACATCATGGCGGTCATGGTACGATTCCGTCGAGCAGTATTTTGGATATACCGGTCCTGCTGCGTGTCGTGATGCGAGATCGTCCCCCATGTCGCTCGGCCACGCTGCCCGTCATGCGATTGCGCGTCCAGAGAAGACTCATGACGTTCTGTGTAGTGTTAAGAGCGAAAGCTACAGCACTTTGCCTGAAACCAGCTTCCAACATTCCGACAGCTCGCATCATCTCTTCTCGGGTTTTTTCAGTTCAATTGTTTCAGTTCCGATGCAGACATTTTAATGATTTTCTCAAAACGGTACTTTTATAAACTAGTACTCAGTTTTATACAAATCCACATTGACAGTCAATTTTCTTCTTATTATCGAATTTTAAACAATATTTAATTAATATTTAAATGTTTAAAACTCACTAAAATGTGACAATAGCGATACAAAAAAGTTATTATTTAACCCTGATTGCAGCAATACTCCTAAACATACTCGATCCGTGATGTCCGACTTTTTGCCAATACAACCAAAGTTAATAAATGAACACGATAAAGTCGCATTTGCAATTTCGTCTTATTAAGTTTTACTAGATATTGATTATTATTTTTGAAGGCATTACGTTGCATTCGGACAAACACCTTAACATTAATTTACAAAAATTGGAGGCATAAAGCCGTATGGGCACATACTTATCAGTTGAACAAATAATTTCAGTTATTTTAATGGCATAAAGGCGGATGTGATCATTTATTGAAAAAAAGTTAATTTTTCACTGTTTAGAAACATTGTTTTTAAATTTTAATTTTACAGTTAGGAAATCTTCTTGGTTAGCTAAATAAATGCGAAGAAATAATTTACGTGTTGTTTGTACTTAATAAAATATTTGACGATAAAATTGAATTTATATTTTACTCTCTCCTGTAAAGTTGGCAAAATCGACATCCGCCCTAATGCTTCTAAGCTCTAGATTTATCTCCCAAATTAGATTATAAGACAACCTTCGCCATAGAGGTTCATAGTCAACCGGTGGGAGCGTTTCACAACAATGCATTACGCGCTATTTTGCACCCAATTAAACTTTATGGAGTCGAGTCCATTGTGAGGTCTAGCCGAATTTGAATATGCAATTACGAAACAAAACGTCAAGTGCAGATATCTATACGACAGATAACGCCGCCGAAAGGAAGAAAATAAAATGGCTGATATAAAAATTATAATGTAATTGTCGATTGGAAACTCTAATCGCGGAGGGGTTGGGCGCACGCGAGCCGCGCGCACGCTATCCGCCACTTTCCCGCCGATACATTTTACTTTCAAACGCATAACAAACACCCGCTAACATTTCTTTCAGCATGTTAAAATCTGCACATAGCTAATGAGCTGATTAACGATTGCCGATTCTGTTTTTCAGGTAGACAATGGAAGCCGCGCTTCCGACAGCGACTTCAGGCCGATCCCGATCCCGCTGGACGCGTGGAAGTACGAGAAGCGGTCGGGCCGCGCGCCCGGGACCCTGCACGAGGCCCTGCAGACCGACGCGCCGCCCGCCGCCGCCGCGCTGCCCGCGCACTACTGGGAGGACGCCCTCCGACACAGCGTCTACCTCACGCTGGTCCGCGACAAAATAGACCAGCTCATCGCCCGGGGCGTCATCGTCTCGCCCACCACCAAACCAGAAGAGTACGTATCGAAGGAAATCGACGACCACGACCTGTGGGAGAAAATTAAGAAAGCACCTTTCGACAGGCTTCAAGAGGACGAACTGTCCGCGTTGGGCGACGTCACCGTCATGGCGAAGGGCAGGCTCGTGGAGGACAACGGGGGATACCGCTTCACCGAGGACGAACGATCCAAGGAGGACTGCAGCGACGACAAGTGCATGGAGGGCGTCAAGGCCTTCTGGTCGGTGAAGCGCGTGCGCCAGAGGGACGTGGAGGCCTCCCCCGGGAAATACCATTACGAATTGACGTTCTCCGTTAACTCCCAACATCCGAAAAAACAGAGAAGACCGCATGAGAACCCTGTCAGAACTTTCACCGTGCGTGAAAATGCTCCAGACACCGTAGTCGGGACGCCGCAGGAGCACCCGCCCCGGCCGGCGGCGCGCGCGCCCCCGCGCCCGCAGCGGGCGGTCTGGTTCCACAAGAACATCAACCCGAAGCAAACCCACCAGGGAAGGTACTACAATCAAGGATTGGACAGAATATTTTCCTCGTTCTTCTCGGACGACGACTCGCACGCCGAGCCCCCGCCGCGGTACAAGCCCAGCATGTACGGGCCGTCCGCGTCGCCGATGTTCACGACGTACTCGAAGGTGGGGTACGCGGGCGTGCCCAGCGACCTGCACCAGCAGAAGCGGGTGGTGCCGTACCCGTACAAGCCCTACCACATGTACAAGTACCGGCCGCCGCTGGGCCCGCCGCCGCACGTGCAGCAGCACTTCATCGACGTGGACGTGGTCAAGCACCCGTTCGTCCAACCGCCGAACGACCACCGACACATATCCCCCTCCAACATCGTCAAAACTACGAGGCCGGCCGTCTTGCCCACGCCACCTATGCCTACTTACAATTCCACATCTGAGGAATATTATGATATGTCGTATGAGAACAAAACGAGTATTGAGGAGACTACCAGAGTACCCGAAATACAAACGGTAGGTTACCCTAGTACACCAGGTTATAAAACATATACTAAGCAGAGACCATATAAAATTAATTACTTCCCTGAGCATATAAGACCCCCCGTTTATAACGCCCCGCCGGGAGTATTCCTGACGGTAGAAAAGAAACCGTTTAAACCTATGCCGCCATTAAAACATAGTATGCACCACATGTCTAAACCAGCGAGGAAACCGATCGACTTCCGGCCCAGCCCGCAACTCATAGATGGTCAATTCTCTGACTTCGAATCGGAGTTGGATTCGGCATTCAGGCCCATACTTCCTACTAATGACACAGACTCAAATTCATCAGAGGACATCGAAGTTAGCACCAAGGAACACCAGAAACCGTTACGAAAACCAGCAAACAAGAAACCTCCGAAAAAACACGAAAACATAAAATGGCCAGTCACAACGTCTAGCGAGGAAATAATAACAGTGAGCGACTCCAAGGAGGACGATATGAAGTGGGCAGATGTATTGGATGCGTTCTCCAAAACAACTCCGATGCACTTGCATAGCGACGTCAAGCCCGAGAGCACTACTCTGAAGCTCTCTTCTACGAGCAGTGAAATGACTAGTACTAGCACGGAAGAGTATGAAGAGATAATGACCACAAGATTCACCACTACCACAACAACAGCGCCGAAGAAACGAACGAGACCACCGCCCAAGTTCGTTAAACCAGAGAAAGTGAAGAAACACAAGCGAATCACAACCACCAAAGCTCCGGAGCATCTGTCTTTAAGAAAGCCGTCAGACCTGATGCCGCAGGCCAGCTCGGCGGCCACCAACGCCCCAAAAACATGGAAGTCAAAGAATAAAACCACTACTGCAGCGCCAACTACTCCACCGCCTACTACAACGGTGACGACAACTAAAACGACCACTACACAACAACCAACCACCAAATATACGACATCCACAGAAGCTGTTACAATACCAGAAACAACTGCCAGGCCCACGCCGCGACCTAAAAACAAAAACCGATTCCGCTTAACTACTTTAATGCAGAAAGGCACTTCCGTGAAGCATGATAGGTGGAGTATGAGCAATTATAATTCATCTGAGAAAAAATCACCATCTACAGGAAAATCTCCTCCAAGAAGAAAAGGATCTAACTTCCAAGGATATGCGTCACCTTCGGCCACGACCAAATACAGTACTGGAGACGGATTCCAAAGAGACAAACATACACGCGAAGACTCTATGCTTGTAAGCTCAACTGAAGCTATTGCAGTGTCGGAAACAGCTGCGCCATTACAATCTAGTTATGAGGAGATACCCGTCCATTTCAACGTAGAATCGACGTCGGGCTATACACGTTATAATAACGCAGAGGCAGAGGAAGATGGCGATGAGGACGACAGGTCAGACTCAGATGCGCAAACAACTGATAGCGAGGAACAAGATTCCGCAGACCGAGCCGAGTATATCTTCGATCTCAACTCGAGCACACCCAGCGAAAAAGCAAATGAAATTAGCGACGAGGAACTGGTCGTCACGGAACTACCTATAGCCGTTACATCATACGCTACACCAAAGAATAAGACTAAGTGTAAAAAGAAGAAAAATCAACATCTCTCGTCTACAACAATAGGAATAGCTATCAGCGAAGAAGAGATGTCGACATCTACCAGCCCGTCGACTACCAAATCTTCGTCAACGGGAATCGATCTTCTTGACGAGATCCTTGGTAGTTTCGCTTACGACGAATCAACTGAGAAAACGGTCACAAAATCTGGAAGGAAACAGCAAGAACTAGACGAAGAGGAGAGTGAGAATCACGAGAAGTATCTCAAAATCGATGAGGATTTCGAAGAGTTCTTGGGTAATTTGGAAAAGGGGGGTAAGCACAGGCATTCAGACGATAAGGAGGATGTGGATTACGAGGAGGAAGACGCGGAGGCCCAGGCGGAGGAGGACGAGGCGTCGCCGTTCGACAACGACGACGTCAACGAGCACGAACACTCGCGCGACGCGAACGAAACGGACTATGAGGACTACCGCGAGCGATCCTACAGCTTACTAGAACTGATGGCCATGGAATAGACTGAATCTCCCTAAACACTAATAATACTCAGTTGTGCAGCTTTAAACTGTATCCTGTCAACGATCTCACGTAAAATGGTTAAAAGACTCCGAATGGGCTACTTTTATGTAAAGGTTTTCAAGAGCATACAATTTTTTAGGCATTTATTTACAATTGAGAAGCTTTCGTCAATTTTGCACAAGTCCTGGTAAGATGTTACCGAAATGTACATATTTCATTATCTAGGTAAGTGTAGACTAGGTGATATAAAGAATTTTTATAAAATAAAAAATCATAAAATTGTTCTGTCTTATTTCTTACCTGCTCCCTCCATGGAATACTTGTAAATGGGTTCTGGTTTCAGTGGAACATACGCTGCAAATGTTTCTGGTGTGATGTCCTTGATTCTTTGATGGTATGATAACCTACAAAAGAAATTTATTTATTTATTTGACATGGTCCACAAACAGGGTACACAAAGAGATACTCAATACTCAATACTCAGTACTTTATTGCTTCTGCAATGAATATCATTCAATACACATATAAGCATAAATCATATAAGTTTTGAAGGTTTACTGAGTGTCGAGACACTCTTTTCAACAGAAGCCCAGTAATACGCATTTTGCAGGCATGAAACTTAAATATATCTAAAAACACAAACCTTAGACACCTCCCCAGCACTTCTCTGATGAACCTGGGCTTAGGGTGGTCATTGTCCAACTGCAGACATCCCTCCCAATCTTCCCAAGACCAGCGGTATTGGAAGTTGCTCAAATGATATGAAAACCAAATCACAAATCTGTAATAGAATTAATAAAATAAATCTTCACTTTCATCATGTCAAGTTAATAATAAAAGTATAAAAATATTTCCAGTAGAAATGGTTTGCGACTTGTTGTATTCAATATGAACAAAGAAAAGTTTACAGTTTTATATTCATACAGTATTTTTCATCCATTCTGTTACCAAATACCACACCAATACCAATTACACTTCACTTCTTTTATCATAAATCAACATGAATGAATAAACAGCCCAGTGTAGTTTCCACTTTCGCTGTGCATTCTGTTGCACATAATAATAATAAATCAAAGAAAACAATTACCTGTCAAAACAAGCAACATTCATAGTATCAATTCTGAGGAACAATATTTCCGTAGCCTGCGCAAGTACTTGCGGCATGGTTGAAGGTTGGAGCTTGCACAGCTCAATGAGGATAGATCCGTAACAAATCTCCAGGTATCTTGGTATAGGCAGATTGAAGAGTTCAGCAAATATGACTTCAACAATGCAGTATTCTAGCGGGATCTTGGCTTTGTATGGGAAACAGAGGAGTTGGGCTGCACACTCCTTGCGCTCCAAATGGTAGGCCTCCAGGATGTTGTGCAGATGCTCCTCGATGAGGAACCGCTCAATAGAGTGAGCGCCCGGTAGGACTGGGCCGTCGGGACAGTCCGTGTAGTCAAACATGCGGAATATGACGCGCGGCATCGGGTATGAGTCGCCATCATTGTGTGGTGGGGGCTGGAATGTAATAAAAAATTATAAATTTAATGATTTAACATGAATGTTTCTCATAGTAAAGTTTGACTAAAAGTTTAACCAAATACATTTATTTTGAAGTCTTTTCCAATGTGTACTTATCCGATCTGTAATTATTTACTTTGTATCAATTAGACATTTACACTTATGTACCTGTACACTTATACAGGGTGTCCCAAAAAGTAGTGTCAAGCAGAAGTCCTGAGATAGAACACCCCGTGGGGCATCCAAAACACCCCCATGTATGTTCCGCGATTTTGTGTAGTTTTCGAGTTATGATTTTTTTTCCAAATTTTTGAGAACAACTGACCTAACCGACTAAAAATATTGTAGAGAAAAAAGTATTTAACTTTTTCGAATAATTCTTTTTGGAAATTAATTTCCATGAGTTTTTCTTTAATGCCTAACATATTTGTCTCCATAACTTATAAGGAAGTTATCAAAATTATGTTATAAACTGAAAAGTTACGTTCTGTAAATAATGTCTTACAATTTCAACGTTAAATTTAAAATATTAGGAGGTAGCTGCATGGCTCCTAATTAACTTTAAAAACTGCGCCAGACTCTCAGCTTTCATAATCATTAATAAAAATTGGTACATAATGGGCTAATTTTGCTGAAATCGGACTACAAAGACAGAGAGGTGGAAAAATCAACAAAATTAGCCATTTATGAACAAGTATTATTTGGACATTTTATTATTTCGAAAGTTAGTCAGTTTGTTTACAAACCTAAATCTAATACAGGAGCACTCAGATGCAAACATTTGGATGCTTTTTTTTGTTTAATTTGAGTTTTATTGCGCTAACACTTTTTTCACATGCAATACGTATGTATACCTTTGTTACACCGAACTTGACGAACTTTTCTTTCTTTACGGACTTTAATAAACTTTTATTTATTAACTTTTAACAATAAATAATAAAAAAAATACTTAATTTTTTTAATAAAGTTCCCATTTTTAAACTTAATTTATTTTTTAAGTATCACAAATTAAACTTTCAAGTGGTTATTTCTTAGCATTTCTGGTATAGTTATGATTGTTAACAATCTTATTAACTTTAGAAATAATAAAATGTCCAAATAATACTTTGTAATCAAATGGCTAATTTTATGATTTTTCCACCTCTCTGTCTTTGAAGTCCGATTTCAACAAAAGTAGCCCATTAAGTACCAGTTTTTATTAATGATTATAAAAGCTGAGAGTCTGGCGCAGTTTTTAAAGTTAATTAGGAGCCATGCAGCTACCTCCTAATATTTTAAATTTAACGTTGAAATTGTAAGACATTATTTACAGAACGTAATTTTTCAGTTTGTATCATAATTTTGATAACTTCCTTATAAGTTATGGAGACAAATATGTTAGGCATTAAAGAAAAACTCATGGAAATTAATTTCCAAAAAGAATTACTCGAAAAAGTTAAATACTTTTTTCTCTACAATATTTTTAGTCGGTTAGGTCAGTTGTTCTCAAAAATTTGGAAAAAAAAATTGTAACTCGAAAACTACAAAAAATCGCGGAACATACATGGGGGTGTTTCGGATGCCCCACGGGGTGTTTTATCTCAGGACTTCCGCTTGACACTACTTTTTGGGACACTTTTTGAATGACTGTTAATTCAAGTAAACTCTAATAAGTAAAATACCAACCTGTATAGCAGGAAGTGTGTGTTGTAATGCTTCACACAATATAGAATCAAAAGCAAGATATGGTCTTGGAATGTGTTTCTCTGACCAATTGTCCTGACGCAGCTTCTTGACTTGAGCCCAAAGACAGTCCAGGTACTCTTCTTGAAGGTGGGGCGTATCTGCTGACCACACCTTCAGTGCCGGCCAGTGCTTCTTGCTGCGCTTGTTCAGAAACACTTCAATTGTCACAAGCAGATGTTCCAACTGAGATTCCTTCTTCTCATACAACTCACGGCCCACCCAGGGCAATGCCGATAACACAGCAAACACAAACCAATCCCTCCTAACTTGAGGCACTCCATCCTCATTAGCACAGTCCACAAGTGTTTCCAATAATGTCAACAGTGATGATGCAGCCAACACATGACAATTTACTAAATCAGATATAAACCGCAGACAATATCTAGCTGCATTCCACTTGCCTGTCTTCAGGTTCTCTTTGAAATTCTTCACAATGTACTCAACAAATTCACCACCAAAGTTATAATTCTTTGCATTGAGCAGACCAACTAATGTAGCATAGATAGTACATTTTTCTGGCATACGAATAGCGCAATCTGTGAGAATTCGTAGGATTTTAACTCTAAATGTACTCAAGTCAGCCTCCAAAACACTAGCCAATCCTTCCAAGTTGCTCTCCAAGCTTGAGCTACTTTTCTCTCCGACACGTAAAATTAAAGATTCTAATCTATCTTCTATTTCTTGGTTTTCCGACACACGACGGCGTTTCCTATGCAAACGATCTGGAACGAAAACAATACAAATAAGACATCAAAGTGCATCGTCAACAAATCTAACTCATAACCTCGAAACGTACCATATACATCATCATCATCGTGACCCCTTCTGCGGTTCATTATGGATAAAAAAGGAATTAAATATATTTGAATATAATATTATGTGCAGCGACTCTAATTAATATTCCTGCGAACATAAACGCAAACAAAATAATTTTTATGAATTTATCTGCAAATGTCACATTGACAATAATGAAACAACTTTTTAAATGCACAGTCATAGACTAAAATGTAACCCAGGCGGTTGTTTTACAGTCAGTATTCAATCGATTAACTCGGTTTTCAATTGAAAACAGTACGATTACAACAACACAACAACCGGAGCAACACTAGGCAAACTGTCAAAAAAGTAAACAACTTGCGGCAAGGCAACTCAGGCGAAGATCAATGATTTTAGTACTAATTTAATTCATTGTATCTTAAAATTAACGTTAAATTGAAAATATGTCCTGCAATTATGCAGAAGGTTTATCGCCGTATGAGCACAAAGGAATTCTAGGTGTACCAGAGGTCAGATTTTTAAAGTTTTGTTTGGTTTCACATACGAATGTTCAATAATATCAAATACTTATCCCTTTGTCTCTTTTTCAGAAATTTGAACCTTTAGATAAACTGAACAAAAAATGTGATCTGTTAGCCCAATTTATAAGCCAAAGTAAGCATGTAGTAATTCACACTGGGGCTGGTATCAGTACTTCTGCAGGTATACCAGATTTCAGGTTAGTAAAGTGTTTTGTCTATAATAATATGATCCGAATGAAGTTATGAAGTTTTTAATCCTTTATTATTGTTAATCTGACTTTTTTATTACTTGTAGAGGACCCAATGGTGTATGGACATTGGAGAGAGAGGGCAAAAAGCCATCTACTAATGTTGCATTTGCAGATGCCAAACCAACTAAAACCCACATGATACTGAAGAAGCTGGCGGACTGTGGCAAAGTGCAGTACATAGTGAGCCAGAACATAGATGGGCTACACCTGAAGTCAGGCCTTTCCAGGAAGTACTTGGCAGAGTTGCATGGGAACATGTTTGTAGATGAATGTAACTTGTGCAAGAGGTAATTTACTTATGTGTTCATTTATAATTGAGGTCATATTTATTTAAACAAAAGAAGAACAAATTGTTATCATACCAAATTTTTCTATTAGTATATGTGTATTGATTAATTTTTTAATTAACATCTACAGGCTTTCTGTGTGACAGATCAAGATTAAATTAATTGGAAATTATTGATTTGCTATCAATCTGAAAATGTTCAAATGTATTGTCATATTTTCATGTGTAACACTCTTGTAAAGTGTGTAACTTTCTCAAATTACAGGCAGTTTGTGCGGAGCAGACCAGTAGAGACGGTTGGCAAGAAATGCAGTGGAGTCCCCTGTGCATCTGGGCATGTCGGTGGCAGGCCATGTAGGGGCAGACTGTATGATGGGGTATTGGACTGGGAACACAGCCTGCCGGAGAGTGATTTACTCATGTCAGAGTGGCATTCTAGGTAAGAAATAAGTCTAGAAGTAATATGAGCCTGCCAAGATATTTTACTTAGCCAGTTTGTTGTAATAATAATAATAATAAAGGCGTAGGGATGTGACGACCCCACCGCCCCCTGGTGAGAGTCGCTGACTTTCGCACCAAGAAAAGCAGCGACTCTCTACCAGTGCAACCAGTCTCCCCAGGGCAGCTTGTGGCGGGCTGAATGGGATTGACACCCCTTGGGACCCGTGCCTCCGAGAGTCGACCAGGCCCCTCTCTCCGCTTGCCTTAGTTGGCCGGTAGGAGTGGACCCCACGGGGGCCGCAGGACTCTCACCTCTGTCTTGCCTTAGCCGGCCGGCCAGAGTGGGGCGTCAGAGCTACATGCTCGCAGGGTGGAAGTGAAACATGCATAAGTCGCGAGTTGGCACAGTGGCGTTACGCCACTGGGTAGAAAGCGGTGTACACCTCTCGGCACCCTGAGCCGCTCACAATAATGTTGCCCCCCGTCGCTCCGGCCTCGTGCCTTGTGTGTGCGACCAATGGGGGGCCCATGACAGTGAGTGGCGAGTCACCACCTGCCCATTTTATTCGTGTTTTTAAACATAGATTAGGGCAGGTGCTATAGTTATTCCCATAGTCCCGGTTACCCAATCCACTACCACCTCAACCCAATAGCCCAGATTCTTTGTTTTTCCACTCCACTCCATAGTCCTGCACTGACCGGGGGTTGTCCTTGGCTGCATTTCATAGTGTATACAGGGATAATCGTCGGCTGGTGCCACATAACATTTAATATCATACAAGTCATTAAAGGGCCTCTACGTGTTGGCTTTGGCCCCACGCACGCCTCCCAAAACTCCGGGACTCTGTAGTCCCGAGAAATTGGCAATGACTGATAATAATAATAATAATAATGCTTTATTGACAAGATACATTGTTACAATATTGTTAGAGTCTCCTGCATTCCAAAATAGGCAGTTGCCTGTAGTATGGAATTCAGTGTCCTCTCCCAAACAGTTACATAATGATTGTTGTTTTAGCATTAACAAATAGCGGATTACAAAGCTAACAATTTTAATTTTAATTTTAATATTAGTATTAGTAGAACAAAATTTTAAAAGGGTGCATGTGAGTGCGTGCTTGCGTGTGCAAGTGTTGTGTGTGTGTGTGTGTGTGTGTGTGTGTGTGTGTGTGTGTGTGTGTGTATGTGTGTGTGTGTGCGCGTACGTGCGTGTGTGTGTGTGTGTGTGTGTGTGTGTGTGTGTGTGTGTGTGTGTGTGTGTGTGTGTGTGTGTGTGTGTGTGTGTGTGTGTGTGTGTGTGTGCGTGTGTGTATGTGTGACTGACAACAGTATTATAATAGCGAATCCAATAAGTTTATATACGTTATATATATTTGTAATCAGTGACCAGGTTCTCAACCGCATCATAATCCATGGCAATAAGCCAGTTAGTGATGACTTTTTTTATCTCATTGTTATTACATTTTTTTATTCTAGTTGTTTTATTGAGCTTACTATATAAACGTGAGGCCATGTAGTTGTACTGCCTACGTGCAAATTGGCTTTTAACAGTAGGGATGTAACAGCAATCTCTTCTAGTTACATCTCCTAGCTCTGGGGTAACGGAACGATGGTGTCTACGAATGCTCTCATAAATATAAAGTTTTCTGACTGATAGAACCTTAAATATATTGTAGATGTCCGTTGTGGAATGCCTATATGGTAGATACAAAGCTACTTTTATAACTGCTCGTTGTGCACGTTCCGCCATTATCAAATGTGTTTTAGCGGCGCCCCCCCAGGCAGGTATGCAATACCTAATAATGCTCTCACATAGGGCCTGATACATCTGTTTAAAGTAACTCAAGGTGCGCAATGTTGCGCAGATTCTTAAAAACATATATGAGTTTTCTTATCCTTTTTTGTGTCACAGCTATGTGGTCTGACCAACTCAACCTATCATCGATTACCACTCCTAGATAACGAATATTATTGACTTTAGTGAGATACTGACATGAGCAGTTAACATCGGCATCGACATCTCTATTACATGGATAAACGTGAATTTTGAGTTTATGATCTACATTTGGGCTACCTATCGTCGTTTTGCTGAAACACATATATTTCGTTTTTGAGGTGTTAATCGAAAGGATACTATTCTCAAGCCATGCAGTGACCGTTTTCAGTCCTAACTCGGCTGATTCAGTAACATCTTTCCATGATGGACCATGAAACATAAGTACTGTATCATCAGCAAACATTGTCATAGTACCATTCTTCAGCTTGATTTTACCAAGGTCATTGATATAGATCAAGAATAGGGTAGGTCCTAGCGTACTACCTTGCGGTACTCCGTACGAACATGCAGAGATATCACTGAGACAATTACCTACGCGCACTGTTTGTGTTCTTTCATTTAAATAACTTTCAAACCACTTTAATGTTGCTCCCCTTACTCCAACACTTTCAAGTTTTGACATTAGTATTGGTATTGAAACTGTGTCAAATGCCTTTTGCAAATCTAAGAATATACTGAGACATTTTTGACCACTATCTATGCGAGACGTTATCCATGATGACAGCTTAAGAACGGCATCTTCAGTTGACCTTTTTTCTCTGAAACCGTATTGATTGTCCTCCAGAATACATTGTTTTTCTAAGAATGAGATTAATCGCTTGTTCATAATCTTTTCCAGTATTTTGCTAAGGGTTGTAAGGATAGAGATTGGTCTATAGTTAGTTGGCTGATCTGTTGGCCCAGCTTTGTGTATTGGACAGACAACGGCTTTCTTAAAAACATTAGGAAAGTTACCGCTTTCTATACTCAGGTTGCACAGGTAGGTAATCGGGAGAGTTAGATATTTCAGAAAGGTTTTTATAAATTTTGAGGAAATATCATCCCAACCCGGAGCGCTATGTTGTTTGAGACCTAAAATTATTTCTCTAACCTCCATAGGGTCAGTGGGGGTAGCAAAAAATGAGTTTGTAGTAGTGTCTGACGTCTTGGCATACGTAGCTAATTCTGTTTCAGTAATTTTCGTTCTATTTAGTATTTCACAAGCCAGGTTGTAACCTACTGAGGTGAAATACGAGTTAACTTTGTTTAGAGCAGCAAGAGGGTGTTTTTCTGTACTTATAAGATCTTCGGCTGTGCTTTTGACTTTGTTTAGATTCCCTACATCCTTAACTATATTCCATATTTTTTCGAGTTACCTTTATGTTTTAAGAGCTGGTCTTTATAGTATTTGTTTTTGAGGCTTTTGACTATTTTATTGCAGATATTTCTATATGAAATGTAATCAAACTTAGCTTGAATATCGTTGGGGCATTGTTTAGATCTTTTATGCAATATATTTCTTTTTCCTGATCGACTTCACAACTGACACAGTTATCCACGGTTTGAGGGGCTGTAATTTTGCCGGAATCGTTGTGATTTTGGTGTTGTTATGTAACAGGTTTGCTATTCTATTAATTAACAGTTCCGCTGCTAGATTCACATCTTTGATTTCATAAAGTGCTAGCCATGATTCCTCCTTTAAATAATTTTCAATTGTATGTAAGTTTATACTTTTTTTGTAGAAGTTACAGTACTCTTTTTAATAGTTGGTTTATTTATATGTAATAAAATAGGAGCGTGGTCTGTTAATTCTTCGAATACAACTGTTTGCCAGTCCAAGGAACACCGAACCATAAAGTGATCTATACAGGTTTTGTCTCTGGTGGGAATATTTATTCCTTGTTTTAGTCCATGCATAGCCATAATATTAAGATAGTCGTTCACAGGTTCCTTACCATTCACCAGCAGAGTATTTATATTAATGTCCCCAGTGAAGATTAGCGTCTGACATGATATGGAATATAAATATGAGTCTAGGGAGTTCAGAAATGGTGAAAAATTTTTGAAAGATGGAGGACGATAGCAGCAGACGAGACAAATGTTATTTAGTAAATATAAAACCAGACAGTTTGCCTGAACTATTTCTATTGGTTCATAGTACTCTATTTTATAGCAATTTTTAACATATACTACAATGCCGTCGTTTTTATTAAATGATCTTTTTGTAAAGTAATATTTATAACCGTGTACCGCCGGTGGTATGAAATTTTCATTAGTCCAACACTCAGAAAGCACCATGACATCAATTTCAATATTAGTGGCTGATACGAACGCCAAGAACATGTCTAGGTTTTTATTAATACTCCTTACATTGAAGGACACAATAGTTATGTTATTACTATTTGCATTACAGTTTAATAATTCTGGGCAAAGTGCAGGATCTTCCAGCGCCGTACATTTTGAAGAGGTCGGATGATCTAATTGGTTCACAACATATTTATCATTTAATAAATTGAATGTTTTAGGTATAGTGAAGTGGTCCTATCTTTTAAACTTATGTATATAACAGTTTTTTCCATAATAACAGAAAGATTTTTTGTAATTGTCATTTTAAATAAGATATTAAGGGACCGGTTTAAAAGTTTAAGAAACATTGGGTTAAATAAATATTTCAGGCTGACTGTATCTAGATCCCTTCTATAATAACTGTAAGGTACTCTAGAGCCACAATATGAATTAGATAATAATGTAATAATAATGTCATAGGGCGAAAAATAAAGTATATGCGTCGCTATAATAAATAGGTGTAGTGAAATATTTGAGTGTAAAAGTATTTTTTTGTTTTGTAAATAATAATTATAAGTGTATGGTGTGTGTGTGTAGATGGTGTTATGAACTATGATTAGTTTTAAAAGGATATAAAAGAACTTGTAACTGGTGGTTGCATATCCGAAGGGGTTCACTAGTCACTTGAGACTTTCAAGATCTTGGTCGGAGTCCACCCGAATGAGTTTTTCACCTTCTGATTTTCGAATATATATTCTTCCAAACGATGTCCAACAGTAGCGATAACTGTTATCCTTTGCAAACATTCTTGCTGATGCAAAAAGTTTTCTTGCTTGGGTTGTCAGGCTTTCAGAGATAAAGACTGGCACTGGCGGGCCATCAATTAGAAGCGACAACGTGTTAAATTTTTCTTTGTTATCCCTATTATATGACTTCAGTGATTTTAGTATGTCCTCTTTGACAATGACGCTGTTGAACTCAACTATGACAGGTTTTGATTTTTCGGACTTTGTGTTAACACGGTATACGTCCCGAATATCGCTCACTTGCACAGGTAGTTTAATCGCCTTTCCCATGTTAGTCACATATGAAATAAGATCCTTTTAGACTCCAGATGCTTCCTTGGGACCCCACGCAGCTCAATTCGCGAGCAATTTTGTCCTCTTTCTAATTGTTCGACTTTGTTTTCCAACAATTTTATGTACTTCAAATTGTTGCCGCGCTCAGTCTCCAACTTGTCCATTTTATTTATTAAGTCATCGTAGTTTTTGGACATAAACTCAATTGATGCCCGTATATCGGTGTTCTGCTCCCGTACATCGTTAATTGTATTCAGAATTACTGACATTTTTTTGTCCTGTTCTGCTTTCCATAATGCAAACATTTGTAAGAATTCTTCTCTGAACTCCCTTAAACCTTCATCGGTTCGTTTGCGCTTACGCACAGTAATTACGTCTGCAGTAGATGAGTCATTGTCACTCGTCATACTCGCTAAGCTTGCACTGCGGCTTATGTTCGCCTTCGGCTGTGTTTCGGGCACGCTCGCCGCTTGTCGGGACGGAGACGCGCGCGGGGAGTGACGTAGCGGCATGATGACTCGCAGCGCAAAGTACCAGGCGATAATAACTCTGCAGGAGTTAGATGAGGCAGGTTCGTTGTCTAGTAGCGGGCGCGTCCGATGTTCCTCTTACAGATTATGCACTCCTAATATTGCGGTGCTATTTAATGATTTAATATTTGATATTTTTGAATTAAAATTAAACTATGGAGAACTAGTGAACACGTCTGCACTGTACAGAGATCCGGGAGGAGAGGGATCCGGGAGGTGTAAAACCAGCAGTGTCATAATTTTGTTTATATTTTTTTTTACAGTATTGCTGACTTAAGCATATGTTTAGGTACTACTCTTCAAATCATTCCAAGCGGCAATTTACCTATAGAAACAGCAAAGTATGGTGGAAAACTTGTTATTTGCAATCTACAACCAACCAAACATGTAAGTGAAGTAACTGTAAAAATCAATTCATGTCTAGTAAAATACATTGTCTTGTTTATTCATAATATGTGTTAACTGCCTCGTTGGTCTATTGGTAGCAAGTGCTGTGTTAGGACCGAGAGGTCCCCGGTTCGAGTCCGGGGTCGGGCAAAATTTGTGTGAGTTTTTCTGTAATGAAATTACTCAGCCCAGAGTTAGGAAGCTGGCGGTTGAACGCCCGTGCCTTGGAAAGCACGTTAAGCCGGGGTCCTGCGCCTGATCTCTCTTCGGTCATGTCGGATGCCGTCTCACCGAATCATGAAAGTAAGGTAATAGAGAGTGCACTTGTGTTTGCGCGCACACTTGTGCACTATAATATGTCCTGCGCACTTGGTTGATCTCAATTGAGATCGGCCGCCATGGTCGAAATCGGTCGGACGCCTTAATATGTGTTATTTTGTTATAGGACAACAAAGCAGACTTGGTGATAAATTACTATGTAGATGACATATTAGAAAAAGTAATGAATATTCTAGGAATAGAAATTCCTACTTATAATGAAGAGGATAATTTGTGCAAAGCTGCAGAATCTGCTGTCATAGACTGGACTATAGATAGAAAAGATGTTTTAGCTTTAGAAAAGATTTTTAAAGCTAAATGCAAAGGAGTGAAAAAGAAAAGGAATTTAATAAAAAGCAAAAGAAACAGTTCTGAAATAAGTGTGAATGGTGCAGACAGAAATGATAATGATGACAAGTCGAAAATAATCAAATTGGAAGTACAAGAAAGCAGTATTCCTGAAATGAGCCATAATGGCGAAATTAAGACTGAACATGATCAAAGTTGTGATGACGAACAAATTGTGAGCAATGGTGATGGATGATCAATACACACATACAGATTTTACACTTTAAATTAAAATAATGAAATGTATTTAAAATTTGAAATAAAACAATTAGTAACATTGTAGATATATTTTTACTTAATTCTTTTGGGTCTGGAATGTATAAATTTAACAATATAAAAATAGAAACTCCCAACACATGTGTCCATGTTAACTAGTACATACTTAATTTTATAAGAGAGCATATGCCCATAATTTAACAAGTAAAAATCATCGTAAGAACCATGTTGCTTGAAAAGCCATGAGCATGACCAATGGTAGCACCAAGTTATCCACCTGGTTAGTCTTGGCTTCGACCAGGCCGGTGACAGTAGCTGCGAACGCCGTTCGAATCAGCGCGTTTTCTGTGTTGAGTAATTCTAGAAAAATAATGTAATATATTTTATTAATGAACACTTACACAAATAGCCTGCATATTACCAGGGCCGTCTTAAGACTATTCTGCACAGGGGCAAGCATGCGATCTTTTTTTATTTTTTCTTCCACTAACAGACCTAGGATGATGGCTTGGCATTATCACCGGACTTATCACTTACACAAATTGTGCCGAAAGCTTAATAAAAGTAAAAAAAAATTGTTAATTATTTTTTTCAAATTCAGGTCGTCAGGCTCTTCCGGGCGCCCTGGGCCCGGGTGCACAGCACCCCTTGCACCCCCTGGTAAAGACGGCCCTGCATATTACCTAACAAAACATTGTAAAATAAACCAAAAGACAGGGACTACAATCACTTGATGTTTGCATTTGCTAGTGCCAATGTCTCGTTGTGGGTTCGATTCCCAGTTGATACAAATATTTGTGTACACCACTGTTGTTTCTAATAACACAAGTGATCAATATAAATGTAGTGTTGTGTAATTTTACATTATTTATAAGATTTATGAATCAAAACACTTACCAAACAACAGTAGTGCATAAACTGTTGCTATTTGCGTCAATATATTGAAGATGGTTCCCTCATAAGTTCTGTTTCCACCTGAAAAGTTGTTCAGGATTGTGAGATACACAGACATTATGAAAAATTTTCAGTAGTTATTTTCCTTCTTGATCTCAAATCTGACAAAGATGCAGTTCTGAGAGCTTACAGCTTTATGGAATGGACACTGCCGAATCACTCTTCAAGGGCATTACAGACTGTATTAAGCAAAATATATACAGTATGTCCTGATCTACGAAGGCAGACACAAGCAGAATATCTTCCTATCATTACTCACCGGACCACTTGTTGAAACCATACTTGGAGCCGAACCAGCTGGCCGCGGTGTCCCCCACCCCAATGGAGAGCACCCCGCTCAGCAGCTCCAGCTGGTAACCCTGGTGCGAAGGGACCAGGGCCAGGGGACAGGCCAGACCCAGGTACAGGTATATTGGTGTCATCGCGAAACAACCGCTGTCCTGGAAGATAATGAACAGACATGTTAGCACTTTGACATGTAACGAAGAAAATTTCAACTTTGGAAAAATTCGCATTCATTACCCTGCCTGTAATCGGGACCGTTCAGGCGGAGTCATGAATGCGAATTTTTTCAAATTTGAAATTTACATTGAGCTTTAATAGCATTAAAAACAACAAATAAAAATGTAATGAAGACTCTGTGTTGAACCAAAAGGTTGGTATATAGCTTTTGGTAAATAAATGAATTAACCTACAGGTTAGCTGATATTACCAATTACTTTTAACCTTCCCTGACTTTGCAGCCGTATTCATGTTAAATGATAAAAAGATGCAGACTCAAATGATGATGTTCATAAATAAATAAGAAAAATATTGCTCACCTTTTCATCACTGTAGACTAGAAATGCTGATTGCAGTAATGATGATATTGGCTCAATTTTAGCTTTCCTTAACGCCTGTCAAAAAGTAAGGGAGTGATATTAAAGACTCACTTAACAACTTCCAGAAGTGATAAAGTTTTGTATGGTTATTTATTTCTAGACAATCAGAATATCTCACCTCAGCCAATATCATCAAACCGAAAATGATCCCCGCAGCGAGGGTCATCAAGTTCACATCTACCATAATCCCAGACAGGAACACAACAGAGGCCAGCACGTGGAACGACTTGCGTGTCACAGTACTGGCTTTCACTGCTAGCTGAGTGCGGACGGTCAGGACCGATAGGGCTACACCCAGAACTATCAGCCAGAATGTGAATATTTGGTACTGGAATTTAAAAAATGCAAGCTGTTAATCATTATGTTATAATTATATTATTTGAGAATGAAAGTGTATGTTTAATTCAAGTCAAAATATTAAATTACTTAATAATAGTATGTGCAAATGTAGATGGAACAAATTAGTATTAGTAGAAGTTTATTAGCAGTTTGTTTAATTCAAAGTTTATAATATTGTGTGTAAATCATATGATTGACAATAAAATATTACTCACCCTATCATTTTCTACTAAAATATAACGTATTAACTCAACAGGACTAGAAAGACCAAGAATAGTGGTCAACATGAGCAGTCCAAATGCAGCCCCGGTTCCAAATATGTAAACCAGTGCCTTCAAGTCTCTCTTTTCATCCTTCAGTAAGAACAAGGCTGTAACAATCAAGCCGACGGTTGATAACACAGTCTGAAAAACCAATAAAGTGATCCATCATTTTCAACACATTTTTATTAATTTCGATGATTTTACAAATTATAAAACTTACATAGATAACTGTGTATATAAAGTCCATTTCATCATCCGTCTCTTCAAATTCACATGTAAGTTTTGCAACAGCCATTACAATGAAGAGTATTATTCCCTGAGCCATTACCATTGCTTCACCGATTGTAAATGTCTTTTGAAACGTGGTGAGGGATAGCCGCAGCAACCAACTGTATGAGAACACAGTTGGTATGGCAAATACTGAGGCAAACACTAGATCTGGAAATAATATAATAAAAATGATCTGATAAATTTGAATGTTAAAATTGAAATTTTATCTCATTAAACTGTATTCAAATTATCACTGAAACTTAAAGGCTTGAGTTTTAATTTAGTTACTGTTTTAATTAAAATATTCTTCCATATAGTAATAAGAACAGAACTAATGTTTGCTACTAAATCATAACTCACCATAACCAAGAAATGAATACATAAGCAACATGGCTATAAAACTTGTTGCCATACAACCACCATAAATGGGCTCTTGAAGTATCATTGATGATATTGACAGGAACACTATGAACAGTATACAGTAGAAGAGTAGGGCAATGGACGCAAATGTCACAAGTTTGTACAATGGAGACACATTAAACTGTAGGGAGTATGTGAACAAAACAAATGGCAGAAGTGTACAGCACCACAATCCATTGCTTTTGGCTGGCCTGAAAACAGATAGTTACAAAACTCAATAAGTAAGTTAAGCTGTTCATTCAAACAAATGGGTTTAGTTAGACCAACATACCTTGTTCCGATTTCAGCTAATTTTACTGTCCTTGATACTTGACTGTCCAAGGATTTAATAAATTTGAAAAAATCACTTTTCACAACTTTCAGGTACAAACTATTAATGAGTTCATCCATTTTAATAAATATGGTTTATTACAATCAGATAGGTTTATGATATTTCTCCTTGAAATTTGGAATGGTAGGTTGATAAATTGGCATCCTGGTAATTAGTAAAATGCTGTTGATAACAAACACTGCTGATTAATTTATTGACATTTATGTGACATTATACGGCAAGGAAAAAACTTAGTTCATAAAAATAGTGTTTATTACAATAGCACAAAGTGTACAATCTTATGACACTGACTGATTATATAGATATTTATTTATTAGAATTTTTGAACTACTGCCAAATTTGACATAAACGTAGTGATTATATTCTCTTTGTTTGACATTTTCGTTTAGAAATCGCTGCTCACACCAGTCGTTCATTGTTTTCTGTCTCACCTATTTTGTACATCGTTGAGAGAGATAAATGCAAATGAATTTAGTATTCAGTCACTAGTCTTAAGAATAGCAGCCCTAATGCCGTCTTAAGAATAGCAGCCCTAATGCCGTCTTAAGAATAGCAGCCCTAATGCCATCTTAAGAATAGCAGCCCTAATGTCACTTTGACGTCTGTCACGTCACTTCCGACCTGTCATCGGGTTTGCCGTGAAACTAGAACGAGCGAGGGGCCGTTAGCGGCGGACTTCACTTTGCGCGCGATCTTTCGGAGGCGACGGTCATTCTTGGGATCTCTAATTAGGGCTATCGATAATTTCAATTGTTTCATTTGTATTTAATTAAAATCAACATTTTGTGCTAATGCCGTGTTCTTTCTTTAAAAAAACAATTTCACCTCTGGTTTATTAGATCAGAAGTGGGATTGCCGCGCGTTTTTGATCGTTTAGCCATCTTTTCATTACGTTATTATTTGTAGTCGGTTTTTAGTGTTTTCTCCGTGATAAATTGGTTGATTTTAAATTTATACAAGTGGTTGTGTTTTAGCTTCGGTATTTAGTGTTTAGATCTTTATTTTTATAACCAAATCGGTATGCCGGGTCGTTGTTCTAGGTTAAGGAAGCGAGACAGGTCGCATAGGCATCCCGATAGCGGTGATTCTCGCGATCGTGTTGATCATCGCGATGGAACGCCAAGGGATAGAAGACGTAGGTACTCGTAGTCCGGAACGTTACCGGGGGGCTAAGTCGCCTAGACGCCGCGAAAGATCGCGTAGTCAGGTTAGGTCTCAAAGGCGCCGCGAAAGTTCGTACCTATCTCGTGAGGGATCTCGCGACGGAGCGTTAGGTAAAATTATTGTTAGGCTTAACGAGTTAGAGGGTAGATTGTCTTCGTTAATAGTTCCACCATCCACCCCAACGTCACGTACTGCCCTTGAATGTCATACGCCGCCTCCGGCGCCTGCTGGTAAGGAGTTCACGGGCGCTGTACCCGTGGTGACCGAGGGATCGTCGGGCGACACCGGTACTGCAAAGGGAGACGCAGCAGACAGAATTGTTGGAGCCCTATTTGCGCTGTTACAAACAAGGTCCAGTAATTTTTATTTCATCTTTTGACCCTAGTGTGCATGATTTTCATTCGCGGTGTGCGGAGGTAGATCGCGCGCGTTGTTTGCATTTATTTAAAATGGGACGACGGTGAATGCCTTGGGCGTATTGGCGGTTGTTTACGAGGCGATGCTAAATCTTGGCTACATGAGTGGGTCACCAGTGAGCGGACGTGGACCAATTTTAAATCCGAATTCCGCTCATTATGCCCACCCAGCGTAGATATAGCATCTATATTGTTTGAAGTTATGAGCTCTAATTCGAATAAGTATTTAACATACGCGGAATATGCACGTAAGTCATTACTGCGCCTGAAAATTGTTACGGGTCTGTCTGACGAATTGAGAACCGCCATTTTAGTACGAGGCATTACTGACCCCCAACAAGTTAAGGCAGCGGCTACGAATGCAAAACTGCAATCAAAAGATTTGGTCGAGTTTTTGTCTGCTTACGTTAAGCCCAAAATTGATAATTATAAGAATGCTCCCATTAACAATTCTGTTCGTTCGTCTCAGATAAGGCCTTCTTATCCGCGGAAGCGCGATTTACCTTAGTTTGAGGGTACATGTTTTACAGTAAGGAACATAAGAAGTTGAACTGTCCCAAGCGTAAGCTGTAAGCGGAGCGGGCACGAGGTAGATAGATGTTTTGCAGAGCAGCGCTCAATCCTTACTAATATTATAAATCCGAAAGTAACTCTGTCTGTCTGTCTGTCTGTCTGTTACGGTTTAACGCAGAGTACTGGACCGATTTAAATGCAATTTGGTACAGATATAGTCCAGAGCGTAGGAAAGGTTATAGGCTAACAAATAAAATTATAGGCTTTTTAACCGACTGCGCTGTAAGGAAGTAATGTTTTACCCGTTAAACGTCTCTACGCGGACGAAGTCGCGGGCGGAAAGCTAGTTCAAAATAAAAATGCGTGTAGCGTAAATTTTTGCTCAGAGGCGAATCCGGACAAAATAACTTAATGCCAGCTGTAATTAAAAGTGTACCAGTTGATGTATTAGGGGACAGTGGTTTTAATATTTCCCTTATCTCGGAATCTGTGCTAAAATATTTTAATTTGAATAGAAAACCATCGTATCGTCTTATGCGTGGAATAGGGAGTCAGGAGGTCGAATCGGCCTCCTACGTCACTACAGTAATAGAATTCCCTGAGGTTTTACTGGTTGTGGATTTACACGTCGTATCTGCTGATTGTGTCAATGCCCTATTTTAATTGGTACTGACTGACATGCTAAATAGGAAGGCATAACGTTTATACGCAATAATGAGGGTCAGGTACGGCCGAGCCCCGGTAAGGTAGAGGCACTAGTCAAATCCCCAAAACCCACAAGCGCTAAGGAGGTCAGGCAGTTTTTGGGACTCGCGAGCTACTTTCGTAGGTATATTGCGGGCTATGCATCTAGGACTGCAAATAAAAAAGACCTGTGGCCGAGGGTGGCGCGCTGGTGGGTCATGCAAGATTTTAATTTCAAATTAGGGTACAGGAAGGGCTGTCTTATGCAGCACGCTGATTTTCTGAGCCGACAGCCAGTAGCCGTTTCTCATATTCGCAACCCCAATAATTGGAGCTCAGACCGCGAATACAGAAACACAAGACCTGATTACTAAATTAAGGGATGGTAGGTTAGGTGGGACGCGATACATAATTAAAAATGAGATTTTGTTCTTTAAGTATATTGCGACTGGCGAGGAACAGAGATTGTTATGTTTCATACCTAAGGGTCATAGGCTTAGTTTACTAAGAGTATTTACGATCATGACCACATAGGGATTGATAAAACCACGGTTTTGATATTACGCCATTTCTGGTTCCCCGGACTGAGACAATTCGTAAGGAAGTACATCTTACATTGCCTTGTTTGCTTAGCGCATAAGAATGTATCTAGGGCACCCTCTCAACCTATCGAGTCGTGGACGAAACCTGATGTTCCGTTTGATGTAGTACATACGGATGTTCTATGGGAAGTTCAATTGACATTAAACATTAAAAAACATGCAACTACTTAAACATCTGCGTTGCAACTTTTGGTTGGTATCGAGGCCGCTACACCTGTTATCAGGTCGTTGATAAGAGACGTGGCATTACAAAACTCTAATCCTAACCGTGATGCCCTTTTAAGTCTGCGAAGGCAGAGCTTCTGAATTGTTGACAGCCAATCAGCAGCGCCAGGACGCTTACGTGAACGAGGGTCGACGGCAGCCACACCAGTATGCTGTCGGCGACTTTGCCTTCGTGAACAAGACATCGCGAAGTGCTGGGAGCTGGGAGCTGGACTCCGGCATGCACGGTCCCTACCGTGTTGTGCGGGCTCTGCCGCATCACCGCTACGAGCTGGAGTTGCTGGCGGGAGCTTATGGCAAAACCCAGGCAGACCCAGGCAGACCCGGGCAGATCCAGGCTGCTGCCGAGCACATGGTCCGATGGCGAGGCGAGTGGACTCTCGAAACATGAGGCCTTTTTCGAAGGTGGTGACTCCAGGCAGACGCTATGGCTAATTTGGGCCTACGCGTAGGTATACGTTCTTGACACGCAAGTATTGCCTCTGTCAGGTTCTGGCTTTGTCCAGGCAGACACAAACCACGCCAAACGTGCTTTTGTGTATGGGTAGCAAGCGAATATGGCCTCTGCTTTGTTGGGTGGGTTATTTTCTGGACTCTTCTGGCTTTGTCCAGGCAGACACAAACCACGCAAAACGTGCTTTTGTGTATGGGTAGCAAGCGAATATGGCCTCTGCTTTGTTGGGTGGGTTATTTTCTGGACTCTTCTGGCTTTGTCCAGGCAGACACAAACCACGCAAAACGTGCTTTTGTGTATGGGTAGCAAGCGAATATGGCCTCTGCAGTATTGGGTGGGAATTTTACGTTTTGACATGTCCCTGTCAAAAGTGTTCTATTATTTTATGAATAATGGTATCCGGAACCATTGTTCATAAAATTTATTTTGTTTCATTTTAGTACAGTACTTAAAACTTTTTACGTAAAGATTAAATTTTCTAAGACAAAGTTTAAAGTTTCCATTTAAAGTTAAAAATTTAAGATTATTATTTATCATTGAACCTGTTTTCTCGGGTATGATCACTTGAGTGCACGCTTGTGGTTGTGCCAGGGAGACAGATTCAATTATTTTTCCATTTGCAACATAAAATCTGATTCAAAGTAATAGATCGAACAAGTGTGCTAATGCTTGATGTATGTTTCAGAGGTAATTGAAACCAACCAGGTTTCTGACCAGGTCGGTGAAGACAAACAATCGGGAGACCAGCCCTCAGTAAGCCAGAGCTGTGCAGAGCGGCTTCCAGCTGTCCAAGGCGATGCAGACCAGCCTTCGACGAGCCGGGGATGCGTGCAGCAGCTCTAAGAAGATAGAGATGGTGAAGATGCGGCCTTAGCGAGCCAGGGCTGTGAGGAGCAGCTTCTGGAGGACTGTGGCGCTGCAGGACCAGCGGTCGAGGACGCCGCAACGTCAGGAGAGGCCGTCTTAAGAATAGCAGCCCTAATGCCGTCTTAAGAATAGCAGCCCTAATGCCATCTTAAGAATAGCAGCCCTAATGTCACTTTGACGTCTGTCACGTCACTTCCGACCTGTCATCGGGTTTGCCGTGAAACTAGAACGAGCGAGGGGCCGTTAGCGGCGGACTTCACTTTGCGCGCGATCTTTCGGAGGCGACGGTCATTCTTGGGATCTCTAATTAGGGCTATCGATAATTTCAATTGTTTCATTTGTATTTAATTAAAATCAACATTTTGTGCTAATGCCGTGTTCTTTCTTTAAAAAAACAATTTCACCTCTGGTTTATTAGACTAGTCATTCATTTCAATCTTTTGTCTGTCGGTTCGGTCGCTCACTCATTTCATTCATTTCATTATCATTCGCTCGCGATCACTAACACCGGCCGGCCGGTTTTTTGTGTTTTGTAAAAACAGTGCAACTCCAATATGCTGCGGAATTTGAGTAAAGCTGTACAAACACAAAAGGCGAAGTTTGCTACCGCAGCTGTGCCAGCGCCACACAAAAACCCAGAAATTTTATACTCTGGTGTAAGTATTGTTATCATAACAACTTTTATCGCTGTATTACGAACTTCTAATGCTACCAATCTGCAATTAAATTTCTGTAGCAGTAATCTAAATTATATGGTTTCTAGAGCCTCACCTTGTTAAGATTAGCTGAACACCAAACTATGCAAAATTTCTCATACTTACCCTCAAAACAAATCTAACTTCTTACTTTTCAGTTGTTCATCAATAATGAATGGGTGAAAGCGTCTGACGGCAAGACGTTCAAGACAGAAAACCCTGCTAATGGTGAAGTGATAGCTGAGGTGCAGCAGGCTGGCAAAGCTGATGTCGACAAGGCAGTTAAAGCAGCTAAGGATGCCTTCAGGTGTGTATATTAATTTAAAATTCTACGAAGTCCAAGTCTACCAAGTATACTAAGTCTACTTTTAGGAATGTTTTTAGTTATCTTCCATCACCTCACCTGTATAGTTCAGACAGACATTCAGTACTTTACAGGAAAAACTCTATAAAGTTATCTATTTCTGTAATCAGTATAAATTATAAGGGATCGGATTTGTCCCTGGGGCGTGTATGTGAGTTTCATTGATAAGTTACTGAGACAGTTATCCTGAAATTTTAATTGGATAAATCAACATAACAGCAGAACAAATTTTTTTTTAGTAGAAAAATCAATGTATGAATTGTATCATTGTACACATCAAAGTTTCCATTTACTTTGTATCATTAGCAGCTTAAGTATTTTTATTAACCATCTTTATCTAAATTGCTAAAAGAATTTGATAAAAATACAATTTTCATAGTGATTTGAACTTAGGTATTAAATATTTCAAATATAATACCTATTCAATCAATATGACTTGCATTTAATTTAATAGAATATCATGGGCAAACCCATGATATGGGTCTATATGCATACACAAGTTGATATGATTTAAAAATAACAATAAAATAACAATAAAAATAACATATTACATATACTCAACTCAAAAATGTAAATGGGGCAATTTACATTTTCATAATAATTTTTATTTTGAAAACTATGTTGTAATTTTTGACACTTTCATACATATACATTTCCCAGAGGGGTAGGCAGAGATCCCTTCCGCCATGTGCTACAGTCCTGGCACACCACTTTCACTCCTTCCACATCCATCAATCTCTTCATGCATGCATGAAGAGCATGCATGACACTTTTACCTGTATTTTAATACTTTCTTTATTTACAATTTACAACAAACATTGAATTAGTAAATTTCTTCATTAGGCTAGGTTCACCATGGAGAAGGATGGATGCTTCGGAGCGCGGGCGCCTCATCAACAAGTTGGCGGACCTCATCGAGAGAGATAGGGCTTACTTGGCGGTAAGATGATTAACTTTTATCTTTTTGTGAGCTCTCAGCAACTGTTTTTATCACGCAACTGACATTGAAGAGAAATAGAGATTACGACCATGGGCGTACCCAAGTTTTGGGCCAGGGGGGGCAAATCAGATTTTAATCTGAGCCAGGGGGGCGCAAATTTGATATTTTGTTAGATGACTAGCCAAATATGTAAGTATAGATAAGATATTTAGCAGGGATGACAACAATATCCAGGGAGGCAGTGGCTTCCTCCTTCTTCAGTCTTGTGATTACGACAGTGAGTTGTATTTTGTTCTAGGTTTTCAGCCCATCCACCTCTAAGTTTGAAAAACAAAGTAATTGATGCATACAGATAGGCTAATTGAGGATTCAGTTGGAAATTTATTAGTATTAGGTAGGTACCTATTTATTTAAACACTTGCTAATTTGTATGACTGTCCTGTCACATCTTTATTTGTGACTACTATTTGAATTGCAAATGTTGACAACAATATTTACTAGCAAAGTGACAAGTACCTACTAAAACATTTATATTTTAAAGGGGTTCTGTCATTCATTATATTAAGTGACTTTGTAATTACTGATGCAGTTTTATAAGATAGATAATTGATCCACTGGCATTTTAGAACGAAACTCAATACCTATGTTTAAAAAATATTTATGCCTCAAAAAGCTCATGTTTTACCATGTCTGTCTAGAGTTTTTTTTGTTATAGTTACATTACACGATAACAAATCCATTAATCTTATAGGTGGACCTGTTTCAAAATGTATGGGCTCGTTTTGGGCATTGACAAAACGAGTACTCAACGATGACGCGACGCATTGAGTACGAATAGACTTCAAAATTATGCTAAACATAGCAAATTTCCGTTGTATATAGTCAAGATTATAATCGTACTAGATAATTAGACCGGTAGCTGTTAACCTCATCTTTAGGTTAGTAAACTATCATCGGCCTAGACCAATTTTCAACCATGATAATTAGTTACTTCTCTTTAATCATCATAATGGGTAATTCTGATTATTAAACATGCAAATCATGTACATAACTTGTAAAACATTGCAAAATGTATACAGTATAATTAACATGATTTCGCGAGTTGGACAAAGTTGTTATGTAACGTGTTGTTTACTTTGGGTAATGTCAAGGACGTCCACCGTTTGCTATGCCGCCCGGTGTCTTGATATCTATAACATGTTTATTTTGGTGCGATTCAGTCGATTTATCTATCAGGCACACGATAGTGAGATATCACATAAATGTAATGTGCATTTATGACTGTCGTATGTGAAATAAATTAATTGGTTCGACTAACGACTTCATTTAGGTATATAATACCTACTTATTTTGTTTTTTTTTTATCTAAATTGTAGTTTGAAAATGTATTGCTCACATTTAAAACGTACAACTGTCCAAACATTTCCTGTACCTATTTTTAGGGCCCGTGTTTGGCGGCATAAAAAAGTTGTTTCTGTGTGTAGGATTGATATTATTTTTAGCCCGGAAGTTTAAGAATCATTCCAAAAACTACTGAATCGATGTTTTTGTGATACTAATTGCTAACAATCACAATAATTTATTTTTAGCAAAGCAATAATGTTAAAACGATATAAAATACATATGCATCAAAGTTGCTGGAACAATCTATTTGTATAAACATAATTATCTTTGCGACAGCAGGCGTAGATATTTTTTCTTACTGAACTGATATAAAATGATATGATGGTGGATCGGAGGAACCTAATCATCATAATGTAACATTAGAGACACGCACGCACCCCGCAAAAAACTTTTCTTTGTAAATCGTAGGTAGGTATGTTATATTGCTTCCGTATTTAGAAAATATTACCTGTGTTTTCTAAAATTTAGTTGAGCAGTGGTGTAAAGTGACATGAGATTTGACTTGTACCCACGATTCCGGGCTATTACGTACCGTGTTCTAAACCTGATGAACCTTGCTTGTTGGGACTCCAAATAGCAAGTTATTTATGTTGCCGTAATTAAAACAAAAAAAAACTTAAACAACTGCCATACAAAAAAAAACGTGAATTGTTTTTACAATATGTATGACGAAGACGTTAGTGCGCGAGTCCGACTCCCACATGGCTCGATTTTTAAAATTAGATTTTTTTGGAATTTCCGGGCCTGGTCGCTAGGACCTTCCAGCTTTTAAATTTAAATCTATCGTATCCAGAGTCTAGAAACCCTGGACAACGGCAAGCCGTACCTGGCAGCGTACCATGGCGACCTGGCTGGCGTGCTGAAGAGCCTGCGCTACTACGCCGGTTGGGCCGACAAGAGCCACGGCAAGGTGCTGCCCGCCGACGGGAAGTACTTCGCGTACACCCGGCACGAGCCCGTCGGTCAGTATATGGACACCATAATAATTATTTATTCCTTATTTACCCTTGAAAATGTGGCGACATTGATAAAGAACTTCGAACAGCATCTAACAGATGGCGTTGATATACCATTTCAACGAGAATATGCAATTAGTATGGAACCTACATCTCACTTCAAAGTTCCACTAAGTATATATGTCGCAGTCATCTGGTTGAATCAGCGATTTGATTGGATCACTAGCGAGTTTATTAAATGACGACGTTCAATTGAATGACTAGGTCGAACGTTGAATGAACAATCCTCACTCAACGTCCAACAAGTTAGCGGATTGAAACATAGCCCTTTGAACATAGCGGACGTAAAATCAGTCAGGTGATTGTAATTTAGTTCATATTTTTTCCACTGCGGCGTTATTGCTCATCAAAACAAAGATGGCGTCAAACAGCTGGTACAGATCTAATCGAATAGAACTGTGTTGATATTTTTTGAGTGAAATTGAGATTTAAAGTGACTTATTCGTAAAAAAATTGAGACAGCATGGATGTTCCGATTAATACGCTGCGGCCGGCTACTTTAAAAGAAAAATTTCTGGCAAAACTGGCTTAATACGAAGAACAAAATAAAGATTAGTTGATTATTATTGTTTAGTGTATTTGTGAGAATTAGGGCTAATGTGACTAAGTGTTCTTGTTGCCGTGAACACAATTACCTTTTCAGGATCCCAAAGAAAACCTTGGACTACCGAAAGAATATTGGAGGTAAATAATGTTCGAAAAGCTAGGGTGTCCATGATTTCTAAGGAAGCCCGGACATCTATGGATTATCAAAGTACGATATAATGGTTATAGCTAAAGAAGTTTTTTTAATATTTAAATACCCCCGACCCAAAAAAAGTACGCAATTATTATGACAAAAGGTTAAAAATGCTAACCCTATAAAAAGCACAAAATAACTTTTTACACTACGTACGTACCAACTAAAGCGAGGCATAACCGCTAATTTTGAACTGCAAATGGTTATCTTGGCCTGCTGTTGACCGAACGTATGAATTTTTTGATTAAATTTTGTCACGCCGGGGGACCACTCTAATTTATTAGCCTAACGTTAGAAGCACACATTAAGAAGTATCTTAAGATTTAAAATTGTTAAAATTTATATTAAGGTGTGTTAAGTCATGTCCTCATTTTTTAAATCTAAAGTTAGTTATCTTTTAAGTTGCGAACTTATGGTCACCCTAATCAAACATTACAAAGTCAGCTATATCATATTCAACAACTACGCTAAATGACGTTCAGTCAAGATGTAGAACGTTACATTCAACAACTTCACGAGTTGTCCTTTAGTCATTCAATTGAACGTCGTCATTCAATGAACGCGCTAGTGATCCAATCAAATCGCTGATTTAACCAGATGACTGCGACATATATAGGGCAAAAACCAAGATGGTAATTGGACCATGGTCCATGAGCACGATGACTCAGCTCGGTGGAAGATCTTCCATTTTAGGATCACTCTTAAAAAAGAAAGAAATAAATGTATTTATTCAGTTACACTTAAAATACACATACATCACTCACAAAAAATAAAAACGAAGTAGGTAATTGAAAAGGGATCTGCTCAGCATGTGTCGAGGAGTCGGGGACACCGCGACGCTGGCCTTCCGCAGATACCTTATCAGGGCGAGCACGCATTGCAAGTCCTTGGGGGAATCCTCATGGATACAACACTTCCAGGGAACAGTTAGGTTTTGTGGACTCATGTGATGATCATTGTCCATTAGACTGACTGAGGAATGTTCTTGACTGGCTCGGCGGAACAGTGGTAAGTGACCCAAGGTCACACCTACGGTTCCAAGAGTCGTGAGTTCTATTCCCACCCGGGATAAATATTTATGTGACGAACATCGGTGTTTTTTTCGTGACTTGATGTGTAATTAAGTATAATTATGTATCCACTGTTGATTCTGATATCCGTAACAAAAGTGCTTAAGCTACTTACAACGGGATCAGATCAATGTATGTGATGTAAGATGTTAGACTTTCACGTTCCATTACACCAAATATTAGTCTTTATGGGTCTACACGCAATATAAGGAGTGGCAATTACATAGCTACTTACTGCCCGACGTTTCGACTGGGTTACACCAATCATGGTCGCGAGCGAACTGGCGCCGCCCGTCTTCGTCGGTCAGTATTGCTACTGCTAATATCGCGTGTAGACCCAGACGGAAAGGCTAATATTCAATGTATGTGATGTTGTGTAACATTTATTTATTTATTATTAGGCGTGTGCGGTCAGATAATCCCGTGGAACTTCCCGCTGCTGATGGCGGCGTGGAAGCTGGGCCCGGCGCTGGCCACCGGCAACACGCTCATCATGAAGCCGGCCGAGCAGACCCCGCTCACCGCGCTCTACCTCGCGCAGCTCGTCAAGGTAAGGACCCGAGGAGCAAGTACAAAGTCCTCATTGTACAGTCAGCCAAAATTGTGATCTACCACCCTACGTTTGAGATTCGTTTGAACGTCATAAATAGACATCGGATTATATGCACTACCAAAATGCCAAAATATGCATGCAAATATGCACTAAAAAAAAGGGCGAAATATGCACAATCAAAAACCATTAGAATTAACTTTATTTTCACAATACATATATAGGTAGATACTATTGGTTGTAATTCTTGTGACAATATACAATAACATATTTTTCAAGATTTTCTGGCGCAAATTTGTGACGTCTGTCACTTAAAACTAATTTATATGCTGAAAATGATCTTTCAACGTAAAATGACGTCACCGGAAAAAACTTAAATTTTGGCGCCATTTCTGCCGAGACCTCCTTAGGCAGAATTTGTCCGGTGCCTTTGATAAATGCGCTAACTTTTTTTATCCCTTTAAGACACGGATTTTTATATGCGAGGGCTATGTGTTGATGTGTGGTGTGGGGACGGCGGCGTAGTACAACACGTCTAACACGTATAAATACTAAAATAAGCACTGTCAATAAAAAAGTACCAAAATATGCAATAACGCTATAAAAATAGCATTATATACATTTGCATAATGCAAACATGCAAATGCATATAATCCGATGTCTAGTCATAAAACAAGGTAAATTTTCCTTGGCAATAAGATTGTGCCAGTGACTACTGTCAACCTTAGCGATAGTTATGTCTCGCAGAAACTTAATCAAAAGTAGTAGACCACTTTCTTGGCTGACTGTACTACTAGATCTCCTGCTCTCCTCTGCACAGTGAAATTCAATGAGTTCCTACGCTATTGCAGGAGGCTGGGTTCCCGGAAGGCGTGGTCAACATGCTGCCGGGATACGGGGACGCGGGCGCCGCCCTCGTCGCGCATCCAGACGTTGATAAGATCGCTTTCACAGGTATACATAGACATATACGATCCGAACATATACCGGAATCTAGTAAATAGTACCTAATTTTCTAGTAGCTGTTTCCTGCAAGCCTTTAGTCTCTTTGATTTTCATACCAATTGTAATGGAACGAGAAGATTGAAATTTTGTAAACTCTTTACATGGATTATTATCGATTTTTTTTTAAGTAAGATAGATTTCGCACTGCCACTTAGGCCTCTGTCCACGGTCAGTAATGATGCTGTAGCATCAATAGAGATGATTCTGTCCTAGCTTATTTTCGGCCCAGTGTTCGGTCAATAATAACACTCATATCTCACATTGGGTGTGCTCGTCTTTCAGGGTGGATCACTCCCTCCGCTCTCTTGACTTACTCTCCCTTGTTTTTTCGGCCATGCTAATTATCCTTTGTGTAGCAAACAGGCTACACGTTCATCCTTGTTTTTGTAATGATTGTTATCTGTAAGCATACCATCATCATCATCATCTCCGCGGTTGCATCCTTGCGGAGCCCGGGGTCCGCTTTCCTACTTCTATCTCTCCACTTCGCGCGGTCTTCGGCATCCTTCACGGAGAGTTTGTTGGCACGCATGTCATCCACTACGAGGTCAAGCCAAACCTTCTTGGGCCTTCCCCTTCTGCCGGGACCTGGCGGTAGCGACATAGCTAGACACTTGTTCCCTACGTAGTTTCTCATAAGTGTGTTATCTGTAAGCATACCATTTATAAATAAACAAATATCCTTTGTGTAGCAAGCAGGCTACACATACATCCCATAACTCTTTATTATCTGTGTCCAGGTTCAACAGAGGTGGGCAAGCTGATCCAGCGCGGGGCAGCGGACAACATCAAGCGCACGACCCTGGAGCTGGGCGGCAAGTCCCCGCTCGTGGTGTTCTCCGGAGTGGACGTCGCTAGAGCAGCCGAGGCGGCGCACCACGCGCTGTTCTACAACATGGGGCAGTGCTGCTGCGCCGGTGAGGACATAAGGACTTTCCATCTGGGAAGGTGTCTAGGACACAATCTAGCTACCTCATCAGCCGGTATCAGTAAACAGTACCAGAGCAACATGGACAGCAATAAGACCACCACTTGGGGGTGGGATCCAGAACCCACCTAGCACCTAGTAGATCGAGCTAGCAATAGCATAGATAGGGGTCGCACTCCGGGTGGAAGTACGAGTGCCGCATGGACAACAAAAGGAGTTACGTTTTGGGGTGGGATCCAGGACCCAATCTAGCTAAGTAGTCAGCTGCAGGACCGCATGGACAACATCAAGGAATAGGGACATGGGAGGTATCCAGGACACAATCTAGCTAGCTCATCAGCCGGTATCAGTAAACAGTACCAGAGCAACATAGACAACAATAGGAGCTCCACTAGGGGGTGGGATCCCGAACCCAATCTAGCTAAGGAGTCTGCCTTCCACTAAAGGAGCGATCCAGTGTCCCATCTAGGTTATAAATATTTCCACTGAGAATAAGGGGAGGAATCCAGGAGAGATCGAACGCTGGAGCACACCACGCAATATTGTGTTGATTCAGTCATATTTGACAGCAAATCCTCCAACTTTTCAAATAGTTCGTATAATTTCAAGAAAAAAAAAATATTTATTAACTATAATTTATCAACAATTAATTCAAATATGGTCTTCCCCAGGCTCCCGCACATTCGTGGAGGACAAGATCTACGACGAGTTCGTGCAGCGCTCGGCCGAGCGCGCCAACAAACGCGTCGTCGGAGACCCCTTCGCGCCCGACACCGAGCAAGGGCCTCAGGTACCAGAATAACAACTACTTCATTTATTTGTTGCGTTAGTAGGTACTATCTACTACTTTTAACAATATGCAACCTAGCACGCATGGACAGGGTGACCATGCTTCGTTATCAATGCGATTTTCCCCATATTTTTTTTTATAAAAGGCTAACAAGATGACCTCACTCCACCTGATGGTAAGCGGTAGTGAGATCCATATATGAGGTCGACAGGCACAATAGATCGTATTGAGCCTGTCGCACTCACCCTGAAGGCCTGCTTAAATGCCGTTTCACGCCCGCCTGAAGAGCCCGGGATCATAGGAGGGAGGGAAAACATGAGCTGGAAGGACATTCCATGCCTTAATGGCACGGGGCAGAAATGAGGAGCTAAACCTCTTAGTCCGAGCCACCAGCGCCTGCATTGTATGTGGATGGCAGCGCTGTCCAGCACGTGTCGTTCGGGAGTGGAAAGGGGAGGGAGGGACTAGCTGGAATAGCTCTTCCGTATATACGTAACCCCCGGGCATTGCACCCCGCCCAGGAGCCGCGGCTGGCATTTACCATCTCCTCGCCAGCCGCTGGGGAGTCCGACACACCACTGACTGGGAGAGAACCCCCTCTCCCAGAGACGGTGCGAAAAGCATTTCACCACGCAAAAAAAGGGTCTAAACTATAGATGTTACCATAGTAATTTGCGTTTTTAATCCGTGCCATGCAATTTTGACACTTTAGTGACATATATGAAACATAAGATTCGAATATATCACACATCCTTTGTGTCTCACATACTCTTCGCACATATCATAGCCATGTAATGACAGTTTCGTACAAAAAAAAAAGACTACCGACTCAAAGCCCCACTTCAATCAGATCGATAGCGAGCAGCAGAACAAGATCCTGTCCCTCATCGAGAGCGGCAAGAAGCAGGGCGCGGCGCTCGCGGCCGGCGGCGCCAAGCACGGGGACAGGGGGTACTTCGTGCAGCCCACCGTGTTCGCCGACGTTAAAGACAACATGGACATTGCTAACATTGAGGTATGTTGGAGTAGTGGTATGTTGGCAATCTATACTGATATTATGAAGAAGTAAATTGTAAGGTAATCCCGAGATTACCTTCTATTTTGGCTGGGCTACTAAGCCGATTTTAAAAATTCTTTCACCAGTAGAAAGCCACATTGTTACTGAGTTGCTAGAGCTGACTCAGGTTAATATATAAAAAACCGAAAATAAAAAGGCTTTTACGTGGTAGCCGTTTTGCAAAGTGAATCGGAATAAGAACGGTCGATTGTAAAAAAATCTAATTATGTACTGACGTCCATCCTGCAGATCTTCGGTCCGGTGCAGCAGATCATCAAGTTCTCGAGCGTAGAAGAGGTGGTGGAGCGCGCCAACCGCTCGGAGTACGGGCTCGCCGCCGCCGTCTTCAGCCACGACCTCGACCGCGTCAACTACATGGTGCAGGTGCGTGTACCTACTGCATGTTGCGATACTGAACGAGGTATGGTGTGTCCCACCATCATCGGTTTGGCAGCCGATCTCAAGGGAGATCAACAGAGTGTTCACGATAAAAATAGTGAACTCCCTGTTCTCACTCTTAGTTTAGTTAATTATGATATAAATGTGTGTAAAAGTTCTTACATAAATAGAAGTAAATGTAGGTTAGTATCTTACATAGGTAGTAAGAAACCAACTTTTGTCTTGTGTGACGATACTAACAATTGCGATATAACATTCAATATTTTATTATGTTTATTTATATACTACTTTATCGATAACTTCGCAGGCTCTCCGCGCGGGCACGGTGTGGGTGAACGACTACAACGTGTTCGGAGCCCAAGTGCCCTTCGGAGGTTACAAGCAATCCGGGATAGGCCGCGAGAACGGGCCCTACGGACTCGACAACTACACCGAAGTCAAGGCCGTCGTCGTCAAAATCGACGAGAAGAACTCGTAAACATAAGGTCCCCCCCCCCATCAGTCATAAGAGGCCGTAGAACGTACCGATATGACATTATTACACAAACTATACTCGGATTTGTAATTCAAGATCAAAAAAACTACGACAGATACGTCACTGTCAAAAGTGGTAAAGTCACTTATGTCACTCTCAAGTGATGATTTCAGGTTTCGACAACCTTTTCGTAATATAATTCTTTATTTCATTTAATGCCAACATCACTTATTGATAATTAAGGCATTTATAATAATAATTTCTTAAAGTAAAAGGGTTCATACTATATCTAATAATTAAATGCATTATTTAGATATAAATTATACGTTCTCAAAATTGTATTGAGCCTGACTATTTCTTACGTATTATAACTTCTAGTAAAAAACTTATAAATAACTCATGTCTAATTAATTTTAAGAAGACATAATTTTGAGCAATAGTGGAGAAGTCGGGAAGATAAATAAAATATTTTCTTTGTTACGGATTTAAACAACAAAAACTTAACACAAAACATAAACTTAAAACAAAACAAAATCACCACGGAGCAAAAAACATTCGAACACTCGAACAGTTACGCATTATTTCCCGATTAGTTATGATGTGCAATTTATTAATTGCGTCCGAGTATGTTCTTAACTTAGCTTGTAGTTTATTGCACCAAATGTTATGAATCCCTGAAGTGTTACAAGTACAATACCATGTTTGTTACCAAAAATTACCGATGTTTAAGTTTTTATTAAGTCGTCTTGTATTTATGGAAATATAAATAACTGGAATTACTGATGAAAATCATAGGATTAATATTACCAATAAATTTGTTGTATATGATTGTTTTTTGCCAAAAACTGAATTTACTATTGTAAAAATATTTTATTGCAGTGGCAACCTTGTAGTAGTTTTTTTGATCTTGAATTACAAATCCGAGTATACTTGACACGACTAAAGTCGACCATTCAGCTAACAGGCAGCTTCATAACCAATCTGTGTGTAGTAGATTATAAATCCGCTCTAGACACAAAGTAAACTTAAGGTGCATTTTTGGTGCCACACATCTTACGTCTATGTATTTGTACTGTTCAACAGTAGAACTGTATTTAGAAATGGACTGCATTATTTAGAAGCTAGTATCATTATCATCCTCATCAACAAACATTTTTGTGAACAAATCTACTTGCTCCATTCTCAATGTGAGATACTAAGCTAAGACCTTAGTTTGAAGATACATTTTCATGTGGCTTGATACCAAAATGTTATTAAAGTATTTTATTAAATTCTTGCGTAAAATCGGTTTAACCAGCATGTGCAATTAATGATATTAACCAAAAAGCAACATTGATGCTCTGTTATTGTTTTGATCTTTGTATACCAAGTATACAACAGATGTCAAAATGGATTTGTTTGAAGATATCAAATGTCTTCCACTATTCATAAATATCTATAAGTAAATATGTGCATATTGTAGAATGTATTAGTATTACATCATTATCAAGTGTTTTTATATTTCGCCATTTTGATGCCATTTTCTTTTTGTTTTTAACTTAGACCTAAGAATTATTCTTATACTGCAAAGGATTTTCAATAATAAAGCGATGAAATAAGTACAAAGTTTTATTTAACGATTATGTCTAAAATCAACTACTCCTCTAAATAACAATATTTTTAAAATTAAGAAATATAGACCCAATAATAGACTTATTTAAAAATTCAGAAAATCAAAGATAAAACAGAAGCCATGATGAGGCCTGAACATTTGGTTAAATTTATATAATTAAAATTGGTAGAAAATAGAAAACCAGTTATAAAATTTAAGATGATTCAGGCAAGATAAAATAAAATTAACAGTGCAAGTATACCTTCACAAGGTGTAAGCGAGTGCCTAAACTAAGAATCACAACAGTGGAATGTTCCGTGCTACTTAATCTAATAATCACATAGCCTTGCGTTACTCTAAACCTAATAAACAAACATACTAATATCAAACATGTGTGAAAACCTAACGCGAATCTTTGGGTTTTCTAAATGCGAGGAAACTGAATGGACGGAAGAATTGACTCATTTTGTGATACATATGAATTAATAACAACAAAAAGACTGTGAAATCCTTCAAAAAATCGTAATAAATAAATAATGGTGATGTATATTAAATTATTCAATCTAAAGAACTCTTTCAATTAGATTGTGTGACTCAATCTCCATATGTAATAAAAAATTATTCAATATCTTTGTACTTGTCAAGCAGAGACATGCAATGACTGGGTTAGCACTCAATGCTAAACAGTTACATTAATTCTAATCTACAACAAATATTATGTTAATATTATGACTGTGAACCATGTGTCACAATTGTACTTTTTAATGTTTTAATTAACTTTATTTTGGTCATGAACACAATGTTAATAGAAAATACTGTTTGAAACAAGCGTAAAAGTCACTGGTGTAAATCCTAAATTCTAATGGACGGAATCAACCAGCGTCACTCATGATTTGATATAAATCAATGCGTTAAAATATCTATAAACATAAGATTTTCAAAAAACAAAAATAATGCAAATAATAAAAAGAAAATAAAAAGTGGTTATGCTAAACTTTTTTTGATACGCAATTCGTTCAACGAATCCTTACAAAAAATTCTATTTTGAGGTATTTTATTTTGAGATTTTGTACTAATTGCTTGAGGTTAAAATCACGCCAAATTATAACAACTTACGATTATAAGAACAGGTATAGTATCCATATTTAGATGTTTATTTCTGATTGGCTCATGTAAAATACTATATACTTTTATAGATCTGTTACTTTAGTAAATTACTGTAGATAAGCCAATATGTACGATAAAATTAAAAATCCTTCTCTATCAAATCCTCATTGATGACCGACAGGTTTTCCTCCGATATCATCTGAAGACACCCACAAGTCATAGACGAGAGGGGGCTATTAGCCAGATCCTCCCCTCTCCAGCAGTTAATATAAAACAATATTCATACCAGATCCTAGTCCTTCTCGATCAAATCCTCATTGATGACCGACAGGTTCTCCTCCGATATCTTCTCCAGACACCCGCAGGTCATAGACGAGAGGGTGCTATTAGCCAGATCCTCCCCTCTCCAGCAGTTAATATAAAACAATATGCATACCAGATCCTAGTCCTTCTCAATCAAATCCTCATTGATGACCGACAGGTTCTCCTCGGATATCTTCTCCAGACAGCCGCAGGTCATAGACGAGAGGGTGCTATTGGCCAGGTCCTCCTCGATCTTCCGCTCCAGCAGCTCGAAGTCGTCGTTGTCCTGGCGCAGGCACTCGTCCGAGGAGGAGTCCTGGTAGCACAGCGCGCTCTCGATGTTCACCTCGACGGCTTCGCTACGATCGTCCCGCGTGGAGAGGGAGGGACTACTGCTGCTTAGTACCCGCGTCTCGCGGTTGATGTTTTGGAAGAATATTTCTGGAATGAAACAGGGTAATATGACTGACTCGGTGGAACAGTGGTTAGTGACTCGGGTAGAGCTTTTGTACTATGGGCCGACATATTCACACCCAGACGCGAATTAAATACCGATTTTCGTCACACAAATATTTGTCACGGGTGGTAATCGAACCCACGACTCTTGGAACATTTGGTAGTGATTCTGGGTCACTAACCACTGCTTCACCGAGCTAGTCAGTAATGGAGAATGTATTTACATATTTAAGTTTATTTATGGATCCACTGTCATTTCCGATATCCGTAACACAAGTGACATACCACGGGATCAAGGATCGGGGGGAAAAAAAACATGTAAATTTTACACATAAAACTCATCATATTATGTATGAATAATATATACATCATGGTAAAAGATACCTTTTTTCCCCTAACTGATATACGACGATGCCTTAGTAGCCTCGTCATCATTCCCGGACTTGCGGGGGAGCGGATGGCTTTCAACCCTAAGTGAAAGCTACGGCATCATACACACCCGACTTGGGCCTCGTCTTGTCCGCGTCTGCCGCTTATCCTGGGGCGAACGGCGTCTCGGCGTCCTTCGCACGCCCTCCTGCACTAGCGAGATGCTGCGTTTCACTAGCACCGTGTCCACGGATCCTCTTCCGTTTTACACATGGCTCATGGCACATGGCATGTGACTGGCTCGGTGGAACAGTGGTTAGTGACCCTGGCTGGCGGTTCCGTGAGTCGTGGGTTCGATTCCCACTCGGGACAAATATTTGTGTGATGAACATCGGTGTTTGTTCCGTGTCTGGGTGTGATTATGTATTTAAGTATGTATTTACAAATATATATGTATGTATATCAGTCTCTGAAGCCCATAGTACAAGCTCTGCTTAGTTTGGGGTCAGATGGCCGTGTGTCTAAATGTCCCAGATATTTATTTTATTTTTTATTTTACATTAAACCATCATGTTACAAGCTACCGCATCGTTCACTCACCCGACTTAGGCCTCGGCTTGCCCGCGTCTGCCGGCTGCGGCCTGTCCTGGGGCGGGCGTCGTCTCGGCGTCCTTCGCACGCGCTCCTGCACCAGCGAGATGCTGCGCTGCACCAGCACCGTGTCCGCGGAGCCGCCGCCGCCGTCTATAGCGTCACGGGACTCCGTGTCCGAGTTGTCGCATCTGACGGGGTAAAGCGTTACAATGTTAACAATCATCTTAACATACGTCAGATACAGTCTGGCCCATCTAATTAATTAAATGTGATCGTTTAATTAGTATCTGCTACGAGTAATAAGCAACATGTATCTATCTACGATGATGGCTTGGAGTAGCCTTGTCACCATCACGGATTTACGGGGTAACGTATGATTCTTACCTCGTATGGTCCACGAAGTGCACCTGTTCGCCAAAGCCAGCACTATTCGTGCAGGTGCTATTCGAGTGGGTGCTCTTCATGGATTACCCCATTGATACATATGCCTAAAATCTGCCTCGTTAGTCTATTGATAACAAGAGCTGCGTAAGGACAGAGGTCCCCGGTTCGAGTTCAGGGTAAAAATTTGTGTTAAGAAATTACTCAGCCCGGAGTAAGAAGTTGGCGGCTGCACGCCCGTACCTCGGAAAGCACGTTAAGCCGGAGGTCCTGCGCCCGATCTCCCATGAGTCATGTCTGATTGCCGTCTCACCGAATTATGAGAGTAGAGAGGGCAATTTGTGCGTGCGCGCACACTTGTGCACTATAACATGTTCTGCGCACTTGGCTGATCTCAAATGAGATCGGCCGCCATGGCTGAAATCGATGTGACGCCTTATCATCAATACATAGTATAAAACAAAGTCGCTTTCGCTGTATGTCCGTATGTATGCTTAGATCTTTAAAACTACGCAACGGATTTTGATGCGGTTTTTTTTAATGGATAGAGTGATTCTAAAGGAAGGTTTGTATGTAAAATTTACCCGAAGCGAAGCGAGGGCGGGTCACTAGTATAATATACAATACACTCACCTGAAGTATATCTTGTCGCAGCCGTGCTCCTGGCGCACGCGCACGAGGCAGCAGTCGTGCGCGCGCTCGCACAGCAGCTCGTGCAGCGAGCCGTGCAGCGGCAGCAGCTGCACGCGCGCGAACTGCTCCGCCATGGACGACAGCTCGTCGTCTATGTACAGGTCCTCGGTACTCTTGGCTGCCTGCTGACGCTACACTCACCTGAAGTATATCTTGTCGCAGCCGTGCTCCTGGCGCACGCGCACGAGGCAGCAGTCGTGCGCGCGCTCGCACAGCAGCTCGTGCAGCGAGCCGTGCAGCGGCAGCAGCTGCACGCGCGCGAACTGCTCCGCCATGGACGACAGCTCGTCGTCTATGTACAGGTCCTCGGTGCTCTTGGCTGCCTGCTGACGCTACACTCACCTGAAGTATATCTTGTCGCAGCCGTGCTCCTGGCGCACGCGCACGAGGCAGCAGTCGTGCGCGCGCTCGCACAGCAGCTCGTGCAGCGAGCCGTGCAGCGGCAGCAGCTGCACGCGCGCGAACTGCTCCGCCATGGACGACAGCTCGTCGTCTATGTACAGGTCCTCGGTGCTCTTGGCTGCCTGCTGACGCTACACTCACCTGAAGTATATCTTGTCGCAGCCGTGCTCCTGGCGCACGCGCACGAGGCAGCAGTCGTGCGCGCGCTCGCACAGCAGCTCGTGCAGCGAGCCGTGCAGCGGCAGCAGCTGCACGCGCGCGAACTGCTCCGCCATGGACGACAGCTCGTCGTCTATGTACAGGTCCTCGGTACTCTTGGCTTCCTGCTGACGGGTGGGCGATAAATAAATAATAAATAAATAAATATCTGGGACATTTCCACACAAGGTCATCGGACCCCAAACTAAGCAGAGCTTGTACTATGGGCGTCAGAGACTGATAAACATACATATATATTTTTAAATACATACTTAAATACATAATCACACCCAGACACGGAACAAACACCGATGTTCATCACACAAATATTTGTCCCGAGTGGGAATCGAACCCACGACTCTTGGAACCGCCAGCCAGGGTCACTAACCACTGTTCCACCGAGCCAGTCAATAGCGATAGTAGCGATCGTGTATTATACAAAACAATATACAACACGTATAATACTATCAAATCTTCGATATTCTACGATTTTAGTTTGCAAGCGAAGTTCGCTCCGGATCTAAGGGGAAACAAATCGGGGCGCTTGCGCACCAGGCGGCAGTTTAATGGGAGTGCCGAATGCTCTCTATATTTTCCCTCAATCTCGTAGGTTTTATTTGGGATCTTTCACATAAAGAATCTTTATCTTTAAAACTACACAACAATTTTGATGCTGTTTTTTTAATAGATAAAGGGATTTAAGAGGAAGGTTTTTATGCATGTAAGCAGCGAAGCGAGGGCGGGTCACTATAATAGTTATTATAGTTATATAATATAGTACATACCTGAATGGCGCTGAAGGCCTGGCAGCGTTTGAGCGAATTGACGCGCGCGTCTTCGGGCTCCTCCCGCGTCTCGCCGAACGACACGTTCACGCACTGGTCTAACACCTGTCGATAATAATGATTTTTTATTAAGGGTAACTAACATACAAGATATACACTTCTTGGAGAAATAAATTTATTTGCACTTGCACAACAGTTCATCCCGCGTGCAGAAAGTGAAGCATGAACTGAGGTGAGAGGCCACCGTTGCAAGATAATTAATTTATCCTACTAATAATATAAACGTGAAAGTTTGTATGTGTAGATGGATGTTTGTTACTCTTTCAAGCAAATACTACTGAATCGATAACGATGAAATTTGGTATACAGGTAGCTGAAGACCCAGAATAACACATAGGCTACTTTTTATCCCAGAGTTCCCGTGGGAATAGTGTTTGCACGCGAAAGTAATGCGGAAATTAAAAGCAAGACCTTCCATGACCACATAAGTCAAATTTTGAAGAAGGGTCAAATTAAAAGTACCTGAAATCGACGAGCATGCATGAAGAGATTCATGCACGTGCAAAAATTTAAAGTGGTGTGCCAGAATCGTAGCACAGGGCAGGAAGTGATACTATTAACCTAACATTCATACCTGCAAGCTATTCTCCCCGGAGCGTCCAAACGTGATCTGGAGCAGTGGCTTATTGTTCCCATTGATCCTGACTCTCGAGAAGGACCTCGCTTCCCTCCGGCCTTCGCCCTCCCCGGCTAGGCCTTCGACGACGCCGGCCACTCCGCGGTTCAGGAGGTCTTCGTGCTTGAGGGAACAGGCGTCCTCGTCTGACATCTCGTGGATGATGTGGTGGAACTCCTGTGGCCGGGAATGGGTTTAAGGCTTACGTTGCTATGTTAGATGTTGGTGCAATTAGTCAATAACAGTTGGTCGTCACATCTGTTCGTTATGGTAAGTTATTTATTCTAAGAAATTTTCCTTTGCTAAACGTGGCCGTTCCACTATTGCAAATAATGTTTTTTTTTAAATAATTATGTTAATTATGATGAATGAAAATTATATTACGAGTTGATAAAGAAGAACTCCACGGGGAATGTGATGACCTGCTTCAGAGCTACGGTGCCACAAAACAAACAGTAGAATCAAGCGTAAAATAATTCATTTACTAAAATATACAGATGACAATTTGGCAAAAGATCGCCCATATTTGACTCAATGCCCAGGAGTGGACTGCGATGGGCTGATGTTGATGACAATGTTGGATTAAATAATGTGGTACCTTTCGGATCAGTTCCCGGATGAAGTCCTCGATGCCCTGTGTGTCCGTCGATTGGTCCACTTTGGTTTCCGCTCTCGGCTCGGGTTCGGTAACGGTGCTGTACAAACGAGGCATGAAACTTACTACATTTACTCCACTACATGAACTTTTCAACTAGAGTCCAGGGGGCGTATTAGGATCTCTTGATAACAGGCAGTTTAATGAATGGCATTGATTAACTTCGTTTTTCTGGTACACTCAGTTGTATGCTATGGTTCTGGAATCATACAAACTGATATAACTCATCATCAATACATAGTATAAAACAAAGTCGCTTTCGCTGTATGTCCGTATGTATGCTTAGATCTTTAAAACTACGCAACGGATTTTGATGCGGTTTTTTTTAATAGATAGAGTGATTCTTAAGGAAGGTTTGTATGTAAAATTTACCCGAAGCGAAGCGAGGGCGGGTCACTAGTCTAATATAAATTTTAATAAAAATAACTGTAGTAATAACAGCTTTGACCAGAATTAAGAGGTCGTAGTACGCCCCCAGGAGTGTGAGAGCGAAAACTGGCTCAATTTTGTGTTAAAAACAACATTTTATGAGAGAAAAAACTAAATATGCAAAAAGCCAACGTCACGCGGTGTTCCCAGGCGGTCACCCATCCAAGTACTGACCGCGCCCGACGTTGCTTAACTTCGGTGATCGGACGAGAACCGGTGTTTTCAACGTGGTATGGACGTTGGCGAGCAATAATTTAAATTAGAAAAATAAGAAGCGTTTTGTATTGGGTTTAAGTGTTAAAATAAGGTCATGAGGTCAAAGGTATCCTCATAATGGTAGGTGCCCGAATCGAAAGAAATACTGTACCAAAAAGGAGTTCATTTTGTTTCAGTCGCCCATGTAGCGGACCATGTGAAGGCAAAATATATCTACCAAAATGATTCTGTTCCTGTATAAATAAGCAAACTTAAAATATTCAAAAAATTTTCGATACTTCAAGATACATAAAAACATATAAGAAAACTAAACCACAAAAAGCCAACGTCACGCGGTGTTCCCAGGCGGTCACCCATCCAAGTACTGACCGCGCCCGACGTTGCTTAACTTCGGTGATCGGACGAGAACCGGTGTTTTCAACGTGGTATGGACGTTGGCGAATGAAGAGTTAAATGAGACAAATATGAACTGAAAATGGTTGTCTATTCAGTTATTGACAAAAAGCTACAGCTTAAACAGTTCTTATAATTTTTTTGTTCAACAGAAAATAAAGGCAGTAGTAATCAAATTCGCGCATTGACTTAACGTGTATTTATGTAATGGACATTCATTTTGAACATGATAAATGAGTATGTTTTGTTTTTGTTACTGTCACACCACAAAAAATTATAAAATTGAAACGTATATACTTTAATTTGTTAGTAGCTAATCTTTAATTCGAAAATAAAACAAAATTTGTAACAAATAAGCAAAAGGCCAACGTCACGCGGTGTTCCCAGGCGGTCACCCATCCAAGTACTGACCGCGCCCGACGTTGCTTAACTTCGGTGATCGGACGAGAACCGGTGTTTTCAACGTGGTATGGACGTTGGCATACAAGGTCTTGAATATAGTCTAGAAATCTAAAGTACGATGTTATAGCAATAGTTAGATTACCTCTTTTCTTCTTTCTTCCAAGTGTGGAATCGATCCGAGTCGCGCGGGGCAAAGTTGACGCTCCTGGCTATGGTATCTCGCGCCGAGCAAAACTGCTCCCATTGGGGCCCTGAAACACCATCATTACAGACATTAAACAGCTGTCTTTTAAGAATAGTTAACTTTATATTTTGATTTATTAAGTAAGTAGGTACCTACCTTTTTCAGTTTTTATTAATTGGCTTTGAATGTTTAATAAGGATTAAATTAAATTACTTGGTAGCTCTGTAACTTCCAATATCAGATTTGTAGTCATTAATTAGAAACTACAAATAAAAGATGTTAAAATATTACGTATGTTTTATTAGTTACAAAAGTACAAAGAGACATAACAATAGCAAGCAATTAGTACTACTTAATTATAAAAACCCAAAAAGAATGTTAAAGTTTCACCATCCATATTGAATTATTTGATGTAAGCAAAAAGATTAGAATGTATATGATTACAATTTAAAACATGCAAAGAACAGAAAACAATTAAAACAACATGAAAAACAGCATCAAATAATTATGATAGTAAGTAAATGCACTGGAGTGTACCTACTTTATTTCAATAATACTTTATGAAAACTCAACATATTTTTATTTATAAATCACAAAACAGTATCTTTTGGGATCGGAAACAGATGATAACGCATGTGGTGAAGTAATTTGTAGATACATACAGCACATCAAAAATAAAGGCCAAAATTAAGTAAAAATAGTAACCAAGCGTTGTTATTTTTTGAAAGTAAATATGAGAAAAAAAAATTTTGCACAAATAACTAAATCTGAACCTACATCTGAATTTACATCACAAATGAATGTTATGAACATTTTAAATCAAACTAATTTTACGGATTAAACTCGCGTGTATTGTTAATCTAAACATATTATTTAGAGATCAGACGTTTCGAGCTCTTTACAGCGCTCGTGGTCACTAATTCTTACTTCTTTACTACTTTAAGAATACGTAATATTTTTGTTTGTCATGTCCTGACAAAAGGCCTTGAAAAGTTGACTAAAAAGTAGAATTCGACACGTTGTATTCCAAAGAATCTGGCTGATGTGTAGAACTTAAAACTTGAAATACTGACTAACCATCACCCGATATTCTATTAACCTCATCATCGCACACAATCACTGACCGTTCTTGTTGGTCCCGGGCGAGGGCGGGGCGCGGAACGGCTTGGCTGGCCGGCGCGGGCCTAGCTGAGGCAACGACTTCTGCAGCGTGTCTACGCAGTGGGAAGCAGGCTTTAGACCTTGCACCATACATCTGAAACAACCATTGTAAACAATAAGTTGAAAAAAATGCACTATGCATACATGTAAGACGACCATCAAAGAATAAGTCGAAAAACAAAATTGTTTCAATAAGTTTGTGTAGCAAAAAGCCAACGTCACGCGGTGTTCCCAGGCGGTCACCCATCCAAGTACTGACCGCGCCCGACGTTGCTTAACTTCGGTGATCGGACGAGAACCGGTGTTTTCAACGTGGTATGGACGTTGGCGAGCATCGAGTTAAATGAGACAAATATTAACTGAACTAGTACATAACGTAGCCTATTCATAACAAAACAAATTAATGTTTTATTAAACAGACAATAAAATAGTGTTTATACATTGTAATCAAATTCGCGCAAAGACACAACGCGTGTTTGAGACATGTTAAAAATTATAAATGAGTACGTTTTGTTTTTGACTATCATAGCAAGATATTAAGATTAATAAAAGATGTGATGTAACAGTAAATTTATTACGTCTGAAACCATTAAGAACAATATATTTCTTAGCGGAGATTGTCACTAATCGTCAATCTATAATTCTAAACTTAATAATTAATATTGTAAGAAAAAGCAAAAGGCCAACGTCACGCGGTGTTCCCAGGCGGTCACCCATCCAAGTACTGACCGCGCCCGACGTTGCTTAACTTCGGTGATCGGACGAGAACCGGTGTTTTCAACGTGGTATGGACGTTGGCATACAAACAGCTGAATTTAATATTGATATTAATGTTTTCTAATATAGTTATCGTCTTATGGTGACTCACTTGTTATCCTCCGGCAACGACATGGACCGGCCAGTCTTCCTGTTCGCCTCGTATATCCACCGCTCATGTATCGCCACCAGGGGGCGCACGCTCACGCCCGTTAAGAGGTCCGCCTCGGGCGCCCCGCGGGCCCGCGGCGACGTACGGAACGACCAGGAGTTGCTGCGGGAGCGGACGCCTTCGATAGAGTCGGGGGAGGTTGGCTGATGGTTCCTGGAAAACATGTTTTTTTTTCCCTAACTGACAACGATCATGGTTTTGAGCATCATCACCGGACTTGCGGGGAGCGAACTGGCCACCCAAAAATTTACCAATAAGGCTCTATTGTCTTTTAGTTTCAGTTTGTCTTTTATTTTATTTGCAGTCGCTTGAGTTCCCGATTTTTAGTCTGATTGTACGAAAATATAAATAAACCAACACTTAAAATCTTACGAGAACACTATAAATACTCAATAACTACACTCACCGGCACAATTAACCGCCCACCTTTAAAATTCGCCTCCCTGATAGTTTTGGTTTACTATGGCTTATCAAGTGTTTTGTTTTTTGTTAAGTGGGTAGTCTTGCAGTTAATTAAACATCTATACCCTCATTTGGTTTCGTTAATTTGTGACAATGACGGGTTTTTGGAACTTAGACGTTGTTTGACATTATTGCAGTTGTTTTACTGTGTGTTCATTTCCTGTTCTTTTCTGCCGTAGTGTGTGATTATTGTTTAATTTGGGTTTGTAGTGTTATCTTGTTGTTTGTGACTGCAAAAAATGCCACCCGATGCAACTGGTGTAGCCAGGGCAGTTGCCTTTGCTGACGCTGAGTACAGCCAACGTCGCATCCCTCGTGCACTCGGTGTACTACGCCACTAACTGCCATACGGGATGCCATCAGACGATTTCGGGAGACAGGTTCATACACCCTCAGGCCAGTTCAAGGTCGACAGCGATGCACTTCGGCTCGAGAAGACCGCTTCGCTGTCGACAACGTGTTAAGAAATCGCTTTTCTACCGCTACTGAAGCCCGAATTCGTCTTTTTGAAGTACGAAACCTCAGTGTTAGTGAACGTACGATAAGAAGAAGACTGGCAGAAGGATATTTGAGGGCGTTTCGTCCAGCTCGCGCCCCAAAACTGCTTGCACAACACCGTAGAGCTAATCTTGCTTTTGCGCGAGAATATGCTGAGTGGACTGTACAAAAATGAAAGGTCATACTGTTCTCAGATAAGAGCAGATAGCCTTAAAAGGTCCAGATGGATGCCAGCCTGTCTACAGACGCCCAAATTAAAGGTTTGCTTCATGCGCTATATCGGAAACAGTGGGTTACAAAGAAGGGTCTATTATGGTTTGGGAAGGCATCACTTACGAAGCTCGTACCGACCTTGTATTGTTTGACAGAGGCAGTGTAAATGATTAAAGATACGTGGAAGAAGTTCTCCAAGGACATGTCATACCGTTCGCACCATTTATTGATGACAACTTTAGATTAATGCATGACATGCACGTTGCCATACCGCAAAATTGATTACTGAGTACCTTAATGAGACCGGAATTCAAGTTTTGCCATGGCCAGCACGCAGTCCCGAACTCAACCCAATTGAACACATATGGGACAACTTCAAAAGACGTATTTGAGCGAGAGTACCAGCCCCAACGTTTATTGGAGAGCTCAAAACGGCTGCGGTAGAGGAGTGGCACATTATTCCCCAATCAGATATCCAAGATGTCATGGACGGACTATCATACCGGCTCCTAGAAGTCATAAGGGCCTGGGGAAGCAATGCCCATTATTAAATTTTAATATTGTTTTACTTTGACCTTCTTTTTTCTCAAAATTCGAAATTTACATTTTTCGACGATACTTCGAAAATATCGATTTTTGTAATAATGCCCTATTAAACGACTTTTTTAAATCAAACCTTCGGTTTATTTTTTGCCTTAAATTAAGTTTATAACGGATCATTCATAAAATGTGGTTTATGTTTGGACATTTCCGAAAATTTCAGCAAATACAAGGTGGGCGGTTAATTGTGCCTGTGAGTGTATTTATTGATTAATTTAATTCTATGATAAAAGTGTACCTAAATATAAAACATGAAAATAAAGAAACTTTGTAATAATTATGTTATACCAGAGCCGCTCTAAGTTGGCCGATTTGCTACATGTCAGACTGACTGCACTAGTGAGGGACAACGGTAAAATTGCCGAAGTATATAAGTAACAGTTATTTCCACTTTATAACCAAGCAAGGTCTAATTATAAAAAAAAAATATTAATAACATTAATTCCCATCCAAAAGATTGAATTTAAGTTCCTTATTTATAAATATATTTATTTTTTAAATACAATACTTATTAAATCCTTCATCCTATTTTTAAAAAATACCTGGTGAGTATTACCCACTACGTCACTATGAAAACGTGTCAAACGGCGTAACGTTGTAAAAGCGTAATACAGAGTGGAAATTTTACGTTTTCTTTTTATAATTCAATTATTTTAGGTAATAAAAGACAAATAATTAGATAATTAGGTGCATTTGACATTTTGAAATAACGTCTTATTTTTAAAAGTTGTTCTTTATGATTCGCTAAATATGTTCCTCTTAACAAGGATAAATGCAAAATATAAAATAAAAAGTGTCAAATCAGTCTTCTAAGAACGGCTCCGGTATAATGTCTTACGTTCTGATTTCTCTGAAACTATCTTGAGTGCCAACAGTTTGTTGGGAACTTTCTTTGGATTCATAACTTGGCGAACCATTTACTTGTTGGTTATCCTTTTCCACAGAAGTGTTAACTGATGCGACAGGCGTTTCATGAGAAGATTCCACGTTCTTGTCTAAAAAAAAATAATAGGTAAGATCATTCTAACGATCAATGAAATTGAATTTAGATGTTACTATTCAATACAGATTTTTTAAACAAAGAATTAGATTGACGCAAAAATAAAAGCAAAAAGCCAACGTCACGCGGTGTTCCCAGGCGGTCACCCATCCAAGTACTGACCGCGCCCGACGTTGCTTAACTTCGGTGATCGGACGAGAACCGGTGTTTTCAACGTGGTATGGACGTTGGCAACAATACAGGAAAAAAATTGCATCTTGTTCTCATACCCGATTTGTGTATCAACAATATTATTTGAAACGGTAGAATGTGTTTAATTTCAATCCTATTACAATGGAATCAAGATTGAAAATAGAAGCAATATACCAAATGTTTTCTTTACAAAAAATATTACTAACCTTCTTTACTGCTCGCTTTAGAATCTTGCAGTCCCTCTGTACTACGCCTTGTTAAACTCAAATCCCCTGACAACCACGCATTCTTCCTCAGCTTGTTGCTGCGAGCGATCGGCGTCGTCGGCAAGCTGTAGTTCTTTATATCGAAATTGTACGAAGACTGCTCCGATCCATTTTGGTCCTTCAAAATATCCTTTATAGAGTCCAAATTGCAATCCGGCACTTTTATATGCAAGGGCTTGTACGATTTGGGCGTGAAACTCCTGCTCAACTTCGCTGCCGGTCTTTCAATTTGATCCTTAAACGTATCGTCGTTAGGTGCAAAATTGGTTCGATTGGGGCTGAGTATGCTGCAGTATTCGGTTGAGTCGCTTCTGTGTAAGGCGCCGGGGGTTCCTATGTCTTTGATCCTAGCTTTGATTTTCGCTATTGGAGTGGAACATGCGCTGGAGAAGTCTTTCTCTTGGAGATCGTATCGGAAATGCGGTCTGTCGTCGGTTTGGTCTTCGTCGGACACGAAACACTTCTCAGGCACGGCGTAGGTGACAGCGTATGTGTCATCATTATGCGACTTCACGATTCGTTCGTAGTGAGGACTGTCGCTTTTACTACAATCTTTGTCGCTGCTATCGGTTGACGTTTCGCGTTCTTTGTGCACAACTACTTTATGTTGTAGGTTTTGAGGGCTCAAGCAATCGGAATCGGTAGGCGATGCTGTGTCCCAGGCCATGGAGCTAAAGTCAGATTTTTTCTTCGCTAGTCTCGCAGGGATCACTATGTATTCTAGCTCGTCTAGATTGCGCTGTAATGACACAAAGAGGCAAATAATAAATTTAATACAATAACAACTTTTAAAAGGTTCTTCTACAGAAATGATTAAAATATGAAACAAAAAATTAAAGCAAATTGCAAAAAGCCAACGTCACGCGGTGTTCCCAGGCGGTCACCCATCCAAGTACTGACCGCGCCCGACGTTGCTTAACTTCGGTGATCGGACGAGAACCGGTGTTTTCAACGTGGTATGGACGTTGGCAAACGAAGAGTTAAATGAGACAAATATGAACTGAACAAACGTTGTCTATTCAGTTAATTAATACAATAAGCTACTACAGTACAGACTCTGAATAAACGTTTTATTCTACAGATAAAAAGAGTGTTTATACATTGTAATCAAATTCGCACACAGACAACGCATGTTTTAGACACATGTTAAAAATTATAAATGAGTATGTATTGTTTCTGACTACCGCGGCAAGAAGATTAACCCATTCTTGGTCGCTGTGCCAATTTGGGAACACTTAATTTTTGAGGGTATGTGAAAAAAGTATTGACTTTAGTTAATAAATTCTAACATTATTATATAAATAAAAGTGTAATAATTACATACAACAATAAAAAAAAATGTTACATAAGATAAATTTTTGGAATTTTCAAATGAAATTTAGCTATTAAAGTACCTGTTGAGGTAAGTGGCCGTTTGTAATTATTATATTTTACACATCAAGTAAATTATCGTGAATGGTTATAATTATTCAAATAAAATAAATAGCCTATCTTATGAACACATTTACAAAAATCTTCAATGTATTTTTTACCATTTTATAGTACCTAAAATATTACTGTGCCAATTTGGGTACACTGGCCACAAGTGTACTAGGATTTTACTTTTTGCAAAGTATTGAAATGAACCACCAACGATGCTATATTGTTATAGTAACAACTATTACAGTTTAGAGGAGTAGTAAATAACATCCTTGAAGATGATGATGACAGCTTGGAGTATATTTTGACTATAATTCCTCCAGAATCTTCTTTTGTTACTGACGAAGAAAGGATTTTGATGATGTTTCAGCTACAAAAAAGTGGGTTGATTCTTACCACTGGTTATTATTTTTTCTTTGACGTTTATTGTGACAAATCAAGTATGTCTGGAGCAAAGCCATAAGGCACAACAGTTGTAAAAATGGTGCAAAAAGTGAACACTAACCCAGCTAATCAGCTTTTTTGATAACTTCTCAATGAATCATTCAGAAAGTATCAAATAGTAATATTTGAGAGATCTTCTGAATTATTGATTTACGTCTATAGGCTACTGTCCTACCGGTAGCATGGTATCATTTGTGACAATTGACTAAATAATGTCCATTACCAAATGCGAAGGAAATGATGAAAAAATTCAAAGCAGAGTTTGAATACAGATTCGATATTTTGGATTGCTGAAAATACAACACTAATTGTATGAATGACTTTTTTATGATTCATATGAACTAATAGGGACTGATTGTGGGTAAATATGGTGTCCAGAAAAAAAAACACGAAAGAATGATATGGGAATTCTCTACTAGTTCCATAAAGCTAACTAAGGTATGTGTGACACGATCAACTCTTTGGTGCCGATTACTTTCTAAAAAAGCTTCCAAATCACGGTAGTTGTGTTATTTGTCTATAAGGAGCCGAAATACTTGAAAAAAATGTAAAAAATCACTTAGAAATGAGAAGACATGGTTTACAGAATAATACTCACTGGTGGCCACTGTGCCAATTTGGGCACACCCCTATAATTTCAAAATTATATATTTTTTTTATCTTTTTTAACATTTCCTCACTTATTTGTGTTCCCAACTATGATTAAATAAAGAAAATTCTAAATTTATTTTTTCCGTTTTGGTTTGACCATTAATGGGTTAATAAAACTAAGTGCTGTAATAGTACGTCTGTAACCACAAGGAATAATATATTTCTTAGTGTGACCAGTCACCAATGTTTAATTCGTAAATAAAACAAAATTTGTAAGAAAAAGCAAAAAGCCAACGTCACGCGGTGTTCCCAGGCGGTCACCCATCCAAGTACTGACCGCGCCCGACGTTGCTTAACTTCGGTGATCGGACGAGAACCGGTGTTTTCAACGTGGTATGGACGTTGGCGAACAAAGAATTAAATGAGACAAATATAATAGTATAAGATCCCGCTGCAAAATCACTACGTTCATACTGTGGTTAATGAAACTACATTTTTTCCATATTTACATGAATAGGAGAATATACTTACAAGAAGCTGCCAATCGAAAAGTGCCCGCAAGTAATTTTATTTAATATAATGTTAATTAATTTTTGGAAAAAAATTTCGTTCACTTATTTGCTTGATGAAATATCATCCATTTCAAAGCAGTGAACGTAAAAAGTAGGGAAAACTATGGTTGCCGCTGCCCTTTTGGCCGCAACCTCATCGCAGCCAGGTATGAACAGGTATAACTTTGTAATACTTTTTCGTTCATGACGTATATTGATAATTTTAATATGAAATGAAAGCTTATTTTTTTCTAAGTATGATATTATGAGGTTGCCTTTGGAAAAGTGACCGCAAATAGGAGTTGCCAGCTTTTAAAAATGCTAAAATAAAAAAAAAGTGAATGACAGTGAGCGCACAACGTTGCTTGCTAAACAAGGATGGCGAATGCCAGCTGTATTCGTGTTCAAAGCTATTACGCAGGCGTCAACGAGAGATATGAACTGCAGTAGGAACTAGTCGTTTAATGATCCATATTTATATCACAGTTACGTGTCCAACTTAACCTCCCATCGTGAAAATAAGTACAAAATAAGTACCTGGTACTTAGACAGAATGAAAATACCAATGTCTTAGTGCATTTGCGAATACAGCAGGCCGAACATTCATACAGATGATCAGAAATAATCTCCATCCTGCCTAAAAGTATTGAAGTATATATAGCCCTTAAATGCATGATGTATTATTTTGGTTATATACCTAATTGTACTTATTTTCATGATGGGAGGTTAAGTTGGACACGTAACTGTGATATAAATATGGATCATTAAACGACCAGTTCCTACTGCAGTTCATATCTCTCGTTGACGCCTGCGTAATAGCTTTGAACACGAATACAGCTGGCATTCGCCATCCTTGTTTAGCAAGCAACGTTGTGCGCTCACTGTCATTCAATTTTTTTTTTATTACATATAGCATTTTTAAAAGCTGGCAACTCCTATTTGCGGTCACTTTTCCAAAGGCAACCTCATAATATCATACTAAGAAAAAAATAAGCTTTCATTTCATATTAAAATTATCAATATACGTCATGAACGAAAAAGTATTACAAAGTTATACCTGTTCATACCTGGCTGCGATGAGGTTGCGGCCAAAAGGGCAGCGGCAACCATAGTTTTCCCTACTTTTTACGTTCACTGCTTTGAAATGGATGATATTTCATCAAGCAAATAAGTGAACGAAATTTTTTTCCAAAAATTAATTAACATTATATTAAATAAAATTACTTGCGGGCACTTTTCGATTGGCAGCTTCTTGTAAGTATATTCTCCTATTCATGTAAATATGGAAAAAATGTAGTTTCATTAACCACAGTATGAACGTAGTGATTTTGCAGCGGGATCTTATACTATAAGCAGGTAACATAATCTATTTGGAGTTTATATGGCAAAAGCTACGTTTAATGTACAAAATAGTAAAAAAATGCAACTCGAAGAGTTTTGGAAATTAGATTATAATCAATACAGCAGTTTATAGACAAAGCACTTGTTGTAGAATCACGTTAAAAGTAAAGATTTTGTTTTCAATAAGCGTAGAGTATTGAATAAGAGTCAAAAAGTTATGTAAATAAGACGTCCGACCGATTTCAGCCATGGCGGCCCATCTCAATTGAAATCAGCCAAGTACGCAGGAAATATTAAGTGCACAATTGTTCGCGCAAACACAAGTGCACTCTCTATTCCCTTACTCTCATAATTCGATGAGACGGCACTCTGACATAACGGATGAGAGAACGGGCGCAGGACCACCGGCTTAACGAGCTTTCCGAGGCACGTGCGTTCAACCGCCAACTTCCTGATTCCGAGCTGAGTAATTACATTACAGAAAAACTCACACAAATTTTGCCCAACCCCGGACTCGAACCGGGGACCTCTTGGTCCTTACGCAGCGATAGCTATCAATAGACCAACCAGGCAGAAAAAGTTATGTAGTACTACTATGTTTATAAACAAATAGTACACTGCATTTGTGAAAACATAAATAAGTATATTTGTGACTTTGTACTTACTAGTCTGTTCTATCAATAAAAAAAAAATTGTATCAAAAAGCAAAAAGCCAACGTCACGCGGTGTTCCCAGGCGGTCACCCATCCAAGTACTGACCGCGCCCGACGTTGCTTAACTTCGGTGATCGGACGAGAACCGGTGTTTTCAACGTGGTATGGACGTTGGCGAACGAAGTATTAAATGTAGCGATCATGAACAAACGAAGTAGGTAATACCATGGGGTCTCATCCCATACATTGAAAGTGATATTCCCAAAAACTACAACAGATGGCGACACGAGTATTCATTCATTGATGATGATTATGCAAATCCCAGAAAACGATAAATCCAACCATTAAAAATATATAAGCTAGTATTTAAAAATATAATAATACATAATCAAATAAATTGAAACCCTTTTAGATAAATATTTTCATAAATTTAAATTTTTAATAAAAATTGTAGTTTTCGCGAGTGCTAATTTGGTAGAACGCCATCTAGTTCAAAAAATGACCACAGTCAGTCATCAACTAGATGGCGTTGTTCGCGTATATTTAATATTTAATAAATTATAATTCTAGATTATTTAATTTATTTTGTTTAAACAAGAAAATATAGAAAAGAAGAGTTACTTGACTATCAACTACAAGAATGATTAACTCTCCCTTAGATTAATATTTTGTAACATTTCTCCGCATTGTAGGAATTAATATTCCCTAACGCAACAAAAACTATTCAACTATCTTTTAGTTTAAAAATTGGAAAAAAATCGCATTCTTGACCCCGCCTGAACAGGGTCCTCGTTTAAATAGATAAATAAATAGAAATTAGATGTTTAAATTTACATTAGAGCTTTGAATAGCACTAAAACAACAAAATTAATAAAAATATTCGACTATTAATAATTGGGCATAACAATCTTTTTTAAATATTTTTCGAGTTTTTGCTCAAAAAATATATACTTCAAATAAAATAAATATCATACAACATCACTTTCATTGTGTTCATTCCGTGGTAAGTAGTCGTATCACAAATCACAAATAACCTTTAAAATACGTATATAAATAGCACACCAAACACGGCGCAAACAACGATGTTCGATTAAACAAATATTTGACCCGAGTGGGAATCGAACCCACGAGTCCCACGACTCTTGACGCATGAGACAGGGGCACTATCCAATACGCCATCGAGCCAATCAGCCATCCAGAGAAGAAATATTATATTATATTTTATGATATAGATATTATTTAACACAATAACTCGAATTTCTTCTATCGTGAACTTTTAAGTATCTTCTCGTTTTAAGTACATTCTAGAATAGGGTATTTGACTATTTTTTTATTTTGATATAGTTCGATGGACCACTTGAACACAAAGACACTGTTGAAAGTATCACTTTGATATCACAATAGCTCGGCGAGATATTACAATTTTAATTGCACATTATTTGGGCGAGCTCAAAAACGCTCCATACAAACCGCCCCTGGCGTGTGACGTCACACGCAAGTTCTTTGTATGCAGATGCAGCGCCTAGGAAGTTTGTTCGGAAGGTTCATCAAAAGTTGCGTTTATGGATATGTTTGCATAATGAAAGTGTTACTAATTCTGTTATTTATAAGATGACAACGAAATTTTAAATGATTTTCGCAATTTTGAAATGGACTTGCCCACCCAACTTTAAATGTCTTTTGCTGTCACATTTCGCCAAATATTTAAGTTTCCATTTCATTAATAATATTGATTTGCTTTTAAATCTTACTGATTATTATACAAATGGGAAGGATAACAACCACTGTCAAATACCCTATTGCTGCATTGTCATAAATCACCATTACAATTTTATTTAAATCAATGGTTCACTACGCATCATAAAATAACAACTTTATTTTAAATACATTTTAACAAAGCCTAAAGTCCGCGCGCAAGTACAACGTCCGCCACTCGCGCGGCACGATGTACTTGCGCGCGATGATAGCCTATCGACGACCGGGCCGCGCTTGCTAAAACTCAAGAGGGCTGCCGCGCGCACACGGCGCTGCTACACAGATTAAAATATTAAGTGCACGCTCTCTGCTATTTTTTTATTGACGTTTTTATTAAATTAAAACGACAATAATAATGACTCATCAATATTGAATTAATAAATATTGTTATGTAAATTAGTAAATTATTATTGTTATGTAATAATTTACATAACAATATTTATTAATTTAATAATTAACTTAGCTGTTTCAATACAATAATTAAAAATAATAATAATTGATTAAAATGTTCTAATAAACAATGTACCTAACAATCATTGTTCTATCGAAAAAGGCCCTCACAACTCCTTTTGTACAAGTGACACGCAGCTTCGAAGCAATATCAACTTCACGAACATATTGTTTTGGTACACTTTCGCACTATGTCGCAGTAGTCAGTCCTTTGAATTTTGCGCGCGAGACGTTTTCCTTAAAGGAGGCAACCCTGCTCTTGTGTGAGGTTCGGTTACTCGCGCGCGCGTTATGTCGTTCCGCGACCCTATAAAAAATAGTAAAGCTGTTTGGGAAGCCTTTACAGCGACATCTTTTGGTGTGCTTTTTCGACATGCTTTTACACTGGATGGGAATGGCTCGCTCTCGCTAGCGACGTCTGGTGTGCAAGACGGAAAACAGACATGGCGCGTGAGATGCCCGAGTTATGATGTCTACGTTTTAATGTATGGGATGGGGTATCTGTATAGTTATGTTATCTGTGGTAATACTTATGCCAGTGATGCTCACAATGATTATGCCTTATAATTAAAAAAATATACATAAATATATATTTTTTAATTTTTCAGTAGCAAATAGTAACGATGATTGGGTAACAACAATCTAGTAGGAAGTAAGGAAGTAAGTAAGTAAGGAACATAAGAAATCTTATTTTTAATTGTGTTTTTAGCGTAACCTCCTGTGTTTTTAGGGTTCGAGTCCCCGTCCAGTCAGGCATGAATGTTAATTTTTTCAAACTTTTAATTTACATAAGAAATCTTATTTCAACAAGTGTACATTAGTTACCTTAACATTACTCAACGTGTCTTGCATCCTATCGAGATCGATCCTATCCGCCCGGTCCACCTTCAAGGCGGCCTGCATTAGCGCCAACAAGCATCCTGGATACGTCCCGTCTTGAGGCAAGCGGATGCCAGTCTTCCACAGAACATAGAGCTCTTTCAGCTTTTCGTATGACAGGGTCTTCCATGGGATCGCGGCTGGAATGTGGATGGTTACGATGAGTTATAACGAAAGGAATAATACGTATTTTTTATTGTAGAACCTCTTGTTCATTTTATTTGTATGTGTGTTGTTTAACTATGTCATTTTTGTATGTGATGTGAACAATATTTTTTTTTAATTGTTTCTATTTTAGTACAATTGCTAATTAAGTCATGCTATGAAAAACATAATAAGTAGGATACAGCAATGTCAGCTGCGTATAAAGAGAGCGACGGGTAATATTAAGTAATACCGATAGGCACAAAGGATTCAAATGGCAGGAGCTGTTTGTTACTGTGTGTTTTTAAACAGTCTTCTATGAAATGCAGACCCCTTTCAACTGTATACGAGAATCACGAGGCTCTTTTCTGCTCGCTACACGACAATGCGCCTCACCGGTACAACACTCCCACAGGATCAGCGCGAGCGAGTACACGTCGCTCCGGGAACAGGCGTGCACGAGGCCGCCCTCGTCTGGCGCGAACAGCTCCGGCGCCTGCCACCGGTACATAGGGCTCTCGCTACAACTCTGGTACTCCTTGGGGACGGCGTGGCGGGCCAGGTAGGCCTCCGACGAGCGGCTGGACAGGAGCGGTTCGCAGTCGCCGCTGTTTGTGACGCTTGATTCTGAAATAGACATACAAAATAGCACTTTTAGATAGCTTTTCGTATCCAAAAGTAACTTAATATGAAAATCAATCGTTCGTTCACGAACTTGGAATAACAAGTAAGCAAACGTCAGTTATTATCGAGGGTAGTAAAACTGTCAAAGGGCCATCAATTGGAGATCAGGTCTCCAACCTGAGGTGGTAAGAAGGAAGTTTCTAAACACCTTGGCAAATGGAAAAAGTGACATTATTGCCCCGTAAGCGATAAACTGTAACTTTCCAACACTTTGAACATAAAGCATACCTTCAATATTAGCGTACTGCGGTTCCGGTGAATACAAGTCGTAGTTCTTCTCCCTCCTGTGTCGCTCCTTCGGGAGCTTCAGGCACGGACTAAGGTCGGCCAGCTTTGCCGCGTCATGGCCAGTGATCATGATGCTCTCGCTATTCAGCTCGGTGTGAACGTAGCCTTGCATGCGCAGGAAGACTAGGGCGTTCGCGATGTCCAACGTGTAGTGGACCGATGTTTGGGCGGTGAGGATGCGGCCCTGTGTACAGATGGTATTTATTTTGCCCTACTATCTTTTTTTACGATGATGGCTTGGAGCCTTGTCATCATCACCGGACTTACCGGGGAGCGGATGGCTCACAGCTTACTAACTGAATTTAATGTTGTCAAGTATGGTGAGTTATGTACAAAGCAGTTATATGGTAGGTGCGGGGAATGGCCCTAACAATATTTACACAGTAAATACAAGGTAATATGTATAAAGTGCTTTCGAAAACACAAACCAATAAAGGTTTTTTCATATCAAATAAAATTTAGTAATTTATGAAAAGCTTCAAATGTAAACATGGTATGGTAAGTTAATAATAGGTCCATCGTGGGAATAAGCGGGCAACAATTAATCATAGCTATGCAAATGTATGGGAATGTAGAGTAATTATTACAAATGCGATAATCTACTCACCTCGCCTGTTAAGTGCGCTATAGTACAAACATAATTAAATTAATTAATGTTATTAAGAGAGCCAAACCGAGAAAGATACTATTAATAGGTATAAAGATTTGATCACAACATTCTGTTAAAAAAACTTGACCATTTTCAGTTGTTTACATTGTATTTAATAACTTTAGTAAATCTATTAAAAAGGAATTTAACTATCCAATTTAGAAACTGTTAAAACATCCTTAATTTTTCAAAAATAATAACAGCAATGGCACACAATGTTCTGCAGCAACATAACATTTTCCCCGTAAACGAAATCGACCTACAATTTTCAAAATACATATTACGACAAGGTTCCAATCACGGCCCTGACATTTAGCGGGTCGAAGTCCTCCCACACATCGCTCTAGAGTTTCCCACGTTTGCAAAAAAAAGGGCTCTAATAATAATTACCATTAAGGACAGTGGAGCTACCATGAGTTTAAAACTTACGCGCTCGATATCGCCTACGTAAATATGTCTATGAAAAACTTGTACAGCGCCGGCTGTTGGTTACGCGAAGAACTAAAATCGGCCGTATGAAAAAAACAACTCGATAGGTTTTTAACGTAAGTAAGTTTTCGATAGCCAACTCATGGTAGGCCCTCAGGTCACAATACTCACCTGCACATGTAGTATGCCGTGAAGCGTGTCGACGCATCGTTCACACACCAACTGCACATTATTTTGCACGTCTGGGTAGATCCCCATAAGCAGTATTATATTCGGATGACGACATTTTCTGCCAACACAAAACAAATTGCTCAACATACATTCTCTCTTATTTACCATTGGTTATGCTATGTGAATTACGCAGCAAAAACATTATCTACATTGATTGAATTATTGCTATTGCCAGCGCGGAGAAAGTAAATCACTTGATTAATTCAGTTTCGAAACGTATATCACAAGAAACAATGATGTTTCTCGTCGAACATACTTGCAGACAAGATCAAGGGAATTATTCATTTGTAACGTTATGCATTACAACAACAATCAATCTCACAATCGGAAATGGTCTTACGCCAAATCTACGGAACGTAATTCAATGAATCAATGATCAATTCAATGAATCATAAAGTGTCAAACTTGATTATGATTGTTGATAAGTTTATGTTTAATTTTAAGTGGCGGCTATGACTTTATTAGCTAACTACACATGAATAATATCATAAACCAGTAGTAACTCAAAACTCATTCGTCCTCGTGAACTTTAATACAGAGACGAAGGTTTTTAGTACCACAACATAGGTTGGTATGGTATGAGTTTACAGTGGCGCCGGGTATATGGGTCCACCTGATAGAAGCTGAACCAGAAGTTATACTATATTATTCCTCGTGTCTTCACTCTAGTGAAGGCTAGAGTCACAGTTTACACCACCTACTACCTCAGTATATGTATTGGTCTCAATTTTTTCTTTCTACCGCTTGACGCCCCACTTGCCCTGATGCTAGATCTTGCCCCGGTCGGTATAGACCTTATGACGTCACTCCCTGTCTATGCACCCACCTCAGTATATTGATCTCCGTGTTGAGCTTCCTCCGCGCGTGCTCTATGGTGGCGCCCGGCACGCGCTTGACCTGCACGGGCACGGCGCCCCACTTGCCCTGGTGCCAGACCTTGCCCCGGTCGGTAGTGATGTCCAGGTTGCTGGCGCTAGCGATCGGCAGGCCGTATGCACTTGTGTCGCTCTGGAAGACAACGGTGATGTATAACATCTTCAGTAAGTATTATACTTGGATCCTATTAGAAGCGTAGTCTTAATTTTTTTTTAAATATCAATCTAAGCAATGAATTCATATAACGCCCACTAGTCATGTGGAAACACATCAAAACATTGAAATAAAAGTAACAACACTATTTGGAATTTCTAATTAAACTTGACGCACTAAGGCACGAGGTGGACCCGCGCGGCAAAAACTCTAGTTGTATGACAAACTTTGGATTGCTGATTTACATTTTAAGAATTGCTTACATCAGTTACGTACTATGTACTTATTTTTGTAAAATGAAGTTTCTTACTTTACTGTCTTCCGATTTGGTCGTGTTGCTGTTAGGCGACCGTGGCTGCAACTGCTCATCAGCCCACTGGTCGAAGCTCTTCAGCTCGCTCATCACCTCCCACAGCTTATCATCCGCGCTGTCATCCTTCTTCACTCCGTTAGACAACTGACTAGACTCGTTATTGACTTTACCCGCCTCCTTGCTCCCATCCACTTCCTCCTCCCCATTCGTCGAACCGTCCAAAAAACTCTTCACGTTGAACGGTAGGTAACTCTTTTTACGAAACTCCGGTGAATCCACACGGTCTTCATCCTTGAAATCTATGTGTCGTTGGGCTAGGAAGTCTGTATCCGGCGGACGAAAATATCTATGGCGGGAATTTCGCCGCTTATGTGGCTCCGAAAATGTGGACGTTGCTACTAAATTCCCAGGCATGAACACCTGGTTTTGGAATAAGAATTGTATGTTCGGGAGTGCCTCGTACACCTTTTCGTCAGACATTGCGCTCCTAGCGCGTTGATGAGTTTTCTTTTTGTACTTGACGGCGGATTTCTTCTCGTAGTTGAAAGTGTTGTCGTGGTCAGCTGCGCAGTCGGTGCACGACACGGGCAGCGAGTGTCTGCCGCATTTCTTTTTGTCAGGAGTCTGTAGCTCCTTGGTCCCCGACGACCTCCTCGCTTGAAACTCCGCCAGGTCTCGTTTGTACTCCTCGGTGCGGATAGTCCCAACCTGGGTCGCGCTTTGTGGACATTCTTCTGGAGTCGAAGGCTCCGGACTCACGTGACGTGTGGTCACCGTAACGCGTTCCCTGTGAATTTACGCAATGTTAAACATCTCAATGGACTCCGTGACTAATAGTATCTGCAATGTGATATCGATGAAAGTAAAATAACATGAATCCAGCTGCATGACTAATAAATAATTTAGCTCGCATCAAGGCATAAAGCGTGGCAGTGTCGCGGGTCAATAGAGACGTGATCTACTAGCGGCTCTTGAAAGTAATAAGACACATTTGTGCAACAAAAAAATATTCAGAAAAATTGCATAAGTAGCATAAATTCTTCAAGTTGTGATTGTGACGTATCTAAAACTACTGTATATATTTTAATACAACATAAACCAGTGCAGGTAGACGCCATAGTCTTACCAAATGAATTCCTTTCTGGACATTTTAGCATGGCACCCTAAAAATAATTGCAAAAAATGTAACCACCTCTTAACAAACATAATTAACAAACCTGACATTTCAATTTTGCAATGACGAAGATAAGATTTATTAAAAGTAAGAGGCAGTATTAATCATGATCGCGCGGTACGGTGACCGATACACTTTTACCGATTAGGCTTAGATCCTATCGAGTCCGACGATCAATATGGGCTGGGCTGTGGGCCATTGACTGACCGTCCAACCAAGAATCGGTAAGTAACGGCTTTGCTTGGGAAAATTTGGAGGAATTCGGGAAAATCCACTACCAACTTAAACGCAAGTCAGAGATTACAGTTGATTTGACAATACAAAAACAGGTGACTGGTCTTTTTACAAATCCTGCCTGTATTGAACTGTGACCTTTCGACAAATCAAACTACATTTATCATGTTTTTAAAGTAAAGTAAAAGGTATGTCGTAGTCATGGTCAATTATGATATTAACATCAAACACGGTCGAAGAAAGAGTTACAAGGTTGTTTATGCGATTGTCTGACTTTTTGATGGTTCTTAAGCACGACATGTACTCACGCAAAATACCAAATTACTTATTTTCAATGGCGGCATAAATCGACAGCGAAACTTTATCAATATGTACATCAAATTACATACACCAATGTAAAGATACAAACAAAAGATTACATAAACTCAATTAAAATAGAAAGCATCTCAATATTAGCTCAATTTTGAGTGACACGACTATAGCATAATGCTTACATAAATAAGCAATTCAGCCATCAATTTTGGTTATTTGCAATGCAACAAGAAAATGATTCTTCGACGGTCAGCAAGGTTTGGTGAAAGTGGTGCCGCTGTATTAGCGGGCCAATGAGAGGTTCGATTGAATCGGGTAATTAATGGAAGCATCAATCACGACATCATCGGACACTATTCCTTTGTTTTTCGTGAGAAGATTTGACTTCGACCAATAAAATCTTTCGAAAAGGCCCGATCAACTTAGCCCAGTCGTAAGTCAAAGCTTAAGCCAAACTTTAATTAAACAATCTCAAAATCTTGTTCGAAAAACAAAACACAGAAACGCACTTAAAGAGAGCGCTTTGTTTTTAAGGCATTGTTTCTAAGGCTTATATCACCCAGACTTTGATTAATCGGATTTCTATTTTGATCCCGTTTTCTATTAAAAAGTTGTGCAACTTGAATTACATGTCAATGCTTAAACAAAACTTTTAACCATTTTCAACCCATAACAGCTCTTGTAACATATGTTCGTTATCTCATTACGAGTATCAATACCTAAGTAATTAACCCTTCTATGAATTGCTAACTCTATGGCTAAAGGTTTTCCTACAATTTCATTTGGCAAAATGACATAAAACCTGTCTGTTTCACTATTTATTAAACAACTTCACCGGCGTCAAGGGCGTCATGCTTACTTTAACGCAGGAAACATCACTCGCTTGAAAACTAAAGACCGAGTTTGTAGTTCATTCACTGCAACATTTAGAGATTCTCCTGTCTTTTGAAACAGGCGTAGATAATACCTTATTACAACCTAATACTTATCATAATTTTTGGAACTTGTAGATACAATGGACTTCGAGTATTATTTTTTATTTGAATATTTCAAATAGTAACAAAATTAGAAAGGAAAGTATAGGACCAAGGCAAATGCAAATTTTTGCACAACGCTAAAAGAAGACCTCTGAACATTACAAACTTTAGGTTGCGGTGAAACGATTAAAGTAAGTTTTTTTTTAAATAAATTAAAGCGAAGAGTCCCATGATGCAAATCATCAACACTGGACTGTATATTTTTCTTTTAAATTTAGTTTAATTCGACATATCGGTCGTGCAACACGAATCATATCGATGCTTGATGATTACGGAGATGATGGCATCAAAATACTCCGAAAATGTAAAGGTTCCGTCGGAAACCACCAAACTGGTCATATCCAGTGACACAAATACAACAAAATGTTTTAATTAACTGCACCAAATGCAACAATGGCTCGGCTGGACTGCGGGGCACAATGTGGCGACCTCCATGCATTCAGAGCTGATGAAAGGGATTGAACAACTGATGATTTGGCGATCTAGGTGGAGACAGTTACATCATTCCCCACAATGGCCCAGACAGGCCCATTGTTGCGTCCTGTCGTGTTGTGCTGGGTTTTATTACGAGTTTATTGAATTCCGATAGGTTGGGGCGTGATTATCTAACTTTTCCATACATGTTTTGTTTACCCATAGTTCCGGCTGATATTGAGCGAAACCATAGCCTAGTAATAAAGAGGGCATCCTTGCCGGATTCAGTACAAGTGGTCCAAATAATATTACTATGTACTATTATCAAATATGTGATAATTAGGGAGGGTTTAATAAGTGCTTTGGCTAACTGAACCCTGTATATACGCTAACTTTCGGGAATATCAGACTCTCTCCCTTAAAATAGTGTAGTGTGTAATACTTATTTATAAGATCGGCCCTTTTAGTACGCGTAAAGCGCGAAGCCTCAAAATGCTGTCGCCTTCAGTAAGTCTAATTAGCAGCAATAAGCACCTTTCCCGGCTCTTATTAGAACCGATTAAGTAGGATAATAGTAGGATGCAATCTCGGTACGCCAAAGGCTTTTCGCGATCTATTTACGCCAAGTGATCATAATAATATCGAAAGTTATTATCACCATGATATAAATTAAGTAACTAATGAGTAAAAACAATAAGTCTTAGGTAGCTATTACGTGTTTTAAGTAGGGATTTAAAAAATGTTTTGTGACGAATTTATTTACGAAATTATAAACAATTCATATAAATGAGTTTCAAATAAGATATCTGATCGCACTACAATCAAGTCTGCTCAATACTCGATGTTTATTGCTTTACCATAATTTAGGTAGGTAAGCCCAACTTAACTACCAATATCGAACTAAATATCTAAATGAATAGGGGCCTTAGAAGTTTTTTAAATTAAACTCGCGTGTTTTATAGCCCGCCCTCGGAAGTCCTACCTACTTCTGTTTACAAAACAAGATGATGGTTATCCTACCTGACCTATCTATCTTGTCCAAAATGTACCTATTCTTTGCAAATTGCCTGTCATTTCTCTTAAATTTTTCGATGAATAAGATTTTTCTGATGATAAAACTGTGATGTAAGAGTCTAAAACAGTTCAGTCATTCAATAAGATTCCTGATAGATGATATCTAACAATGTTAGATAAAGGCAGACTGTGAAGACAGTTTACTAATGATTAATTAGTTTGTTAGGTACCTAGGTATCTATTTAAAGTTCTATTATTAAGTGACTAAATGATAAAACTGGACTACATAATTTAAAATATACTTTAGAAACATAGACAATAATCATCACTTTTAAGGATAATAATAAATGTTTGCAGAAATTGTTAGATTAGATTCTAGGACATTTGAAAAGTGATTAAACTAATTACAATATTATGATATGTATGTAGGTATTATTATATGACATGCAAAATAAATAAACATCTTCAATAAATTGTTTTGAATACCTAAGTTTGTTACAAGACTGTTTTTTAAAAGTATACCTACATGCAACAAAAACATCCTAAACAAAAACTGATATTATGGTGATTTGACTGAGAGCACTTTTCTGAAAGAGGTCAAGGAAGAGTTCATTTACCTCATGAATTAGTAACGCCACCTGGGTTTATAACAAAACATTTAGTTAGTACAACAAATGAAATTCTAGACGCAATTTGTCAATTATTACACCATTTTTTTATAACAAATTTTTGTAACGTTTCTATTTAACTGTAATAGGATGTAACACACTCATTGCTTGGACCTAAACTTCAGTAAATGCACAAAATTTGAAAAGTAGGTACACCTATACAAAGTGCATCTAAGAGTAACTAAGTTAGTACTTACCGGCGCAGCCACTTAAAAACTCCCATATCCTGCAATGAATCCACTTTGTCCTCTATTTCAACACTACATGCATGAAGTTCCACTAATTAAGTACAAGTAACTATTTAGTTAAAACCAACTAACTAAAACTGAAAGCGGCCTGCGAGCACGCGGACATTACCGGCGCATTAGAAGTACGATCGTTTTACAAAAAACGACTAGCAACAATGACCACCGATATATTGTGCGGTCAGACAAAACATCACGAACGGCACACCATTCGCAATGAGCTGAATTTAGTTTTTTGTACAAATTACTTTTCGTCGCGCTCCGGTGATCCACTTCATCCGCGCCGGTCAGGTCGGGCCTCGCTCGCTCGTCTGTCTGCCGCGGTCACAGGCGGCCCGTCAATCGTACAAAACGAATACAATCACTTCAAAAGTTTGCTACAAATTCTAACAATATTGACGGGTAGTTTGAAACGGTTTATAAGTATTTATAGAAATAAAAAGGAACTTGCAACGTTGTTTACCCTCTTGACGTCTCCGTTTCTGATTTACTTTTTAGTGCTTTGTACTCGTACAAAAACTTTTTCATTGTTGTGAATGAATAATATTCAAGTGTATTTATTATCGTTCTGTCTAAATATGCAATTATTGTATACTTTTATTTACATTTTATAATAATTATGCAATAAAATCGTAAAACTCTTGACTTGTTGTAAACAAAACATTGATCAATACACTACCAAAAAATATTTTAATTTATTCATTTGTCTTACATGAACCACAAGATCAATTAAAATTAATTAAAAATAACTTCGGTAATTTAGAGCAATTAGAATCTTTAATTAATTAATATAAAATATTAAAAAAAATATTAAATTTAATTTTCACTTTTGACTTCCGCTAACTATATAATTTATTTTTAAAAATTTTTTTTTTCATTAAATTTATCAAGCATTGACATTCACCATATTATTAATATGTTTTTGTATTTTAGCATTTTTTATGGTTCAGCAGTTTCAATATTAATTAATGGCATTATGAAACTTATATTTACCTAATCCAAGATATAAAAGAGTTGTACACAGACAAGTTAACTGACCCCTACATTTCAAATATGCTAAATTTACGAGATATTTTTAGTATGACGTCGCAAGAACGTCCTATGGAATGCAATCTACAACAGAGCAACATATTGCTGAGCGAGCACTGACAATGGTGGATGATTACATACATAAATGGATAATTTTTTTAAAAGTTGCTTATTTAATTAATATCATCTCTTCAATTTATTTTAGAAATTGTTTCAAGTGTCCTAGATATTTTACTAGAATGTCATATCTAATTCTACGGAACCCAGATTTGTTTTGCTTATTGGATATGGCTAGCTTTAACATAATTGCATACTGGCAACACTATACCCAAAATGTCACTTTTTAGTTTGATTTTGGAACAGCTGGTTTGTTTACATACGTTGCGGTATTTGAATTGACTTGAATTTTTATAAACTTTCGCAATATTTTTCTACAATAATGGATGAACTCAGGGGACCTAATATACAAATAGTTCTTCACGTCAAAGAAGGTAAATTATAACAGCTATTAGATTTTAGAATCTTCTGCGTTTACTGCGAATGTTTTTGTTTGTATTTACTTGAAGAAACCAATTTGTTTTAGGTTTGGGATTTGGATTTTTGCGTACCCCCTTCATAGTTAGTGGTTCTTTAAATGGTTATATGCTCGAAACTGACCCTGCGGTGCCGACTCACGCTCCCGTCTTTGACGCCGAGCTGGTCTGGGAAGCTGACAAACGGAGGTTCCGAAGGTCTGTGATAAATTTTTATTTTAAACATTCATACATATATAACATCTCGCCTTCTTCCCAGAGGGGTAGGCAGAGATCACTTTCTAATCCATTTTTTTTGTATCATTTGTAAAAAAGTATCTAAGTTCTGTGTAAACTGTAGTTTATTTATCAGGCTAAACAGTCAAACTTTAATATAGAATACTCCAAATACTACTATTGAAAAGATATACATGTCTTATACTTGTTTTTTTTTATAAATTTTTATTAATCTGTACCAGTGGTTTTCTTGTTGGCTGTCCTAATAATAAATAAATAAATACATCATGTTACAATTTATTTCATGTAGTATTATTTATGTATTGGTTTTTCAGTTTACGAGTTCAAAATGTACCCGTCAAGGTAGAAGTCTACACAACAGGTACTCAGGGTAAAAAGGATAAAATAGGATATTTACTTCTCAGCTTGCTTGGAGCGCAGCCATGTCCTTCTAATAAAGTAAATGATGTAAGTAACATTACTTATTATTACATATATCCTTACTAAGTATTACATATTAAGCGCTATACATACTGAGACATCTAGGCTGCCGATACAACCTGTCACAATCAGGCAGCCCATTATGGAAAGAATCATGGATTAAATCAAAAGTTGCCAACATAGGTTGGTGGCCTAGCAGGCACAGTGTGTATTGCAGTTTAGAAGATCTTATCTTGAACTTATGTGGCCGTACATAAAAATATCACAGTTAATATGTTTGTTTTGGTTATTCCAGGTGAAGCACACTTGGCATCGGCTGCTCGGAGTGAGGGCGGAAGGGAAATGTTGTCATCCTCAGTTGCTCATGAGTTTATCTGTTGAAGATAGGGTTAATACACCCACCCCTGTGAGTATTTTACCATTCTCTATATAAATTAAATTAATTGCTGTTCGTTAGTCTAGCTAAAACTCAGGTATGGCAGGGCTGATTTATCTAGTTTTGGGCTTGAAATTTTCATCATAGTCCAGGGCAAGTTTAGATGAAATGTTTAGAAAACATGGGAAAATGCGCGGAGGCAGTATAAAGTTCGCTGGGACAACTAGTTATTAGATAATATAACAGAAATAAATATCAAATATTTATTCATGATTTTTTTTGCATTTCAGAGAAATGAGTTGAGGATGTTCCACAGCAATGAAATAGCTTATCCTCCAGTCTATAACTCTGCAAATCCTGGAGGTGGAAGATCTATATTATTTACTTTAGGTAAATTTGATAATACATTGTATAATCAAGTATTAGATGTTGCCATTTTAGTAAAAATATGTATGAAGATTAAATTGTAACTTTAATGTGCTCAAGTAACATAGTTTTTTTAACATGTGATTTGAATTTCTTTATATGAAACAGAGGAATATATCGCTGAAAGTAAGAAAACTGTGACATCTCCGGATCTACAGCCCCAGCTCATGGTTGATGAAGGTCTCATACAAGTTGGGGATGGAAAGCATTTGTTCATGCTTAGCTTTGTCATTGGTGCTGTGGAGAACATAGACATGGTAAGAGCTGAATTCGTTAAAATAACTGATAAAAAATAATTTATTTTAATAATTTTTAAACTACTTTATTAGTCTAAACCCTTACTATTTTTGTTACTTAGATAAAAGCAAAGGCATCTATGGTGTTTAAACAGTATGTAGTAAAGTAGTTATTCAGATTGTTTTATTATTTTCAGTTGTTACCAGAAAAAAGTAAGACAAGTAAGGAAGCCATAGATTGCTATGTCACTTACTCTGTCTTCACTCATAACATCATGACTGACAGGTATCTACCATTATTATTAATGCAGATCATTTTTTTTCAACTGTACTTCAATCAATTTCTGAAGCTTTCAATCATAGAAGCATGCAGTGTCGAGATCCCCTTAGGGTCAGTTTTATGGAACTTGGTGATCACCGAAAGTGTTAATAGTATATTTTATTTCTTGTTTTAGTTGTTGCTATTGAGCTACACAGTAGATAATAAGGACTTGCAAGTCTATTCTATTCCTCAGTCGCCTTCTAAAGTACGGAGGGTTAGAATAGCACCTGCTATTTTACCCTGCGGTACCACAGTCACATTTATACCAAAGCCACTCTAAGTTGACTGATTTGACACATGTCAGACTGACTGCACTAGTGAGGGTCGAGGGACAACGGTAAAATTGCCGAAGTTTATAAGTAACAGTTATTTCCATAACCAGGCAAGGTCTAATTATATATATTTTTTTTTATTATCATGTAATATATTTATTTAAATCAGGCACGAAAGAAGATTGAATTGAAGTTTCTTATCTAAAAATATATTTATTTTTAAAATACAATACTTATTAAATCCTTCATTCTATTTAAAAAAAATACCTGGTGAGATTACCCATTACGTCACTATGAAAATGTGTCAAACGGCGTAGCTTTGTAAAAGCGTAATACAAAGTGGAAATTTTACGTATACTTTTTATAATTCAATTATTTTAAGTAATAAATGACAAATAATTAGATAATCAGGTGCATTTGACATTTTGAAATAACGACTTATTTTTAAAAAGTGTTCTTTATGATTCGCTAAATATGTTCCTCTTAACAAGAATAAATGCAAAATATAAAATAAAAAGTGTCAAATCAGTCATCTAAGAGCGGCTCCGGTATAGTTCAAATAAATATAAATAAAACTAATAAATAATATTTGAAAACGACTTGAAAATACTGGCGTGTGACGTCATATGCTAGTAGATGTTTGTATGGAGCGTTTTTGAACTCAAATAATGTACAATTTAAACTGAAATATCTCGTCAAGTTATAGAGTTATGTATCAAAGTGATACGTTCAACAGAGTATTTGTGTTCGAGTGGTCCATCCAACTACATATATCAAAATAGACAAATAGTCAAGTGCAGTATTCGAGGGCCGGGGGCTGTCGTCACCGCGCCAAATTAAAATGATAAATCAAAATCAGTCCGAGCAGAGTTATGGCAAAACGAAGCTTGCCGGGAACTTCGCTTGACATTTCCTTGTTTGTTTTTGGGTTCAGCGAACTGGCCAGTGCTTAGGTAGTTTTTATTTTGAATTTGGAGCACCTTATGGCTTTGGCAAATACACCATGTGTGTGTATCAAAGGTATGAAACCATGGTACTGTAAACTTGTTGCAGGGTGGGCGCCAGCGGCTCGGCGGGCGGCTGCAGCGCGCAGTTCAACCAGCGCACGTCGCTGCGGCTGCGCTCGTCGCTGGCGGCGCTGGGCCGGTACTTCGCGCAGTGCCCCTACCTCGTCACGCGGGTCTGCGCCGCCGACGAGGACGTGGGTCAGTACATACGGACGGAACTGCTGCAGGGTGGGCGCCATCGTAAAAAAAGCGTCGATGGCCGAGTGGTTAAGGTCGTAGCTGCCATGCGAGAGGTCGCCTGTTCAAACCTTTGACTGGCTCGGTGGAACAGTGGTTAGTGACTCAGGTTCAAAATCTACGGTTCCAAGAGTCGCGGGTTCGACCCACTCGGGACAAATATTTGTGTGACGAACATCGGTGTTTGTTCCGTGTCTGGGTCTCCTTGTCTGTGTAGTAAATATATTTAAGTTTATTGGTGTATCCACTGTTGATCCTGATTTCTGTAACACAAGTGCTTAAGCTACTTACCATGAGATCAGATCAATGTATGTGATGTTGTGTAATATTCATTTAAATATTAAAAAAAACCGCCCCGCCTCGTACCACTGTGTGTTCCAAATTTGAAATTCATATGTACGATTAATCGACGCTTTAATCGTGATGGAAAACATCATGAGGAAACCTGCACTCCTATGAAGAAATTCTTAGGTTGTGTGTAGTCAGCCATTTTCAAGGCAATTTCCACTCTTCTCGTCCAGCAACTCCTTGTACATCATATTCACTTTCTCTACATATATCCATACTGGATGAAATTTGAGCCAGTGTCTATGCTGTCCACAAATTCACACCGCATATGTAAATTTTGTATGTTTTTTTTTATAAAAGGCTAACAAGATGACCTCACTCCACCTGATGGTAAGGGAGACCCATATATGAGGTTCACATTGACCCTATCACACTCACCCTAAAGGCCTGCTTAAATGCCATTTAACGCCCCGCCTGGGACCATAATAATAAGTATGTACCATGTATATCAATGTGTGCATACCTATTCGCAGGCATCTGCAGCATGGACCTCCGCAAACTGGTCCCCACGGAGGACCTCAAGCAGTTCTCAGAGCAGTTCTGCAACCAGGAGTCGGCTCTCACCATTCACGAGCGCTGCTTCATACTGCGGTGCGACGGTGGCGCCGCCGACGATCGCCGACGGCCGTATGTGGACGTTGAGATGAGCCTGAAGTATGCTGGTGATATGAAGGTGCAGGTCGGTTTTACATGGTTTTGTTTGACTTGATTTGTTTATGTTTACTGTGTTTTGTTTCTGCATAAATAATAATAAGTAAATAACTGCCTGTTCAACTGTTACGTTTCGTGATGACGCCATGGCAGTAGGGTTCAGCTTTTTATTCATATGCACCTTGGGGTAAAAATACATTTTAGTGATGTCTCACGTGTTAGGCTTTTCAGTGGGTGGGTCTTTAGGAACCGTGGCTTGCATTTTGTCATCTTTTGGCCAATCGCTCCGCTTCCCTCAAAGTAGTAGGGTGACAATTCGTAATTACTACGTTAAGAAAAGATAATAATTTGCAGAAACCATCAGTGCTTACAGCCCGCAGTGCCACACAGCTGTCGTCGCGACGCGCGGCCGAGGCGGCGCGACTCGCCTGCCGCAGCGGCAGCTGCACCGACCTGCAGCCCGGCGACGGGTACACCGGCGGGGACAGCTGCAGCACCGCCAGGTCAGCACGGGGAGGGTGATAGATACCTTCAGCAGGCGGCAGCTGCACCGACCTGCAGCCCGGCGACGGGTACACCGGCGGGGACAGCTGCAGCACCGCCAGGTCAGCACGGGGAGGGTGATAGATACCTTCAGCAGGCGGCAGCTGCACCGACCTGCAGCCCGGCGACGGGTACACCGGCGGGGACAGCTGCAGCACCGCCAGGTCAGCACGGGGAGGGTGATAGATACCTTCAGCAGGCGGCAGCTGCACCGACCTGCAGCCCGGCGACGGGTACACCGGCGGGGACAGCTGCAGCACCGCCAGGTCAGCACGGGGAGGGTGATAGATACCTTCAGCAGGCGGCAGCTGCACCGACCTGCAGCCCGGCGACGGGTACACCGGCGGGGACAGCTGCAGCACCGCCAGGTCAGCACGGGGAGGGTGATAGATACCTTCAGCAGGCGGCAGCTGCACCGACCTGCAGCCCGGCGACGGGTACACCGGCGGGGACAGCTGCAGCACCGCCAGGTCAGCACGGGGAGGGTGATAGATACCTTCAGCAGGCGGCAGCTGCACCAGGCCTGCAGCCCGGCGACGGGTACACCGGCGGGGACAGCTGCAGCACCGCCAGGTCAGCACGGGGAGGGTGATAGATACCTTCAGCAGGCGGCAGCTGCACCGACCTGCAGCCCGGCGACGGGTACACCGGCGGGGACAGCTGCAGCACCGCCAGGTCAGCACGGGGAGGGTGATAGATACCTTCAGCAGGCGGCAGCTGCACCGACCTGCAGCCCGGCGACGGGTACACCGGCGGGGACAGCTGCAGCACCGCCAGGTCAGCACGGGGAGGGTGATAGATACCTTCAGCAGGCGGCAGCTGCACCGACCTGCAGCCCGGCGACGGGTACACCGGCGGGGACAGCTGCAGCACCGCCAGGTCAGCACGGGGAGGGTGATAGATACCTTCAGCAGGCGGCAGCTGCACCGACCTGCAGCCCGGCGACGGGTACACCGGCGGGGACAGCTGCAGCACCGCAAAAATATGAAGTGAAAGCAGATCACCTCTATAAGGCAGAAACCTTCACACCAGTGGCATAGCGTGGGTATTAGGCGGAAAATTTGCAGCGTCCACAATGAATACATTATTGAATTGACACTTTTTACAATTCATTCCGTGGACCGCGTCTGTTGTCGTTTTGCCGCCCCCCTAAAGTAGCCGCTCGGGGCGGACCGATCCCCTCGCCCGTACTACGCTACGCCACTGCACCATACATTAATATCTGACCCGGGTATACCCATTAGCACAAAAGACATTCCAACCTGCACTGTACATTTTTGTGGTCGCTTTAATTTTGTAATTTGATAATTTGACCTCTGTTCAGATACAAATTCAAACAATAAACCCTTTTTGAAGTCAAAACATAGTCATTTCTTATTCCATTTACTCTCGCTCCACAGATTTAAAAACGCATCCGGCGAAGCGATGATCCAAACGAACGAGATAGCGGAACTGATAAAGAAGATGTACGACTCGTTCCAACAAACTCAAGAGCGATTGTTGGCCTGTCGAACTCGGCCTACTACGAGCGATATGCAAGTCCAGTGTGAGGATTGCGAGACGTCTGGTGATGTGAAGAGTACCAGAGCCAGCGATGCTGGGAGTGTTAAGGGGGCTGAGGATAGTGAGGACAGGCCGAAGGACGACCGGTAAGTATTCAATGTGAACAACGTGTTAGATATATTTATGAATACCGACGTTTATTACTTTTCTTTGTAGAAGCAAAACGTTTTATTCAGCATACAACAAAACATACGAAGCACAAATTCAATTCTCAAACAGAACTAAGCTTATGTACTTGTTGAAAAGGAATAACTTCTGTTATAATTTATTTTATTTATTAATAGTGACCCGCCCTCGCTTCGCTTCGGGTGAATGTTACATTAAATCATCGTCGTGAATCCCACTATCTATTAAAAATACCGCATCAAAATCCGTTGCGGAGTTTTAAAGATTTAAGCATACACTGAGATATAGGGATGGAGAAAACCAAATGCTTTGTTTAATGTTATATAGTGATGTTTACCATTGCTTCTCTACCACGCCGCTATTCACATATTATAACTGAGTGAAAACTTAAACATGTCTGGACGTCTGGTTTTCACAATTTTTTTGCACATCTCGATAATACTATCAACACTATTTACTATTCTCCACAGACAACCAATCCGCTTAGAGATGAGCCGAAGCGACACGTGCATAGCTAACGATCGGACTAAAACGTCATTGTTGAGAGCCGCGGTGCCGGCGCCCGAGCGTGACGTCATCATGCAACGATTCGTCGACGAGCTCGAAGACTGGAAGGAGAAGCAGCAGGAGCTGTTCAGGATACAGGTAGAAAATAGTTTCTAACCATAAGGTTTATCGTATATGTTACTAGTGAGCCGTCGCTTCGGGTAATCCTTTCTTAGCGGATGCCTACGTCATAACGTAGTGAAATTTGGCATGCAGCTACCTGCATGCCAAATTTCAGCCCGATCCGTCCAGTGATTTGGACTGTGCGTTGATAGATCACTATGTCAGTCAGTCACCTCTTAGTTCATCATCATCATCTTCGCGATTTCCCGGTTGCATCCTTGCGGAGCCCGGGGTCCGCTTTCCTACTCCTAGCTCTCCACTTCGCACGGTCTTCGGCATCCTTTACGGAGAGTTTGTTGGCACGCATGTCATCCACTACGACGTCAAGCCAGGCCTTCTTGGGCCTTCCCCTTCTGCCGGGACCCGGCGGTAGCGACATGGCTAGACACTTGTTCCCTACGTAGTTTGCCGGTTTCCGTAAAACATGACCGTACCAACGTAGGCGGCACTCTTGCAGTTTATCAGCGATGTCTCGGACATGAAGGCTGCCGCGAATACGGGAGTTCTTTACGCGATCTGCTCGCGTAACTCCCGACATCCAGCGCAGCATCTTCATCTCCGTGACCCGCAGTTCCTGCTTGTGCCGCTCAAGTAATGGCCATGCTTCACTACCATATAAGAGAACAGGCCTAATGATGGATTTATAGACCTGTCCCTTCAGTTTAACCGGCATTTTAGGGTCGCAAGTGACGCCGCTCACCTCCCGCCATTTATCCCAAGCAGCAGAAATGCGTGCCTTGACGTCGGAGTCGATGTCGCCGTTCGCGTGGAGTACAGATCCCAGATACTTGAACCGGTCCGTGCGCTCGACCGTGTCTTCGCCTATGCGGACGGACATGGGATCTGTAGTGTTGCAGGCCAAGTACTCTGTCTTCGCCACGTTGAGTTTCAGACCCCGTTCTCAAGCGATTCCTTCCATGTGTTAACACGTCTCACCAGCCGTCCCCTGTCCGAGTCCACCAGCGCGATATCGTCAGCATACATAAGTAGCCATGGTGGCTGCTCATGGTGGTCTCTGATGCTGTCTGACAATACGTCTAATATCAGGCTGAAGAGGAACGGACTCAGGACGGAGCCTTGGTGTACTCCGACGGTTATACGGAAGGGCAAAGTGTCGCCAACAGCGGTCCTAACTACAGAATCGGAATCACAGTACATGTCTCTAATGATATCGACATACGTTTCTGGCACTCCCTTGGACCTCAGGGCCCACCAAATCATCGCACGCGGAACACAGTCGAAGGCCTTCTCCATGTCCAGAAATAGGAAGTGGAGAGGCGTGTTCTTCGTCCTGTATTTCTCCATGATGATTCATAGGGCAAAAACGGGGTCCATAGTCCCGTGACCGGGGCGGAAACCATATTGACATCCAGAGACAGTGCACTCCTGACGGATTCGAGAGTCTACTATCCGCTCGAATAGTTTCATGGTGTGGGACATGACCTTTATACCGCGATAACTACCGCACTCTTGCACTGATCCCTTGCCCTTGAAGACCGGGGTGATAACACTCAGTCTCCATTGGCAAGGAATCCTGCCGGTGCTGAGTATGCGGTTATAAAGGTCAGTTAGCATGCCCACACCACGACCACCCATTGCCTTCCAGGCTTCGATGGGGACTCCATCGGCTCCGACAGCTTTCCGATTCTTCATGCGGCGAAGAGCATTCTCTACTTCTTCAGGCGTTACCGGTGGCACAAGTCCAAGATTCGGAGGAGGTCCGGTGGCTGCACTTCTCTATGCTGTTTATTTAACAGCTCGTGGAAGTAAGAGCGCCATCTCTCCTTCACCGCGAGGTCCTCGCATAGTAGGTCACCGTGAGGGTCTTTAACACAGCGGCACTTGGAGATATCCTGTGCCGCTTTGACCCTAGAACGTGCCAATCTATAGATAAGCTTCTGCCCCTCAGACGATTCCAGCCTATCGTAGAGCGGCTGTAGGTGGGCTCGCCTGGCTCTGGCAACAGCTTTCTTTGTTGCACGTTTTGCGGACCTGTATGCGTCGCGATCTTCGGGAGAGTTGGACGCTTGCCACTTTTTAAAGAAGGCTTTCTTCACCCTAGTCTCCCTCTGGACTGCGTCGTTCCACCACCAAGTCTCCTTGTCAAATTTGCGTCCACCCTTAGACGTGCCAAGCACTGACTTCGCCGCTTCGGTTATGGTTGCCTGAATCCTGTCCCAGTGGTTCTGAACTGATTCGCTCTCAGCCTCAGCGCACTTGTCGCCGATAGCTGAGACGAACACCTGGGATTTGTCTTCGTCAAGCCGCCACCACCTTATTTGACGCCGACAGCGCTCAAAGCTTTTGGCTTTGGGCTTCACGCAGAGATCCATGACAAGTAGACGGTGTTGTGCAGTGAGACTCTCTCCGGGTATGACCTTGCAGTTGACTACTTTGCCGATGTGGTGCCTCCTAGTGAGTAGGAAGTCGATCTGGGTAGCGTGCCGCCCACTCCTGTAGGTGATTAAATGTTCAGGCCTCTTCTGGAAAAACGTGTTCACAATAGCCAGGTCGGCAGCCGAACACAACTGGAGGATGTTCTCGTCTTCAGCGTTGCGTCTGCCGAACCCATAGCCACCATGTACACGCTCGAACTCCTCAGGCTCCTCACCCACATGACCGTTCAGATCGCCCCCCAGAACGACTTCCTGAGATGGTGAGATTCCCCGCAGCACCTCTCCAAGTCTATTCCAGAATGAAGTCTTTTCGGTGTCGCTGCAACCAGCCTGTGGAGCGTATGCGCTTATCAAGTGGGTCGTAACCCCTTCGATAAGCACCGTTACGTCCATTAAGCGGTCGCTGTAGCGTTTCACCTCCAACACGTCATCCTGTAACTCCCCGGACAGCACTACCGCAACCCCGTTCTCTCCACTAGGTGCTCCTGTGTAGATCAGCTTGTAGTCATTCCCAATGGCCCGGGATCTGCTGCCTTTCCACCGAGTCTCCTGCAGGAACGCCACTGCCACCCTCCGCCTGGTGAGTACGTCGGCCAGCTCTCTCGCGCGGCCGGTAAGCGTGCCCACGTTCCACGTCGCGAAGCGGAGTTTCCGTGGGGTTGGGGCTAACGTCTTTAGCCGCGTCCGTCCCCAACGCGGTAGCCCTCGCCCACTTGCCACAGGAGTCGGGCGAAACTCCTGCGCGCCGTTTTGCGGCGGCGCCCTATTCCTGGCACTTTTCTTGATTTTTCCTTCCATTGTTGAGTGGCGTGTTTCACTTTTACGGGAGCGACTGCCGTCCGACCACCCAACCCCGGAGGGAAAGCTGGTGCCAGGGCCTCGTTCGTTGGTCAGCAGGGGTACGTACTTGCACGTGAGGTTGGCTTGGGCCCAAAGATCTTGGTAGGGCCCCATTCCCCCTAGTTCAGTCACCTCTTAGTTATATATATTTAAATTAAACCATAGGGTTGATCTTTGGCTTAATATTGACGATCTGATTGGATTTATTATTGTGCATGTGTGTATGCGTAAAGACAAGTGCAGTCCCTGTTCTCTCATTCTCATAGTTGGGTGAGATGTGAAATATGCCTGACATAGAGATCTATCAACGCACAGCCCAAACCACTGGACTGATCGCGCTAAATTTCAGCATGCAGGTAGATGTTAGGAACGGATTACCCGGAGCGAAGCGAGGGCAGGTCACTAGTATCTAATAATCGCTATTTTATAATGACTCAAATGCGGTCACAAAAGGTTACCGAACGCTGACCGAAAGCAAGATTTATAATTCCTCATATTGTTGTCTGTTACAGCTGAAACGTAAAGAAGAATACCACCTAGACCTCCTAGCTAAAGAGTGGGCGAAGAAGCGCGTAGAAGTAGAGAGCAAGCTGACTCTAGGTGCAGAGCAGTGCCGCGCGCTGGCTGCAGACCTGGCGCGTGCTACGGAAGACTTCCGGCTGCGCGGCTTCCGGAACACCGAGAGGGAGAGGAAGGTACATAGTATAATTTAGTTTAGCTGTAGATCCTTCACCATGATGAAACCTACACACCTAAGAAGAAATTCTTAGGTTGTGTAGATGTGTAGCCAACCAACCTGCACTTGGCCAGCGTGGTTGACTTACGCCTTAACGCCCTAGTTTAGGGTAGGCCTGTGCGTATATATGGGCTGATGATGAAGATGATTGACGAGTTGTAGATGTCTGAGAGCGCCATCTGTTGGGTGCTGTTGGAAGTAGAGAGAGTAGGGTGTGGGTACAAATGAGAACTGCACCATCTGATGGTTACTGTTGGAACTTGTTAGTCAGGGTCCTGACACTTTTTGCGAGTAATATCTGTTGATGGCTAACTAGTTAGTCATGTCGCGGCCTAAAAGGCGAGACGACTAAAAAAATATAATAAGTCCGTTATTTAGATTATTTAAAAATATTGTACTCTTGTTTTTTATTTTGTTTTACCAACAAGAAAGTATGAAGATATAGTGCTTAGAAGTTTCGTATGACGTTACGTTATGGTACAATTTTTGCCTAACCGTGACGTCACAAGCCCACTCCAGAAGTTTGATAAGCTATAATTTTGTCATTACTCAATGAATTGAAAAACATAAATATGGACCCATATTTTTGTATAAACTAACTTACGGACTAAATAGAATAGAAAGATTTTGACCCAGTCGTCACGCCTATTGTGATCATAATACCATACCACCCGGATCTACCAGCTACAGAAAAGTTGAAGAAGCGCGTAGAAGTAGAGAGCAAACTAACGTTAAATGCAGAACAGTGCGTAGAAACGGGGGCCCTTTCGTCCAGCGGACTGGCCAACTCGGACCCGCACAGCTCAATACCAATGCGAGACTCCACGCCTTGTCTCGTTGCCGCAGCAGTGGTCTCCTCTTTAAGCGGGCTTTCAGACAGGCTCAATTTGGTCTATTGTGCCTGTCGACCTCATATTTGGATCTCACTACCGCTTTCCATCAGGTGGAGTGAGGTCATCTTGTTAGCTTATTATAAAAAAAAAAGTGCCGAGCTCACACAGAAGACATTCGCATGCGCAGCTTTAGGAACACCGAGCGGGCGATGAAGGTACTTTAGGAACTAGATTCTTGGGTCTCGAAATTACTAGCGCCATCTATTGGTACCTGTTGGAATGACGTGGGCGTGGGATCATGAATGACCGAAGAAGCGTGTAGAGTCGCACTGTCTCTTACCACAGCCACGACGACAAGATTATTAGGCCACATCTACTAATGATTGGATATCCGGGCTCTTCACGCGGGGCGTGTAACGGCATTTAAGCTGGCCTTCAGGGTGAGTGCGACAGGCTCAGTATGGTCTATTGTGCCTCTTATATGTCGACCTCATATATGATGATCAGATGGAGTGAGGTCATCTTGTTAGCCTATTATAAAAAAAAATATCAGGACATAGTTAAGAAAAACAGTAGCTTAGACTTTCTTCTCTTTTTTTTTAATTACTTCCTCTATGGTTTTTCTGCTTAACTGACTACGATAATGACTTCGAGTAGCCTCGTCGTCATCATCGGACTTGCAAAACAGCTGGAAGGTTGTCACCCCTAAACCGCACTTTTTTTTTCCGATCCAGCTCCTCGAAGCGAAAAAAGCCCTAGAAGCTCACTACACGGCGAAGTACCAAGAGTTGCGGGAGGCGTCGCAGAAGATGGAAGACGACATGAACCACCGGCTCAAGCTGAAGGACATGGCCATCGAGGAGTTGGAGACCAAGGTGCTCATGCTGGAGAAGCAGGTGGATACGTTCAAGGTACGGTGACTTCAGAAAATATATATAGTTATGTTTGCACACTGATAATATTAGCAGAATAATAGATGGTTCTTTTAGTATGGCAGACTTTATTTACCTCTATTGGTGAATGAATTTGTAGTTTTATTTAGGCAAACTTATCGTTTATACTTTTTATTTACGGTATTTATTGTATTGTTAAAGTAATGAGCATATGTACTTAAAACCCTGAAACCATGCTTAAATTTATTTTTTATTGTTTTCAGAACAACTTGAAGAATTCTGAAAAGGACGCTGAGAGTCGGTATTCTGGATTAACTAAAGACCAGACGGCTAGTCTCATACAAGAATTGGTGAGCAAAATAGAAGACATTAGTTTTCTATAGAAGAGCAGTATTTATCATAACATAACATAAAATCACGCCTTTTTCCCGGAGGGGTAGGCAGAGATCACTTCCAGCGATCCACTTTTCACCTCTGTGGGAAACGTGACGTGACGGGTTGTGGACCACGTCGCCGCCATTCTGCCTTGTGCATTGTTTCAACAAGGTCATTGCGTTCCCACGAGTAGCAAGGATACATGACGGAGGAAGGAAAAGGGGAGGAAGGATACTATCGCCTCGGACGATTTGGACTGAGTCGATAGTAGCTCGAGGAGCCGGGGTCGCTTACCCGTATACCGTTCACTAACCACCGGACAGATAGTTATGACTGTATCGCCTGACTATTTAATTATTAATACATTTTTGTATTGCATATATTTGTTTTGACATTCCACATACCGTTTAGACATGTTTGGATCATCGGTCAAGTGTGATTAGGTATGAACGAGTCACGTCGATTTGCTTTATGTGTCTAATCACCTTTTTAGGTGAGGCTTATGTAAGATTTTAGACTTTCGCGTTCCATTGTACTAAATATATATTAGTCGTTGGGTCTACACGAGATAATAGGAGTAGCAAACACATAGTCACTTACTGCCCGACCTTTCGACTGGGTTACACCAATCATGGTCGCGAGCGAACTGGCGCCGCCCGTCTTCGTCTTCCACAGCGTTTGTGTGCAAACACACACAAACACATAGCTAATGTGTTTACTATTTTTATTTTTTTATAATAAGCTAACAAGATGACCTCACTCCACCTGATCGAAAGCGGTAGTGAAATCCAAATATGAGGTCGACAGGCACAATAGACCATATTGAGCCTGACGCACTCACCCTGAAAGCTCGCTTAAAGAGGAGACCACTGCTGCGGCAACAACGAGACAAGGCGTGGAGTCTCGCATTGGTATTGAGCTGTGCGGGTCGGAGTTGGCCAGTCCGCCGGACGGAAGGCACCTCCGTTTCTACGGGTCTCCCAGGCCGGCGGGCTGACCCGCTCCGCCCGCACAATGCCGCCGCTAAGACTCCACTGGTCCGGCGCTTGCCGCAAAACTACTACTCTTAATATTTAAGATTTTAAACTTTCGCGTTCCATTACACTGAAATAAGTCTTTATGGGTCTTCACGCGATATTAGGAGTAGCAAAATTACATAGCTACTTACTGCCCGACGTTTCATAACATAACACTAATAGTAATATTACTCTTAATATTGTCTATTTTTATTTGCGCGAGCACTACACATTTGAAATAAAACTATTTTACGGATTAAACTCGCGTGTATTGGTATTCTAAACATTATTTAGAGATCCGACGTTGTCTTAACCGTGACCACGAGCGCTGTAAAGAGCTCGAAACGTCGGATCTCTAAATAATGTTTAGAATACCAATACACGCGAGTTTAATCCGTAAAATTAGTTTTATTTCAAATACTACTCTTAATGTCGCGTGTAGACCCATAAAGACTAATATTTAACCTAAAAGCTTAGTAAGCAAGTGTTGTCCCCCCCTCACAGCGTTGCCTGGAAGAGAAGCTGGACTCGGCGGCTCAGTCGAAGGCGTTCTTCAAGGAGCAGTGGGGGCGCGCGGTGCGCGAGCTGCACCTGCTCAAGCTGTCGTCGCGCCGCGCGGTGCTGGCGCGGCTGCGGCGACAGCGCGGACAGCTGCCCAGGGACGGGTAACTAGAGAACACCTGTTAACAGTTATTTAAATATTACACAACATCACATACATTGATCTGATCCCGTGGTAAGTAGCTTAAGCACTTGTGTTACGGAAATCAGGATCAACAGTGGGTACACAAATAAACTTAAATATATTTAATAATACACCCAGACACTTAACAAACACCGATGTTCGTCACACAAATATTTGTCCCGAGTGGGAATCGAACCCACGACTCTTAGAACCGTAGGTTTAGAACCTGAGTCACTAACCACTGTTCCACCGAGCCAGTCAGAGTATTTATTTACCGAACTAACCTAGCGATACGCTCTTTATATATTAACCTGCCCCTCAACGGGTCTACAATGACTCTTGACGTCACTTATTTTCTTCTACAAAGTAGTAGATTTTCGTAAATATTTTCGGTTGGAAACGGGTCTAAAATTACGACAACAATTAATAGGTTTCAAGGGTCATAAGGTACATATTAAGGTCCTTAATACGGTAGTTTCCTAAGTCTGATTTTACATAAAATTTCACAATTAACAGTAAGTTATAGGTAAATGAATACCATTAGTCAAATCGAATTTAAAATTTCTGACGAAATGAGACAATAATAGACATATGAAGTTGGGTGGGAAAGTCCATTTCAAAAGTGCGAAAATTCTCCAAAATAACTATGCCATCTTATAAACTACAAAATTAGTAGTTACTTTCACTATGAACACATATTCGTAAACGCAACATTTGATATAGCTGCGGAACAAAGTTCTTACGATATGCATACAATATCACAAGCGGTGACGTCATAGCTCGCTGTGACATTTGTATGAAGCGTTTTGAGCTCGCCCAAATAATGTGCTATTGACATTGTAATATCTCCGGGAGTTTTCCAAATATCAAACCATTCTTTTAACAGTACATTTGCAATTGTGTGGTCCATCCATCTATATAAAAATAAAAAAATAGGAAACTACCCTATTACACTAAATCATCCTAATTTCAGATTGGACCCGATAGAAGACGATCAAGAGGAAATTGGCATCGGTCAGACTGCAGACATCAACAAACTGAAAGACGACTTCTATGTGGACATACTTGCCAACTCGCCGCCGCTCGATTCGCATTCGATTATCAGTAAGATTACTATCATCATCATCATCATCAGCACATATATGTCCCCACTGCTGGGGCACGGGCCTACCCTAATCTAGGACGAATTACTTACTATATCTCAACAAAACACTTACACATGTTTGATTTAGATCTATGTGGTGGACGCGTAATAGTACTCGAAGAAAGCTTGACAATACTTACTAAATTTATTGAATAGAATAATTGTTTATTCGGTACAAATATCTTAAAATATATGAACAAAAATAACTTTTAAAATTATTACAGAAAAAATCTTAATAACAGTACCAAATAGGTTCCTGCTGCTATTGTCATGGCCATGGGACCTAGTAGGTCCTAATAATAAAATAAATAAATATCTGGGACATTTCCACACACGGTCACCTGACCCCAAACTAAGCAGAGCTTGTGCGTCAGAGACTGATATACATACATAGATATTTATAAATACATAGTCACATCCAGATACGGAACAAACTCCTATGTTTATCACACAAATATTCGTCCCGAGTCTGAATCGAACCCACAACTCTTAGAACCGCAATCCATGGTCACTAACCACCGTTCTACCGAGCCAGTCAAATAGATGACGTTAACCAGATAATAATAATCCTTTACTTCTTTATTCCAGGTGCTTCCGTGCCAGAGGGAATGGACATGTTTGAAGATCAAAAGTGAGCATTATTTCTGTATTTTGTGAAATTAGTGCCGTATTATCTTATGTACATTATCGTTATTGTTCTGTATGAAAGTTATATGAGTCCAATGCAACAATTGCATTGTCTTATAATAGTAATTTAGCCAGTTGATTTGTGCATTCTATACCAAAGCCGCTCTAAGTTGGCCGATTTGACACTTTTTATTTTATATTTTGCATTTATCCTTGTTAAGAGGAACATATTTAGCGAATCATAAAGAACAACTTTTAAAAATAAGACGTTATTTCAAAATGTCAAATGCACCTAATTATCTAATTATTTGTCTTTTATTACTTAAAATAATTGAATTATAAAACGAAAACGTACAATTTCCACTCTGTATTACGCTTTTACAAGGTTACGCCGTTTGACACGTTTTCATAGTGACGTAATGGGTAATACTCACTAGGTATTTTTTTGAAATAGGATGAAGGATTTAATAATTATTGTTTTTAATAATAATTTTAAATAAGAAACTTCAATTCAATCTTCTGGATGTGAATAATTGTTTTTAATAAAAAAATGTTATAATAGGGTATTTGACTATTTTTTTATTTTGATATAGTTGGATGGACCACGCGAACACAAAGACACTGTTGAAAGTATCACTTTCTACACTTATCTGGATAACTCAACGAGATATTACAATTTTAATTGCACATTAATTGGTCGAGCTCAAAAATGCTCCATACAAACGTCGACTGGCGTGTGACGTCACACGCTAGTTTGTTGTATGCAGCGCCTAAGAAGTTTGTTCGGTAGGTTCATCAAAAGTTGCGTTTATTGATATGTTTTCATAATGAAAGATGTGACTAATTCTGTTATTAATAAGATGAAAAAGAAATTTTAAATGATTTTCGCAATTTTGGAATGGACTTGCCCACCCAACTTTAAATTGTTTTTGTAGTCTCATTTCGCTAAAAATTTAAGTTTCGTTTTCATTAATAATATTGATTTACATAAATCTTACTGATTTTCATAAAAATGGCAAGCATAACAACCACAGTCGAATACCCTATTAGACCTTGCTTGGTTATAAAGTGGAAATAACTGTTACTTATATACTTCGGCAATTTTACCGTCGTCCCTCACTAGTGCAGTCAGTCTGACATGTGTCAAATCGGCCAACTTAGAGCGGCTCTGGTATAACTCAATGAGGCAGTTGGGATTACGTCAATAATAAATGATGTTTGATGAATGCATGGATGGTATGAGGCCACATACAAATCGTCTTATGCGACATTTTAGGCGGCGCGTTTTCCATATTCGTATGTAGCCAAACATTCTCTTATCCTATATTAACCAGTTCACTGTACAACAAGTACACACAATTGAAATGAAATAGTATAAGGACCGCATATGGTCTGTTGGACAGTGAACCTGTTAACGTTCCAACGTTTCCTTCCAGCGGAGGCCCAAAGAATCCCCTCAACGACAAGATCAGCTCCCTCATCCAGCAGCGCGAGGAGCTCGTGCGCCAGGACTGCCCCGACGAGGCCGCGCTGCACCACCTCAACCACGAGATACGCTCCATGCTGCTCAACTGCCCCACTTGACCACCGTCCACATATGATCTTAAGCCTTCGATTTCCATTACACTAAATAGAGAAAGATCCCAGAGCTGCCAGACATCACTTATTTTCTAATGGACAAAATATATACCAGTGAGTAGTGGTGGGGTGTACTATGATCATATGACTAGTTGCTACCTTGACCAGACGGCCATTTTTCAGGTATATACGCTAAGCTATGAAAAAAATTAATGAAGGTTACTTATTTTCTGATGCTTGATTTTTATATATGCTATTCAAACAACATAATATATGTTATTAAAAATGGCCGTCTGGTCAAGGTAGCAACTAGTCATATGATGATAGTACACCCCACCACTACTCAATCGTATATATTTTGTCCATTAGAAAATAATTGACGTCTGGCAGCTCTGGGATCTTGGACCAAAATATTAGTTCGCTCGCGACCATGATTGGTGTAACCCAGTCGAAACGTCGGGCAGTAAGTAGCTAAGTATTTGCAACTCCTAATATCGCGTGGGTCTATAAAGACTAATATTCACCGTCCACTTGCTTACGGGCCGATTGGGCTCCAGTTCAGGCCTTAACCCCTTAGCGGGCAGTATGTTGCAACAAATGTTGGCTCAATGTAGTAGTAATTGAAATTAGGTCCAAACCAATAACAAATAAAATTGCTGTGGCTGGTAAAGGGATTAAAAAGGTATTGAAGGGATTAAATAGGAATTAAACAGGGACTAAAGGGATTAAATATGTACAATTATGCTTAAAATGCTTTTTAGATCAGGCTCAAAGGCTATAGTTGCAACATCCCTTTGAACCCTTTGTAACTTTCCCCGCACCCCCTAAATTTGCCAATATAATACATTTTTACATTAATGAATTATCATGCAAGATTTGATCGCAGACAGACAACAAGACAGGTGAACCATATAAATACTTGTGAACACTGTGCTGCCATTTGCGAATTCCCTATTAAGGAAAAGATTCATATTTTAGTTAACATTCATGAAAACACTTGTCATATCCCACGGTCCGCCCCTGAGGATAGGCCAAGGCCCCAATTGTGGTATAATAGGAGCGTGCAGATCGATCGAGATTTAAAATTTATGTCATGAGTTACATATTTACCACCAGTGCAGTTTACTGCCATGTAACATTTGCATATAAGTACCTTATTTTACAATGTGACATAAGATAATATAATATATTATTATGACAACAGCGGAAATTTGTAAATTAATATCAAATATTAAAGTCAACATTAAACCTTAATCAATAAACTAGACTTCAATTCGATTTTATTTTATTATTACAATATTCTTCTACTTGTATAAATGTACTGTGATAAATAAATTATTTATTTTTATAAAATTATGAGTAGAAATAGAAACATGTGTTGTTTAGGTAATCTACATTAATTTTATATAATTGTAATAGTGTTATATAAACAGAATAAAAAATATTTTTATTATACTTTTTTTTTTATTGTCCTATAATTTATCCTATAGTTATGCCCATAATAGGCTGGAAGTTGGTTTTAGTGAAAATCTAATCAGAGCAGGTACTTACACGTACTTATAATTCAAGTAAAAATTATAACAAACCATTTGAGGAAAAAAAAATAGCCGACTTGACTTGACTCTGTCCAGTTTTTACCTACACTACGTATTTATTTCATGACTGCTAAGAATTATCTTCACAGATTTTCAATCATTTTCAAATGATTGCCTTATTTTTTCTTATTACAAAAATTTTAATTAATTAATTGAAATGTGTATTTGAATCGAGTATTCGATAATCGATATAAGATGTCTCGGGTAAAACGATGACTTACGTCATAAAATGACGTTACTTTGATTAGCTTGTCACTTGACGTATTATTTATTCATTTTATGGCGTACATCTATCGAAACGAAAATTAGTAATTGTAGCCTAGCAGAAACTTCCTGTGGTAATTAAATGTTATAGTACGTAACAATCGAGTACACATTGCCGGAAATTGCAAAAGTGTTTCATGTGTTATTGGACTGTATGGTGAACAATGGCAAAAACTAAAGTGACTGGAGCCACCAGCAGGCTAAAGCAAGACTACCTGAGGCTTAAAAACGACCCCGTCCCATATGTTACCGCAGAGCCTGTGCCTTCGAACATCCTAGAGTGGCATTACGTTGTAAAAGGGCCCGAGAAAAGCCCATATGAGGGCGGATATTACCACGGAAAAATTATATTCCCCAGAGAATTTCCGTTCAAGCCGCCGTCGATCTACATGATCACGCCAAACGGTAGGTTCAAGACGAACACAAGACTGTGCCTTAGCATTACGGACTTCCACCCGGATACATGGAACCCTGCGTGGTCGATATCCACGATCCTCACTGGTCTGCTTAGCTTCATGTTGGAGAAGACGCCGACACTCGGCTCCATCGAGACCTCGGAGTATCAGAAGCGATGCCTGGCCGCCGAGTCGCTGGAGATCAACTTGAAGAACAAGATGTTCTGTGAACTGTTCCCCGAGTATGTGGAGGAGATTGAGCAGCTGCTGAAGGAGCGGCAGGAGGCGCTCCTGCAGGCCGACAGCGCGGGCCCGCTCAGTGAGAGTGAAGTGACCTCGGAACACCAGTCCCACATGTACTATGTTCTGACTAATTTGTTTGTGCTTCTAGGGTTCGCATTCCTTGCATACATGGTGAAGTATGTTCTAGTTTCCATATCCAATGACTAGATGTTACCTGCTATATTTTACGTGTAAATAATGTAATTTATTTTGTAAATATGTATTCCATTAGCAGCGAATAGTATAATTGGTTTGATATAACATGGTTTAGTTAAGTGGTAACTGAGAATGTATGTTTCGCTTCAGAGATTGTTATTTTTTAGTTCCTTATGTTATTGTGGAGTTGTTCAGTATATGATGAGTAGAATTAATAAAACATGCACATCCACTGCAAGTAATTTTTAAATAAACATGAATGTGATAATGATGTACACAATTGATTTGTGTCAACAAGTATCTAAATTGTAATGCTTTTTGTACCACTTTGTGTTATTAGGACACTGTGTATTGTTAAACAAAAATAAGGTTTCCTTAGGCTAAAATACAGTTATGAACATCAGAATTTCATAGAACATTAAAGCTAGGTATTAATAATTTCATTGAGAGTGCTTTATTAGACAAGGAATGTAATACATAGTGTATATTGGCAATGTATGATAAATTTACAAACAAATGCATTAAAACTTGGACTATTTATTGATTTGTTTTATAAATTATTTGTCTGTTACTTTTGTTAATTTTCTTTTAACTTACTACTTTTACTGGACAGATTAATCAATGCTAAAAGATTAGTATTGTGCAACTTATCTATCAAAGGTTCTGTGTTGTAAAAGAATGTATTAAATGTGTTTTGTTTTGCCACTAGGATATAAATTAATCTGTTTAATTATATGTTATATACCACATTGTACTGACTTGACTATATGACTAGCTATGTAAAATATAGATTTCTATTATTCCATTGTGTTGCCTATCTTGTAACCATAATTGTCATGCTTTGCTATTTGAATATTGTGATGAATAATAAATGAAAGCTCAGTAAGTTGGTCAATCAGTGATACATCAAGCAGGTGTGAATTACAAATATATAATGTTAGTACAGCTTCAGTACATAAGCATACATTTTTTGTATTGCAGTTTCTAAACATACCATATAGACTCCACATAGAATCCTGTGGATTCTATAAACTTTTGAGTAATATGCAAACCATATTAGGTTCCAATGGTAGAGGTTCTTATGTGTTGTATTGTAAAATTTCGATATGTAGGTATTTTGTGAACAATAAAGTATGTATGTAATATATTTAAAAATATCCTTGCCTGCACAGAACATTTTGCCTGTTTTGTATATTACACCACCAGTCCACCACCAATAAACATAGTATCTACATAATATTGAATCAAGTACCTAATTTTGTGGATTTGTTACTGTTAAAATGTTTTTGTTCATAAAATGTAACTCTTAGATCATCTTTGATAAGTATTCTTCTAGATTACAGACCTCAAAATGCAAAAGTGGAACCCATCTATGTGTTCTGTTAACTTAATGTCTTTGGTATCTTGACAAGAACCTGTAAAAAATCATGCTAAAACTCAGCTAAATCTGAGGATATGTGTAGGAGAAATTATTTCTTTAATTTTTTTTCGCATTTATTATATCATGTCTAATGTGAAAATGTGCCTCCTTTGGGGACTAATTAAATTGAAAATCTAGGTTTAATGTGCAAACCTTGTCATTCACTCCATTATGTAAGAAATTGATTGTAGAAGCACCTTAATTTCATAATATGAAAAATTATTTTGATGGCATCTTGTAAACGATTTGCTAACTGCAATCATTGTACTTCATTATTCTGCAAGAGAATCATTATGGACAGTAAACTGTTATTTTTATAAATTTGATATTTTTTTATTTTCTTACCTAGAAAAAAAGATTCATAAACCCTTATATTTTTTTTGGCTCTACTACTCACCAGCAATACCTGCATGGTCCTATTAAAGGATGTAGTTTGTTTACTCCCCCTCTATGATCTTTAATAGCAAATGAGAGAAAAGGGGTTTTTCCTATTTACACAAAGATAAATGAGAAGAAGAGATCCTAACTTCAATAGATCACACTGAATTTTGCCTAGAAGATTGTTACTAAAATATTGTAGAATAACTCTGATAGTGATGTCGTATTCTCTGAGCGGGACAGGTGAGTAAACGAGTGAAATATATATTTTCAGGTACAAGTGAGGTATGTAGGTATGACCCATTCACATGGTGTTCATGGATAAAGTATCTGCATATAAAAGGACCTATATTGCAATCCTATTGATAGACCAAGAAGCAATATAGTCCTTTATTACTGTACAGCAATCATACAATTCTTTTTGTAATACATTATGCAAGACCACCATGCATTTTCAGTGCAGAGGTCATCATGCCTCACTTGTACATATAAAATGTACCTATTTCACTAGTGTACTCCTTTACCTGCGGCTCAGAGATTACGACATAGTGCTCAGTTGTTTTATGATATAGTAACAGCCTTCTAAGCATGATTACTTATTTACATAGGTATAATTTTTTTTGTTTGAGTAATAGAAAAATGTATAAACAAGAAGCTTTAACATTCCTGTTTTTTATCAAAAAACTGTTTACTATTTGAAGGTATAGGGAGGTTAAAATAATACAATTCATTTATATATTTAAGTAGATATTTATTTTATATACAGAAATTAATCCATATCCTATTACAATTCACAAATCATTTATTATATTATGTCCACATAAAAAAACTAAATACCGCAATTGGTATTTTTTCTAAATATCTACTCATTATTGGCTCTATTAAAAATCTTTGTTTATCTTTAATGTAGAATGTCATGATGATGTATTGGATTTAAAATTAATGGGAAGTATTTGTTCAATAGATTACAATATTATTCCAATACCACACAGTGGTACATTGGAAAAGTTATGCATAAATATTTATGACAGTTAATGCTTACAAAATCAGACCTAAACATTTTTTTCAATTACATTATACCTATAAGATAGATACTACATTTACATAATAAAATATGAGCTAAAATACAAATATCATTTACATGATTAAAGTTATTATTTTGGAAATAAGATAAACCAGATTGATAGGTAATGTGAATTGTGCCAAGTACCTGACTTACACATTATAATACAAAAATAAAAGTTAATATTGTACCTGCACAAATAAAAATTATATAATATTTATGCATAGAATGAATAACATGGTCCCATAATATTTTTGTAACTATTCTTTATTTTCTTCTTCGTCATCATCCCAATCACTTACTAAACTCTTGATATTGTTGTCTTTCTGTGGTTCATCAATAGAAGATTTTGCATCATTTTGATCAGTTTCCACCGGTAAATTTGATTCATTTTCATTTGATTCTATAGAATCTGTAGTACCAGGGTTATCATCACCATTTTCATTTATTGAGGTGTTGTCTTCTTGGGAATCTTCCCAGTCATTTAAGAGAGATGATATCTTTTCCTGTGTTTCTTCATTGTTAATTATTACTGTATTTGCTTGAAGTGGTTGGGATTCTTCAACATTAGGCATATCAATTTCTTGAGGAGTGAAGTTTTCAGGAACAAGCTCTGAATCATCGGCTCCACTAATTTGTTTTTGTACTTCATGTTGGATGTTCTCTATGGACTCTTCTAATTCTGGCTCTTCATTAAGTACTGGATTTTTATTTTCCGAATTTGTTTTAGTCTCACTAGATTCTGGTTCTTCCAATACATTATCAAATTCATCCTCCGACCATTCAGAAGCCAAGTTCTGAATTTGTTCTCTTGTTTGCACATCAGTTTCTTTTACATCATTTGGATGTAACTGTGATTCTTCTACTGCAGAATCTTCCTGAATATGTGGAATTTCTTCTGTAACAGGTGTGACTTCAGGCTCGACATTCGTAATAGTTACATTCTCATCTACTGATGAAGTTATCTCCATGATAGTTTCACTATTTTCAATTGGCAATTGCATTTCAGGTTGTTCTGGTACAGTTATAGCTGTATCATGTTGTTCATGAGTTAGTAAAGACTCATTTGGTTGGTCTTGGATCAATAATGATGCTTCAATAGGCTGCTGTTCTGGTAAAGACTCTTCACATCTCTCATCTCTTGGTATGTTCTCTACACTCATATCACTTTGACATACAGTTTCTATTTCGTGTTCTGCAGTAATTTGAGCTTCATGTATGGAAGAAACAGTATCCTGTTTTACTGAAAGAGCTTCAGAGGGAATATCAATATTCATAGACTCTTCTATATTATTAGGTGGATTTTCTTCAACAACTATTTGCTGTGGATCTATGTTTGTGATTGTTTCCATATTGATTGTATGTGATTGATTCATATTACATTGTTGTTCTAATTGAAGTAATGTGGATTTAGATGGAATACGTAGTATTTCCGCGTTGGGAAGGCTGATCAAATCACTATCATCATCATTTTGTTTATCATTCATTTCTTGTGTTTCTGTAATATCTTGAAGTTCAGTTTCAGGCGCCACAAGAATAGCGGTTTGATTATTGACATTGTGCTGGTCACTTTGAGTCCATGATTGAATTTGTGTACCAATGACATTAGCAGTCACCATAGAAGTAGATGTAGTTATTGTGTCATAATTTTGTGTAATTACAGCAGAATTTTGAACATACTGAGCTCCAATATCTGGTGGAGCTATAATTTGGTACTGTTTATTGGGATCATTATGGTCCATTGCATGACTATACACCACAACATATTTGGAATTGTCTCCAGAAACAGCTTCAGACACATTTAAGGGGTAGTCTTCTTGAATTATCATCATATCATTTGACTGAGTGTTATCCAGATCTATACCAGTGGTATCAATAGAAGTGTTTTGTGGGGCTGTCAGCACTGTTAACGTTTTACTTGGATCGCCATCATCAAAAATGATAGAGTGATTAGAAGCCATTAATGCTTTATATTCTTCTTCATTTGAAACAACAATCTGTATTGGTTGATTCAGTGTGGCAGATTTCTTCAATATCATTTTAGGTTGCTGCACAATCTCTGTTGAATGCATGTTAGAAATCTCCATTGATGTTGTTGGTACCATATTATCCAAGTTTTGTAACTTTTGAGAATCCTCATTACCTTGTATGAGATCTGATATAATATATTCTTCATTGGTTGTTTGTTTTGCATTTGTTTTTCTAGGTATGAGTTGATTATCTTTCATGATATACTCAATGTCATTTATAACAACTATGTTTCCATCATTGCTTTGTGAAGGACTATTGATTTCCTGAATGAATTCTGTTCCAACATCAGAAACTATTTTTGCTTTTTGAATTTGTTTTGGAGCTTGAGTATTATAACCAGAATTTAATATTTTTTGATTCATATTTGCAGAAACTCTTGGCTTTTTACTAATGTGCATGTTCATATCATGTCGTTTCGGAATTTCATAATGTATTGGAATTTCATCTTCCTCCTCTTCATTTTCAAATCCTGAATGTTCATGTTTTATAATAGGCTTTAATTCATGAATCATTCTGGATTTTTCTTCAGATTGTTTCTCCTCATCTGAATCTTCAATGATACCATCTCTGATTGCCAATTCTTTATGAGCAGTTTTAAGGTGGCAATAGAAATTATTATCTCGTTGAAATACTTTCATGCAATAAGAGCACTGTATGTTTGGTTTTTTATCACCGCTAGGTGATTTGTGTCCTGTCTTTTGTTTGTGCAAAATCAACTGATTGGTGGAGGCAAATGTTTGTAAACAAACCAAACAACGGGCCGCAGCCACTTTAGCATCACTATGGGAAGACAATTTATGCTTTATAAGAAAACCTTCTGTGAGTGCTACATAGTCACACAAGGAACATTTGGGGAAGTGGTACTGGGGTGGCGGAGGCACTCCATGTTTTGTGTATATGTGATGTTGCAGATAATTTCTTTTGAAAGACTTAAGACCACAGTGTTCACATATGGTAGACACAGGTTTTTCCTTATGGACTTCAACAAGATGTCGACGGAAATTAAAGTAGGAGGTGAAGTTCAATGCTCTCCCTGGTGTACCGCAGATGAGACAAATCCATGGACCTTTAATGTTCTCTGCACCCATAGATATCAACTTTGCAGCTTCTTTAGAGTCCAGTACATCTGTTTCATAAGTATAAGTAACTTCCGATTTAACTTCCTTTTGTTTCTCTCTGATGTCTTCCACATGTACAGAAGTAGGTCGAGGTTTCTTTGCCTTTGAAGGAGTGTTTAAAATTTTCAACTTTATATTTTTATTGCTTTTCACTAAATGGGGGTATCTTTTGAGCACCTCACTTATAATTTTAGCATGATCTAAGTTGCTTGTTTGCTTATCTTTAGATTCTATTGTCACTTTAGGACCACTTTCATTATTGTCCAAAATCTGGTCAAATAGTTGTCCTGGATCCTTCGGGGATGCATCCTTAGTGTTTAAAAATGCTGAGTGAAACATGTCATCATCTGGTGCAGACTGACTGTGGTCATCATCAAAAATCTTATCACTTTTGTCAGAAATCTTTTTACACTCAACAATGTCTACAGTGTTTGAAAAATGTTTTTTCGAACTTGTGGGCTCATTAAATGCATGAATACTCTTCTTCGAAGAGTATTGTTTGGTTGTCTCAGGATGAACCATAAGTGGTTTAGAAGTATATGAAATGTTAGTAAATGAGTTATCAAAAACATTATCAGTGTCCAATTCTTCTGGTAATTCATACCTTGTCGGACGGGGTTCTCCTAGAACCAATTTTTTATTATACAGCGATGAATCCAATGGTATTGGAGATGGAATACGATCACTCACTTTACTGGAATGAGGATTCAGTGGAAGATAAAGTTTTTTATCTCTATATATTACAACTTCATGGTCAGAATTAGGAATACTCTTATTATCCTTTTTAGTGGCAGGGACTCTACGTAGCTCACTTTTGTTATTGACGGGAATGTTGGTGTTTTCAAAAGCCTTCGTATAAGATCTCTTCCCAGAGCTAGACGGAGTAGATGTCGCATATTTTGAATACTTGGAACTCTCACCCCCTTTTGGATACTTTCGAACATTGCCGAAGCCATGAGCAGAGCTTTTCAGATGATTCCCTCGATGTGCTTCAAGTAATTTACTAAGTACGGGCATGTTCATTATTTGAGATGTTTGATATAACCTCTCTAATGCGTCCATTTTGAATTCCAACTGACCTGTGTACATAAAATTGACGATGGGGACGACGACGTCGGCCTGCAGGTCCTCGGGCATGACGAGGCAGTCCTCGTACATCTCGCAGGTGCGCTCCAGCACCTCGAAGTACTCCGTGCAGGCGTTGAGCACCAGCCGGTGCACCTTGAGCTGCGCATTGTCCTGGAACTGCAGCGTCAGGTCGCAGTAGTCCGTGCGGTTGAAAAAATGCTTCAATCGCTGGAGGAAATATATCCCCCAGTTGTCAACTTTCACTTGCTTCACGTCAGACATCGCGAACGCGTCCTCCCGGGTCACAATAACCACACTTTATTTAGGCCGCATTTCACCTCCTGAAACAATACGTACTTTATGTATTTACATGGCATTTTTGTACCGCAACTCATTCTAAAACTGTAAACGATCGATGCGTGACTGACACTGGTTATTTTTCGCCGACAAACTCGCATTCGTAACAACATCGTAAAATCACTTCCTTTGATCATATACATTTCACTTATTACTTGAATTTTCCGCCACACAGATAGTGTTTATTTTCAGGAACTTACCGACAAGTACAACCACTATTATTTTAATCTTGCTCTGGGCGAAACACAAATTACTGCATCAAATTTCAATGAAAATCTGTAGTTGTCATTAGTCGCAAGATGGCGGTGTTGCTTGCTCTATATTGGAACGACGCGTTCGCTTGCTTGAGGTCGATGGCTTGCGTGACCTGTCTAACCAAATTGGCAACTTTTTATGTACAGAAATGTGAAAATGGATGGTAAAAATCAGTAAAGTAGCAAAGAACACTTATTTCAATTAAATAAAAACACCGTATGTGGTAAATATTTTTTTGATAATGCTTATCAATTATTTTAATGTTAAAATATTTCTACGTAAAGCACATTCGATTGTGCAGTAGTGGTGCCATCTACTTCATACAAGTTATAATATTGATTGGATGCGTTCTACTTCTGGCTTTCGGAAGGTTTTGGTTTCGTTCGCGGGCGTCGAGGGCAAACGTGAGTGACGCATCGTATGAACAACGGTACTTGGTTGTTCTATTATTACAAATTATCTAATAGAAGACAGCAGATGGCACTGTTGATGAAATTGTTAGATGTGATTTTATTATTATATGGAAGACTAATATTATATTTGATTGATTTCTCGGTTAGCATTTAGAATTATTGAAGACATAATATTATAAATAAATGAATTACACAATTAAAATTTTACTGATTTGTAATGTCTGAACGAGACAGCTAGTTAGAACAATAGGCGTTCAAATCTTTAAAATGGACTTGTCCTGATTTTTATCTAGAAGTCTGAAATTAATAATTAACACTATTTTTGGGGCATATTTTGAATATTCAATTATTCACAGGACTACTATCGAATAAAGTGCTTAAGCTCAGTCAATTGTTAAGACTTTTGTATGAATGCTGCATATTAATAATTGGCTCAGTGGAACAGTGGTTAGTGACCAGGAGTCGTGGGTTCGATTCCCACTCAGAAAAAATATATGTGTGATGAACGTCGGTGTTTGTTCCGCGTCTGGGTTTGTTATTTACGATATATATATATTTATTAAATATGTTCAAATGTTTTTAAAGAAAAAGAAATCATCTATTCGTGTCGTACGCCGCTGCTTTACATGAGCCTCCTGTAGCGCTACCATGAGTTTAAAAGTTACGGACTCGATATCGCCTACGTAAATATGTCTATGAAAAATATGTACAGCGCCCCTGGTGGTTACGCGAAGAACTAAAATCGGTCGTATGAAAAAAACAACTCGATAGGTTTTTAACGTACGTAAGTTTTCAATAGCCAACTCATGGTACCGCTACTGCTCCCTGTTTTAGGCTTACTCTGCAGAATAAAATTGTTGAGGAATAAGCTCTGTAAGAAATGTTAATTTAGTAGGTACCTACAGGATTTCCCAGAAGAAGGTTTTAATTTGGAAAAAACTTGTAATAAAACTTAGACATTAGATCAGTTTGTAGGTCAATTTATACAGACGATAAAGTTGTAAAATGCCAAAGAATATTTTGTTATTTTAATAAAGAAGTGCGAGTTATTGCGTAGCCTTTGCTCTAAAACATGAACATAATAAAACATATGGTAAAATAATAAAACAAAAATATTTCTAATAGCTACCGCTAGAGGCGCTGATGTCAACGTGTTAAAGTGTTTGCAGTTTGATTATAATGTTTAGGTAAATACTTCTTTTATTGTGCGTCTTTGGAAAAAAGTCTTTGCTTCTATATAGGTCTAAAGATAAGGACAGTAAAAAGATGAGTAACGTCCTATAAGGCCAGCACTACACTATTCGGATAACTCTCCATCTCCACCAAGTCTAGCAAAAGCATAAATATACACAACAACAACATAAATACGTTCTGATCATGTCCTATGTTTTTATATAGGCTTTTATCTATCAACCATCGGTTATAATGATTTTTTTTTACATTCAATACTATTTCTACATAGCGATTTAGAACAGATCATCTGACATAAATTGGCCATATCACGCTGCGTTTTCCGTACAGTGTGCGTCTCCATTATTTTACTCAATTCAACGGACATTTGTTCTCCGTGTTATGATCCTACCCTCAACATCATCATCAGCTTATAAGTTCGTCCACCGTTAGACGCAGGCCTGCCCAAAATCACGCCACAGTGTCCCACACGACGTTTTCCGAGAGGCGAAATCCACACCCGTGGGGCTACCATGAGTTTAAAACTTACGCGCTCGATATCGCCTACGTAAATATGTCTATGAAAAACTTGTACAGCGCCGCCTGGTGGTTACGCGAAGAACTACAATCGGCCATATGAAAAAAACAACTCGATAGGTTTTTAACGTACGTAAGTTTACGATAGCCAACTCATGGTAGGCCCTCGTTGCCTCGCAGAACTCGTTGTTCCCAGTGGTTGTGGGTTCTATGCCTAATATGGCCAGTTTTTTTTTCTTAATTGACTTACGATGATGGTTTGGAGTAGCCTCGTCATCATCACCGGACTTTCGGTGGAGCGGATGGCTCACACGCCTAATCTAATATGGCCAGCCCACTACCACTTTAGCTTGCTAACCCCGTGGGCTATGTCAATGACTCTCCTATCCTACTGTCACTACATCTTCCGATTGTACATGTTATGATGACTCAATCTTGCCTTTCGGATTCAATGGCGCACAGAATTCAGAAAAAAATCGAGCATATCTAGGTACCTACTGCTCGTGTTTTTATTGAGCCTTCTTTACGCAGGCCCGTTGTGTCTAGCCTAGGATACAGTTCTTGCAATCGCAGTTTTATTCTATAGTACTTTCGAATCAATCTAAATTTTTTTTTATATTTTCAGAAAACTATATTATCCAACTCGAAAGCGTGAGAAGCTTGTTCATCGATCGTTCTTTTAAGAGATGTGATGTAATCAGGTACTGATTGCCACATGAAATTGATGATTAAAGCTAAAGAAGCTCGACCCCCTTAGTAATAAAGCGTTTATCCCTTTCGTAAAACCGGTATTTATTGATTTTAATAAAAAAAGAACTGCAAAAATCAATTTTACTACTAAGATAGAATCATTTTACTGAGGGAAAACAAGCACTACAATTTCAAGGTGTATATTTTTAGGATTGAACGTTTGCACCTATAAACATCATCCACAGGCCAGGGTTGAAAAGCCATCTATGCAGGCCTTCAGGGTGAGGGCGACCTCACTGATACTATCAGCCATCAGGTGGAGTGAGTCATTCTGATCTGAATGTCATTTATTAAAAAGAAAAAAACACCCTACCTACATAATATCTCATGATTTTTTGAGAAAAAGGGTCCACTCCACTATGATACCATATTTTCTTACTATTTGGTTATTGTACTTACGAGTATGTTGGTTTTCCACAAACCTAGATTTATGAAATGCACCACGAAGAAAGATTTTAGTAACCAAGACGATTTTATAAAAATAATATATGTAGGAAGCGGGGGTATGTAACTACATAATTAACAATGAATAAGACGTCAGGTCTATCAAAACCGAGCAAATACTTTATTACTTTTCTTAATGAGAACCATATCCATCACTTATCACTTTTATCAAATAACAATCTTAGCAATTGTAGCAAATGCCTAAGACATAAACTACAATTAGAGTTTGATTTATTAATTACAAATAGCACAGCAGCAGTTTTATAATTAACGATAATAATTAATTCGACAATCGAATTAATTATCCAAAGGTGTCTAGGATAAGCTATTGCAACGGTACAACGAGTGTTCCGTGCCACGCCAGAGCCAAGACTGCCTGCTCTGTTCAAAGTGAGCGCCTTTTATAGTCGAGTCGAGCGGCGAGGGGGAGTGACTAACGACGCAGCTGGTCGGTGACGTGACCCGTGCACGTGCAGCTTGTTACTCATTCTATAATGAAGGCGAGCGATGACTCCTGCCGACACGGCCAACCTGACTAGCGGTCGTCCTCGAACGCTTCAACTAAAGCATGTCTAGATTTCTGTAACAAAAGAATCGTTCGATCATCCTGACAAAATTAATTAGTCCGGTCTATAATGACCCTGCAAATCAATTAGTTCTGGTCTGGTCTACATGAACCCTTCAGATGTATTACAATTAACCCTTCAGAAATATTATTACAATTAACCCTTCAGATATATTACAATTAACCCTTCAGATATATTACAATTAACCCTTCAGATATATTACAATAGTTCTGATCTGGTCCACATCGACCCTTCGTATATCTCACACTTTGCTCTGGTCCGGTCTCTAATCAGACCCTTCAGGCACTAGTATTGGTCCGGTTCTCTCTCCCTTTTTTTTAAAGAACCCTTCAACACTAGCCAGTTTTGGTCCGGCCACGTGCCCTTCAAAACTCTGCTCTTTTTTTTTTTACTTTACTTTTTTTTTTCTTTACTCTTTTTTTTTACTTTACTTTTTTTTATACCAGTTTTGGTCCGGCAAACAGCCCTTCAAAACTCTGCTCTTTTTTTTAACTCTCTTTTTTTTATACCTTACGACCATATAAACCCTTAAAAGACATTTCTTGTAACACATTTTTTATTGACCAAGTAGTGGGTGTGGATCTCATCCCACTTCTGATGTAGGAAGCGGGGTATGTAACTACATAATTAACAATGAATAAGACGTCAGGTCTATCAAAACCGAGCAAATACTTTATTACTTTTCTTAATGAGAACCATATCCATCACTTATCACTTTTATCAAATAACAATCTTAGCAATTGTAGCAAATGCCTAAGACATAAACTACAATTAGAGTTTGATTTATTAATTACAAATAGCACAGCAGCAGTTTTATAATTAACGATAATAATTAATTCGACAATCGAATTAATTATCCAAAGGTGTCTAGGATAAGCTATTGCAACGGTACAACGAGTGTTCCGTGCCACGCCAGAGCCAAGACTGCCTGCTCTGTTCAAAGTGAGCGCCTTTTATAGTCGAGTCGAGCGGCGAGGGGGAGTGACTAACGACGCAGCTGGTCGGTGACGTGACCCGTGCACGTGCAGCTTGTTACTCATTCTATAATGAAGGCGAGCGATGACTCCTGCCGACATATACACCTTACATGTTTAGAGTGCAAAACGAACAGTTTGTAAATATTATAAAAGCAAAGTGATTAGCGGCATATAAGTATTTAGTTTAACGTATTGCTGTATAAATACACGTTTAAATTAGGTTTGAATTTATAGTTTTTGTTTTTCAATACCTACCTGGGATCTATAAATGTCATTTGATTGTTCAATTATAAAGTTTAAAGAATAAATGGCCAATGCATTTGAATGTACTCGTACCTAATTATTTTGCCCATAGCCATTTTATTAACTAAACAAGTAGGTAGGTACTACTCTCTTCTGCAACGTTTATTCTAAAAGTTGTTAATAGTCTAGATTCTAGACAACTAAAAAAATCAAATTAGTCCGTTATTAAGATTACCTACTTAAAAAGAGTGTACTCATATTTTATTTTGTTTCACGAACAAGAAATTATGAAGATAATAATATAGTGCTTACAAGTTTCGGAAGATGTCAATTTTTCAATCAATTGGTGCCAAACCAAAATATAGGTGTCTCATAGTTATTTTAAATTTTTGTACAAACTAACCTACGGACTAAATATGTAGAATAATAAAATTTTGACTCAGTCGTCACATCTATTGAACGTAGTTTTAAATACCAGATATTTATGAGTGTGTAAAATCAAACTAAAGTTTGCGAAAATATTTCGATGAAATATATAAGATTCAGTAATGTATTATTTTGTAGTATTCCAAAATAAAAACATTGGTGAATCTAGGTATATAGGTAAGTGGCTATAATCCGAAGCAAGTACGTTTGCCTAGTCTTATCTGCATTAGTTTACTAAGTTTCGCCGGTGCCCGCCCTAAACGACGTACGACAGATAATCGGTTCGGTTTTATTGTAGTGGGCTTAGCGCGCTTTGCCCACTTCACGGCTACTCCACTCCTTGCCGACCAAGAAAAGAAGGATGAAGTGCTGATTTGCGGACTGGAGTCCCGCCCAGCCGAGGCCCCGCCCACATAGCCAGCGGAGACCTGACGGTGGCTCTGGCTTAGGCGGCAGTCCGCCACCGACCTCTGCGGGGGAGTCATGTGTTGACGGCGCCGCAGTGACGCTCGTTCGGAGTTCGAAGTTTTTTTTTCATGTCAGCTGATTGGGGAGCGAAGGTGCGTATTTTTTCTTTTTTTTAAATAGAAGTTCGATAGTTTTCTGAATTTTTAACAGAAACCAATGTGAATTCTGTCTGGATGCAAATAAAGTCACATTGCCTTTGAACTATCTAAAATGTATACCGTCATTTAAATCAAATGAAGATTTGTGACAATTAAATAATGATATATTTGTTATATGTTACCTTCAAGTGGTAGGTATTCTTTCCCTAAAGATATTTTCATCAATTATCTACTAGTACTACGAAAGTTTTACTAATAAAGTTAAGTTCGGTTTTAGCTAAGATCTTTATGTCTTACTGTCTTTATCACCCGTATGGAAAAAAATAATCGGTAAATTTTTATAAGTCTCTATTGTAATAAATCATCTACTAAACTTTATTTATAAAAAAAACAGGCAAATGTAAACATTTGCCTGCAATGAATAGCAGGTATGATAACATTTTAAATGATGTTGAAAAATGTGTGAAAAATTATAACCATAAGCTTCCAATCGGGAAATAAATTTCCTAGTAAGAGAAAGGGAAATGTACAATTGAATTTCACCGGGCGACGGCTGTCTGCTGCGTTCGTTTTGTATTTTATTCATGAAAACAGTAAGAATTTTATTCGAAAATAATCCACTTAGTTCTGGGTTTTAATGTATCCGGGCCATTTTTGACGCAAAATATACGTAAAGAAAGTACCTACCTTACTGTGTCAGATGTTGTTGTACTAAAATCATGGAAAAAATCATTAAAATCTGTATTAATTCGTTTTTATAACTTCGCCATTGTTGCTACAATTGTTCAACCAATTTATTATAATATTTACCTTGTTAAATTTTGGGTCAAAACACTGGTGTATTTAGCAGAGGACCGATTTGCTGGTCTTTAGGTACTTATATGAATATTTAAAAATCAGCGTCGGTAAATACGGAGAGTACGGTAAACCATAGATAACTTAACGATAAATACCTAAATTAAACTTTACTTGTACACCTAAGTTATATGACGTGTTAACGTACTTTACAAAGTACTAGTAGGTACGTAATTAATTGAAAACGTAATTAAATAATAACAATAAAAAAAAAAAAAATTATGAACGCTGGATCCTTACCTCGTTCTCTTAGTCCAGTCAAAATAGACAAAAATAAGTGCTAACTTAGACAAAATTCGCATAGAGCTGAAAATTGCCAGAGACGTTAAATACATCATAATAAACGAAATATCAAAAATCCCCATCAATCCTACTTCTGCAAAAAAAATTTTTCAAGGTCAAAAGTATAAAATTAAGGATTTTTCCATTTTTCTCGAAAACAGTAAGTATTATCGTAAAAATAGGTCAAACAAAAGTTGTAGATCATACAATTTTCTACAAAAATGGTCCAGTCACTTTTTCTTTTCCGACTCACTATTCGCGAGATATCGTGGTTTTAATCATTAGAAAATTCATTTTTTACTTAATATGCATTCATCTGTTGATATCATTTTTGATCGATATATAACCTGGAATAGGTTCACTAGAGTAACCACGTAAAAAACCGCCCAAGTGTGAGAAAAAAAAAACATAGGTTTTGTATGAGAACCCACTTTACACGTTGGTTTCATGTTGTTTCTAGTATTAGATGTTATAGAGGCAACTGAGATACATCATTCGTTAAAATTTCAACTGTCTAGCACAATCGCATGGGAGCCTGGAAGCGTTTGAAAATACAACTTTTTCAACTTTGTGCATCGCTATATCTCTGAAATGGTGAATCTTAGGAACAAAGTGTTTAGACATTTTTTATAGATAATTACGTGATAAGTAATTTTGTCATACATACTTTTATGATTAAACTTACCGTTTCGCTCAAAAGTGCATAAAACTGATATTTGTGACATTTGACCTTGATTATTTTTTTTTGCAGACGTGGGATCGATGGGGACTTTTGACAGATTATTTGTAATAGTGTTCCCAACATTCATGCCAATTTTCAGCTCTATGCGAATTTTTCCTAGGTTAAATGTCTATTTTGACTGGACTATCTACACAAATAAAAAAAATTTATAACTGCTCGTGACAGACATGCCACTCACCGTCCTCATTTTCTTGAATTTTTTATAACTTTGTAATAGCTTTTGAACAGTTTCAGATGGTTTTTAGCAGAGGGACATTTTTCCATTTTGTAAAATAAATCTGAGAACAGGGAGAACATTTATCATGTCAAATTATATTCGTAATATAAGTATTTTCACTTATTTTTGTCCGTACGAGGGGTTAGGTAAATTAACTACTTGTAATTTTATTTTTGACTTGAGGTTAAGGACTTATATCTAACCATCTAAAATCTCAGCCGTGACCCATGTTTCCTACAAAACGAACAAATTTTTTTAGAATCAAAGATAAATGAATCTGTGGCATCTAATTGTAATCTATGTCTAAGTAAATGAACTGATTGCATAATAATATATGAAATTTTACTTTTTAATAACAAAAAAAAAGATAAAAATTAGATCGGACGGGTGTGTATGCAAATGAAGCCCTCGCGAAATGCTAATTTCCGTGGGAGATGGCGAGTAACTTTTTAATCTCATGTGACGTCACCCCCCTCCCCCCTCCTGTTGTCAGGGGATGATTGAAGGCTCCTCATTTGTGTTTTTATTACTTTTTAATTTTTCCCATTTTCAAGAGTGGTCGCGTCGCCAACTTCTTTTTTGTTTCGTTCGTCGGTTGTCCAAGTTTGCTGTACTTATTTTTTTTTAAGTTTGAGTGTTTTAAACATATTGTTAGAAGTTCTTTCATCAAAAATTTATTGCTAGTCACATGTGACTCTATTTGTTTTACCATACATATAGACGAGTATAGTAACGTCATATTAATGAAGATTTCAGATTTTCTGAGCGGTTTTCTTAGTAGGTAAAAGCACAACGTATTCGATATTCATAGATACATATTAAGTAATTCAGTTTTGTAACTAAATGTTCAAGACTAAATATTCATATAACATTATTTTGGGTTTATGAAAAATAGAACCTGCTGCCTGAATACGTAGAACGATTTTTAATTTTGTTATTTCCAAACGAAATCCGATTTTCGCATCTCAATTTTAAAAAGAGGAGATTGCGTTGTGCCTATTGGACGCACTATTGATTTTCGTGCCAACCACGCCAAAATACCTGTTAAATGCGTTACAAAAAACCGCATAATCCTATTTGCCCTCTCGAGTGAACTGTAATGAATGCACCCTGGGCTCCCCCCCCCGCGACCCTGTCACTCTTGATGCGTCAATCATTGCGTGTGATATGCCAACACGTCCGACATCCACTACACGGGAATTTGGACCCTAATATAATAGAGTTAAAGGTCTCAAAAGTGCAGCTGACGGTTTGCCCTCAAAGTGTAACTGTATACCGCATGCAGATGCCTATGACAAGCTTTGTTCGTGTACTGTTGTTGCCGATAGTAATAGTGGCTTTATTACTAGAATGTGGACACGGTTTCGCTTGACTGGACTTATTAATTTAATGTACGAGTAACTATAATAGTTTGTGTGTGTATAAATATTAGAATTAATGCTATGAACTAAATCATTTAGATATGAATATCCACATCTGGGTAAACCGGGCTAAAAGTAGAGATAGTTGAGGTACGAAAGAGAGTTTTGAGACTCGAATTGTAAGTTATTTCCTGGATGAAAAATAGTTGTCTACTTAACGTTTTATTCTCAAAAATCTATTATTTTTGTAAAAAACGTATTTTCCTGTAAATTTTTCAGTTTTAGTTATTTTACCCAACCATCGGGCACCGTTATTTTGGCAGTGTGATAAATAGATTCATAAGATATTGACTTTGATATGTAATCATAAATTCGTAGCATTTCGTAACGTTCGACGTCGTAACATTCTATGCTACGAGTGTTACTCCCTTACTACGGAATTAACTGTACTGCATGGTACACTTACTACACTCGTAGTTGACGATAATCGTTATAATTTCAAGAGAGAGATCCACTACCTACTTGGTCTGACAAGAACTTATAGATCTTGGTTGAAAGTTGGGGGCGGTTTATTCACGTGCCAAGAGAGATCTAACACGATACAAAGTTGAACATTTTGCATCTTTTACTTTGCTATACTCACAAATTGTACCAAATATGTCACTTTGACATTTGTTAACATTTGTCACGGGCGCAACCTGGGCGCGTCGAATGGGCTCGTTCGGGCTCGTTCGTTGTGGGAATCGCCGCGTCTGTGACATTTGGCGGTCGCGTGATTGTCCCCTCTGTGGCACGGCTATGACCTATGGATTTACGAGGATATGTCGTTAGTTTGATGATTTATTACATAAATACTATCAGTTTCGGCAAGAGTTATACAGGAACACTGAAATAGTGGATTTTTCATGAATTTGTGACAAAATCAAAATTATAGTCCATAGGCGGTTTATTTGTATCTTGTTTGTTCAATAACATAGCTTATTAAATGTTAATTTAGAAATTCACAATTTTTATCTAAAACACAGTATGCAAGGGGGCTGAACAAACATTCTACAGATCAAATGAGTGGATTGATGGAGTAGAGTTCTAAGTAATTATTTATTTATTTAATGAATACTAATAAAGTTCGTTAAAGGTATAGATAGTCTGATTTTTTACTAGGTTTCTCTTTAAATTTATTTGTAGTAGTTAACACTACTTGTGTTTATTTATTTTGCATCTTATATTATTTAGTCTATAAGAAACACGTATCATAAATTATTTTAAATTAATATCATGTTTTCCCTTCCGCCTATGATCCCGGGCCTCTTCCGGCGGGGCGTGAAACGGCATTTGAGCAGGCCTTCAGAGTGAGTGCGCTAAGCTCAATATGGTCTATTCTAAAATATAAGGCGTCCGACCGATTTCAGCCATGGCGGCCTATCTCAATTGAGATCAGCCAAGTGCGCAGGACATATTACAGTGCACAAGTGTGCGCGCAAACACAAGTGCATTCTCTATTCCCTTACTCTCATAATTCGGTGAGACGGCAATCCGACATGACCGATGAGAGATTAGGCGCAGGACCACCGGCTTAACGTGCTTTTCGAGGCACGGGCGTTCACCGGTCTATTCTATTGCGTCTGTCGATCTCATATTTGGATCTCACTACCTCTTACCATCAGGTGGAGTGAGGTCATCTTGTTAGCTTATTATAAAAAAAAAATTCAAACCGGGCATGTCCACGACATCGCCGCCGCAGTCGGTTAATACGAGGTTATGTGTTAATATCATTATCGCGCGAGGGTCCGCTCCCCAGTTTAGCGGTATTGTCGCGGTGTAATTTGATTCAGCGCACCCACCTACACGCGGCATGTGCCAATTGCACTGCCCGGGTAATTGCTACGTTGCATTATTCTTTTTTTTTTATTTTATTGTAAAGACTGTAGAGTCTATGGTCTCTACAATAGTTATAATTATTGTTACTTGGACCTTTACCACGCAATTACAAGGATTTTCAGTGTCAGTGTGTAATTATTTATTATTCACTGACATGGATTGCTTGTTATATTATAAGTATAGCTAAACTCTTCAGCTTTATAATATTGGTATCTATACTAGTTTGTTTGTTTGAACGCGGGAATCTCAGGAACTACTGGTTAGAATTGCAAAATCTTTTTGTGTTGGATAGACCATTTATCGAGGAAGGCTTAAGGCTATATAACATCACGTTGCGACTGATAGCAGTAAAGGAACAATGGAAAATGTGTAAAAAATAGCTAGTAGGTATCCTTACTAATATTATAAATCCGAAAGTAACTCTGTCTGTCTGTCTGTTACGCTTTCACGCATAGAGTACTGGACAGATTTAAATGAAATTTGGTACAGATATAGTCCAGAGCCTAGGAAAGGTTATATGCTACTTTTTAACCGACTGCGCTATAAGGAAGTAATGTTTTACCCGTTAAACGTCTCTACGCGGACGAAGTCGCGGGCGGAAAGCTAGTATTAAATAAAGTTAGACCATTGATATGCGCAACACAAATGCTAACGCACCTTTGGAACCGACACAATCTATGTAATTTGAGTGACAAAAGCACCTTATTTTAGTTTTAGGAAATCGCAAATCTCCAACCAACAACGTAAAAATTGTAAACAAAAAAAAAACCGCCTTCAAAAACCCGACTCACTAAAAATTACAAAATAATATAATACGAACATTAATCTGGGTATGAATTTGATATGTTGTTGAAGGCGGTGCCGTTTATATTTCATGCAGTTTTCCTCAAAAATTTTATTGGCACCGCCTTCAACAACATATCAAATTCATACCCAGATTAATGTTCGTATTATATTATTTTGTAATTTTTAGTGAGTCGGGTTTTTGAAGGCGGTTTTTTTTTGTTTACAATTTTTTTTCATCCTTTTTAGTGTTAAATTTTTTAGCACCCTATTAGTTCAGCTCACCTATAATTCTACTGATATTATAACTAGTAGTCTTAATATGTAAACAGTATTGAAAGAATTATCCTTTTACTCCAAACAATTAAGGAGTTGACCTTCCATCATCAGCTCAACATTATAACATTATGATTACAAGAAGCAATGCCAATATAACTTCAGAAAATATGTGAAACGTGGTACATGTGCCTATAAAATTTAAGGGTTGCCCTCGATTTCTCCTGGATCACATAATCAGATCCTAGATTGGACCCTATTAGTTCAGCTCACCTATAATTCTAGTGGTATTATAACTAGTAGTATTAATATGTACACAGATTTGAAAGAATTATCCCTTTACTCCCAACTATTAAGGAGTTGACCTTCCATCATCAGCTCCAGCATCATAACATTATGATTGCCAGAAGCAAATGCCAATATAACTTCAGAAAATATGTAAAACGCGGTACATGTGCCTATAAAATTTGAGGGTTGCCCTCGATTTCTCCTGGATCCCATCATCAGATCCTAGACTGGTCAACCTAATAGTTTAGCTCACCTGTAATGCTACTGATATTATAACTACTAGTCTTAATATGTATTCAGTATTGAAATAATTATTCTTTTACTCATAACTATTCAGGAGTTGACCTTCCATCATCAGCTCAGCATCATAAGATTATGATAGCCAGAAGCAAATGCCAATATGACTTCAGATAATATGCAAAACGCGGTACATGACCCTATAAAATTTGAAGGTTGCCCTCGATTTCTCCTGGATCCCATCATCAGATCCGAGACTGGTGAAAATGGGACCACCTCGGAAGTGAACTCTATCCAACCAAAAAAAAATTTTTGAAATCCGTCTATAATTGACGAAAATATCGGTGAACATACATAAAAAAAAAAAAAAATTATACATACAGACGAATTGAGAACCTCCTCCTTTTTTTGAAGTCGGTTAAAAATTAACAAGAGCCTGTTTTAAAAACAATTAGGCAATAACGAATCGGATCCGGGGGCGACCGGGGTATTAATTAGGGTGGCACCGCGGATTGCGCCCCTGCCTTCCCCTTATTGGCAGCCCACAGAACGTCTTTTTAAACAAATAAAACTTGTCGACAGACTTTAATCTACGTCATGCCGCCGTGAGCCGTCATACTTTAAATCACTTCTCCCGTGGAATTTATTAAAGTGGCGTAATGACAACGTCTAGGGCGATGGATTGAACGAATTGGCCAGTAACGGTACAGAACTTTTTTACAAAATCTTCGAAATTGATCATAATAATGTGAAGTTATCCGCCAGATACCAATGTGTTTTTCAAAATTAGAAATTCATATGTACCATCATTCGACGCTTTAACGGTGAAGGAAAACATCGTGAGGAAAGAAACCACCTACGAAGAAATTCTAAGGTAGTGTAGTCGACCAACCTGCACTTGGCCAGCGTGGTCGACTAAGGCCTTATCGCCCTAGTTTAGGGTAGGTCCGTGACCCAGCAGTGGGGACGTATATGGGCTGATGATGATGATGAAGGACAACATCTCTAATCGGCCACACTTTGGCCAAATAACAACAATTTAAAAGTATCTTCAGCCATAAAACAAGTTTGAAATATCAGTATTGTTCAAACTTACCCCTCGCCAACCATCCACCGGATATGTCCTAATATAAAATGGCGGTGTCCGCCATATTGTTTTCTGTGAATTAATGGCGACGCTTCCTGTCGTCTCGAGAAAAGAATGGCGCTAATTAATCAAAAGTACCTTCTGCTGATTTCCATGGAGATTTCTCGTAGTCACAGTGCAATAAGTAGAAACAGTAAGCAGATTTTGCATTGTTTGATCAATTAAGTATGGATAATGAGAAAGGTATCCTTACTATTATTTATTTATAACAAGGCACACCAACAGAACATATACAAGTAGTAGTCCCGTGATGGCCTTATACAATTCGCATATTCTGAACATTCGCTTTACATATTTTTTTATTTAATTTAGACTAATGTCCCTCTCTTGTGAAATTTCATATTAATACAGTAATCTGAAAGTATTATCTTTTTGTGGTAAACGGGAAACTATACAGGTAGTGTGTACGTACAGTGTGCACGTTGTCTTGCTTGAACATTCTGGTAATGGTACTAGAAACATATATGCGCCCTAAACGATAAATTTGCCAAGATTTCAGTCTACTCATTTTTTTACTAAGTTTATATTTTCTAAGGAGTGGTAAGAGATTAGCTACTTTCTTTATGTGCACTGTGAAGGCTGGACCGCCCGCGAAGCAGTCCGCTAATGGCTCCTTTTGTGCCAACAATCATTCAGGGATTGGTTTTTGTTTGCGGCTCGCGTTTCGTTTATTAGCGATCTCCCTACTTCGGTTTCGTCCTTTATAATTAATACTTGAGCAAAACTCGGCTCTCATTTTTTTTTCTATTGTTATTATGTTTGATTCTTGGAAAGTATTTGAAAGTCGTCTGTCGTTTACTGTTTGTTAAAAATTACAGTCATAAGCCCAGTAACATTGTGTTGTTGGTTTTATTTGTAGCCGTAAAGAAAACATGTTCTTTGAAATTAAGTCACTTAAATATCTTATGATATTATTTTACAATCAGTTAGAGTTTGCGTTTCACAGACAATGTCTACTGATATGAACGGTATCCCTGTACTGCTAAAATATAATATCTACATATGTAGTTACCGAACTAAATTATCATACCGATCTTCGAACAATACCGAGCATAATAATTATAGTCCATAGTAGGATATTTGTATCAGTAGTTTGAACTAGAGTACGTTACTTACCTAACCAATGAAGTTATTCAGTTTACTTTTACTGAAAGGTATCTGCGATATCTTTCATTCCGCGAACGAGATATTTACATGCTAATATACAACATAACAGCAGCGGAACCAAACAGTATTTAATAACATACACACATTCTGCCATCCATAAATTCTGTTTGATTTATCCGAGCGCAAAGAAGCCGCTATATTGCTACCGCATATGACGTCTTACAACTTACCTCTTTGCAGCCTTTATTAATAAAACCAGAGATTTATGCCACAACTTTTTAATATTTATGGCCGCGCAATAAATTCTTGGCGACGAGTTTGGGAAGGGTTGATTATTTTCTTGTAAAGGGAGGGTATCAACAAGTAGGGATTATTGCTTTTTCACTGGTTCCTCGTTTCGCAAGCATTGTGGAATTTTGAATGGCAGTAATTAAATTCGGCTTAGTACTTTTTGATGGTTGTGCTACGTATTCCTGTTTTGATTGTCGAGCTCTGGTTTAGTTTTGCAAAAGTTAAGACGATATTTTGTGGTATTTAGTCTATCCGCAAGATAGTCATACCTTCATCGAATTGAATATTGCATTCAAGAATTTTTTTTTTTACTTTGAGTAGTTATTATTAGATATGGAGTTGTAATAAGGGAATTATTTATTAAGAGAAAGCTAATAGCCAAATAAAATACCTACCTACTTAGATAATTTATGGATTGGACCCACATTATGGGTTGTCAACCACTCCTAACCACACCACAATACATCTTCCTCTCACAAAATTAGCCGCGTTCGAACAATGAAACCACATTCCGGTCTCCACGAAATCTCATCTTCAAATATCTCGAGTAAATCTTAATCCGTCCCATCCCTTTGTGAGCTAATAACGCGATTGTAAGTCGCCGGCAGACGTTCGCAAATTAGCGTAATGCGTCGCACGATAACTAGGGGCCGTCATCGGGTATGATTTATCGTGAGGTGTCAGAATCGGAACGGTGTAATGGAATTGAGGTTTGTTTTACAGCAGTTGCGCGATGACGGAATTTGTTTTAGTTACTGCGGCAGGCTTAGTGTCACGGAAGTATTGCCTTAGGGATTAGACTGGTGAATATGTTTGAAGAAGAAGCTACTTCAACTTGAATACAATAAACATACATATAATCGGTTGGTACAATATTAAAGATCTCGTAGGTACGTGATCGTAGCGTAGCGCATGGTAACGTAGCGCACCTCGTAGCTTCGTAGTTCGTAGCCATATTGTAGTAGCGTCGAGATTTATCTGTAAACTAGAAATTCATACTAAGTTCATTAAAGGGCTTATACTAATAGCGTAAGACGGTTAATTGAAATTCAATGGTATTTCTAGAGTATAAGATGAAAAATTGATTCCACGTCTTTCAAACGCTAAAACGTCAGTCGATTTTCAAATAAAAGCGAACTAAACTGGACGTTCAGGGATGTACATAGAAATCGTAGGTACAATGTACGGTGGGCAGTGTTAAGGCATGTCCACACGTCAGGCCGCGTCCGGCCAGTCCGCAAACAAAGGCGCTTTGTCCGCGAGCCGCAGACACCATTGTCACCGTCCGATGGAAATTACGTGGAAATCTGGTGAAAACCGTTTTTGAAATTGAGATTTAAAACAAGTAAACGGGGTTTTGAACACTTCACTTTTAGGTAGTGGAGTAGGTATACCAAGTTACGAACCGAAAATTTAATGAAAAAATTTCCGATAGCCTTAATACGTCTATCACATTTAGAGCTGGTCCCCACATGACGGGTGTCCAATCCGAATATTAATCGGAATATTTCACTAATAGATATTATAATCGGTTCCCAATAAGTGTGAATAGGTTCATATAAAATGCTCTGCTACTAGAACCTTCGAATAATATTCACATTAGACGCCCGACGATAGGAACCGACTGTAAAGGATGAAACTATTTTTATTACGCATCTATTCAACTAAATAAAATTGAAATGTTTCTTTGTAATATTAATATAATGACTATTTACTAAATGGGTATGAATCTATATCGGGCTTACCAAGCACAAAAATAAAAAAATAAAAAAATTACCTATTTATCTGACCGTCTGTTTGTTCTCGCTAATCTCCAAAACGGCTGGACCAATTTCAACGGGGCTTTCACTAATAAATAGTGAATTTTACAAGGTATATTATAGATTATTTTAATAATTCTGCCAAAAGTTTCTATTCCACGCGAAGTCCGGGCGGCCGTTAGTTCTAAATAAAATAAAATGCTAATAAAAAAAAAAATAGACATAACCATCTATGTGACTATAAATAGCCGCCGCGCGCACTCTGGCTCATAATTTCGCCGACTCTCTCACAAGCAGAGTGGCGCAGTGGAAGCGTGCTGGGCCCATAACCCAGAGGTCCGTAGATCGAAACTACGCTCTGCTAATATCAATATCATTATCAATATTGTCTTTTTGTATTTTTAATTTCATTGGTCATTGTTAAAAAGATATTGCTTTTAGTATTTGGAGATAATTTTAATTTTATGATTTTTTTTTAAATAAAAAATAAATGAAGATATATTAATTTGAAATGTTTGGACTGTTTTTAAAATAAAAAACCGCCTAAAAATTGTAATTTTTTTCGTCTTTTTGATTTAGGAACTCCGAGTTCTTTTAATTTATTTATATTTCATAAAATATCCATCTTGGGGACAATGATTAAGTCATTCAATGAAGTGTGCGGCCCAATACATGCGGAATAGCCCTTCAAATTATTCACTTACTTGTGTTGCTCAAATTGTGTAACTGTGTACAATCAAATATTTACAACATCCTCTTAACTTCTAAATAATAAACCATATTGAATTATTCACATTTTTCGTAGAAAATAGGTGCATCAATAATTATAGGCGTTATATAGTTCTACATTTTGCTGTCATAAAACATGATTATTCATGTTTAAGAAACCATGACTGGCTCGGCGGCTGGCTCGGTGGAACAGTGGTTAGTGACCCAGGTTCATTATCTACAGTTCCAGAGTCTTGGGTTCGATTCCCACTCGTGGCAAATATTTTTGTGACGAACATAGGTGTTTGTTCCGTGTCTGGGTGTGTATAAGTATATTTGTGTATCCACTGTTGATTCTGATATCTGTAACACAAGTGCTAAAGCTACTTACCACGGGATCAGTTGAATGTATGTGATGTTGGGTAATATTTAATATTTAAACATGATTAAGTCTTGATAACATTAATTGTATGATTAATACATGATTAAATCATGTTATTATAATTTTTTTATAATCTGAAGATTCACATTATTTTATATGGTGTAGGAGCTAATCACTTGATTAACAATGAATAAAGATAGAGTACATAATAAATTCCTCATTTCTGTCTATTTCCGTACCTTCGTTGAGTATAAGAGTATATATTTTAACGGATCCAAACCGTAATCTATGCGGACAGACGGCGGGAGACAGGTGATCCCTAGAGCAAACACAAGACCACCGTTTGCTCTTCGGATGAAGAGGATTAGACTTGCCTCGGTCTGGCGTGGTTTAGCGAGACAATTAATTTCGTAGCGTATTCATTTGGTCCAAATTAATTTTGAGCAAGAACGATGCTTCATTCGGTTACGTAAAACATGTGAGTCACAATTATGCTAGTAATGTATTGTCTATTTTTTTGCTAAGGAGTTACTTCGTTAGTCTTTGGGTATGTGCCTATTTCATACAATGATAGTCTAGTCGACTAACAACTTCGCTATTTTTTTTATTTTTTATTTTATTTATTGGTTTACCAACAATTTTACAATAATACATACAGAGTTAAATACACAATATACTTATAACTAAGAGCACAATATTTCATAGGTAAACACTACATGCTAGAGTGAGCTAAATGTAGACTACAAATTAAAATATACAAATTAAAATACTTTAAATAAATAAATATCTGGGACATTTCTACACACGGGCATCTGACCTTAAACTAAGCGAAGCTTGTACTATGGGCGTCAGAGACTGATATACATACATATATATTTATAAATACATACTTAAATACATAATCACACCCAGACACAGAACAAACACCTATGTTCATCACACAAATATTTGTCCCGAGTGAGTGTGCTATGTGAAAGTAATGTTTAACACTGTACACGTCTTCAAGCGGACGGAGTCGCGGGCCAATAGTTAGTAAAGCGACTAGTGGGTAATAATAAAACATAATTTAGCTTTTTACTTCTTCATGAATGACCTATATAGGTTCATTGAGCTATTTTATTAAGTATCGACTCTTACAATCGTGCCGAAGTAACGTACCATTCCTCAATGCACGCATCGTAGCCCGCCTCTGCACGTCACGTCATCCCGCCATATTTAAATTCACGGTGAGTGAGTTTACGTGTACCGGTCCATCACTAGATATTGTAACGTGATATCCCCGCGAGCGAACGTACAAAAAAGTAAAAAGGCATGTAGGTAGGCATCATGGCGGACGCGGCGCTGTGAAAAATACTCGTATTCATATCTCGGTAGAGCTGGGTGTTGTTAGAATATTTACAATGACTTATGAATGGTTATTTTTTTTTAATTATGAACGCACGCAGAATGAACGCATATTCTGAATCTACGGTTTCAACTTTTAATTGTTAAAGAATCTAACATTTTTGTTTAAGCCCTTTGTAGATTAGGGTATATTATTATAGGACACGTCAAGGCTGTTCATATTATCTTGCACATCTTATTAATTAATTGTTCTCCAAAACGTACAACAGTGCCTTTGATGATAAAAAAATTAAAACTACCCTTTATAACCGTAAGTATGTCTAGCTCATTATAACAATGATTTATTATATACTTTTTGTGTTTGATCTTTACCAACCTATTAAGTAGTAATAAATTAACTATAGTTATCTACTTAACGGTATTGTTCATAAAAGTAAAAACAGACTGGAGACATGGAACAAAAAATAAAACGTCTTCCGAGTAACTTTCAAAGTGACTCAAGATAGGAGATTTCTGTAGCGCGTAGACTACAGCGCGCGGTGGAGTCGTAGCGCCGTAGCGATGTAGCACCTTTATTGCTACGACGACAAAGAAACCGCGTCTATGCCGGTGAATACGAAAACTAGGAGTTGCGAATCTAACCACGTAAAGTAGATGCGGTATGCGGTTAATGGAAAATAGTGTATATTAATACCCTTTCAATTTATGTATGTCCGAATTATATTAATTTAAATGTTCTAAATTATATAAAATAACAGCATGGTTAGTGACCCCGGTTCACTAATAATTGTATGACGAACATCGGTGTTTGTTCCGTGTCTGGTTGTATTATTAAATATATTTGTGTATCTACTGATGATTCTGTTAACCGTGGTAAGTAGCTTAAGCACTTGTGTTACAAGTGCTTAGGCTACTTACCACGGGATTAGATCTATGTTTATGATGTTGTGAAATATAATGATTTATAATCTGTAGTGCAGTGTAATAGCAATATTTTTGCCACTTTAATATCTAAAGAAGCAAATGTAGGCATTGTTAACGCAAATCATATTCCTCCCTATGTTAAAGTAATTTTAATTCAGCAATATTAAAATAAAATTCACGTCAATCTCTTCGTGGCTTGTAGTCGCGTGCTTTGACGGAATGTAAACGACAACGCTGCATTGTGTAGCGATACGATAACGCTTTTATTATTATTAGGCTCTGAGGGAGGAAATAAAATAAAAAGACCTCCCGACTGAGTGCGCCGCACAACGCCGACACTCTACATACTTACATTTCATATTTAATGAAGGCTTTTTGGGGAGATTTTTATTTTCATTTATTTCGCCCCTTTTGTTGTTTGATCTGGGGAAATGATACCACGATATCTATAGAATATTGTATCATAAGATCTAAAAGAAAATTGTTAGAGATTTCAATATAAGTCTGGCCGTTTATTTATTTATTTGAGGACAGTTTACAAGTCACACACTAAAACACATTGATATTAAACATGGTTGGTACAGTTAAAAGTATGTAGTGTGGTCTTAGTTACAAACTGCCACGACAAGCCCTAAACGCTTGGAAGCATTGTTAAAAAAAATATTAAACAATCAAATGAATAAATCAACCTACTTCAGCAATTACAAAAACTTTAAGGGCGAGTTTCACCATTTGACAATAACCGGAATTTGCTTGTCAAGCTGAAAAATCTGTCAAATCGCATACAATTTCGAGTGATGAAGTCATTTTTAATGTCCAAGTTGAGTTGATGTAACTCACCCTTAGTAAGCAGAAATAACTTTAAGGAGAAAAAAAAAACATGCAAATAACTTATAACTTGATAAGGTACTTATGATGACAAAATTTCTAATAACATTCTCTTAAAGTCTGTGAACTTATGGTTAATATCTAAAGCCGTTAAATGATTATTTCCAATACCTATACTCTATTCATTTTGGCGAGCGACAAAATGTAAACAATGAATCTACGGCTCTCAAACTTTTAAATAATGAAACGAGTAGATACCTACAATACAAAAAAAACACAACACATTTTAGCCACGAATAACAATTCCACAACAAAAGAAAACAATTAAAGTACTACTTTTAACTATGTAACAATTAAAACAAGGAGTCTGAATAAGAAATTAACAAAATCAGGGAAATGCACACTCGCGTCCACAGCTTTACCGGCTAAGTAAAAATGGCCGCCTGAGGTTTGAGAATTGTTTTTTATTTAGGTCTTTTTTTATATCAACTTACGATGTCGAAATACTTTTGACAGAAAAAAACGAAAATATACAAAAAAATATCATATAAATTGAGCATTAAAATATAAGATTTAATTTTCTTATTAGTACATACATACAAGCTTGGTATTTTAAATATTTTTTTCATAATGGTTCATGGCTATTCATAAAAAAAAATTAATTATTTATACTCTTTCCAAAGACGACCTATAAAAATAACATTTTTTGATTTGTTTACATTTTGTCGCTCGCCAAAGTGAATGGAGTATAGCTAAGCATATTTGAAATCAGCGTGGTGGTCAGCGTTTTATAAAGTTCTCGTTTTAACTCAAAATACATACCTTTAAAAATATGTTTTAATAATTATATGGCTTACGATAAGATACCTATTTCGCCCTTGACTATATCTAATGTCGTTTATCGCGAAGTCGGTAAGAAAATAGCCTAGTTGTTTCTTAGTCTCTAAAATACCTTTATGTGTTCCAGATAATATAAATACATATAATTTAATCAGGTCTATTAGATTTGATATAAAAACGCAATAGATTGACAAATGTTACTTTCGCATTTATAAAACATACTAGCTTTGCCCGCGACTTGTTGAGGGTGGACAACCCTTATCACTCAGGGGTATGAAAAATAGATGTTGGCCGATTCTCAGACCTACTCAATATGCTCACAAAATTTCATGAGAATCGGCCAAGCTGTTTGGGAGGAGTACGGGAACGAACATTGTGACACGAGAATTTTATGTATAAGGTTAGTAAAAATGATAAATATTGATGCTGTACAGGAAGCACTAGCTATGTACCTTTATTAATTAGAGCCACATCATGTTAACGCGGCTTTGATGAAAACTTCCTCACTCGCTCAGAGCAAAGCACATACAATTAAGATTTCGCGAGGGGAGTGTGTGATAATTAATACGCGTTCATCAATTAACCAGACCAAATGTACTGTCGTTTCGCGTCGTTAACTAGATATTACTGAGTACAAGTCGCTCCACAAGGCTTAAGGCTGACTTAGATTAAGTAATTATAAAAAGTCAAATGATCTCGGTTATGGGACTTATAAATATAACTGAATTCTAGGATTTCAAGATAAATTTTACACCTAAATCAGAACACCTCATTCACTTGAAGCACTAGTGTGCAAAACTATTAAGATCTGGCAATTCTAGGTCTAATACTGATATTTCTCTCTATAAAAATAGGGAGATACAATTGCTACATTTATCAACCATACGAAAGAAACACGGAAAAGTAGGAAGACTGAAAGACTAATGCGTGCTTGCAAAGGTAAATCATATTTCTGCTCATGCAAATTTTTCATTACGCGCGCGGCAAACGATTCATCATCCACGGAATTGGACTCGAGCGCTAATCAGTACTGTAGCCATTCGATCAGAAAGCTGAGCGCAGCCAATTTCCTAAAGAGATCTCCCGATACCGCTAACCGACAGACACTGAACGAATGAGTGAATGTAATGACGCTTGAATGAACGATCGGGCCATGGATTCAGGCCGGCCGTGCTGGAGTGAATCATGTAATCGGGATATGAATTTTGAGATTTACTGTGTCCGCTGATTCATGAAGTTAAAATCAATCAATTTACAGTAGATGTATGTTTGGAAACGCAAAAACTCTCTCACTAGTTAGGTAAGTCCTTAAAAAATTAAGATCTAGGTCTTGTTAAATTAGTTTTACACATAAAGGAAGTTTAAAGTAATTTAGAGAATAATTTAGAGCTTCTGTTATTTTTCAACCCGTATGACATAAAAGTGAAACATTTCATATTTTAAACGGCTTTGTTATGATTATAGCAATCAACGAACCGCTCCGAATTAATTAATTAGTCGATTTGACATCTAAAATCTGTCACTCAAGAAAAATACAAGCCTCTACCCGGTAGACCGTAATAAATCATAGCTCCTCTCGAAGCGAGTACACTCAGTCGGATAATCGGGTACGTTTTAAAGCCGCCACCGGCTTAGTACACCCCGGCCTCCCCCGGCACTTCACGTGCGTTTTGACGCGATTATCATACCCCGCTGTACCCGCCGTATCTGAGCGCAATATTGTTCGCTCGAGAGCCGGGAAGCGTTGAAAGGCTGTGGATGTGGTTTGATACGAGCGACTGTTGTCGACAATTTGCATTTGCGAGGCTGCGGTTGGAATTGGTAATGAGAATTTGTTACGTGATATGATTGGTTTTTTTTTAAATATACATATACATCAGAGCTCTAAGTAGCGCTATAAAACAGCAAAAGTAAAAATATTTGAATATCATGTTGTTTATATATTTAGGAAGGTTAAACTTCGTATTTTGCTGTTATGTTCTTTTAATGCTATCTACAAAATTAGGGTATTTTATTCATGCTGAATAACTTTTGGAAACATATCAATGTTGGTTTTCATTGAATTTTTCGTAGTGCCGGTTAACAAACCCTAAGGTTACAAAATAAAAATAAGTAGTATCTATGAGTACAAACATTGATAATAATTAGTGCCAATTAGTTCCAAAGTATGCACCTAGGCGATAAGATTAGCGCATCCAATCCCTTCGTCGTTTTGCACCTCCGCGCCGCCCGCCACCCATCTCGTGCGGTTTTTGAAATCTGCTTCCTTTGTGACGGTTTTAATATGGAAATTAACGTTCGCTGCCGTGTGACGACTCACACCTCGACAAAGGTATTATTTACCGCTTCATGCAACACTGTCTATGCTCTTTCAGCCTTATTCCGTTACAATAGAGACTCAAGTCTGTGCTCACAGTGACTAGCGAAGAATGTTCGCCGCGAACGAATTTGTCGCTAAAATTCAACAAGCCCGCTGGGATTGCGGTGGCTAATTGTTTTTTTTTTCATATAGAAGTGGCAGAGATATTATAAGATAAAAGACAATGTGTAAAGTGCTGCTTTTATTGCTTTTAAATCTTTTTGTTCAGACTTCAGATTTTTAGGTCTGCCCAATATTAAAAGACAAAGGTAGTTAGAGCCTTCCGCTCCCCCGCAATTCCAGTGATGATGACGAGGCTACTCCAAGCCATCATCGTATGTCAGTCAGTTAAGAAAAAAAACAGCGTCTGGGTTAGTCCTGATGTAAGGCCAAAATAGTGCCTTCACTTTTTCTATTCAGCAGTATTTCCGTCTCATTAAAATTAAAACGACACGAAATGATGTACCTACCTAACTAATAGTAATTCAACTCAAAATTTTATACGACACATATTTCACACATCCATATCATACAACATCATCAACATTCGCACAAAAAGCACCACATTCGCGCGTTTCCCGCATTGAGTTACGGAAAAAAAAACGGAAAATACGAAAAGTGACAAAAAAAAAATGCGGTGCAAATTAAAACGCGGCCGACGGATGCACCGATGCGCCCGCCCGTAAAACACATTTCCGTTTCGCGTCATATTTTTTCCATCTGCACCGTGTTTGCGGATCGGCCGGCTTTCTGCGGCTTTCAGTTTTGTGACAAATCACCTGTGTGCTTTACTTTATACATGGACGCATGGGTATTATAAAAATCGATATGTATGTAGGTACCTACTTCTAGGATTGAATAAGCTTTCAGAACTATATTTTCAGGTAATGATGATAGATGAACTGCAGCGGCTTTTCAATTAAGTATCTACCCACAATTCTTTATGTGCTTAATATACTTAATATTATTAAGTGTTGAGCAAATAGTGGCTTTTTCTGGCACAGGTGGTTCTTGTATAAGTGGTTCTTGCACTTATATAATAGTAGGTAAAAGTCAACCGTTATCTAAGTGAGTAGGTCCTGTACTTGATGTACCTATTATTGATGACATAGGTATTTTATAGAAAAACTTGGGTATGATACCCCAGGTTCTTCCAAAGGTACTTGCCACCAATATATATTTATTTGTAGTGGCAATGGCAACAAATGGTGAATTAATTACATTTATAATTTTAAAAAGCATATATACGGTCGAATTGAGAAACCTCCTCCTTTTTCAAGTCAGTTAAAAACCATTACCTAAAGATTTGAGACTGAACCCGTCACAACGAGGTTAAGTATTTTTAGTGCCAATTTAAGAGTAAAATGAAACGAAAGAGGTTTAAATCGTTCATAGTTGAATCACGATACGACACGATGAACAGACAACGATGTGCGGCATCGCTCATTCGCGTGCCGATTAAAAAAAAAACGTTGCGGTTCCACAGACACGGGTGGGGCGAGTGTTTGCGCTTCGTAAGATTCCCTCGCTCGCATCAACTGTTTGAATAGAGATACGCTCCGAATTTATTGTGAGCCACCCCCCGGTAGGGCTGTCACAGAGCACTTGTTAAGCTCTATGAGAAATCTATACTAATATTATAAAGCTGAAGAGTTTGTTTGTTTGTTTGAACGCGCTAATCTCAGGAACTACTGATTCGATTTGAAAAAATCTTTTTGCGTTGTATAGACCATTTATCGAGGAAGGCTTTAGGCTATATAACATTACGCTGCGACCAATAGGAGCAAAGATATAATGGAAAATGTGTAAAAAACGGGGGAAACGCGAACGAAGTCGTTGGCACAGCTAGTTGTCTTATAAATGTCAGGTGATATCATGCCAGCAATGTTTTTGTATTATATAGTTCTAGTTTTAATATTTTGAGTGAAACGGTTAGTACTCGTACTAGTTTATTACAACGCGCTAGCGTTTTGTGTCCTGCGTCTTATAGCAGCGAGGCATGTTCACATTTTATGATATTATAGGTTCGTACATTTTTGTAGAAATAATACCAGCCGTACCTATATACTTATGAATCCATGCAAATACATAATATACAATACATATCTGAATATGATCGGATTAACTAGTAAGTACCAATAGCATTCAAACCATGATACGCGAATTTCATAAGAGCGTGGTTTCCAATCCCTGAACCCCAGTAAACCAATAGATTTTTTCTGTTTATTGAAATGTTTTCTGAACTTTTTGTTATTTCTTACCTTGATCGATGCATTTAATTATTTAAGCCATGCCTATATACGTAAATTACGGGGCTTTAATTACTAATACTTTTTTTACCCCTTTTTGGGGTTTTTGTTTCCTAACTGACTTACGATGATGTCTTGGAGTAGCCTTGTCATCATCACTGGACTTGCGGGGGAGCGGATGGCTCTCACCCCTAACCATTCGACCTTGGATACAAGTCTTTCATATTAACGTGAAATATATGCTCTTGTCTAATCGTAAAGGAAAGAACAGATCAAGTATTGTTAGTAACTGCTCTTTCAAAATCTACGCATAATGTAGGTAACATATATAATTCAAAGTACATAGTTAACTTTTAACTGCAATTCTTCATCTGCGTGATGATAATCATAAAATGATTACCAACCCGTCTGGTGTATAGTTTAGTATTATAAATATATATGCATGTATATCGTCTCTGACGCCCATAGTAAAATCTCTGCTTAGTTTAGGGTCAGATGACCGTGAGTGTAAATGTCCCAAATATTTATTATTATTAACTGTTTGTTCTAGCAGCCCTGGCCCCCAGCGGCCCCCGCCCGCGTATTGTCACCATTGTCATACAAATCCGATGTATCGCTTTCACTTCTCGTTCGTATGGTAATGTGACGTTTAATTCGAGTTTGAGGGATGTCTTATTAGTGCTACGCCGTGGTGTGCGTACCCTTTGTTCCCAGATTATTGGAGATTAAACTAGTTTGTGGCCGTTATAGTGTTCTGATGACTGTTTGCATAGTTGTAGATGACGCAATGTACCGGCAGGCTGATACATTATTGCTAAATTGTATTTGACTGACTTAATATGTTTGATGTATGTGTGAATATGAATATTGTTCACAAGTGTAGTACTTACTATTAACATTTATGCTTTATCTAAAAGGCAAGGAGAAACATGTAAACTTGGTTTTCAATTGGGTATGGAATATTGGAAATTGATATTTCAGTATCTTCTACGTTCTTTATAACAACATATTGTACTCAGATAGTTTATTGTGTTTAGTAAAGCGAGCTTTCTTTTGCTTTTGTGATAAATATTGGACATTACCAATCCTAGCAAGTTAGTTAAAAGGAGATATACCGGTAACCAAGGTACAGCATTTACAAAGCTTTATTACTCGCCTCCGATACAAATGTCCCCTTTTAATCCGCCATCCGAAAAAAGAATATGAATATGAAAAGCAAATTGGAACTTCGGTTCGTATCGGCATGCCGACGGATCGACGTCATGCGAATATTGCCAATAAAACAGCGGTGAGCTGAAAAATCGATGTCGACAGACGAACCGCGTTTACGTCTCAACTGATACACAAATCTGTCATTTGTTTACACGTGTTGGATTTAGGTGGCATCTCAGTAACATGCATGCATATCATGGGGACATCTCAGTAAACGCATTTGCTTTACTCTTACGGGACACCCAACTGAGCTTACATAACACAATGCACAGATATCTATGTACCATGCAACGTACTCTCGATCATAATACCCAACTTGTATTAGATTTGATATCATGTTGTTGATAGGCATCAGTAGCATAGATTGCTTTAATCTACCTATGGCCCAGCCCAGTATCAAAATTTACTGTACTAGAAGAGTGATAAGTACGAATGTCATTGGACGTAATAGTAGAGGCCTAGGAAAACATGGATGGATTGCGTGAGATATGATAAGGGAGTGAAAGGAGTAGACAGAGCTGACGAATGATAGGCCCGAGTGGAAGGACTATACATGTTGCGCCGACCCCACTTATCGTGGGAAAAGGCCAGTAAAGGATGATGATGGCCCAGTCTCAAAACTGTAGTTGGGATGTCTCCCAAGTCCCAATTAAGTTCATTTGGGGGATCTATAAATCAAAGTGCAAGTATTTATTTGCATTCATGAATGTGTCAAACAAAGTTGATAACAATAAATCCAGTACATCATGTTACCCAAGATTTTAGACGTTGGCGTTCCATTTCACTAAATATTAGTCTTTATACCCTCGTATAGCCTATAAAGACTAATATTTAGCATCTGTTACCCGTTTGGGCATAGCTTTTATGAACTTATAATTTGTAAGTACGTTCAAGTAAATCATCAATTTGTAGTTAGTGGATAACATTTTATTGGTCTTTGTTTACACACGCTAGGGACCCATGTAAAGGCCCTGTAATACTGATACGGTTGATACGGCGGTAGTCTGCAGAGGCCTATGGCGAAGGGCCGAAAGTACTTATAAAATCTTTAGTTACAGTACAGTGCAACACATCTTAGGTAGTTAGGTACAGCACAGAACGGACTAAAGTAAAAACATCTATGACGGACCTGAATATTTGTGACCCACCCTCGCTTCGTAATATATAATAAATAAAAACCCTCTATTTAAGTTTAAATCCCTTTATCTATTAAAGAAAATCGCATCAAAATCCGTTGTGTACACACATTATAGGGACAAACAGACGCGGGAAGCGACTTTGAATTTGTACTATGTAGTAATGATGACAGAACTATCAAAGTCACAGTTCTACCTTAAAAATCCTGTAAAACAGTACAGTAATGGTGTTTTAATCAGTTCGGCTCGGTGCGGGCGTCTCGACGGCGAGCGCTCGAGGTAATGGGCGCATTGTGCCGCGGTAATCACCGGCCGAGTGTCTCTGAGAGGGTTGTGGTTGCACCCTGCGATGTGGGTACGATTTGGTGACCTTGAAAACGAATATTAGAACATTCCAAATTGATATAAAAAATACGTCACTGTTTGAATGGGACGGGAAAACAACTTTTTATTAGAGCCATGCCACACTGGCGGATTACAAGCGTTTTTAAAGCGGAGCGGCCACGCAGGGAACACGCCGCGGGTGCGCGGCGATAACGTTGCGGACGCGCAACGAACACGCCGCGGGTGCGCGGCGAAAACGTTGCGGGCGCGCAACGTGTTCGCCGCGGAAAAAAATGTGGCCGCCATTTTGTACACTCCCATACCGAAATCCCCGCTCAGTTTCTTGCGTCGTCGAAGTAATAAAACTAACAGCAATATTTCCTCGTCGGAGTCCATTCTGTTACTGAGTGTATCGTTCGCCTCTCACTCAAGGCGGAAACATTGCGAATCCGCGACGCGTCCGCAACGTGTTCGCTGCGCAGCCGCAACGTTTTCGCCGCGCACCCGCCGCGTGTTCGCTGCGTGACCGGTCCGCTTTGAAAACGCTTGCAATCCGCTAGTGTGGCATGGCTCTTAAAGCCAAATCTTAAATTAAATTCGATCGACGTTGCACTAACAAGCGAAAGTGATTAGAGTCTGTTGTCTATTATGTTATTTAAAATGATTTTTATTATTTATTGCATAATTCTTGGTTCAAAACTATGATATCGTGTAGATATAAGAGTTTGCAGAAACATTGTTACAATTCGATACCTGTAATAGAATTAGGATTAGGTAATAAAGAATTTACTATCAAGTAATCAAGTACCTAATCCAGTATAATCGAGTGACAGGAGATTTTTGTGAAGATAGGTATCTGTGTAAAATATAGCTAGGTAATTATACTACTACTAGTGATGATCGTCCCCAACAATATTGGACTGTGATAAAAAAAAAGTTATAAGTTATGTACTATCTAAAACGGTTGGTGTAAAAGCCATTCCGCGCAAAGATTCACATCCACTCTAGTGCACTCGTCGCGTTGCATCCTTTCAAATCTCACAGATGTCTCCTCCATTTGCAGATTGAATCAAACCTTAAGCGTGATGTTTTGTTGCAGATGAGTTCCGTGCAAGAAGAGAAGGCTCCTACGGAGGGGACGGCGAAGACCCACGTGCGAGACATAAGGAACACCGAACTGGTCTCGCGGCTTCTGGCTGCTACGCCCCCATATCTCTACTCAGCATTACCGTTGCAGCCGCACGCCTTCTTCTTCAGTGAAATGCTTCGGTCCTTCGTGAACGCACGCCACGGTTGTCGTCCTCCACACTACCACCGCCGCTTCAAACGTCGCACACACAAATACTTCGCCGAAAACGAGAACGAGTGGAGACGGGACTGGCCGAAACATGAAGAAGAGAAGAAAGAACCAGAAACACGCCCAGAAGTACCTCTAGAGCTGACTGTGGACAAGCATCCGCGGATGCGCGAACCTTCGCCCAGGAGAATGTCCCCAAAAGCCGAGCAGACCAAACCGAGCAGCAGTCCTGGTCCGCCGGGTAGACCGTCATCCTTTGTTGACGTCGGAACCGAGGAGTTGCCTAAACCTTCTCCTTGCATCGGCAGAAATCCTGCAGACACTCCTGCGGTACCTGCTTCCAATTTAATTCTTCCGCCGCCACCCCCGATGTGGTATCCTCCTCTTTATAATCCCCAATTTGGAGTGGATCCTCTCAACTTTTTCATAGATCTGCGTGTATCGGGGCATATTTATGACAGAAAGAGAGCGTTAGCTGAAGGAATCGATACTAATGTCAATGTGAGCCAAGAAGGACGCCCGGAGGAATCGTCCTTAGACAAAAGACTAGGGAGAGACTTCGGGCAGAGACCCCGGCACTTGTCAGCTTTTTCCGTGCCCGTGCGGTCTAGCAATTTGAATGTAGACGGACAAGAGAAGTACTTCGATCAATCGAATTCGGGAAAAATCAACGGTACATCGTACATTATGAGGAATCTGAAGAGAGTGTACGAAAATCTTAATGTTGATAAAGATGACATAAAATTAAGTAAAGAAGACACGAAAGAAGAATCTTCAGATGTCGACGATGATATTATAGATTAATTAATTTGATCAACTATAAACGTGTAAAATAAATTTGCGAACTAAAATGTATTTATCTACGCTACGATACTTGCATCCTGCGTAACTTTACTTTCAATGAGCAATTAAGTACCTACTACTTTGGCAGGCTTATGGATACCATAGATCTGTATAGTACATACCAATCTATTTTGTAAATAGTTATTTAAAAATAATTTAAAATTTAAAATGTGCAAAGAATTATGAAACCTGATCTTCTAGTCAGTTCTAGTCTGTAAATAAGTAAATCCCTGTAACTAAAAAAAAACTTATAATCTAAATTGTATCTATTAAATAATTAAACTAAGGTAGTGTATTTATGTAGACTTATGTACCTACTTTTATTCTTATTCAATTGTACTTTTACCTATGTAATAAAGTTTAAAAAGCTTTAAAAATAAAGTTTCTGATTGTTCCTTGATTTTGAAACTAATTTTTACCCCACTTGCTACTGTCCTGCTTACATGGAACACTTTCAGGTTGAGATGGTCCCTGTATTTTAAAGTCTTTAAATACCGCTCCCTATCCTAACGTGGTTGAAAAAAAAAAAATCTATAAAAATTACTTATCGACTCTATCTACATACTTACTATTACTACTTATCCTTAGTTCACTCCATAAAACCTCACAACTAAGTATTGTTCGCAAAGTTCATAATGTAATGATGAATCTACGTCTATACCACGTTGGTATAAGGTTATTGTAAAGTTTCATAAACTTTAATAAGTACCTCACTTGTACCTATATTTATAAGCGTTTGTTTTCTATTCAGCGCATTAAGTGAACAAAACACAAGCAGATTCTGAATACCTATCTACTAAACACCGCTGGCATGGCATATTCATAATTATTCTAGAAAGAATATATGAACTAATCACGTAGGCACTCACACTAGTACTACTACACAACGTAATTCACACTTTGGTGAAATTCTAGATACCTAAGTATGAATTAAATTTTTTTGCTGCACAAAAAATAAATAAGGCAAGGAGGAGTATCGTCTTCAAAGTTTCGAAGTTCTAATTTCCCGCGTTATGATATTTTTTTTTACAAATCGTTTTGTGGCAATGGAATGCAGCACAGGTATCTGTAAAGAACCAGATTGATTCATGAGTTACTTAAAGAATCTAAATTTCAGATAAAAATTATGCAGAAAATAAATTATGTATTTCAATTTGAATTGAATTCAAGAATATCTTCACTTTTTCCTACTAAGTGATAATGTGGCTGATTCGGACTATAAAAAAAAAACTGACGTTTCTGATCCAGTGTTACCATTAACGTGTTTAATTTTATACCAGGCATTATTAAACTATTTACTATAATTTACATTATAAAACGAAACGATGTTGAGAAAAATACTTTCATCCATTTCATTTGTTTGAAATATCTGAAATTCAATTTTAGTTTCGAATACCTATGTAAAGAAGAAAAAGTAATGACCAAATTATTTTTTATAATACTTCATACATATTTTTTAGTGTGGCAAGATTAGTAACACCACGCGATTTTTGTGAAACTGTGGGTTCTTTTGGAAGAGTTAATTTTTCCCTTGTGATTCCAAGAAAATTTAGTAAAAATGTTTGGTGGACAACAACCAATTTTAGTGCTGAGTAAGTGTTTTACAAAGATTCGGCCTAATTTTTTGTATTGGTACGTGATTTCATTCATTACCAAAATGTCTTTTCAGGCCAAAACACAAAACGTGAGTCCGGCCGGAAGGTTCAGTTGGAAAATATTAACGCAGGAAAGGTAAATTCACGTGATAATTTATTTTAATATGAAATTTTCAGTATGAGCTTTGATTTTCAATTGTTTACGGTGGTTTTTGTTCGTTATTTTAGACGATAGCGGACGTTATCCGAACATGCCTCGGGCCTCAGGCTATGTTGAAGATGTTGATGGATCCGATGGGCGGCATCGTGATGACCAACGATGGCAACGCTATCCTCCGCGAGATCACCGTGCAGCATCCGGCCGCCAAGTCGATGATCGAAATCGCCAGGACACAAGATGAAGAGGTTAGGATTTGTGGTCTTTGTTGTCTGAATCATCCTACTTACGGAGGCTTTTGCACCCACGCTTGACTATGGATGATACTAGTCGTTCCTCGCAAGCCTATTATAAACAAAATTTGCACTGCGAAAAAAAAAAGCAATTAACAATTTGATCAATGTTTTGATATGAATATTTATCTACCTTTATTATACTTTGATTATCACAATAATTACTGTAATTTGCATTGCAAAATGATTTAATTAACTAGAAATTAAATATTTTTATTGGCATTAGGTGAATAAATATAATATTATTTAATTTAATAATTCACATTTTTATTTTCTAACTATACTTTAACCATTTGATGATTTTGAACTGTTATTTGTAGGTTGGCGATGGTACAACTTCAGTGATAGTTCTTGCTGGCGAGATGTTGGCAGTCGCGGAGCAGTTCCTCCAACAGAACATCCACCCCACAGTGATCATCCGAGAGTACAGACAGGCTCTCGAAGATGCCGTCAAGCTCCTCCAGGACAAAATATCAGTCCCAATTGACATGAATGACAGAGAAAAACTTAAGGATGTGGTGAGTTTCTTTTGTTGTTCCTGTTTCTTGAGTTGGCTTTGATAGTTAGTTTAAAAAAATAATAGGGAATAAACATACCATACATAATAAGTGGTTAAAATGGACAAGATGTAACTATTTAACGGTCTGGTATATGGAGCACTATAATTTTTATATAAATAAAGCTATTTTATATCGCACAAAAAAAAGAAGCTTATTCTCTATTCTATGTTATAAATCAATATCAGTGAATAAGAAATGTTAAGATAAATTTTCTATTTTTTATTTGTGTATTTCAGATCCGCTCATGTGTTGGTACAAAATACATTGGCCGCTGGGCTGACCTGGCTGTTGATATCGCATTGGATGCCGTCAACACAGTCACAGTCAATGACAATGGCAGAATTGAAGTTGACATCAAAAAGTAAGTTCCAGAATATGTGATTCTGATTCCTTTGTATGATAAATTGAAATAGATCTAACTCCTAACAAAATTATTGAACAGATTTGATCTACATTCTTAGTACATAATTAAAAGTGTCTGATGCCTTTCCCTACAATGTATAAAATGACTAGTATCTAAATGTAATTTATGTAATGGTATTAATTTTATATTTTATGTTATTCAGACTAATCTTTGTACATAAATGTAAACTCTCAGGATATTTCTCGTGTTTCCTTATTTTATTACGTTTCTGATATATTGCCACCAGTGCAAGTTTTGTTTAAACCAGTGATCATGGCGCTAACCTTGGCAAATATTCCGAACATTTTTAGTTTTCTAATTTATTTAACCATGATGGTTTAGGGCCGACATAAACAGAAGCTGCGACTGCATAGTAAACTACAGATTCGATCATCGAGTTCTCACTTCCTAATATCAATCAAACATTTCAGCTACGCAAAGATCGAGAAGATCCCCGGAGGCGCAGTTGAGGAGTCTCGCGTCCTCAACGGTGTGATGATCAACAAAGACGTGACGCATCCTAAGATGAGGCGGTTCATCGAGAACCCTCGCATCATCCTGCTGGACTGCCCACTGGAGTACAAGAAGGGAGAGAGCCAGACCAACATTGAGATCTTGGGTGACCAGGTACGGAATTATCTCTTCTATGGTATGGCAAATAACTCTTATGCGATAAACTCGTTGTGACACGTCTCTGCGACGCGTTGTGTAGTACCGCGCGTGTTTTCTATACAAATAAAGATATTAGCAAAATATTTTTCTAATTAAATATAACAGACCAGATAGATGTATCTATGGTTATAGTTGGCTGGATTGAAGATAAAAACAGTTTTTGCACTGGAACTTGGGAAGAATTAAAAGCAAATGTATTGTTGCGGGAACGGGGTAGGTACGTTTAATTCAAGATACGCCAAAAGTCACCAAAAGACAATTAATTTATTTATCGACTAACAATTACACAATTAAATACTTAAAAACACAATTAGAAACACTTAATTACAACACTAAACACGGAACACTAAATTACACTAAAGCACTGAATCACACTAAAACACTGAATTTCACTGACTATTCGCAGGTAACGCACTCGATCACTCTTAGTTCGCAGGAGACTGATTCGCTTCGCTTTCCAAATCGGAACTGTCCCGTGTCGCGTCGTACATCCCGCTTTTATACCCAGTGAGGACGCAGCTCTTCGCGTGGCGTCGAGAATCTTCTCGCGGGGATCGAAATTTCTAGAACTCGCTGGAGCTCGCTCCGACCGACCAGAGTGTGTGACATAGTATCGTGCAAGCGAATATAGACCTTATCCATACGACGATAAGACTAATTTCGCTTGCATGGTCTCTCAAGGTCGTAATATTATTATTACTTTAGAACACTCTAGAGCTCGCTACAACCTACCAGAGTGTGTAGCGTAGTATCGTGCAAGCGAATATAGACCTTATCCATACGACGATAAGACTAATTCCGCTTGCACGGTCTCTCGTGGTCGTAACATTATCCCCCTCTTAGTCATGCTCGTCCCGAGCATCATTTGACCCATGGTAACGAGCCAATCGATCAATGTGAACAATTTTCGGCTTGCCTCTTGTCCCTTGTTTGATCCGATAGGTTAGGTCGTTCAGCCTAGTGATGATCTTGTATGGTCCTTCCCACCTTGGCTGGAACTTCGGTGATTTGCCCTTCTTCCGTAGTGGGTTGTGTAACCAAACCAGACTCCCTTCATCGAAACCGTCCGTGTTGGCTTTGCGGTCGTAACGGGTTTTCATTCTTTCGCTGGATTTTAGACTGCAGTCTCTGACGAGAGCATGTACTTCATCCAGGCGCTTCTGTAGGTCAGCCGCATATTCGGTTACTGGTTTCGGAGCTTCTGGCGGTGTCCCAGTCAACGCGTCTACCGGAAGCCGCATTTCTCTACCGAAGTTTACCATTGCTGGGGTTGCGCTGGTGCTATCGTGGATCGCAGATCGGTAGGACAGCAAGAAAAGCGGTATGTACTGGTCCCAGTCTCGTTGATGCTCGTCCACAACTTTGGCCAAGTGGTTTTCCAACGTTTGGTTGAATCTCTCGACCATGCCATCGGATTGCGGGTGTGCTGGTGTAGTACGGGTCTTATGCATACCCAACAGTTGACAGACCTCCTGGAACAGTGCTGACTCAAAGTTTCTTCCTTGGTCAGAATGTATCTCAAGAGGCACACCAAATCGGCAAATTACCTCGTGGACTAACTTCTTGGCGACCGTCTTTGCTTCTTGATTAGGCGTAGCGAAGACTTCAGGCCACTTAGTGAAGTAATCTTGGACCACAATGATGTACTTGTTTCCCTCATCGGATTCTGGAAAGGGGCCAGCTACATCTACTGCGATTCTTTCCCATGGAGCGCCGACGTTGTACAGCTTGAGTTTGCCCTTACTTCTGGTTTGTGGGCCCTTTACTGATGCGCAAGTCGTACATTTCTTGCACCAGTCTTCGACGTCCTCCCGACAGTGTATCCAGTAGAACCTCTGTCTCAGCTTCTCTAGGGTCTTCTTCACGCCTAAATGTCCCCCGGATACCCCATCGTGTATGTACCTCAGTAGAGAAGCAACCTGTTTACGGGGTACAATCAGCTGTAGTGTCGTTTTATCCCCTTTTGGTGTTTCCCATTTCCTGAAGAGTACTCCATCCTTAATCTCCAAACTGTCCCATTGTGCCCAGTAACTTTTCGTGATGGGGCTTGATGATGCTACATGGCTCCAAGAAGGTTTTTGACCTACTTCTTTCCATTCAAATATTTTCCTCAGGTCACTATCCTCTTTTGAGCCTTTTTGATAGCGTCTTCGCTCCATTCATTATCAAGTCCCTGGGTGGTAATCATCCGGACTTCTTCTTTAGTCTCCGTCTTAGAACAATGACTGCAGGCCACAGGACAAGGTCTCCTTGATAGGGCATCGGCATTCAAATGCGTTCTACCACTCCGATGTTCTGTTGTGAAGTTGTACTCCTGTAGTTGCTCTAGCCACCGCGCCACTTGTCCTTCAGGGTTCTTAAACTGCAAGAGCCATTTTAACGCAGCATGATCTGTCCGCAGGGTAAACTGTCTTCCAACGAGGTACTTGTTGAAATGCTGTAGAGTCTTTACTACTGCTAACAGTTCCTTACGAGTCACACAGTAGTTCCTTTCAGGTTTTGAAAGTGACTTACTGAAATAGGCGATCACCACTTCCCGTTCACCTTGCTCTTGCGATAGAACTCCGCCTATGCCAGTATTGCTGGCATCAGTGTCCACGATAAACCTTCCTTCTCTGTTCGGGTAGCCAAGTATAGGACTGGTGCAGAGGTGTTCTTTAATCTGACGAAGGCTTGATCACATTCCAAGTCCCAGGCGAATACTCGTTTATCTTCCGTGAGCCGATGAAGAGGTTTCGCTATATCAGAGAAGTTTTTGACAAAGCGCCGGTAGTATGCGCATAAACCCAAAAATGATCTCACGTCGGTCTTATTAGCTGGAATAGGCCATTCTTGGACAGCTTTGATCTTCTCTGGGTCAGTCCTTACACCTTTCGATGAAATAATGTGGCCTAAGTAGGCGACTTCTTCCTTGAAAAACGTGCATTTCTTTGGACTGAGTTTCAAGTTTGCTTCTCGTATTCTAGTGAAAACCTTCCTCAGGTTACTGACATGCTCTGTGAAATTTCGACCCATGACAATGATGTCATCCAGATAGACCAGGCATGCATCACCCAGAAGTCCAACCAGTACTCTTTCCATCAACCGCTCGAATGTCGCCGGAGCGTTGCAAAGTCCAAAGGGCATGACGTTGAACTGCCACAATCCATTCCTAGTTCCGGTCGTAAATGCCGTCTTCTCTTTGTCTTCTGGATGGATGTCAACTTGCCAGTACCCACTCTTAAGGTCCACTGTTGAGAACCACTTCATGCCGCTCAACATGTCCAGTGTGTCGTCTATACGGGGCAGGGGGTAGCTGTCCTTCTTCGTTGCATTATTCAACAACCGGTAGTCCACACAAAACCTGGTGCTGCCGTCCTTCTTCTTTACCAGGACTACTGGCGAAGACCACGGGCTTGTTGAAGGTTCTATGATGCGGTTCTTCTGCATCTCAGCAACCATGTCTGCTACCTCCTTCTCTTTGGCAAATGGAAGGCGTCTAGGCCGCTGCTTTATTGGTGGCGCGTCTCCCGTGTCTATTCTGTGTTTAACGAGACCTGTCCTTCCCAAATCGTGGTCACCCTTCGAAAATATGTCGTTGAAATCGAGTAACAACCTTTTGGCTTGGTGAAGTTCCCGCTCAGATAGCTTGTCCTTACAATTTGCTAGGAGCAGCGTGACGTCATCTCGTTGACAAGATTCCGGTTCCCGGGCCCTTTTCAGCCTTCTGATGGATTGACCTGCATCGCACCGTCCGATGACACAGTTTCTTCGTAGCTGCACTTCATCTCCGCTAAGATTGATGACTCGCACTAGCGCTCCTTTTCCGGTCATGGCCAGAGTTCTTGCTGTGATCCAACTCGGATGGTCGCCGCAGTTTTCTATGACGACGCTTCGCCCTTGACACATAGTGTAAGGAAATCTAACTTTGACCAGAGTTTCAGATCTCGGCGGTAGGGTCGTATTTTTCAGGCAGTAAACTGCACATGATCTTGCTCCCTCCAGGAATACTTCTTGTTCGGGGAAACTAAGTACTCCTTTAGCGACGTTTACCACACACTTCTGGTCTCTTAAAAAGTCCAATCCGAGGATGCAATCGTCCGTGATGTCTGCTACGAGTACACCGTATTCAAAGGTCTGTTCTCCAATGGTTATCTTCGCCATCGTTTCACCGAAGACGGTAACTGGCTGGCCTGTTGCTGTCTGAAGCTGAACGGATGGTCTCTGATTCCACATAATAGTCCTTTTCAATAGCTCCGGACGCACTATTGTTCTTGAAGCACCGGTGTCAATAGTAAAATGACACGTTACGCTGTTCAGCTGTCCAACCACTGTAAGGTTGTTCCCATTACCAATCTGTGAAACAGTGACGGTAGGGGCTCGATGTTGACCAGCCAGCGCCCGCCCCACGGCCCTGGCTTCTTCTAGTTTAACGACAGCTCTTCTGCGTCCACCTGTGTAGAGGACGCTACTGTCGTTCTACGTGGCCATCTTCGCTTGGGGCAACTACTCCGAATATGGCCCCTCTCGCCGCAGCCATAGCACATCGGACCCAAAGAAGGTTTTTCCTTCACCACAACCTCCCGAAGTCGTTGAGTTCTAGCGTCTTGACGCACGGCTTCCACCTCCAAAGCATGGGCTAGAGCTTCCTGTAAGGTCTGATGATGGCTCAATTTCACGGTGTGTCTGACGTCTGCGTCTCTAATTCCATCACAGAAAGCTTGCGGGATCATTGATTCCACCATTGTCGGGCATGACACGTATGCACGTCTGACAAGCCTTTCGATTTCCGTTGCCCATTGCTGCAGACTCTCACCAGGCTTCTGCTGTCGATCGCGGAGTTGTGCTCTATATGCGTGTTCTAGGTGTTTGTCGCTGTACCTGCCCTCTAGTGCTCTTTGGAGAGCACCTAAAGTTCTGTTATCCGAAGGCAGGTTTTCCAACGTGAGCAGGGCATCTCCACGAAGAGCCAGAGTCAGAGCTATCAAGGACTCTTCCTCGTTCCACCCCTTTCCTTTAGCCACCGTCTCGAACTGGTACCAAAATGCTGCCCAAGACGTCGTTCCATCGAAGTGGGGTACTTCGATTTTCGGAGAATCCGACACTACCGTAGCACCCCGGGTCCCCACTCTTGCCATTTTGGTATGCAGCTGTCGCATCTCAGCATCCACCTGGCTCAATCGATCCTCATGTTGGGTGAATCGATCTTCATGTTGGGTGAATCGATCTTCATGTTTCATCACATCATCCTTGAGAGCATCAATCTGCTTTTCTAGTACTTCGTGCTTCTTTTCAATAGCCCCCAACAAACTCTTGCTTAGCTCTTCCAGGTGACGGGCTTGCTCCTCCTGGCGAAGGGCTTGTTCTTCCCTCAGTTTAGCAAATTGTGCTTCCTGAAGTCGGGCTAGCTCCTCCTGGCGGCGGGCTTGCTCACGGGCTTGCTCCTCCTGGCGGCGGGCTTGCTCACGGGCTTGCTCCTCCTGGCGACGGGCTTGCTCCTCCTGACGGCTGGCTTGTGTCTGCAGCATTTTAAATAAATCTGCAAGCTCCACAGGCCCAATCGGTGTTTGAATCGATCCCTCCGTTGAAGTACCTTCACCCTCTTGCAGGGCCGCGGTTTGACTCCTTGTTACTCGACCCTCACTGTCTTCTCGTGGTGTAAGAGGCATCTTGAATCCCACTTCTGACACCAATTGTTGCGGGAACGGGGTAGGTACGTTTAATTCAAGATACGCCAAAAGTCACCAAAAGACAATTAATTTATTTATCGACTAACAATTACACAATTAAACACTTAAAAACACAATTAGAAACACTTAATTACAACACTAAACACGGAACACTAAATTACACTAAAGCACTGAATCACACTAAAACACTGAATTTCACTGACTATTCGCAGGTAACGCACTCGATCACTCTTAGTTCGCAGGAGACTGATTCGCTTCGCTTTCCAAATCGGAACTGTCCCGTGTCGCGTCGTACATCCCGCTTTTATACCCAGTGAGGACGCAGCTCTTCGCGTGGCGTCGAGAATCTTCTCGCGGGGATCGAAATTTCTAGAACTCGCTGGAGCTCGCTCCGACCGACCAGAGTGGGTGACATAGTATCGTGCAAGCGAATATAGACCTTATCCATACGACGATAAGACTAATTTCGCTTGCATGGTCTCTCAAGGTCGTAATATTATTATTACTTTAGAACACTCTAGAGCTCGCTACAACCTACCAGAGTGTGTAGCGTAGTATCGTGCAAGCGAATATAGACCTTATCCATACGACGATAAGACTAATTCCGCTTGCACGGTCTCTCGTGGTCGTAACAGTATTAATTCAGTGTGTTTTGTAGCCAGTATGGTTGCTATGTGGAAGTACAAGGAGGAAATTAGTCAATGAGGCCTATGTCGCATCATTGAATACATTTTACAGCCAACTTGCTAAAAATTAAGCCTTATTGGTATTTAAGCCAAATTCAGTAATTTGGCTAACCAGATTTGATAATGCTGCAACTTATAAAGTTATTCTAAATTCAAATTGTCCAATATTTAAACAAGATGGTCAGTTTGTCATAAAAAAATCATTTTCAGGACTTCACAAAACTTCTGCAACTGGAAGAGGAGCATGTACAGAGACAGTGTGAGGAGATAATCGCGCTCAAACCAGACATCGTGTTCACCGAGAAGGGAGTCTCCGACTTGGCCCAGCACTACCTACTCAAGGCTGGAATCACAGCTATCCGAAGGTAATTTGATGAAATTAAATGAAATTATCAGAATACACATGGATTCCATAAATTGTAGCAAAAATGATTGTAGTGATTGTGAAGAATAGTTAGTATTCAATGTCTTTGGACGTGATAAGAAAGTACTATTGCAGTGACTTATTTTAGATTTGTATAACGCCATCTGTCGGTAAAACTCGGTATTATACACTTCACACAGTGGTCATATGATTCAATGAATGTTTACAGAGGAGAGTTTTTAAAGGAAACTTCTACTAGATGGCTTGTCTTGGCATGGATAATCAAAAAGTAGAAAAAAATATATGATACATAACCATTTATCCATCATAACTTTCTTCCTTGTTTTCGAAAAATACTACAATGGAAAGGGTATGCCGATTGAACTCTCAACAACTTTAGCAACTCCTATTCAATTTCAATGAAAAAAGGAATTAAATAAGCTACTAAAATATGTGGGAATGTTTATCTTTTCCACATAATTTAGTGGCTCACCTGTAGTTGATCCAGTGCTCTATAAATTTATCTTATGTAGTGTGTTTAACAAAGGCCTGATCGTCCTACCGACGTTTATGGGTTGAAATGTTTTTTTTTTATAAACATTCATTCCAGGAACATATGATGTGGTTTGTGTGAGACTGACGCCTGTGATAGGTATAACTATACCTGTTTTACATGTCATCAGGCTCCCACCACCCGGTATTCTTAGTTATACTTGATGTTAAAAACAGATTAGGAGATGTTGCCTGTAGATTATAGTCTGTGTCTACTCTCTATTAACTGCCTCGTTGGTCTATTGGTAGCAAGTGTTGCGTTAGGACCGAGAGGTCCCCGGTTCGAGTCCGGGGTCGGGCAAAATTTGTGTGAGTTTTTCTGTAATGAAATTAAATTACTCAGCCCGGAGTTAGGAAGTTGGCGGTTGAACGCCCGTGCCTCGGAAAGCACGTTAAGCCGGTGGTCCTGCGCCCGATCTCTCATCGGTCATGTCGGATTGCCGTCTCACCGAATTATGAGAGTAAGGGAATAGAGAGTGCACTTGTGTTTGCGCGTACACTTGTGCACTATAATATGTCCTGCGCACTTGGTTGATCTCAATTGAGATCGGCCGCCATGGCTGAAATCGGTCGGTCGCCTTATTTATATAGTTTGTGTATGTATGTGTGTGTGTATGAGTGATGTTGACATGTATCTTCTCCACAGACTGCGTAAGACCGACAACAACCGCCTCGCGCGCGCGTGCGGCGCCACCATCGTGAACCGCACCGAGGAGCTTAAAGAGAGCGACGTGGGCACCGGCGCCGGACGGTTCGAGGTCAAGAAGATCGGCGACGAGTACTTCACATTCGTCACCGAGTGCAAGAACCCTAAGGTATGTTAGTTTCTTCGGTTTACTTCATACTTTGGTTTTCTTTAGATGTTCGATCCGTCTTTTCTGCCGGGCATAATAAATGTCGTAAGTGTTGCTGTCTCTATGATGGGGAATGCTCTGAAAAGCTATTTCAACTCCTTCCTACATACTTCGGTTTTATTTAGATGGTCGATCCGTCTTTCAGCCAGGCAAATTAAATCTCTAAGTGTTCTCTACTGTCTCTATAATGAGGAATGCTCTGAAGAGCTATTTCAACTAGTCCCTCCCTCCCCTTTCCATTGACATGTGCTGGACAACGATGCCATCCACATACAATGCAGGCGCTGGTGGCTCGGACCAAGAGGTTTGTTCCTCTTTTCCGTCGCGTGTCATTAAGGCATGGAATGCCCTTCCAGCTCATGTTTTCCCTCCCTCATATGATCCCGGGCTGTTCAGGCCAGGCGTGAAACGACATTTAAGCAGGCCTTCAGGCTGAGTGTGACAGGCTCAATCTCTCTACCGCTTACGATCAGGTGGACTGAGGTCATCTTGTTAGACTTTAAAAAAAAAGACGCATGGAATGCCCTTCCACCCAGCTCATGTTTTTACTCCCGCCTATAATCTCGGGCTCTTCAAGCAATTCGGAGGCAAGCCTTCAGGGTGAGGGTGATAGGCTCATAGGGCAGGCTCAAGATTCGACTTCATGTGTGGACCAAACAGCCACTTACCAATAGGTAAAGTAAGTCCACCCAGAATGACTTTTATAAAAAAAACATGGATAAAACAGTTTTTAGCAACATCCGGCAAAGAGTACAGCAAATTTCAATCCTAAAAACAAATCTCACTTCCAGAGGGTTACAACAGAGTTTACAGACAATGACATTATTAAGCCTATTGATGAAAAAAAATTATCTTAATCAATGATTTCGGAGTGGATACCCCACCAAATAACGTGTATATCTAAATGCACAAATTGTCTAAGAATGATCTCTTTCCAATTTTTTAAATTATGTAAGAGCTCCAATGAAGGCAGTACATATACAATTAAAAACATTTCGTGTTCAATTACGTGCAGGCGTGTACGATCCTGCTTCGTGGTGCTTCCAAGGACGTCCTCAACGAGATCGAGAGAAACCTGCAGGACGCTCTGCACGTCGCCAAGAACCTGGTATGTTATGATTTTGCATATGTAGCAAAAAAAAAAAATGGTTCTTAATGTTATTATTAAGAGCCATCCGCTCCCCCGCAAGTCCGGTGATGATGACGAGTCTACTCTAAGCCATCATTGTATGTCAGTTAGGAAAAAAAACGACGCTGAAAAAGTATAAAACAAGACTTTTAGAACACTGAACTGAACAAAGTTGCTTATGTAGTTCCAAGTAAATGGACACAGTAGACTCTACCAAAATGCTTATGTTGAAAATTGACAATAATGTCATACAATACTATTTTGAAGTATGCAATATTCACTATGTAGAGATAGGTTTTCATGTTTGGAAAACCGCAGTCACACGTTGTCAAAGTGCTACGGTAGGTAGGTACTTGTGTATGGAACGTGTGACTACGCCTTTCCAAACATGAAAACTTATCTCTACATAGTAAATATTGCATACTTCAAAATAGTATTGTATGACATTGCAAGCAACGATCTTAACCACTCGGCCATCGACGCTTTAAAAAAAATCTTACTTACATGTATGTATGTGGTGTAGGTGCTGAACCCACGGCTGGTAGCGGGCGGCGGCAGCGTGGAGATGGCGGTGTCGCAGGCGCTGGCCGCCGCTGCAGCACACGCTACGCCCTACCGCGCTGTGGCGCAGGCGCTCGGTATGTACTTATCAATACTTCTAATACTAATGAGGGTGTTCGCGTATAAGAACTTCACTAGATGGCAATACGTAGGCGTGAGGTCTAACCGCTTCGTGATTGGTGAATATTGACATGTCTGTCAATGTCACGTCAAAAATAACCAATCACGCTGCAGTTGGACCTCACGCCTACGTATTGCCATCTAGTGAAGTTCTTATACGCGAACACCCTCATTGTGTATTGGGAGCGTGCACGACGGTGCTGCCCTCAGTTTGGGGGCGTTTCTTTCGTTAAATCTTATTGAGTGAAATTAGTACCAACGGCCACCGCTAGCAATAACAACGGTAATGTAAAATTTACCCGAAGCGAAGCGAGAATGGGTCACTAGTTAATCATAATTTACCTCATGACGACCTCACTCTACTTGATGGTGAGCGACTACGATCCACACATTCCATTTATTAATAGAATCACTATTGTAAGATATAGTGACAAAATTTACACATCAACGGGCATGATAGAACCTCTTGAGCCTATCACTCTCACCCAGAAGACTTGCTTTGATGCCGATAGACGGGAAAAAGAAACACATGAATTGAAAGGTTATTCCTTGACTTAATGGTATGCGGGGCAGAAATGAGGAACTAAAATTCTTATTCCAGGTCACTAACTTTTACGTATAAATTTGAAGCTATCGATGATTAATACCTAAACCTTGAGTTTACAGTCTCAAGGGACCCAATTTTAAAGTAAAAATAACGTTTCCTTTTCCCAATATTAATGTAACCTCTTCGTTGTCGCCCTAGTTTAGGGTAGGCTCGTGCCCCAGCAGTGGGGACGTATATGGGCTTATGATGATATTAATGTTACATTTGTCCCATGCAGAGATCATCCCGCGCACATTAGCGCAGAACTGCGGCGCGAACACGATCCGTACGCTCACAGCTCTGCGGGCCGCGCACGCCGCCGGCGCCGGCTCCACGGGCATCGACGGGGACACCGGGCTCATCGCGGACATGGCCGCGCGAGGCATCTGGGAGCCGCTCGCCGTCAAGCTGCAGGTACGATGCTGAAGATCATGTGGATACAGCATTTGTCCTATGCAGAGATCATCCCTCGCACTCTAGCACGGGCATCGACGGGGACACCGGGCTCATGTCACCGGACACCTGCACTTAACGGGAGCCGCTCGCCGTTAAGTGCAGGTATGATGGAATGAGGTGGATACAGCCTTTTAGGAGTGAGAGCCATCCGCTCCACCGCAAGTCCGGTGATGATGACGAGGCTAATCCATGCCATCATCGAAGGTCAGTTAGGTAAAAAAAGTAGGGAGGTTTCACAGGGAGTTTCATTCTAGTATAGAATGGTCATAAACTCTAACTATCCCAACCCGGCTTTATCATATCTCTTCAACTCCTACCCAATAGACATTACGAGCAAGATCTTTTTTCCTGTACATTTTTATTCAATTATACATTTTCATTGTTTTCGCAAATATGAACATGAAACAAGATTTTTAAGTCAAATAAAAGATAATGTCCAAAATCAGAATGTAAATCCAAAATCAAACTCATCGACAAAGTCGAGATTGTGGAATATAATAATATACACTGTTTTTGAAATATCCCTATCGCATTGCAGGTGTACAAGACGGCAGTTGAGACCGCGATCCTCCTCCTACGAATTGACGACATCGTCTCCGGCTCCAAGAAGATGGGCGGCAACGAGCCCGCCGCGCCCTCGCAGACCGGCATGATGCAGGAGTAACCGCCATTAACCCCTCGCACCCCGTACCGCGCTAGCTTCCCACGGACAGGACCTGCGCCGGGCCGCCACCGACCGCCAAGAGACGCGATAACCCACCAATAATCAATTAAACAGAAACGGTTTCGGATTCGGAAACGGTTTCGGATTCGGAAACGGTTTCTGATACGCAAACGGTTTCGGATTTGGAAACGAATTCGGATACGGAAACGGTTTCGGATTCGGAAACGGTTTCGGATACGGAAACGGTTGGGGATTCGGAAATTATTTCGGATACGGAAACGGTTGTTTAAACTAAATGTCTTACTAATACCAGAGGCAATTTGGTTTACTGATTATTAGGAGTTAGAAGATTATTGTCCTTCAGGCGCGTTCATGGCAGTCGAGTGTGACCCGTATGCGTATACTTAGAAAACACATCACGTTTACCGAACAAGTTCTTTCCAGTTAAAAGAGAGAAATGGCTGATGATATCAGGTAGATATTAAGTCAGATACAAAACAGATGTCCTAGCCTGAAGTGAAATTCACTGAGTTTTCCTAAGGCTGACTGTATATGATTGATATTGTAAAATTTAATATCATATTTTGTTATAGTTGACATTCTCAAAGGATATCAACACTAGGGAACAGTTTTATACGTAATGAATTCTCGTTACTACTATTATTGTCCCGAAATCTTATTAAAACTAGTCACATTTTTCGTTTTAAAGATACCAAAAACTAGAAGCATCGTTGTTATGAAACAAGTTTTTCTGAACAATAAAATAGCTGGTCTGTAACTTGTGAGGAAACTAATGTGAAGTAAATGATTTTGTCCGTGAATTTTGTTTGTATTAAACAGAGCTTGTATATGAAAATCGTCACTATATTTACCACATGACCACTCAACAGATGTATGGTATAGAGTGCTATGTTTTTTTTTCTGAAATACAAATGGTGTGAAATGCGAAAATATATTTTATTTATTTTCTCAAATGTTGAGTTGCAGTGTGAATTGGTTATCGATTTTCGTCAGCTCGGATTATTAAGCTTTGAATAACTTTAGTGCTAATGTTGCCTTACTTATCACGTGATACGTTAATTTCTGTTCCAATGGAACGCCTTTATTTCAATGTAATAAGGTCTAGTTTTATTTATGTACTCTGTTATTTATACATTCGGTCACATTGTCTCGTCTAATATTCACACGTTTGTGCATTTCAGTTGTTGATTGCTAATTTGAAATGGAACAATAATAGTATTAAAGTTTTATATATGTCTACTAAATAGTTGTTTGATTTTACGTTGTATTATCACAATTTATGTATTATATTCTCTTCCATGTTAATAAAACTTTAAAATACTTACACATACTATTAGTTTATTTACTCTAACTAAAGGCATTTAAGTTGACACTTCAAGCTTCTATGAAGGGATTCTGTCAATATTGGTTTTAATAATATTAACCTTGGTAAAAAATATAAAATAATGTGCATAAAATTTACATGAGTTATGTACTTTTATCATAATATCACAGTTAAACACATCAATCGAGTTTCTTTTTCTGAGCAATCATTATTGTGAACTGATCCATTTCATGATGGCCATTTATACAAATTGGGCGCGACACACATTTTCAACAAGAGCTAAGCGTTTTACTCATTGTGTCTGTTCAAATACCAGGTACACAAAATTTCTATAGATTATGTGCAAAAACAGTTTTAATGGGCCACTGACTACTTTATTTGTTATAATGCTGTGAAGATTTTACATACAACCTACATTAGGTTAAACTTTACTGGGAATCTACTGGAAAAAAACTTACATATCTGTTATATCTCACAGCAAATTTAAAAAAAAACTGAAAGCTTAATGCAGGTAGAATAGTATGATAGCTGGTTGCGTTCCCTTTATTTTAAACCTAACCAAGGTGTTATCTGGAACAAGCCATCAATATCGATAAAGGTATTTATACTGTCTATATTTTAACGCCATCTTAGTTATGGTTATGGGCAATAAGTTTCTATTTATCTATCAACATATTTTTTAAGCATGTCGCCAAATTATTTAAACTACTGGGAATACATAATGTAGGAATACATGAAATGTCCAAATGAAAGATTACTGAAAAAAATCTGATTATAAACTCGTAGAATATAAAAGTTAGTCAACCACCCTTTCTGTAAACCTTTTTTCTAACCTACAAAATGTATGCAAATGTCCAAAAGAGTCATTCGTATAAATTTAACAAACTATTTACTATTCGGTGCCCATTAGTCATTAAGGTTACCCACTGGTCGGCCGATTTGCGGCGGCGATACGCTCCCGCCCCTGCTTTGTTGACGGACGACATTTGAACCGTGGACCGTTACGTGAGATGCGTTTCCATTGCATCGTGACGTCAATAGGTGACATTTATACTGAATTATTATTTTGTGGGAGGTAGTATGGACCGATATAAATTTAAAAAATCGTGGAAGTAAATGTTTCTATTTGTTGCTTGATTATGCTTGAATTGCTATGCCGATTTAGATGAGATGAGAGTTTGGTAAAGACGTTTGAGCCCGTGAAAAGATAAGATTGAATTAATTTAATCTCACTTGATAAATAATTCTGCAGGGAAATCTTTGGCTTAAAGTATTCTTTGAAGGTTTAAAAGGGAGGTAGAAGTTTTCAACGTGATTTATACCTTTATTCAGATAATCCTAAGTGCACAGTAGAAACTCAAGTAGGTACTATTTATTTAATTTTTGGTTCAGAAACCAACAGCGTGGCAAATAAAGATACATTACATCAATAGGAATTACAGAAGATGGATTATGGACAAGCCCTATAGAATCTTTGTCATCAGTTCTAATTAGAGCTTCTGTGCCTTTTATGAATAGTCTAAGAACAAATAAACATATCTAACACTAGCGACCCGCCCTCGCTTCGCTTCGGTATACCTCTATCTCTATATAAAATATTACATTAAAATATAATATTTTATTATCAGGTACTTATTTACCTACGAAACGAATTTAAAGCGAATTCAAAATTCCTTCAAGTTAAAATCAAAGTGGCAACCACGCGACTTTTTTCTAATACTTGCATTTTTAAATTCGTGATATCTTCCGAAAGAAATGTCCGAATTGAATAATTCAAAAAGTTATTTAAAGGTACTGTACTGTACTAATTTATTTTGATAAGGATTAATACCAAGGTACAAATAAAGAGCCTTTTCAAGCGGCGACATATAAATTTAATTTTTAGAATAAAAAATCGCTTACTGTGACATAACTATAATATTTAGACATATGCTGTCGCGACACTTTTTGTAGATAATGAAGAGATCTACAAAGTCGTAGTAGATGATTTTATTCTATCATCAATAGTTTTCGCAGCGCACGCGACGTAAGTAATTTTTCAGGTCATTTTTTTTCACCTTGGGTTACATTATTGGAGTTTTAGTAAGGATCCCTAATTTTTAAAATAATATATTATAGCCTATGTAACTTCTGAATAATGCAGCTTTCTAATGGTGAAAAAATTATTGCAATCGGTCCAGTAGTTTTTGAGTTTATTCATTACAAACATACAAAAATACAAAAATACAAAAATACAAAAATACAAATCTTTCCTCTTTATAATATTAGTATAGATAACTCTGTCTTAATAAGTAAGCAGCGTTGTCGGCGTTCTATTCCAACCTCCAATCTACTCCCATTCCTCAACTAGTCCGCATCAATCACTAGAACAATCGGATCGGTTGTCAATCGGCACAATGGAGCCGCGCGCGGGCGGCGGGCGCTGTCCGCTGCCGCGTCCGACCCATTGTGAGTTGGGACTTCTGAGCAGTCGCAGGTTGGATCCTGGTGCCTGCATGGTATTGTGAGTGGTGGATTTTAATTTGCACGATTGTGTGATTGCACTTATAGATGAGAGATCTCTCAAAAAATTAAGAGAGAACGTTTGACTATGTGGTAATGCACTTGCACATTGTACCTATGTTTAAATTTGTCTATAAACAATGGTTAAAAATTGATTCATGAGAGAGAACGTTTGACTATGTGGTAATGCACTCGCACATTATACCTATGTTTAGATTTGTCTTTGATGAAAATATTCAAAATGGATTGATACCTATTATAAGAATACCTTGGTGTAGATATAGGAATAGGTTGCAGTGCTTGAGAGGGGCAAATAAGTTGTTTAGCTCAATGTTACTAAAACCTAAAATATGTACACTTAGTAGGTGGGTACATGTACCTCCACTAGTTCGCAAAAAATACTTCGATTTTGACTTTAAATATGCATAAATCGCACAAAATAACACAAGTGTAGATAGACACCGTTCAGATACGACATACAATCATTAATACTTAGTGCACAAAATTAAAGCCAAAATAACAATCGTGGTCACTTTGAGCTCTTCCAGTTTAGCAAAACAGTTACACAGTTGTCTTGCTTTTTTATTTTCAAATCCCGGTGACTCCCGATGATATTCTAGTGGTGGATTGTGATTCGAGCACGGTTGTATTTCACTTAGCTTGTAGGTGGTTTTAGTACGTTGCAAGCACACGCACTTCTTAAAGTTATATTTTATTTATTTTAAAGACTCGCCAACAACACTATCTTTATACATTTAAATTATATATACTAGTTAAAGATAAAAGATATGTCTATTACAGGCGAAAATAATAATATTTTTGGCGATTTTTTAAATCACATCGACAGGGTCGATAGATGATACCTACATATTCTAAATAGCACAAACAACAGAAGTTAATGATGAGTAGGTAAAGGTTTTTTTTGTTTACTTACTGCTCAAATGAAATCCTAAGTAGGTAATAGACTAGCAATCAAAATAGTGTGTAGACCTTTTAGAGTTCATATACCTTTTACATAAAAATAATGATGGTAAATAAAATTTTGTTTACCATCAGATTCATATTAAGTAGAAACGAGACTACCAAATGCGTCATCGAAATCATCTCAAATTATTACAGCCTGAATTTGTTAGGTAAGCAATATCTAAGTAGGTATTACGTAGGTATAATGCATTGAAAATAAGTACGCAGAATGTTGAAAACAAGATTCATTTCTGATACGCCTTACAGTTATTCATAGCAAAGCCCACCTCAGTTAAAATATTACCTACCCGCAATTCTGACCGCGTAAAGTTGTTTCGCGTCGTGAATAGCGTAGGTAGTCTCCTTTTACAGTTGGCAAAAGTATAACCTAGGTATTTGGTATTCGATTTAGAGCAACATCCTTTAGATCATCTAATGATAAGCGCCTCCCTGAATCTACCGGTAATAGAAGTATGTACCTCCTGACTACCGTGAAACTTTTATGACAATTTGGCAAACTAGGTCACTAACTATTGACCCTTCTATTGTACAAGGTGATTAATGGATCGGCTAACGGGATCGATACTATTCGATAATGCAGCATATGGAGCAGAACGTCTGACGATCCTCAGTTATTGTGGGTTTCGGTGGGAAACTCACTGTTACATTGTGTTGTGCCTAAAAGATCTATTGATACTATGGTCTAACAAGTTCTATAGATCGTTTTGTTGGATCTAGGTTTTGATATCGGCGAACTAGATTTTGGACTATTGTTAAATGTCATCGTTTATTTGGCTAACCTAAATAGACTTTCAGGTATACGTTGACATTGAACGATTTGGTCTAGTGGCGGTAAGCAGTCGAGTGGTTCTGGGTTTGGATCCCGGTTTAGTCCTTAAATTGTTTTAGCGTTTATTTGTCCAGATAGCAGATAATATAGCGTCATTTTACCAGGTCAGGTTTGACAGTTAGCGAATTTGGACCTATTTATTCATACTTTTTTGGTAGAAAAATTAAAAGCTCATGCGAAAGTTTCAGAGCGGTAAATTATGAAAATTCTTATAATATAATAAATAGTATTAGCTTTGCATATTAAATAAATTGTGCTTTTTTCAATAAAATAATTTGTCAAATTTTCGAAAGTATGTTATGGCTTAGGTTTAGATATTAACTACCTAGGCAGCACATAGATATCAGTTTTCAATGCCGGTCGAGTATTTATTACCTACTCTTTGAAACACCTAAGTATCAGTGAGTGTTTTATAATAGTTGAATAGCAGATACAAACGGGGGACATAATTGCCATGTTTGTCCCATCGAACGTTAGTCAAACTAGAGGCCACTCTCACATGCACCAAAATATATTAGTACAGCTCTTATGTCCATGGAAAAAGGTTTAAATTCGTATAGTTTTTCGTGTGTCCAGATAATTTTTACGGTTGGGTGGTCTTAGTAGCGCTTCCGTTTGATTTCATCACACTTCCGACTCTCGGTCAGTGTACTCGACTGTACCTGTTGCCTTCATATTTGAATAACACTAAAATATACGCCAGACACCATTGTTCGGAATGGGAAGTACTGTCACAAAGAAAAACCTTTTTGAAATGGTACTTTTTGTGTATCTCCGTAGCTATGTTTTGCTTTGATAGGAGTTTGAACTTAATGGCGGCAAGTTGTTAAGCTAAATACTTTGGCCTGCCGTGCCTGGTAGTAGTTAGGATAGATAACTATTAGATCAATTATAATGAGAGATAAATCATCTGTATTATACTATATTAGAGTAGAGTATCTCCTAATTATGGGTACATATTGAATTGAAGTCTATCGGGCGCTTTAATGTTAGTTATTCTGTCCAAAACGCATTGCACTTAGTTCTAATTTATATTTTTATTGTATTCCAGATTTGAGCAGCAATGGAAGTCATGAAGAGAGTGCAATTGATCCTGTTTTGGTGCTGCGTGGCTACCAGTGCGGTGGCTTCGTTAGAAGTACCGCGCGAATATGAAAAACATGCTGAGGTAAAGTTATTTCTCGTATTTACCTCTGGGGTCTGGTGTATGATAACAGAACTACCTATCACTTTGTATATCCTACTTCTACTTTATTGGACTCTAAAGAAGAATGAGCAAGATTCAATTTTAGCACGGTAATATTACCTTGGTTTTAGTAATTCATTGTACCTACCTACCGAATAAATATTATTTCATTAGATACTACTTAAATTATTGTTTGGCCCTCTTTTTGATACAAATAGGAAAATAAATTGTTAATAATACATTAGTAACATAAAATACATCATGTAATTTCCAGATAAGCATTACAACGGACGCTAGAGGCCGCCGCGACGTGATCGAAGAAGAGAAATACTTCAACGTCAACTCCGAGATCCGGAACGACAACAACATCCACCACCCCACGCCCTGGATGCCCGGACCCCTGCCCCCAGACGAGGACCCCACCACTAAAGTATCCCTCACCCACACCGAAGTCAAGGAAGTCCTACCTCTGTACCAAACCACCGAAAGAGTCACCGACAAACCTACAGGCCGAGGCGCTAGAGCATCCAACGAAAACTGGATCAAACTACCCTTCCCTGATCGAGACAGTAGAGACGACATCCTCACCCCACCACAGCCTTCTGGAGATCTCATCAATTCTAGAATGCCACGAGTCAACTTCGTAACCCAAAACAAGCAACTCGAAGCTTCAGAATCCCGGAACGATAAAGAGTCGATACAACGCGCGACTCGCACAGACGATATAAGAACGGAATTCGTCAGACCCGGCGAGGAAGACCGCAAGGCATACAAGCCAGTGTACCCCCGCCAAGCCGTCTACTACCCAGAAGAGTCTCGTCGACACTACTACGATGATAGATTCTATCCGGCAGACGATTTATACAGGCGCGACCCGTACTTTGATTTATACGATCGCAGGAGATTTCCAGGCTACGCGCCGCGCGTTGATAGATTCGACGATGGTTACGATAACTTTGTGCCGAGGAAACCAAAACGCATTATATACTACGCACACCTTCCGGAAGTGATGCGGACTCCGCCCAATGTTGATTTGAGGACTCGGTTCGGTGTAGACCCGTACAGACGCTTCGAAGATGACTACTACGCGAGGAATGGAAGGTACGACTATAGATTCAGGAATAGATACCCTTATGCCCCTCTCAGGAAGGAAGAGAGGAATTATAGAGACCTGGCTGGCGCTGGATCAGTGGTCAAGGATAAGAAGGTTGATGAGAAAGTGACGCCAACACCGGTACTGCCACAAAAAGATGAGAAGTACAAGCCAACTCCGAATAACAACAATAACAGGAATCTCAACAAGAATTTCATCAACAGCCATCAGTACCATGACGGTTTGGACAGCTATAATGATCAGTTGTCACACAAGAACTTCCAAGATGCACTTCGGCCTGATGATGGCTACCTGAGATTTGAGGAGCCTCTGTTCCAAGGAACAGTAGAAGATCCTTACCAAAGGAAGTACTAATACGGCGTTCCACAAGGCGTCATTTTTGGCTCGTTTTTTTTTAATAATCTGAAAAACAGCCACAAATGTTGTCAACGTCGCCTTATTTGTAATCCCTAATCTGTATCGTAGTATTTATTTGTAGACCCTGGTAAACGTAATTTGAAGATTGAACAAACTATTTGTGTAAGCTAATAAATGTAATTACGTCAGTTCTCGTTTTAATTATAAGGAGGGCGGCGAGTTGCGACAAATTGTACAAGCAATAAATCGAGCGTTTAAATTAAAACACGGGAGGGTGAAGATGAATTTCATTAAGAATTAATTAATGTCATTCTTAAACGGTTTTTGTTTTTCCGCGCGAATAAAAAACATCTGTCGGAGATGTCGGCCGCGACGCGTTTTCTTGAGGTAATTAAGCAATAAATTTTGCGGCTGGCAACACTTAGGTGGGGAGCTGTTACAGGCATTTAAGAAAATGGATGCGCCACTCCGGGCCTGCAAAGAGACGTGGCTAATTAGAATTGAGGGCTTAGAAAAAATCCCGCGACGTGACAGCTTGTAATGAAGGGGATAGATTTGGTTTTTTGTTTCTTCTGGATTAATGGGGCTGCGATAAATTACGCGGCAATTAAAGCGGGGTTGGACCTATGCAGAGGTTTCTGCAGTTGTTGTGGCGTAATCTGAGGGATTATAGTCGTTGAGACATAATAAGCTTGTTGATAGCTGTAACACAGCTGCTAAAAATACTTTATTTTTAATGAAAATTACGAAACTTAAATGTTATTACACATTGCGACGGGTATAAAGATCATAAACATGTAGGTACGGTTTAATATTAACTAAAAAAAGTTACTTTCATAGTAACTTAAGTACACCGTAGCTTTCAGTACCTAGTATATCGGGAAGAAAAGTAAAGTTCGCTGTTATGAAAATTTTAAACTTTGGATTGTAGATAAGGTACGGTCTAATAATATAAAGGAGAACACCCGATTCCATACAAACTTGGGCCCAACGTTACAAAGCTGAAAGTTGGCCATCAGACAAAGCATATAAAAGGTTTCCATGAGACGAATTTTCATGTTGATCCGCAATGGCCAAATCACTAAAAATACAGTGAATATTTTTGAGGTTATCTGTTTTTCTATTATGAAAGAAAGCTTGTAGGGTGTTTCTTTTTTAAGTTTTGCATTACATATTGTATACAAGCTATCCAACAGTACAGATAAAGTGGTAAAATGGTATCAAGACATAGGCTATATGTCATCTATATTGGTCAGGGAACCTTGCATGTGTCCGTGAAATATGATTTTGTGATTTGTTAAGTTGTTGGGTAATTCTGAATATTAATGACAGAATATTAACAACATATAATATATTCCCAAGCGTCGTTGACGGCGCAATGCCCGGTCAACCCTGCGCCCCATTGCACCGCGCACACACGCAAGCACGCTACATAGTAGGTAATGAGAATAAATCTATGGATATTGCAATCATTCGACTTATGAAGTCAAAGTCTTATATCTTAGACATTCTCCTGGGTGTCAGTCTCCTCCTCATTTATCCTGGGTGGGATTCGAACCCATGACCCTTGGTATAGAAGCCAGAATTCACTAGCAACTACTCCATCGAGCCAGTCAATTTATTAGATATTTCATTAAAGCGAATAATGAACTAGGTATGTAACTCTAAATGCATATATTTGCTTATGGCTGGACAGAGCAGTACAGTATAAAAAAATAAATGTAACAAAAGCAGGTCATTACAAAATAATAATAAATTATTTTATTCATCCTTATCATCATATTACATCTAAAAAAAATAGCATCTAAAAACTGTGCGTCTTCTTCTTCTTCTTCAGCCCTGTATCACCCATTGTTGGGTAATGGGTATAGGCCTCTTCATGTGCTTTCCATTTGACCCGGTCTTTTGCTGCTCGCATCCAGGTCTTGCCCAATATTTTTGTGATATCGTCGGCCCAGCGCATAGGTGGTTTCCCAACGTTTCTGCGTCCGAGTCTAGGTCTCCATTCGGCAATTCTGCGTGCCTATCTGCCATCCTCTCTTCTGCACATATGTCCGGCCCGTCTCCACTTCAACTTCGTTACAATCGATGTAATGTCCGTGACTCCGGTACGTCTCCGAATGATAGTATTTCGGATACGATCTAAATAAATATGATAAATAATAAAACATTTTAATTATTAATCGACATCAATCAAATCGATCAATGTCATAACGTCAGTGAAGTTCTAACAGTGCGTAAGTCATTTTTTGGCGGTTTTTACATTTTGATACCATTCGTTAAAGATTGACCGCGCGCTTCTTTCTGACCAATCAGAAAGGAGATAGCTTGCCAATAGTGTTTCATTTTTCGAAATAACTGACACCGCGTAAGTCAACCTGTGGGCCAACACAGCGTAAGTCAGTCGTTCGCTGTAGTCAGTTGGAGGTGCTGCGTGAATTATTCCCAAAAAGGTAATTATTTGCATTATTTTGTGGTTTCAGTACAATTACTTTATTTTGTATTTAATTCTGAAGCTATGTAACATTAAAATATGTATTTTGTTTTGTAATTATACTAGGTTAAGTCGCCGAATTTTACTCAAATAAAACTACTTTTATTTCTTCATTTAGGTGATTTTAAATACTTTTTCTAAATAATGTATACCTCTAATGTATCTAACTAAAATTTTACGCAGTTATTTTGCTCTCCTGTAAAGTAGACTTTTTTGACTTACGCACTGTTAGAACTTCACTGACGATAAGTAGATTCTGTTTACTATACTCTATGGATAGATTACTGTATCACGTTTGCGAAGATAGCTACGTTATTAATAAATAATATAAATGAACATTTACAAAACCAGTAACATAAGGAAAATAAAAAAAATCTGCTTTTTTCCCTGTTGGCCATTGCTGTTTTGGCTAAGATTTCTATAAGTTAACTTACAAAAATAGACCGATTTTTTGATATATAATTTAATCCTGTAACGTTGGGCCCAAAATGGTGGTTCTCCTTTAACCGTCGTCAGTAGTAACATTTAGGTTTAAATAAGTAAAAACGATATTATGCCTCAAATCATTGACTAAATTGCTATAGAAATTAGGCTTGATCATTATTTTGCAATAGAAACCTAATTCACCATGACCCAGATTAGTATCGTAATTGCATAGTGACCTCATTAAAAATCTCTCCATCATTATTTATTTTTGCCTCATTAAATTTGATACAGTCCGCTGCTAAAAAAAGTAAGGTACATTGTGTGCTTAGTTAAAATAGAAGCACGTGCTTCATGAGCTATGAAGCCGTATTTATGTATGTATCTAGGCTTTTTGGTGCCAAAACAAATAATCAAAATATAACCTGCGTTTATCCACACAAAGGACCTTTAAAATAAAAAAATATAATAAAATAAAAATCGTTTACTTCGGACCGGAATCCATTGTGTTAGTAATAATAAATCTTTAAACACTATGTTAGTATTCAATTTAGGTGTGTTCAGGACAAACAGTTGAGACCATTACTATCGCGCATAGAAAGAAAGAAAAACATTTATTGATCACATACAATAGCACGAGTTAACACACATACATAATAGTGATCAACAGGTTCTGCCTCAGCATGTGCTGCAGCGCCTGCTAGGACGCTACAGCGCTGATATTCTGGTAGAACCTTAGATAGTGATATACACGATAGCAGTGTCTTTAATCAGATGAACGCGAGTCCAGTGTTGCATAATAGCACTGTTCAAGTGTCCACGTGCAACCTCCCCGCCACGGTCCTCAGGAGTCCTTTATAGTAGTAAATTATCTACTACCCATGTTTGTTTACATACGCTACATGGCTGGTATAACATGCACATAGGTACAGGTAAGTTGAAATTAAACTATCTAATTGAAATCACTTGAACTCACCGCATAGACATTTAAAGTAATTCCTTAGTAAGAAGGTTCTTACCCTCGGATATTTCAGCAAAATAAACAAATATTGATTAAGGCCGATATCAATTTGCTTTAGCAAACAGTGTCCGTCGGCCAACGCCAGTCCTCTGATGAGGTGAATTATTTATACCGTCCTCAGCCCTCCGTCTGATTGCACCGGGGTTGTTTACAATAGATATAAATATGTCCTTGTGGTAGTCCTTCCAAGATGGACGACAGAGAGCATGTTACACAAGTCTCGGTTACTTTTATGACGAAAGCTTTAGTAGGTATTTGGATGAAACTCAATAAATAAATACAAATATTACACAACATTGATCTGATCCCGTTAGTAGCTTAAGCACTTGTGTTACAGATACCAGAATCAACGGTGAATACACAAATATATTTAAAAAGAATGTCACACCCAGACACGAAACAAACACCGATGTTCGTCACACAAATGTTTGTGTGACCGGGTGGGAATCGCAATAAATATTGTGACACGCAATAAATATTTTGAATTTTAATTTGAATCGAACTCACGAGTCTTAGAACCGTAACCATGGGTTTCAATTGTTCCACCGAGCCAGTCAATTGTTTAGGAAACTTTACAAGCTCAAGCTCTTACAGTCATTCTGATTAAGAGTTAGGCCGTGACAATGACAATGGAGTTTTTGGAGAACACATTTAGCAAAAAAAAACAAAAATGTAACATTTGTATCCTGTCGTTTTACCTTTAAATACGACGACAGTCAGATGACAATCAGTTGTGACGACATTAAATGAAATTTTAAAATTTTTTACACACTTACCTACTGACCAACGTGAAAAATCTTTGTCAATCATGTGATATGATTCTGCTGCTTATCTTCCTAGTTGTCGAACGATTTTCCCCTCTCTATCTATAAATAATATAAGTATATTTTGTTTATTTATTTAAGTAAACGATGGTTGCCCTCAGCAAGGGTTGTGACAGATCTCCGGGCAACGCCAAACAAAAGATCTGTCTTCGGGCGAAATTCGTTAAGCAGTACCGGACTTGGGAAGTAAATTGGGAAGAATATTGCTGTGAAATTAATTGTTACTGGTAATTTTGTATTGCACTATATGGTATTTTGATTGGGATCGCTGTAAGTCAATTTTTCTAAACCTTTATTGGAATGATTATGTAATATCTCATAGATACGCAATATCATCAATCATCATAAATAGATACGCAAGTTTAATCCGAAATGGGAGATTAACTTTATATTGTGCATTGCGTTACTGCAATAATAGTAGAAACTTATCAACATCGAACTTAACGGACATAATTTACCCATTTTCCACATTTATTTGCCAAATTTTCCTTTTTACCTACAATTGCAGAAATGTAGTAGGTATGTAGTAGGTAGTTAGGTATTTAATCTAAATATTTTGAACCATAAAGCTTTCCTTCCTGACTCGGTGCCTGTTCAGCAAATTGCCATCATCACGGTGGCTTCACTCGAATCTAATCTCAGGGCCGCTAATTGGGCCCTTGTCGAGGTAAGAGTAACTGAATAAACCCATTGTTTGCTTATTAATACGTTCCACAACGTCTTCAAGAAAAGGATTAAGCGACCGGATTTTTGCAATTTTCTAAGAAAATCTAAGGAAAGAGAACCTTTTGTTGAACCGGTAGTAGAACAGAAAAAAGGTAGTCTAAGAAAAATATTTTATTTTTTGTACCTGTTAGATACCGGTAACCATCTACCTATTAGACACGTGGCAAGATAGATATATATTATATTTATAATGTGTGCCTACGGTAGGACGATCAGTCTGTATGGCTAACAACAAGAATAATTTACATTACCTCGTAATTGAGATGAACCGAAATACAAATTGGCTATGTCTAATTTAAACTAATCTTAATCCGGCCGAAACTAATTATCAAATAGGAAATTGTTACCCAAATTTACTATATAACCCTCTACAACGCGCGGGGTACAATCCGAACAATTCCCAAATTAATTCACACGACGGGACAGCGGGACAGTGCGCGTAAATATTAATACGACGGACCTGGATCATATCTAGTTTAATGAATAACTGATGTAACGGCGGAGGCCAAGTGAAAATTATCAATTTCCCGGATAGAGTCGGCTCGGGACGGCCCGACCCTTGACTTGGCAACTGTTTGACTAATCAGGGTTGCCGCTAATTGCTTGAGACATGCTTTGTAGAAACAGAAACGGACATGAAAATATGAGTGTTTCTGCAAGTTCAAATAAAATATTATAATAAAAACATGATAGTTTTTGGATGCATTTCCTCATCGCAAGATTGATGAAATTATCTTGTTTATATTATTGTTAATCCTGGACTGAACTCTAGGACTTTGTTAGTACCTAGATACCTACTATTTTAATCATAATGATTTAAAAAAAACTTTATTGTGAATCACAGTCTCATTTCATTTCTCCAATGAGAACTTACATACATACATACATAAAATCACGCCTTTTTCCCAGAGGGGTAGGCAGAGATCACTTCCAGCGAGCCACTTTTCACCTCTGCGGGAAACGTGACGTGACGGGTTGTGGAACACGTCGCCGCCATTCTCCTTGTGCATTGTTTTAACAAGGTCATTGCGTTCCCACGAGTAGCAAGGATATATGACGGGGGAAGGAAAAGGGGAGGAAGGATACTATCGCCTCGGATGATTTGGACTGAGTCGATAGTAGCTCGAGGAGCCGGGGTCGCTTACCCGTATACCGTTCACCAACCACCGGACAGATAGTTGTGACTGGTATCCCCTGACTTCCAATGAGAAGCGTTATGGAAATTGGTGATAAAAGTTTTTCTGTGTTCCGCCTTTGAGGCAACCTATACAAATTAGTAAATTTAGCTAAGTAAACTAGATTTATTTATTCCTGCATTGTATTATCACTTTTTAACCACGACTTTTTCATTGCATTCACGTCAATACACATTTCTATTGTAATATTACAAATCTTCTATTATTCTATAAGAGTCAACCCTATCGTCACCCCTTTCCCCTTCGGGCCTCATATCCAAAACAACATAAAAGCAATTCAGCAAATTGTTATTGGCATGTTAATAGCGTAGATGTCGCTGGGAGTCCTGTGTCGCTACTTACCATCATGTGTCATTTGGCGGGGTCATAATGACCCGTTCGGCTGTTTGCAAACACGCATCGACGAGGAAAGGTTATGTGAAGTGCTTGTTAAGTAATTGGGAATTACGGCTGGGATAGGTGAGGTATTAAAATAGCTACTTTAGGACACTTGGTTATATGGTTATTATAGTACACGACATGTATCGAATGCTTGGTGGAGCATTAGGTATTCCTGACTTGTCAGTGGCTAAGGTTCGTGAGTTTGATACCCCTAGGTAAGTTTTGCACATTTATTCCGTGTAGGTCAGGTGGTGTGACGAACTGCGCAGGACGGCTGGTAGGAGCTGGTTGCGAGTGACTGAGGATAGAGAGAAGTGGCGTGCATTTGGGGAGGCCTATGTCCAGCAGTGGACTGTAATGGGCTGATGATGATGATGATGATGATTCCGTGTATGGTTAGGTGGTTATTAATCTATTCAAGTATATTCGTTTGTGTTTAATATATTATACAAATAGTTTAATGACTGTTATAATTGCATCTTGTACCGTATCTAAACAACCTTAGTTTGAAGCTAAGTCAAATTATCTCAAATAATTTAAGGGTGTTACCTAATAATAATTAAGGGTAATTTAAGGTGTGTTATTCTCAGCAGTATCTGACCTTCCTATAAACGTTTAGGGCCAAAAAGGTAAACGGTGACCATAATCGAAGATGTCACAGTCGCTACAACATTGTCTAATTTCCCAGAAGTGGTCTCATTTCTGGTTACTCATTTCTAGGGTCCAATGCCTTAGAAACCTTATATTGATCCTACAAAGCATTTTCTTCTATAAAAGTATAAATCTTATATATAAAATGCTTGTGTTCCAATGTTCGTTCCCGTACTCCTCCCAAACGGCTTAACCGATTCTCATGAAATTTTGCGAGCATATAGAGTAGGTCTGAGAATCGGCCAACATCTATTTTTCATACCCCTGATTGATAAGGGTTGTCCACCCTCTACAAGTCGCGGGCACAGCTAGTAAGTAAATAAAAATTGGGCATCAATTTGCCAACAATACTTAGTTTATGTATTTAATCCGATTCTAATCTGATTCTGATGCCTACGAATAAAATTAATAGTAAATGTACCAACCAAAATAAGTACTTCGTCGAAATGCTTTTTATTGGTGAGCATATTATTATACTTGAATAGTTATATTATAATTAATTACTAAATAGCGAATAGGTAAAAAATAATGTTGTCTGAGTGTGTTGAATAATGGTAATTGTAAAGATGTTTTTATACAAACTTACAGTACATATTTTTAAATAGTTGCCTATTACATTTATTACATCAGATACTCACATAGTCACTTTTACTCAAATCGAATTACCTATTGTGCCTAATAGCTGCCTTACCTTTCAACCTCCGAGGAACCTTGGTCAAAATGCCGATTCGCACTTGACCACACCTTATTTTATGTGACACTTTATTAGAATTTCTCAAGAATCCAGTGGACAAAGAAGTTATTTGGTTTCCGAGAAGAATCTGTCATCGACGCGGCATTAAAAGATAATTGTAATAGGAGAAAAATAGGAGATGTAAGGTATTAATTAGTGATTGCTATAACACGTACTTGTCCTCTGTTGAAGATTCTCTGAAGGACGACCCGAAGGTTTATTGGCGATACGTGAATAGTAAAAAGGGTAGGGCTACTATTCCCCGCACAATGACGTATAATAATAAAAGATTATCAGATGGACAGGGGGTATGCGAACTGTTCTCTGAATACTTTGGATCTGTATTTGAGAGAGCTTCTACTTCTGAATCAGTTGACACTCTTAACCTCCCTCATGTCCTTAACCCTGCATTTCATAGTTTTAAAATATCACATCAGGATATCCTTCTTAAAATAAAACATTTAGATACTCGTAAAGGACCGGGACCTGATGATATTCCGCCTATGTTCCTAAAGAGTTGTTCCGACGAACTGTCTCTGCCCTTAACTATAATCTTTAATAAATCGCTTGTAACAGGGGTGTTTCCCACTCGCTGGAAGATTGCCGCTATTATACCCATCTTTAAATCAGGTGATAGATCGTCCTGTTGTAATTACCGTCCCATTAGCATTCTCTCGTGTATAGCAAAACTCTTAGAATCACTTGTTTACGACCGTCTCTATGATCATCTTAGTAAGTTCATATCTTCTAGACAACACGGTTTTGTTAAATATAGGTCGACCTTAAGTAACCTTTTAGAATTTAAAAATTACATTTGTCGTGTGATTGCCTCTAGAGGTCAGGTAGACGCTGTTTATCTTGACTTTAGCAAGGCGTTCGATAAAGTCGATCATACCCTACTGTGTCACAAACTCTCGTATTATGGACTGCATGGATCACTGCTAAGATGGATAATATCTTACTTAAGTAACCGGTCTCAGCTGGTGACAGTTAAAGGCTTTTCTTCATCTCCTATGTCTGTGTCATCCGGCGTCCCTCAGGGATCGCATTTGGGACCGCTGCTGTTTGTGGTATTTATTAATGACTTGGTTGATCGACTTTCGTGCAATGCTCTTTTATACGCTGATGATCTAAAGATATATACCGATGTTAGGGACATAACACAATGCAAAATGCTTCAAAATGATCTTGAGACTGTCTCAAACTGGTGTATAGCCAACAAGATGTATCTTAATATTACTAAGACTTACGTAATCTCCTTCACCTGTAAAAAAAATCGATTAGACTTTCAGTATTACGTCTGTAATGAATTGTTAAGCAGAATTAAAATAATCAGAGATTTAGGCGTACTCTTTGACGAACAACTTACCTTTCGTCCTCATTACGAGCATATTCTAAAGAAAGGGAACAGGCTCCTAGGATTCATTTTGCGAACGACCAAGGCTTTTCGGAAACCACGTAGTATCTTGGAACTATTTTTCAGTTTGGTAAGAAGCGTGCTGGAATACTGTTGTCCGATATGGTCTCCACACTACAATGTGCATGTTGATAATATTGAAAAGCCGCAGAAAAAATGTCTGAGATACATCTCACGGAAATTTAACTTCGGTCGATCACTTAAAAATACCAGCGAAAGGCTTTCTAAATTTAATATCTTACCCTTGCACACTCGCCGTAGACGATATGACTTGCTCTGTCTCCATAAGATAGTCCATTCAGCCATTGACGTCCCGGACCTTCTGTCCTCTCTCAATTTTAATACCCGACATATTTCTCGTAACCCGCCAACTTTTTCGATTCAGGTGTACAAGAATAATACCTCCTATTACAATCCTATAGTGAGAATGTGTCGAACGTACAATGATGTGATGCGTAGTGGTGGATGCATGGATATATTTAACGACAATTTTCCTTTGTACAAAAAACTTACAACAGTCTTTATTGAAACTGATCTCGGTCTTAAGGAGTGCTCCACAGCACTTCCGTAATATCTTTTATTTTCTTTTCTTGTTTGTTTCGTTTCCTTTTTTAAAAAATATATTTTATACCGCTATTATATCTTATTAGTTAACTTTGAATATTGTACTTAATTATGTAACTATATTAATAATTTAATCATGCTGTGTGTGCTACCCGTGGATTGCCATCTAGTTTACCTGTTGTGTTATGTTATTGTGTTTTGTAATGATTGTAATCTGTAAGCATACCTTTTTGTAAATAAATAAATAAATAAATAAATAAAAATAAATAATTTGCATACTATGTTGCTTATGACAATTTATTACCGCGAAAAGATGCCATGGAGTCAATGATTTGTGAACGATAAAACGGTCGATAATAATTCGAAAGAATGTATTTTGAGTTAGTGCCAGTAAATTGTTATTTGTCATGAGCTTAGTTAGTTTGTTTAGTCATGTGAATGTATGAAATAATGCCTGCTGTTGTGCTACCAGATTTTGAAGTTTCATGCCTTTTGAAGATTTAAAATATGTGGTATTCAATGTATATGTAAAAATATTGTAGTTATTATTAAACCCGGTTTGGGTATACCGCTTACCAAAACCATGGACCTAAATTTTGGAGGCGCATTGATCTATGAGCTTTTAGAATAAGTTTAGCCGCATTCCTATCCAATTTAATAACTTGGCTCTTTTCCGTGGAGATATTCTCACTATTCAACATCTTTATCTTCTTTTACGTCATGACTTTATCGTTCTAGGAAGACTAAAATTATCTATGCAAAGCACTGTTTTCATTAATCCAATTTCTGCTGATAAATGATAATAATAATAGTAGACATGATGCCTTGTAAAGCGTATCGTTTATAGTACTAATGCATTGCAATGCATTCAAATTAATGACTGCCCGATCGAATCTAACTTATAAGATATCGTTATTGTGACCGTAAATGCTTCTTAAAGCGGCCACGGCTTATCAGCGCTATCTTAGATAGAAGGCGCGTATAAAACTTAAGACTAGTACTTGGCTAGGCTTTACTTTAGAACTAGAATACCATGAATAACCTTTTATGGCATTAACAATGGAAAAAATATCAGTACTGATCTGATAAGATTTCAATATAGGTAAACAATGTAAAGTTTGCCTAATGATATATGCTAAAAGAGAAACATCTATCACCATGGCGACTGACAAAAGACATCAGTTAATCGCAAGTCAACATAGATTGCCATAATTAAAACTTATTATAGTTAAAAATATCATTGCGTCACAGGTGAACTCCAATAGTTTAATGTTATGAGTTGTATAGAAGATAATAACAACATAATAAGATTTTATTGTTTCATTCAAACTGAACACATGTCGAAGGTATATTACCATACATTTCCGTCCGCTATCCCACCGGCTATTTAGCGAATGTTAATGATAAATCAACATAAATCGATTCAAATCGATGTCGACTTTTAGCGAACCGATCCCACCGTCATAACACTATACTTACGACTCACATTACGATGCCCAGCTAAGAGAGACGTAACAATGTCTGTACTAAAGTAGCACCTTGGGCCGAAGCAAAAAAAAAATGCTAGAATGTATCGATAAAATCGCTTGACACGATAATGTCGGCCGTAAATAATAAAAATATCCACCATAAAGACAATTGATACGTTATGAGTGCCGGCCGTGTTTGGCGGGCCAGTATTTATGGTTAGTGGGGCCGACGACACGGGCGCTCGGGCCGGGGTTCGATACCCGTTTACAAAAACCGAACGGAACGCGGCGTAATATAATGCGGAATGATCGCGCGTAATGTGTGTACGGTGCGAAATATTGCGGTGCGCGCGCGCCGACTGGCAAGATGCTCCATTTGGAGTTTTATTTATATTTTCAGTGTTTAAAAAAAATGATATTGAAAATAATCTGGTTAAAGAGGAAGCTTATCATCATACTTTACTTCAAGCTAAAGTGAGGTAATCATTTCCAAGCAATTTTACCTAATCCTCTATACTTAGTTAGCCAATGTCAGGCCAAATGTAGGGAACTAATACTTTTTAACAGTAACGACGCCGGTTATTTTTTTCTTTCGCTTGATCGTAAGAGAGCTAAAAGAAGAAGCCAAATCAGTCGACAGAGGACACCTTAAAAATATGTCGCCGGAATTCTAACTCATTGTTTTTTGAAGTCGGTATTATAAGACACTATAAATTGGAGTCAGAACACTGAAATGAGAACTTACTCGTCACATACGAAGTTGCGAACGCAAAGATATAAGAGGTGCATATACAATAAGAAAAACATAGAGCCTTTAGCATAAAACATTTTTTTCTTAACTGACTACGATGATGGCTTGGAGTAGCCTTGTCATCATCACCGGACTTGCGGGAGAGCGGATGGCTCTCACCCAAAAACTAATTTCAGATTGGTCTATTGGTAGCAAGCGCTGCGTAAGGACCGAGGGGTCCCCGGTCCGAGTCCGGGGGTGGGCAAAATTTGTGAGTTTTTCTGTAATGAAATTACTCAGCCCGGAGTTAGGAAGTTGACGGTTAAACGCCCGTGCCTCGGAAAGCACGTTAAGCCGGTGGTCCTGCGCCTGATCTCTTATCGGTCATGTCGGATTGCCGTCTCACCGAATTATGAGAGTAAGAGAATAGAGAGTGCACTTGTGCAGTTGGCTGATCTCAGTTGAGATCGGTCGCCATGGCTGAAATCGGTCGGACGCCTTATACATAGTAGAGTATCTTTCAGCCCTGTTCTCGCGTCATCGTCCCACGGCGAAGTTACTTTATAGTCGTGTCATATCGGTTAATGGCGCGGGCTTTGTCGCGCCGCTGCTGCCGCGCGACACCGCCAGAGATGTTTATAAACCTCGCTAGGTACGCCCCGTGACTTCGTTCGTGTGAACGGTGTTAAATATCTATTGGTTAGAATATGAGATCATCCGCTCGGCGTGGGGAGCGTAAATTTGCGCTTTAAAAGCTGAGAACCTCGTTTTTCAATTCTGTTAAGAACAATTTCGACTAGCGACTGATCCAAACAGTCTTAGCAAAGCAGAAATGTAATATAAAGTCGTGCGTTTATTTTCATATACCCTGGTCACAAGCCTATATCTTCCAGGGAATGTTCTAATAACATTTTCAACTAATATTCCTATAGTTTTTTTCCATAAGGGGAAGGTATACAACGAATACTTTTTATTTTCACTTTTTTATGTATTAGGTATGTGAATCAAACATCAAACTTATGTAACTTCTTAATTAACACAAGTAGCTTTAATGATAAACAGGTAACCTAATAGCAGAATCTACCTACACAGACCTGCCCCCTACTTAACGGCAGACAAACACAAAATAGTAATATATCAGAACTTCACAATTCAAGTGGAAGTTACGCGAAAACAAAGTGAAAAGAGATAAATCATGGAAACTTTAAGATGCGCCAAGCGGTCGCGTCTTTATCTAAGGGAAATGCCAACTGCCAAGTGCCAAACTAGTGACGGGTTGCCAAGAATTGTGAGGATTGGATGTTACTCGTAGAGGTAATAATTAGGCCACAAAATCTAAGATCATTGATATGAATACTTGCTTTAGATTCTAGTCTATCTGGATTGAGCTTCGTGCCTGTTGAAATTATATTTGTTTTCTGAACTGTACCAGAGATCATAAAATAGCTTTTCTCCTGACTACAGTGATGGCTTGGGGTAACTTTGTTATCAATGATGATGCCACCATCATCAGTGATGATGACAAGCCTACTCAAGACAAGTGATGGTTCATCACCGGACTTGCGGGGGAGCGGATGGCTCTTACCCCTATCAAAACATATTGTACTTAGCCCAGAGTTATGTAATTGGTCGTGGTTATGTTATACGTATTTATTAGTACATACAATAATGTAGGTTTCTACTCTCTAACTGCCTTGCTGGTCTACTGGTAGCAAGCACTGCGTAAGGAGGACCTAGAGGTCCCCGGTTCGAGTCCGGGGTCGTGCAAAATTTGTGTAAGTTTTTCTGTAAAGAAATTACTCAGCCCGGAGTTACGAAGTTGGCGGTTGTACGCCCCTACCTCGGAAAGCATGTTTAGTAGCCGGTGGTCCAGCGCCCGACCTCTTATTGGTCACGTCGGATAGCCGTCTCATCGAACTATGAGAGTAAGGGAACGGAGAGTGCACTTGTGTTTGCGCGCACACCTGTGCACTATAATATGTCCTACGCACTTGGCTGATATCCGTTGCAAATCGGTCAGACGCCTTATTCTTAATAATGTAGGTTTCACACCTTGGTGGCAAGAAGCAGTCCACCTTTCACAAGAGCTTACCACTCCCGAACTGTAACTAGTTTAACCTGCCAGTGGAGAGAACAGTCCTCTATACAGAGTACCTTCCCAGCCCTGGTAAGCAGTGTCGGAACTAGCCTTTTATCCGCCCGGTGCGAGCTTTAAAAAATACGCCCTTGAGCAATAAGACTCAGGATACAGGTCTGGTCATTTCTGCGCCCCTCCAGGGTCTGCGCCCTGTGCCTGGGCACCGCTGGCACCGCCCTAGTTACGGCGCTGCTGGTAAGGGTATAAGTCACCCCTGCCTTTCATTCGCTGTTTGGTATTCCGAAGGCCGCTCGCCGCGGGTGATTGTGCCCTTTGATCCAACTATTTATTGCCACTCAACAAACTAACATTGTGCCCTGTTTACATAATGCGATCTGGTGGACAGAGCCATGTAAATGGTGTTATGACATGAGGTTTATGTAACGGTTTTATATGAAACTGAGTTCAATAAGTTTTGAATTTTTTGCTTTTGAGTATAAGATTGGAAATATTCTAACAGTATACCTACGTAAGCAACTAGGTTAAAGCGTAACATATAAGGCGTTCGACCGATTTCGGCCATGGCGGCCGATCTCAATTGAGGTCAACCAAGTGCGCAGGACATATTATAGTGCACAAGTGTGCGCGCAAACACAAGTGCACTCTCTATTCCCTTACTCTCATAATTCGGTGAGACGGCAATCCGACATGACCGATGAGAGATCGGGCGCAGGACCACCGGCTTAACGTGATTTCCGAGGCACGGGCGAACAACCGCCAACTTTCTAACTCCGGGCTGAGTAATTTCATTACAGAAAAACTCACACAAATTTTGCCCGACCCCGGACTCGAACCGGGGACCTCTCGGTCCTAACGCAGCACTTGCTACCAATAGACCATCGAGGTAGAGAATCAAGGTAGTCGAAAGCGTAACATATGCTAAGTACGAAGTTAAAATTTCGTCACTAATGTTATAAATTTCCATATAGCCGAATTGAATTTCAGATAAAATGTATATGCCATAGCTTGTGACTCTTCCTGCTCCAGGAAATGACAAACACGATACTAAGTATGATTTAAGTGCTAGAGAGAGAAGAAAAATAAATGTATTCAGAGCATTAAAGGTAAGGAGCACTGTACATCATAGACACTATAAACTAAATATAATAACATCTTACTTTAGAATCATAACGCTGACACGTTAGGAAAAAAAATATTTCTTAAGCTATATTTGTAATGTCAGTTCAGCACTGGTTATATGGAATTGCCCAGGATTGCATAAGGTTAGGAACTTGCGTTACAAATTCGCAATTTCGTATTCTGAACCAGTTTGCTTCACAACGATCTGTTAATGTGTCTAAAGACTTCCACTACTAGGGGGTGATTCAGAATTTATCGCAGGTAATTAAAAAGAAGACAGACGAATAGGAATGGCGATCTGAATGTGCTTAGAACATTAAATGTTTTCTAACTTCCTGTCTAATTTAGCACAATGAAGTTAGTAAGCTTACTAGAGATCAGAGTGCTCTCGAAAAAGGTTGTATAAATATTACTCCTTAAAATAACATTGAAAACTTTGTAATGGAATTTGAAATTCGCTAAGCGATACAACCATTTATCAAACATAAGACGGAAAAAAATAATTAATTAATCAATTATTTATATATCTATCTAATAACAAATATAATCTCATAGAAACGCCAAAACGCGGTAGAATAAGAATGTTTACGGGCGACAAATCGTTCCCCCGTCCCAAAGTAATTTACTTACACAGATAGAAAAGAATCGTAAAAAGCTTCCTCTGAATTTTTCAGGGGCCAAAGTGTAGGACACGTCTCACGTAACGGGCCCAATAAAAAGACACGAGTAAATGTAAATCTCATAGCAGTTGCGGTTAGAGGCGTCGTTAGAAAAAATAAAGTGTCCCATCAAAGGGCAGGGCCGCGACCCGCAGTGTTGCCAGGGGCTGTGGTTTGGGTGTTTTTCAGTTCCGTTATTTAGAATAGGATTCGGGATTTTCGGGATGGAAGACTTAAATTATTGATCGTCTATCTTAGAGTCAACGTTATGTTAAGTGGACGCAGAGTTAGCCTTTATACTGAACGATTGATAGTTTCAGAAAAACAGACTTTGACGTTGTATGTTCGTAGGTATCTGAGATATTTTTCACATTTGTGGATATGGCCACCAATACACTCGTATGTGGTATGATAAGGATGGTTAGATTCGTATCGGTTGATCGACTTCCTTTTTGCTGCTAAGTTTAGTTTGGCAGAAAAATACGAGTAAATCAAGGTCCAAGTTAGTACTTACATTTACAGGGTACTTGTATAAACTCTAGCTTTAGTTTTGGATGGTTTGGAAATCCAATGATTCTTTATCGTTTTTCTTGGATATCAAAAATATTTTTTATAAGCAACCACGCGGATTAGCCTTTTAAAAATAGCTTTATCCTCGGATACAACGAGGAAGTATTTTTACAACCGGTAGATTTAGAGTAACGTTGGCAACATCGCTTGGGGGCCATTTGTAATCCCATCGAGTTCCGAAGTCAGGCGAGGTGGCGCGCGAGTTTGTGTTTTATTGATATTTTAGCAGCAGAATGATTTCGCAGTGGTACGACTCTCGCGGCGACCGTTAGTATTGATGGCCGGCCGGGTGGCGTACTTGGGGAAGTAGACAGCTATCTGAAAGTTCCTGAAAAAAAAGGAAGGATTTGAGGGTAGTTTACAAGCACGTAAGTTGGTAGTATCCTGAAAATTAGGAAGATGAAAAACGTGAATATTTGGAAAATACAAGCAACTTGTATTTTGGTGAAAAAGGAGTTATATAATTAGGTACTAGGAACCAGAAGAGGGTAGTTTAATACTAGATGCATATTTGAAACGCATAAATTGTCCTGTGTAGATCGAAATGATCGATGAATGATGAATTTAATGTATAAACTTCCTTATTTGCAAAGAAGTAGAGTTAGACGCTAATTTTCAATAATCACGTAGACTTACTTTCATAAACTCGTAGATACCTGAGTTTTCTATTTAGTGCATTTTAATGCAGCACGGAAAGAGGCAACTGAGGGCTTACACAAAGTAACAATATCAAAACGATAACGAAGTTCGAAAATCATAAAATGTTATGACATACTTTGTCTACAGGCCTTGCTTTTTCCAGAATGAGGTGACTACAGCATCTCTTAAGATAAGCATCTTAATGTTCTATGTTTGTGTAACAAATAATTGTTTTAAACTTTGAATTTCATTAAAACTCTTTCCTGAATTTGTCCCTGGCCTCTTGCCCGGGACACCAGTTTGGATATACCCAACCCTCGGTTCACTGAAACATTCACAGTAACGACACCTCGGGTCCCTAACGCACGGTTATGATTGGGCTTTACGACATAAGCATTGACGATTTATCGACGCATTTTAGGATTAAACTGTTTGATTTCTTAGTACAGGGTTGCGGAGATATGATGATGGCATTATTTCGTATGAAAGTCGCCTTGGCTTCATGTTGGTTGATGTGGATTTAAAACACTACATCTATACAAATAAATAAAATTGAAGTGTCTGTTTTTAATATTAAAATGAAGAGTTTTTACTCAATGGGTACCTATATCAGGCACCAACATTTTTGTCTGTCTGTCTGTTTGTCCCCGCTAATCTACGAAACGGCTGGACCAATTTCGACGGGACTTTTATTAATACATAGCCAATTTTACAAGGTACGTTATAGACTATTTTAATTTCCACATTTCCACGCGGACGAAGTCGTGGGCGGTCGCTAGTATAAAATTAACGACTTCAAATGTTCATGAACGATAATCGCCACATTTGTTGCCGTTGTAGATGCAACTGCAAAGTTAACCCGACCCAGTTTCGAAATTATGGGGCTCTTAGTACAGGATCATTAAGTAAGTGGTAAGTGGCTATCGCAAGGATTTCATTTAGATTTATCACTAATATACATAAAACAGGCCTCTATATAGGAATAAGTACTAATTAGGAATGTAGGTTTCGTAAGAATTACAACTCAGCATAATTAGATATACATTTCCTAATTTTGAACGCTAACTTTAGTGCATGAGTTAAGGTAGGTACTAAGTCTAGTTGTCCTTTTACTGTTGGACGTAGGCCCGCTCTTATAGCCCATCAGTGGACCCATTTATAGGCTGACGATGTTGATTATGATTCTTATACTGTTACACTTAGAAATGCTTCATCTAATTCCATATTTCCTAGATCAGCAAAAAATCATGTCCATGTCATCAAATTAAATAAAAAATATAGCGTCTAAATCTACATGACTTACGAAGTATAAATATGAATTAAAAAGGAATAAACTTTAGTGCACTAGTCTAATACTGATTTTTTTTGTTATCATTATAGAATAGGTCATCACTATTACAATCTAGTCTTGAAAGACTAATGAGTAACTTGTGTTTAAACTAAACTGCTAAAATAAGTACTTATAACATTATAGTAGATACTATACTGAAACATAAAAAAGTGTTCATATTTTATTACATTCTCTACATTTTTTCCTTTCCTAAGTGGCATGTCTCATTGTTATAAACATCTAATTCCACGATCATGTTCTCAATTCGCGCCGTGTCCCACATAGTTGTCTGTAGCGTGTTGTCCACCGAGCCCCCCGGGACGTCCCGTAATTACGAGCCTTTGTCTCGCCGTAAATAAATAAATAAATAAAGCGTGTTTATGGGCGCGACACGCGGACAAACTTATTGCGATCGTCGCCTGACATACGGCGACTTATGATGGCCAATTCGGAGTTTAGAGTCCCTTGGAGATGATTTTTGTTTTGTTCCTTGAACTTAATAAGTTGTAACTTAGTCATCTTTCGGCGGAATTTTAAAACGAATTGATTGATTGTGATTGCGATAATTTCGTTAAAAATTTCTGAGGGATTTTGCAAAACAACGCCCAAATATCTAATTAATATTTTAGTACGCGGTCGTTATTTTATATATCATTCATAATGTTGCTAAAGTATCTTTAAAAAAGATACTTTAGCAACATTATGAACTGTGTATAACTCACATTAAAAGCTATCACGGTACTGGCTTTTTCTGAGCTAATAGACGATGGTAAAACTAGTTCACTCTTCTTCTTAATTGACTTAATTTAAAATGTAAGTAAGTATAGTTCGTTCAGACCTTGTTTAGATCTCTTATTTCTGAACGCAATAGTTCAACTTTAATCATATTTATAAAAAGAAATAGTTATTGTAGTTTCGTCCAACATAGTCCAACCCTCCTTCCATCCGTTGGTACTTACCAAAAACCTGAAGAAACAAGAGTTATAGCTGTCCAAGGAACTAAGCACCTTAATGTTAAATTAGGCGATCCATCTACGGGCTGGGCGTTAGGGCGCGATAAATTAGCACGGGGACACAGGGATAATAAACTGGGCGGAATGGCGACGGCAAATAACTTGTTAGGAGTTGGTCTGTCCTCCCCTATTGACTAATTACGACACTTTGTTGTTGGAAGCTAGGAGAGGAAGGAAGGATGGTGTTGGGGATCGGTAAGAATGTGTTGAGTTTATGGATGTTAGAATAAATGTAAATGGCAGTATAAACCAAACAGTTTAAGATGTCATAGATTGTTGTATAGGAGATTCAACTGATGGCGCCACCGTCTATGGCGGTCGGTTTTTACTTCTTGTACTACTGTCAACGTCTTATGTATATCGTTATAATAAATCTCATTGTTGCTATTAAATCCTAGTTTATTTTGCCCTAAATCCTTCAATGGACTTGCAGGTCATTGCAGGTTAGTTTACATATTTTGTGCGATTAGCTGAAAGTTTGATAGTAGAAACAGTTGAACTTGACGCTAAATAGTAAATGTCTTTACTATCATTACATATTATTATTCGTAAGTCTTTAAAACTACACAACGGATTTCGATGCGGTTTTTTTAAATGGAGGATTTAAGAGGAAGGTTTGTATGTGTAATAGTTACTAGTATAGTATAAAGAAAAGTCGCTTTCCTCGTCTGTCTGTCTGTATGTATGGTATGCTTAAATCTTTAGAAATACGCAACGGATTTTGATGAGGCTTTTTTAATGATAGAGGGATTCCAGAGGAAGGTTTTTAGGTCAATAGTAGTTAAGAAAACCTGGATTCAACCCCTAGAAGTGAAATCGTTTTCTGCTCGTGTGAAGGACAGAATAAATTAGGTACATTCTACATCTAGAAGTCAAATATTTATTTATCGGTTCAGTTTTCGACCGGAAGTAAGTTCCCGTAACTAAGTAAAACCACTTAAAGATGGTAGGTTCAACCTCTTTCACGCAAAACGCATAACTTTATAGACACACTTATCATAACCTAATCATAAATTCAAATCAATAATAATAAACAGATGTCTTTACTTTACCTGGACCCAATATCGAACCCCGTACCCCAATAACAATAAACACCAGCAAGCTACTTCCCTGCGGAGTAAGCCTGGTAGTCCTGCGTCGTAATCTAATTTGGTCCCCATACTGCGGGAAAATATGAAAACAACAGTATTGAGAAACGATTATTGGGTACCACGTGCGTTTGGGCCAGAGTTCGAATCCCGTAAACCATAAGGCTACTTCGGTGAAGTGGTTTCTTAAGAAATGGGACATTTAAATAAAGTGAATAGAATATGTCTAGGTTTTTTGTCTAGTTAGGTGCAAATACTATACTTAAAGCTCAGAATCTTTAGTAGTAAGACAGTAACAATCTATTTATAAAATGATTGTTTGTTTTCCTAACTGACATACGATGATGGCTTGGAGTAGCCTCGTCATCATCATCATCACCGAACTTGTTGGGGAGCGGATGATGGCTCTCACCCCTAAGTATAAAATCACATAGTTTGGCTTATGTTGACTAATGTACAAGACTTATTATAAATGCGAACAAAAGTAACTCTGTGTACCCTGTAAACTACTGACCCTATTTAATGTACACAAAATTAGAAAACAGATAGTGTTTAAAGGCAATTTTTGACTAAATCTGGGCAGAAAAGCTTGTCCTTAACAAAATTGATGACCGCTAAATAAACTCACAGAGGAGTCTAAGTGATTGTTTATTTCTTGGATTGCACCCAAAAAATCGACGTTAGGATCGAAGTATAATATAGTGCGACTGTTAAAATGCGGTACAAAAGCTTTACACATCGCGCTTTTACCAGTAGGTTCTTCACCCTAGCTTCCTAGGCAGAAAACCGGACTGTACTAATACAATTTCGGCCTATCCCGAGCACTCGAGGCAACATCGGCGGCTCTTCTCACCGATAACGCAACAGCGCGTCTATCAGCCTAATCTACTGGTGCGCGCGCGCATAAATCGGTGCGCGGGCGCATGTCGACACGGATGCACACTCAGCGCGATAGCGCGGCCGCGGTGACAAATACCGGCCGCGGCGTTCGCGAAATTACGGTGCAGCCAGGATTGCAAAAAAAAAAGGAATAAAAAGTATTACATGACATCGTCGATGCGAAACAGCTTTTATTTTTTCCTAATTGACTTAGGATGATGGCTTGCTTTGTCATCATCACCGGACTTGCGGGGGAGCGGATGGCTCTCACCCCTGCGCGAAAAAGCGTCGATGGCCGAGTTGTTACGAGTGGTTACTATCAGTGATACACACTGACAGCCGTAGATATTTCATTACAGAAATGTAAACTACAGAAAATGATGACGCACTGGCAATTAATGTAAATTTTAAAGTGCTCAAGCTTGCATTAGCTGTTCTAATATTTAGATAAACGGAAACACACAGAACACCCGTCCTTCTAGGAATTGCGTCCAGGCGTGCATTACCATCACACCAAACCAGCATCTATGTATTGAATCCGTCGAATTTTATTTCACGAGCTAACTGTAAATGATCTCTCAGTTCCTCGTAGTTTTACATAGAGAAAGAAGATAACAGGTTTATAGCTCGGTCATTGTACAAATTTATGTAAGTTTGCACATTAAATTTTGAATCATTAGTTAAGATAATGTAACATATTTAGTGTTCACTATAATTATTTTGTAAACCAATTTAAAAATCGCACCCAAGTTCGTCGGTCGACCGATACAATAGGTATCATGAACAAGTGAAATACGATCGTTCTCGCCGGACCCACTCTTTATCTTACAAACCACCTTACATTGCTGCTTTTTTCATCCTACTCGATTCTGGTACAGTTCAAAGCCAGCAAGTTATAACGACATAGCGATATAGAAGTAGAGGTGACAATCAGTTCCAGGATTCCTGGTAGGGGTCGTGTTATCGAATTACGATTTACAGTGCAGAAAATATCTGTTGAAGCGCATGTCGGCTTAGTATTTTTTATCTTTTGCCCAAAGTATTGTTTCGCAACTTATGCGCTGTCGTAGGACGCCGGCGGTATCGTGGGGTGGGTTTCTTTGATTTAGAGACGCTTTGATGGGAGTTTATGTGCTTTTGGAGACAATGACACAATCAGACGGATCTGTGTTGGAAATATGTATGTAAGACATTGGGTAGGAGTATACGGTTCGAAATTGGGTGTTTATTGAAATATTTTTTGTGGTGTTGACAAATAATGATGACTTTACATGAGAAAAGCTACTGAAACGATTTTAAACATGTTCAATTTTTTTTTTCATTAGAACGTTTGAAGTTCAGAAATCTTTGACTATTGACCCATCCTGACGTTCTAAGTCATGTATTCGTTTTATTCATTAACAGAGTTTTCATGATTGTTACCAACTTATAAATTAAGAAGAATGTAGTAAAATTTGGCGCCCTGGTGTTTCTAACGGAGTAATTTCGGCTGCTAATAGTCTTAAGTAGGACGTTCTTAATTTATGGACCAAGAAGCAAATTGTGCTAAGACCATAGTGTCATCTCTGAGACCATTCTAAGCTAAGGGGTGAGAGCCATCCGCTCCCCCGCAAGTCCGGTGACGATGACGAGGCTACTCCAAGCCATCATCGTAAGTCAGGAAAAAAAAAGTGAGACCATTGTCAGATATTTCTCAGGCTGCCTCATTTCTCAGAGGCCTCACAGAGATGAGTAAGCTCTTGTCTCGCAAGTGATCATGTCGCGTTTCTCGGTACGACTGGCTTCATTAATAATCGCTTGCAAAGTTTCGGTCGGACCACGCAGTAATTATTCATCGATGCCGTAGGGTTGACTCCGAGCATCAATTGGTACTCAGTTTTGTATTAGTGGTAGGATTATTACGTGGTATGTATTTTCTTTTAGAGGTTAGAGAATTTCGATCCCCCGCAAGTCCGATGATGATGACGAGGCTACTCCAAGCCATCATCGTATGTCAGTTAGAAAAAACAAATATTCGGAGTGTGCTCTAAATTTATAACATTTATTTATTTATTTATTTATTCAACAAATCTTTTTCTATCCTTACAGGCTAACTTAACCTAGTGCGATAGAACAGACTATACTATTTATATAAAAAAAAACATAGAACCCGGGTAGTGGTAGTGTTCTATTGTAATTTATTACATTATTATTATTATTTTAAAAACATATTTCTTGCATAATATACGTAATGGATGGCCTTTTACTGCCCTGAAAGAATCAGAAAACACAAGATTAAGTTCTTAAGTTTTGATATGAGTTTTAGAGAGATTAAAATGTAAACCTAGGTATATCAAAACGAGTTATTAAACGTAAATTGGTTATACGGTGCATGCTGGTTGCTTAGTCCTTAAAGCTACTGTCCAGAGTTTCTTATTTATTAGTTAACTAAAATTTATCAATGTGTTGAAATAATAAAAATAAAATCCGAATATTCAGAAAATGTGATCCTCATCAATAGAAGTCAGCAAAAATATTTAACACAATGATGCTACACGCATTAACCGGATGAATAAATCGTTTAGCAACGACCCAATGGCTCTATGAAACGTTAATAGACCCAAAGGCCTTTTAATATTGTGACACCCTCACTCCGTAATTACGTGACAGCCCTATCATTTAGCATCCAGTGTCAAGAGTGACCGTTCGTAAATTATTTGTTCAAATTTAGAACGAGATCGGTTAAACGTTTCGGGGCATCAATAAGTAATACCCGTCCAGTTTGAATAGACCTCGCTCCCTCCTTCAAATGGAAGGTTTTGCGGTTGTGTTTACAGAGTGGAGGGGTCAACTGAATTTGGTGGTTTTGTAATGGCGGATTGCAATTACTTGGACTGCCAGTGACAAATGTTTATGTGTTTGTCACTCGGACCATCGAGGGGATACCGCGCGGCTTTTGTTTCCTCCGCGCGGGGTTCCGAACGAGTTTGGAGTTTAATGACCAGGTAGATCGATGGTCGCGGATGTTAATTGCAAAGGTATCGATTCGATAATCTTTCGGATTGTGTTTTGTGACCGGCGCCGGTCGGGTTTGTTGTTTTTATTTTGTGCGGTTCCGAATCGAACTGGGATACATTCTTTCGTGTTGTTAAAGATGGTGACATTTCATTTGATTTATACGTCAGCACAATCGGTTAAATCCAATTCCGATGAATTATAAAACTTATAAAATCTAATCCTCTTGATATCTAATCGCACACAAATCGTAAGACGACTTGATCTAGATGAAGTCATAACTTCCAAGAGACTTAAAAATAAATAAGGTTTGATGATAACCACCAATTCATAATATTGGCGCAATGAAATCGGGGTATACTTAATGGTATTTATTTCATTAAAATACATATACACGTCCGACCGATTACGGCCTCGGCGGCCGATCGATCTCAATGGAGATCAGGCAACTGCGCTGGACATGATCGATGAGAGATCAGGCGCAAGACCACTGGCTTAACGTGCTTTCTGAGTTACGGGCGTGCATTCGCTAACTTCCTGACTCCGGCTCAGTAATTTCTTAACAGGAGACCTCTCGGTCCTAACGCAGCAATTGCTACCAACAGACCAACGAGGCACGTTACGTTACGTACATATATCCAACATACACCGTGAAATTTTAGTGGTTGTTTTCCCGCAGTAAAATGATTCTATCTTAGTAGCACGAAAGATGTGTGCAGTTCTTTTTTGGTAAAATCAATAAATGCCGTTTTTACGAAAGGTTTAACCGTAACTCAAAAACACGTTCGAACCGCTTTATGACTTATGGTGTAGAGCTTCTTTAGCTTTAAGCATCGATTTCATGAGGCAAGCAGTACCTGAACACGTCACATCTTCAAAAACAACGATAGCTTCTCTCGTTTTCGAGTTGGAAAATTATTATTCTGAAAAATCGGTAAAAAAATTTTTTTTTTTTCGAGGAATAATTTGCATGATTCGATAGTATTACTAAAGGCAAGTCGTTCTGCCACGGGAAAACAACCACTAAAATTTCACGGTGTATATGTACGTAACGTAACGTAACGACATTTGTCTCCCACAAACTCAGCTACCAAAAGGGAAAGGGTCCTATAATAACATGTAACGATGTTTCCTTCTTACGAGCAAGTTTAGTACACAATCAGACGAGCCGTCGTTAAGCTCGGAGCACAATCATCGGTCACCCATCAACACGACACTACGGGTAATCACCGGGGTTTGTACAGAAGGTACTGGGTTTGGTTATTTGAATGGTGAGGAAAAGAAAAATAAGAAATGTTTTAACTTGTGCCACGTGATGAATAGAAGTTAAAGCAAGATGATTTTCCATTAGAAACATATAAAGAAAGAAAAGGTTTATTTAGTGAAAATACTTATACTAATAATAATAATAAAGTATGTATGTATATGAAAAAAGTTTTAATCTGTGCCAATAAAAAGCTATGCCTTCAGCATATGCCTTGGAATTGCAGACTCCACGACACTTGGTTGGTGTTTATTTGAATGGTGAGAAAAGTTTTTAACTTATATGTAAGCGTCGATGGCCGAGTGGTTAAGGTCGTTGCTTGCCATGCAAGAGGTCTCCAGTTTAAACCCGCCAGGTACCAATGTGTTCAGTGTTAGAAAGTTCGGGTCGAAAGTTTGGGTATTAAACGAGGTATCATGATTAGTGAGTACCTTCTTAAATTTATCTATACTAATATTATAAAGCTGAAGAGTTTGTTTGTTTGTTTGTTTGTTTGTTTGTTTGTTTGTTTGTTTGTTTGTTTGAACGCGCTAATCTCAGGAACCGCTGGTCCGATTTAAAAAATTCTTTCACTGTTGGATAGTCCATTTATCGAGGAAGGTTATAGGCTATATTACATTTTCAAAAAAAGTAGGGATCCGTACGAAAAACCCAAATTTGTCTAAAAAAAATCAAATTTCAAACAAATTTTTACAATTTGTTTTGACAGGACGAAGTCTGTTGGGTCAGCTATTGTTCATAAAATTACACATAGATGGCATCGTGCTTTGTACAGCATGCCATAAATGCTGTCAAGTTTGATATAACATGAGTACCTACGTGATAAGTTTTTTGGTAGTTCAAAAGATGGCACTGTGCTCTACGTATTACTTCGATATTATATTGTGGAAAAGTTTGTATGTAGGTATACCTACCATACGTCAAATATGTGAAGTTTGTCTTTTGGAATTGATAAATTTGGAGTACCATTAAATTACGTAAATTACTAGAAGGGTTCTGAATCGACAACATGTATCGAAAATATTCTAATTGTCACCTTTTTTCTATTTTAATTTAACAAAATAGTGTCACCTAATTGACATATTTTTAAGCTGTCAAATTAACGAGAGCATTCAAATTTCCATAATTGCCGAATTGAAGAAGGTTGGTTGTCAAAAAATACATTGATATTAATACTCAAGGGTTTGGTATCAGAAAAAAGGATGAGATGATTACAATGCGATTAATACATTGTATGCACCAACCGGGTATTAAATATTCAATCAAATTGAACAAATTCAATATTGAGTTCAAAAAATAATATGAAAATCAATATAAAAGTATAGCATAAGCATATTTAATTTGGTAAAGCATAAAATTCGAAAAGAGAAAATGAGGGGTTTGCCAGGGATTAAGAAAGAACATGATTCAAGCACACAGTAAAAGCGTCGAACGTTCGTACATAGGTATGAATTTAAAATTTGAAAAACACAGTGGTACGTGGCAGGGTTTGAAGTGGCGACCTCTTGCATAGCAAGCAAATACCTAAACCACTCGGCCATGGACGCTTTTTTCCTCTCTAACTATAAACTGCTACCTGGCTTTGGAATAGGACGTCCTTTATTTCACATTGATCGATGAACAATTAGGATTACTTGAAGATGATCTATTTAATATGAGGAAGCTGTTCACTATAAACATAGATTTTAGGATTTCGTACGTCGAAAAGAATAACCGAACCCCTTATATAGGATCCGTTTATCATCGTCAATTTTTGTCAAGGAGAAAATATCAAACTGAAAGTTACATCAAATACTCAGGTCTACTGTCCCTTCGCCTGAGCCAACACAATCAAAAGAAATATTCATTTATGCTGCCAATTTTTGACACTCGCAAAGGGAACTACTATCTGCGAAGTACTCAGATTCTCAAAATTTAGAATAAAGCAACGTCAAGTACAGAGAATTGCGTAAACTTTAAAAATAAATTGCGTTGTGCGAGTCCGTCTTGCACTTGGACTTTTCTTTTTTTTTTCTTTTCTTGGGTTCTATTCCCACTCAGCACAAATATTTCTGCGATGAATATCGATGTCTGTTCCGTGTCTGGTTGTGCTATTTAAATATTTAAATGTATACCACTGTTCTGATAAAAACAAGTGCTAAAGCTTCTTACCACAGGATCAGATCAATTAATGTGATGTTGTGTAATATACTTATTTATTACTACACGATAAACAACAGATGATGATGATGATAAAAACCAAAATAATTTTGTTTTAAATGTTTCTTCCGGTTGACTAACTTCTTAAGTGGCAGAAAAGATTTTGACGGGACTACGACTTTTAAGTTAAAAAAAATCAAAATCCTGTAGTTCACGCGAACGAACTTATTTATTACTACACGATAAACAACAGATGATGATGATGATAAAAACCAAAATAATTTTGTTTTAAATGTTTCTTCCGGTTGAAGACTAACTTCTTAAGTGGCAGAAAAGATTTTGACGGGACTACGACTACTTTTAAGTTAAAAAAAAAAACAAAATCCTGTAGTTCACGCGAACGAAGTCGCGGGCACAGCTAGTATATAATATACAGGCCTTTACATCTACAATAGATCATTTATGTAGCATCTCGCGGTCTATAACGGAAGCTGCGCTCGTGGCTGTACAAGCCGATGCGAGACTAGATTTTACGTCCACATTTGCAGCACAACGCCATCAGCGTTCAGTTCACCGTCTTAAATTTACAAGATCATACTTCACGTCGTAGAAGAGTTTGTTTTTATCCTAACTGACATACGATGATGGCTTGGAGTAGCTTTGTCATCATCACTGGACTTGCTGGGGAGCGGATGGCTCTACCCCTAAGAAAGGCGCGTTATCATCATCATCATCAGCCTCTTATTGAAGCCCATTGTAGGTAAGATATAATAAAAGGATATAATTGATACGGTTGTTAAAAATGTCTGATTTCTTAAAATTAAGTTCCGTAGTCAGTGTACCTATTCACATTCTTTGGCCGCTAACTAAGTCGCGCCTTCTGTACGTAATTTATTATTTCTCACGTGTAGCGCGTTGTGCTATTGTGTTTGTGTTCGTCCAAATGCGCCATAAACTAGTTGCCGACTGCCGAATGACATTACCGAGGACGTGCTGTCTTGGTGGGGCTGCGAGAACAGCGAAAAGAGGAGATGAAAAATAAGAAAGTGTCTTTCTTCAGCAGGCTGCACCGTCATTTTATGATATTGACTGGCTCGGCGGAACAGTGGTCGGTGACTCAGGGTCAATACCTACCTACCCGGGACAAATATTTGTGTGACGAACATCGGTGTTTGTTCATTTGTGTATCCGCTGTTGAATCTCATATCTGTAACACAAGTGCTTAAGCTACTTACCATGGGATCAGATCAATGTATGTGATGTTGTGTAATATATTATGTTGTCCAAGTCACTCTATTACTTGTTATCCAATTAACTTTTTATTATTATAGGTTTAATGACCTTTAATAATAAAAAAGTGATTTGGTCTTCGATAAAACACTTGAATACAAAATACATTACTTACCTACCTGTATTCGTAGTGCCCTGTTAAAACAGTCAAAGGCAGAATTATAGAAGAATTTCGTTTAGATGGAAAGTCTTGTTTGGACATTATGTTTGGACATCAGCGTTATAAGGATACATTTAATCGATTGCCAAGAGAGATTGGCATACTCGCAAAAAGGATCGCAGGCAGAAGCAAGTCACTAAAACTATAGAAGGGCCCGCGGTCCTTCTGGCCTCATAACCCCGGTCCAGCGGAGGGCGTCGTTAGGGCAGCAATCATTCTCGAGCTCCCGACTATCGCGTAATTAACCAATGTCCGTCGGTCCCCAACCACACCGACTAGGATAGCTGGAAGGGACAGGGTCTTCTATAAAAAATTAGGTAATACATATTCTCTAATCCCCTTTATTATAAAATAGAAATAATCAATAGAGTAGTGACTTGAACTTCGTGACCCTATAGAATTACTTTTCCAGTTTTGTTAGTGGTATTAAAAATAAATTCGACTAAGCTACATCCAGTTGTTTGTTTGATTTAACTAATTATGTGGATTGGTTCAGTTTATGCACACTTCGCTATAAGGTACCGATTTTTTTTTAGCAACTTTCAGTATCCACTGATCTCCACTGGTGGTAAGCAGCCGAGAGGTCTACAACGAGCATTCAAAAGGCACAATAAAATCTATTGATTAATTATGTTGAAGGCGATAGGAAGGGTGAAGACACACTGACTACATAGATGCCTTTCCACGCCCCGCCTAAGGAGCGAAAATCTTGAAACCATAAAATTGGGTTTCGCTAAATATGTGAATCAAGTAGAGACTGTCTCCAATGCTATAAGCCCGCTTGTGGCCATTATTAAGTTACATTATAATTTTGCAATGTTTCTTTTTTGGTATTCTGACGACATATGTGGTGTGCATTTGGAGAGGCCTGTGTCCAGCAGTGGACAGAAATGGGCTGATGGCGATGATGATGATGAATATTTTCTTCCTATAAATAAGTGTTAGAGTAAAAGGTATTATAATAATGCACTGAACAGTGGTACAATCTCTTCCAGTGCCAATTTTTTCTCAATATCCGTCGGTGTCGGTGCCAATATGCGCGCTTCATTAGTCGTACAGAGTCGCGCCTGCGCACAGTACCGATCGCTAGTGCTGTCCCACTGCGGGACATGACGGGACAGTCATAAGAACAATTACCTTTGTTAACGTAAGTATATAGAGATATTAAAAAATGAAGCCTATTGGAATCAATTTGTTCAATGTGTTTACATTTTGATGTGGTTTATTTATTTTTAATTTAAATGATATAGGTACACTTACAGGTTACTGTCATAAATAAAAATAATAAAAAAAAAATATACGTTTATTTTTCCTTCACAATTTAGGCAAATGCAGGTACTATTTTAGTTCTAAGAACAAAATCTATGTGACTGCACATGTAAGATAATTAACCAGATATTGTTTAGTTTCAGATTATCTTTAGATGAAAGGTGTAGACTAATTGTTTTGGTACGACATTTTCCACTAATGAGTCTGCGTAAAATGGCTATCTAATGAAATATGCTATACTCTTTTTCAGCTAAGATGATCCCTGTGACACTTCATTGTGTTCTGAATCACGCATCTTACGATTGACAAACGAAAATAATTTTATTGCACACTTTACACTTTACACACAATAAAATAACTTACACTTTACACACAATAAAATTATTTTCGTTTGTCAATCGTGAGATGCGTGATTCAGAACACAATGAAGTGTCACAGGGATCATCTTAGCTGAAAAATACTATAATAGACGTGTTTTCAGTTGCGTAGACACACATTTCGCATTTTCAAACCATACACATTGGGTATACGAGAATTTTCGCTCAAAGTAAAGGCCTCTTCTGGCCATTTTTTATTGAGTTTCAAAATAAGGGTGTCACATGTACCTAATTATATATTTTATGTATTATTATGTAGTGTGACTAGCAAAATAAATAAATAAATAACTAATAAGTGTTAAGATTCAACTTTGCGAATCGGGACGTCCCTTTCCTAAACTGGGACACACATACGAGCACAACACTATGTACCACCGTCCCTCATCCCGCTGATGAGCTACTGAGGACCGAAGGAAATGAGTTCACACGAAAACGAAAGCTTACGACTTAGGGAACACATTAAGTGGGAGTCTGTGACGCCATGTCACCCTTCAAGAGGGAAAATGCATTTCGTTTTGCAGATGCTGGTGAGCTTTTGTTTAGAAATGAAGTAGTGATTAAGGAAAACATGTTGTTAGATACGTCCTACATGTAGAAGTAGGGATTATAACAGTAATCTTCAAAACCGCGATAAAAAGAGTAGCGAGTACAGCTACTTACTGCCTGGTAGAATCTAATTATTAGGTACTTATGTGACGATTTATAAATGCATGTAAATTGCCTATAATAAATAAAGATAATTTGATTGATTGATTGACATTTCAACTGGATTGCACCAGTCAGTGCCGAGCGATCTCCCGAACGAACGAGGAAGCAAACAGTCATCATATCGAGAAAAAATGGAGTATGTTAATAATGTGCTTAAAAATTGCACTTTGGATGGTTGAAAATGTTATGTATAAATAGTAATTTATTAATTCAATGTATTTTGGTAAGAAAACCGCATAGTAGGTTTACCGATATTATAAAGTGGTTAACTTCCTCGTTCATTTGTATTTTTTTTTGTACAAGCTCTGTGTTGCATGCTCGTTTAATTTATACCCTTACCTACACTTTCCCTACTTAATTTTTTGTTCCGACTAGATTTATAACAAAAAAAGTGTTGTGACAGACTATTTTATTGCGACTTGCAGATTCCAGAAACACACAAAAGCTCGTAAAGATGGCGGATGGACGCACGGTAGTTTGCTCTGACTTATGTGTTTCACTTGCAATAAGTGAAAATTAACAGTCATCAAGTAGGTATGTTATGTTAGGCCTTGAATTAGGTACCCTAAGTACTGCACTGACATATATTTGTCAGTTGGGTAATTGCTAGCTTGCCACTTAGAAACGGAGGAGACGTGCACAGTCAGGTAGTAATTTCTGTAGATACTTGGACAGTCATGTGTATAGGACTATAGGTGTATAATATCATATGTCTATACGAAACCCATTAACTTATGAACGATGTATTGCAATCTATTAAGATTACAGGGATTTACATAATTTTAATGTACGTGACTGTATCATTAGACAACTGAAAAACAATGCAACATGGTAAATATCCCGAACATTTTCAGTTTTCTAATGTGTGTAACCATGACAGCTTAAAATTTGATATTATTGTACACATAATCCACCAATATTATGTGCATAAGGACTATACGTAAACTAATATTATGTACGTGTAACTACAAAATTTAAACCAAGTAATAATTGATGTGTCAAAGTTATACAAATAGCCGAAAGTTAAATATTTTCAATTCGTTTAGTAAGTAGCATAGTTACTAATACGACGTATTGAAGGCATTGAACATTCAACCGTTGATAATTCATCTCCACTGCGATGTTTCTAGCCAAATTAAATACCAGGTTTTTCGTGATGGTTAATTTCCCACAAGATTTCTGTTCTCAATCAAAGTGAAAGGTGGTATGCTCTTGTTATTGTTATCTCTTTTGGATATTCAGTCCCCTCCGAACAATAGTTCTAAAGATTTTCTTAAGTAGCAGTAGTCCGAAGATTTTCCCACAATTCCAATATTGGCCGAGCTAAACTAGCTCACCTAAGGCGTCCCGGGAATTCCCCGAGTCCCACACCTTGCCTTTTGTTGAGGAGCGACCCTTCTTGACAATTCGACATACGGGTTTACAGTTTAGTCAGCTTTAGATTTTATGATCGGTTGGACTTTGAAAGCAATGACTTTATGAAAACTGAAACTCAGTTCATCCGTTTTGGGTCATATAGAACGAGGAAAATTTACTCGTTTTTTTTTATTTATTTGGTACAGCAACAGAACACAAATCCAGGCTTATACAAAAATTATTTTAGGTAAGAAAACAGTTTAGTAGTTTAGTAGTTTTGAGGTATATTTATTTTAATTTAACCTGCATTTAGTTACACATTTAACGTCATTTCCTTAATAACTTTTGAATAGTTTCACCTCGGACAAAAAACATCCTAATCTTATCTAAAGATCTGGATGTAAAGATGCCTAATGTGTGTAACCAAACAATATGTAAAAACAGTTACGTTGTCATGTTTTCTTTCATTATTCTTCTTCAAAGAAAACATTTATTGATCACATACAAAGTTACATGAGCTGATACTCTGGCAGACTCTTTGAGTTATGTGAAAACAAAAAAGAAAAACCATTAAACTAGAGAAGAAATTATAGCCTTACATTATGTTTCGATTCAGGGTGAGTGCGACAGTCTCAATATGGTATACTGTGCCTGTCGACCTCGTATGTGGATCTCACTACCGCTTACCATCAGGTGGAGTGAGGTTATCTTGTTACCCTTTTATAAAAAAAAATATAACCGACTTATAGTAGTACTCACCAGGATATTCACCATCCAGGCTTCCCGTATTCCCGCCAAGCAGAGGTCACGTCCCTGTCACACGTCGTTTGGCGTCGCATTTCATCACCCACCGGCCATCCTGACCCGAGCATTCCGTTGCAAGTGCCCATTATTTTTTCCTTCCCATAAAGGTTATGGTAATACTCGATGGGGTTAGGGGAGTGTTCGACAGATGTTATCGCCACAGTCACTCGGTCGCGGATTACGAGACGGCACTTGTTTTGAATAGAAATGGCCGTGTGTGGGATGTTTTGTGTTTAATGCCTCTTTGGCGCGGAAAATCGGGGTAGGTTTTTGTTTTTTGAGGAGTGCTTTTTTTGGCGGGTATGTTAGTGGTATGACGTAACACGGTACTATTTTCACAAGCGAGCACAGAATCTCTCTTATATTTTTTCGTAAAAAATTAACAAAAAAATATAATAATAGTAATTTATCAGTAAAAATTAAATAAGATTTTTGTATAAATTTAAAGTTTCATTGGCTTATTGTCAAACAAAATCCTTCGATACGTACGTAAAGTAAAATCATGGGAAAATGCTTCTAAGTAAAGAAGTATTCCTCATGCTTAGGAAAACAAGATTTACCTTCCGTTGTCAGTGAAGCCAAGAAGAGTTTATCTCGTAACTAAACCCAGTTCTAAGTATATAGACGAGTAGGTATTCATATACTGTTCTCAGTACATCATACCTCAGCTCCCAAGATGGCGGGTGACGGGCCGCGGCGCGCATTAGCACAACAAAGCAATACGCCGATCCGTCATAACATGACTACTGATATATTTTAATGGAGATGTTTTGACCGGTACCTCTCCCGGTAAGAGTGGGGGATTCGACACTAATGTGTAATAGTATGTGTCATAGAATAGTATCCCTACAAGTGATATTTTACAAAGAATAGTAACTCTACAAGTGATCTATTCTATGACACAGATAAAAGAGATGGAAAGATCTTACAATTCTGATCAAAAATATCGTGAGGATAACTACACATTTAAATATCTGTTTGTGTAACCAAGACCTTGTCTAATGTGGCTTGAATACAAATAAGTAAACAAAGCCAGTCAATCATCGTATTACTTTCTCTATATCTTATTTTTAGGCTATTGCATAGCTTTTATCGCGGGCTTTGAGCGCGGCGACCGAACCAAGAAATTCCGTAACGAATAAAACCTCACAATCGTCTAACGTTGTTTCAGTTCGGTAGACTTCGGCACGGTGTTTGTGTGCGTGCGGTTAGACGTATTGTACGACTCTACGAAACTCGCACGAATCGAGACGAGCTGCTCCGAAGTCGGACGATGCTATGCAATAGCTATACCGCGGCAGTCCCCGAGTGCCACACGTCTTTTTTTACTCTTATTATTATCTCTTTAACTTAATTATGGATTTGCAATATTTTTGTTTAATGAATGCTAAGCATTACAGCCAGTGACTAAACTCATAATCCAATGATGAACCCATCCCATCACATACACCGTGAAATTTGAGTGGTTGTTTTCCCGTGGCAGAACGATTTGCCTTTAGTAATACAATCGAACCATGCAAATTATTTCTTACAATTTTTTTTTTTCAAATTTTTAAAATTATAATTTCCAACTCGAAAACGAGAGAAGCTAAGATGTGACGTAATCAGGTACTGCTTGCAGTATGAAATCGATGCTGAAAGCTATACCTTTCGTAAAACCGGCATTTATTGATTTTAATAAAAAATAATTGCACAAATCTATTCTGCTACTAAGTTAGAATCATTTTGATGCGGGAAAACAACCACTCAAATTTCACGGTGTATAGTCATAACAACATGATTTTTTATTTACAATGAAATGTACATTTTATTTTAATTATTACGGAAACAAACAAAGAAAACACTTACAAGAGTTTTGCACCTATACCAACCTTAATTGGCCACTTCAACAAAGCCTTGCAATGTACTGGTCATATTGTTAGATTCAGTCCGTATCCAATGCACTAACATAACCGCGAGTTTATCCCAGCGGCCTCTATCAATCACTTACCAAAACCTATCAGGGCACATCCATTATGCAAGAGATAAGTTTGTACAATAACTGTGGAAAACTTGCCGCCCCAAGAGCACGCATTGTGCGACGACGTGCTATCAGTTAGCAGAGTTTTCCTTCCAAATATAATGTTAATAAGTTGGCAAATGTATTATTATTAGAGAAAAAATATTTGTTGAATTTTTTTTTTTTTTATAAAGAGGCTAACAAGATGACCTCACTCCACCTGATGGTAAGCGGTAGTGAGATCCAAATATGAGGTCGACAGGCACAATAGACCATATTGAGCCTGTCGACCTCATATTTGAATATTTCTATTATTTAGTAAAATTGTTTTTTTTTCTTTTTTTTTCCTAACTGACTAACGATGATGGCTTGGAGGAGCCTTGTCATCATCACCGGGCTTGCGGGGGAGCGGATGGCTCTCACCCCTTGTGTATTAGTTACAATCGCATAGTCAACCACCCGTGGCCAGCGTTGTTGACTAAGGCCTTATCGGTCTAATTTAGGGTAGGCCCGTGCCCCAGCAGTGGGGACGGATATAGGCTGATGATGATGATGCAATAAAGATTTTGATGTGTATGTTTTGATTTTGTTTTCAATCCGCAAATGTTTGTGTTTAATGCACCAATTAAATCTGTTTTTTTTATTGAGTCATAAAGCTTGCACGAGCTTTGTTCTTTACTCAGATTTCCAATAATTTCCAATATTTTGTAAGTTGATATAATATAATAGCTGATAATGAGTTGGTTAATGTATAATTTGAATAAGAATTCATTATTAGCGGTAGTTATGTATTGTATTTTTTTACTAGACTAAAACAAAAGTAAAATATAATTAATCACATTCATGAATTTTTGGAAAATTACAGTTTGTGAACAGTGAATTAGGAAAATATAAGTGATTTATGGCTTTTGTATTTCTCATTATTTCCCCGCTAATTTATACTCGTTATTCTCGGCCAGCTGTCGCCTAACGACAAGACATTCGGTTGCGAGATCTCGTGGACCAAATCGTTTAGCCATCGCCCTCCCCCCCCATTCGTCATCAATCATTCCCACATTCGTAACTGTCGTGGGCCTTCTGTGGATGCGGTTGATAATTAAAGATGTACAAGAAATCAATATCAGGTCACAACCTCAATACTGAAACGCCATTAATAAATAAAAAATATTTTTCATGTGACATGTTAGGCTGCGGTTGAGTTTTAAATTCAGAACATCTGTCACCACTGAAAAGTTGCAAAATTTGGTGGCGAGACTAAAAAGCCAAGCCACACAAAACAATATTACCACTTCCCACTTCTGTGCAATGACACTTAAGATTCATCTAATTTGAATAACAATCGCTAAACAGCCCCACCTAATAAAAGGGTAACCATAACATAAACACCGGCAGCCCAATACACAAATGTGCCTGGCCGTATTCAAATTCAATAGAAGAAAAAAAATTGACACTCAATGCTACAAACAAAACGAGCCGAACCGCAGACTCGCATAAACAGATTCCCGAAGTCAATTTCCAAATTGCGCCGCGACTATAAAGTCAACCCTCCTTAATCCAATCACACCCGTCCTTGTCAACGTTTTGTTTCCTCTTTTGCTAAAACCGCCAAATAATACAGACCCCACAATGCCTTAGTTAACACTCTTTTCTATCCCAAAACAATTCGCTTATAGCGGGGTAAGGGAGACCATTGTATATTGGACATAGAGAAAGAACGTCAACCCAAAAAGACCCGCAAAATTGTTTTTCAAACACGAAGAAAATAATCCATTTAGCAGAGTCGCGTGGCGCGGCACTGGCCGTTAAAGGGATGGAGCACGCGAGATCAAAAAGCATTCACATTTCGAACATTCGAATTCTATTATTTCGTCCAGTCAAAGCCCGGGGTTCGGAATTTAAAATGTACTTAAATTCAATTCCTGTTTCCGTTTGGCGGCCGGTTTTTCTTTTTAATTTCCATTCGCGACTATGGCGGGCTTGTTTTCGGCCATTCATAGTTAACGTGAGTGATCTTTTGTAGGGGCTCTCTGTGAAATTGGAGAGGGCAATGTTTTTGCCTTTTTGCGAAATCGAAATTGCCCTCCTGTCGTTCCTCACTGTCTCTGGCTAACGTATCGTGAGTAATACATGGTATTACGCTTTCTATTTGCAATCCGACTGGACATTGATAGCGAGTTTGATTTTTTTTATTTTTTCCGTATGTATCAAGTATCAAACGTTACCTGCTTCATTACTTATTGCTTCTATACCTTTATATCGTTTATTGTATAGATTCACTTGGATTTGGAATCAGCAGCAGCATTATTTGCTAATTAATTTTTAATTTCTGTAATACAGCTTACACTCTTCTGGGTACGGTACGGACCGAATAAATAAACGAAACAATATTTTACCCTCACTTTACTGGATAGATCGTCAATATTTTACAACCTATCAACTTCGCTTACACTTAAATTAGCCCTATAAAACCAATAAAGGAGAGGAAAGCGGAATTTAAAATCCATTCCTTAGGGGTCGGTATCGGTGATATGTGGTCTTGGGACCTTCGTGACACACATCCTAATAGTTCAGTGGGGTGGGGTCCGTACCCTCTGACATAAGTCTTGGCCGGCGAGAGAGTTTAAAGTGGAGTTGTATTGATGGTGTGCCTTTTAAAGGACGCTTAAGATCGATAGGAAGTTATTTACGGGTGTTGGGACGGACATCTCACGTGATGAGGGTTTTGATTCAATCAGACTTGTGAGAAATAGTCCTTATTGTTCTTGCAACTGTACTAGGTAATTTGGTGATACCTCAATTGTTTTGTACCTTTTTTCAATAAATGATTATAATTAATCAAATATATGTAAACAATCCTTGAAAATAAACTGCAACAACATGATACAGTTTGCTAAACTAACTAACAAATTTGGATGTCTAAGGAAAACTGATCACATTTGAGTAGGTTACTACCTGAACATAAATTTTTCATTTACCCGTAATTTGTGTTTATTTTCAAATAAATTGCATATCAACAGTAAGTAATAAATATTTTTTCTCAAAACCTACATTAATGCGACTTTTATCTGTAAAAGTAAAGCATTCGACATTCGACAATCAATCTTAACCTCTCCAAAGGGTCTCCAAAATGGCGAAAGACATTTAATTCACCGTCAAATCACGCGTGCCCGCGTTGACCACGACTAATCTACCGGAAAGCGGAAGTTCGCAAGACGTCCGTCATGGCCGACGTTTTCAATTTGATTTCGGAACGTCACACGCACGGTACATTAGGTCTGTGACGTCACTTACGCGTGTGGAAAGATACGTCGCGAAAGTGGAATTGCGGAAAACAGATGAAAAATGTTTTATTTAGCTGCATTTTTATTGAGTTTGTTTTTCGAATTTAGTTTAGGCGAGGTTAAGCGGATAATTTGTGTTGTTCGGTATAAGCTGAGCCCCTTGAACTTTGAAACTGGCTTATGTTAGGGATAAAAAACATCAATAAAATTCATTATTTTATAAAGATTTTATTTACTTAAGTAAAACTACTACTACTAAGGTCCATGTGTACTTATAATATTCACAGATAATAATACATTGAATATTTTAACCCATTTTTTAATACTAATATTATAAAGCTGAAGAGTAAGAATTGAAAAAATCTTTTTGTGTTGGATAGACCATTATCGAGGCAGGATATAGGCATCACGCAGCGACCTACAGGAGCTAAGAAACAATGTGTAATACAGGGGAAAACGCGGACGAAGTCGCTAGCACTAGTCTATGATAAAAATATACACATGATTTACTTTCACTTATTCCAAAATAAACACAAAATTAAACGACATAAAACACGCCATTAATTTAAGCTAACTCAAAAATTGGTTGTAAATTTATTAACGGCATGACAACGCGATACGACTAAAAAACAAATTGCGAAAAATCCCGACTTTGTGTCCGCGATATTAAAATACTAAAACACAACGCGACAAACTTAACTCTGCCGTTGCGTTCACAGAATCATCTGTATTCAAAGATCTTATTGCGTGGTAATAAGGTGTATAATGGTTTAGGGGCTAATTTTGGGGAGTGCAAAGGTTATATTTGTGTGTGTAGGGTAAGATATCCAGTTGTGGATCACAGCGTGCCTACGGATTCATCTTCGCGACAGGAGGTCGCTTCCTGTGGCTACCCCAAGGAATATACACCTAATATCCAATATTTCCCTGCTCACTTTGTGACTTCCCGTTCTTGTCTTTTTAGTAGGGTAGTAATGCATTTACTGTGTTCATGGAAAATCTTTCGTGCGTAATATTTTTTTTAAGGCTGTTGAGAATTATGTTATTAAAGTTAAGTGAACATTAACCGAACGTTATGATCTTTAAAATAGAAATAATAATATAAGTAATTATCATTAATTACAGTCGAAGTCACAATTTGAAGGTTTAGTATTGGGGACCGAAAAGGGGTCAACAGCCTCATGGACTCTATAACTATATAAAGGTTTGTTATTTTCTAGAAGTACGTCTGAGTGTAACAGTATTGTTTATGATTTTGTTTCTTTTCCAATAACGTAGTGGCCTTGTAGTTTACATTGATAATACAGTTTAGTTACATAATTTATTGCTTTTACTCGTACTAATAGTACATAAAAAATATTTATTTAGAAAATATTTGATTTTATTTTAGACATTAACAACCTGTATTGGTTGTTAATCCTAAACTCCAAAGTTTCCTAACCAGTCAGGACCCACAGATATACTAAAAGGCATCGAACTCTCATGCCGCACCTAGAGCATTGTCTATGATACATTCACATCATAGACACCGCATCACCGCAGCCTCCCCGCGTATCCCGCAAATGTCGCGGTATTCGCTGCGAAACTTTTCGCGATTCAAATTTCTTTTGAGGTAAAGCTGGGATTACACTCATCGCTTTTCTTCTTTTTTAGCGTTTTTTATAATTGTTTGATAAATGTTATTAATAAATGATGAATAACTAATGGTAAGCTGTGATGTCTGTGTTAGGCCCATCCATAAACGGAAATAAAAATGATAGTGAACATAAAAAAATAGTGAATGTTATTGACTCAATCAATGATTATGTATGTGTTATCAAGTAACACAATATATAAATTGATTCATGTTATATGTTAATTCGACTATTATTAGAAAAAAAAATTAAAGAACATTCAACATTTGATTTTGGTGTCTAATTTTGAGGATTTTCAGACGTGAAATTCTCTATTTAATAGTCTGCACTGTAAATTAGTACTTATTAGGGAGAGCTTTAGGGGTAAGAGCCATCCGCTCACCCGCATGTCCGGTGATGTTGACGAGGCTACTCCATGCCATCATCATATGTCAGAAAAAAAAATGGGTATTGTTTTTTTTGATGATGACGTTATGTTAAAAGGTTTGTTTTCGAAAGCGTATAGAATAGAATCCTTATCGTACCATAAACAAATTGACGAAATTTTCACAGTCACAACAAAACGTGACTGTGCACCCCACCTTATAAAATATACACGATTCGCCATCGCCCGTCTTTTGTTTACGGATTCTCGCGATCCTCCGCCTTTGTGCACGACGAATTAATTCCACCGTGTCGGTCGGTCTGTTTTGTTTTGTTCTTTCCGCGGAATGTTTGTCAACTTTTGATTTGAGACTTGATTACCGCGCGTTTTGCATTCTTTTGCCGGTTGAGATGGGGTGTTGAACTGTGAATTGGCTTTTTGAGTTTGTCGTGGTTAATATGAAAATTTGAATTTTAGGATTATTCCGCACTGGAAAATGTAAAATTACTAAAACTTATGAATAACCTTTCTTACATTCAATTATAAATAAATGCCAAAAAGTGATTCTGTCGGGCCTTCACGTCAAAATACCGATTTTTTTTTATTATGACATTAAGTATTTGTGTGTGTACCTAAGAATACGCAACTAAATAGTCTACAGACTTAAAAGTTCATTCTTATACCTAGGTCAAAGGCTTCTTTTGGTAGTAGATATTAGTGTGAAACACCACGAACGACTTCACAATAACACTAAAAGCCTATTAAAAGGTAACAAGCAAAAGTTTCACCCCCAACATCATCTAACAAGTTGTAAACAAAACAACGTTCGTCGTCAGTCTATTGTTTTATAGTTTCAGCATATTTCCGGTAGTGTCGCGGCGGGCGCGCGTCATTTCCGCTTCCGGTTGGCAGCGCTGGTGCAGGATGTGACGTAACCGAGCGTGTTCACACGTCGGGGTGGGTTTGTGACATAGGGGTTGGTTTAGATGAAACGTTTCATGCCTGTCGGTCTATTTGGTGTGAAATGGGTGCAGTGGCGTAGCGTGGCTTGTCGGGGCCCTGTATAAAAAAAATGTTTGGAGGCCCTTATATGGGAGTAAAGATTGCTTTATAGAATTTGTTAAATAAAATAAATTAGAAAGTTTTTACTTTTTTTTCTTACACACTTTGGGGGCCCCCGTGGCTTGGGGGCCCCGTATAATTGATACGGCAGATACGGCGGTAGCTACGCCCCTGAATGGATGATAGGATATGTTTTGGTTACTTGTATTGTTTAGAGATTCGTTTTTAATTTATGTTGCTTTAATAGATAACTGTGTATACGTATATAATTATAACTTCTATTGTGCCTGTCAACCTCATATGTGGACCTCACAATTGCTTACCATCAGGTGGTGTGAGACCATTCAATTCCAATCCTAATCTAACTCTACTCTATAACAAAAGGTTGTTTGTATCAACTCATGACATGAAACCTATTTCGTACACAATTAAGGGAAAAACCATATGAATATATCTTTATTTGTATACAAATGTAACAATTTTTAGATATACTTAACAAGCTTTCAATTCTTTCACTATCCAAAACAACAAATCTCCAAGTAAGCACACGTTCCGAACAGAGGAGTAGAAAGAAGCTAAAAAGCGCCCAAAAACAAAAACAAGAAGACCTCCAGTGAAAATTGTGAATTAGTCCCACATAAAGCACGCCGGGATCTGCATGCCCTCATTAGACGCAGCGGCTGCGGTATCATTATTCTAATGCTCACTCGCTAAAGGATAAAGGCGAGTGTGAATGCATGGACTGGTTAAAACATGGAGATGTATAGGTAACATATGAGATGTATAGGTAACATACACAACTATTACGGTCTACAGACATAAAAGTTCGTACTTATAGGTCAAAGGCTTCTTTTTAACCGACTTTGAAAGTATAGAGTAACGCAATGAAGATTTCACCAAGACACTTGTCTAATAAAAACCTATTTTTAAGGTAACAAGCAATAATTCGACCCCCAACATCATCTAACAGGTAGTAAATGAAACAACGTTCGTCGTGTGTCTATTGTTTTATAGTTTCAGCGTATTTCCGGTAGTGTCGCGGCGGGCGCGCGTCATTTCCGCTTCCGGTTGGCAAGTTAGTACAGGTTCTTAACAGAGAAGTAGAAAGAAGCCAAAAAGAGACAACGAGGCTTCCTCTGAAAAATTGTGAATTAGTCCTACATGAAGCACGCCCGAATCTGCATGCTCTCAGTAGACGCACCGGCTGCGGTATTATTATTCTAATGCTCACTCGCTGGATAAGGGCGAGTCTGAATGCATGGACTGGTTAAAACACTCGTAGGTAGTATATGTGGTGTGGTGTAACTGGCTCGATGGTCTATTGGTAGCAATCGCTGCGTTAGGACCGAGAGGTCCCCGGTTCGAGTCCGGGGTCTTGCAAAATTTGTGTGAGTTTTTCTGTAATGAAATTACTCAGTCCGGGATTAGGAAGTTGGCGGTTGAACGTCCGTGCCTCGGAAAGCAGGTTAAGCCGGTGGTCCTGCGCCCGGTCTCTCATCGGTCATGTCGGATGGCCGTCTCACCGGATTATGAGAGTAAGGGAACACTTGTACACTATAATAAGTCCTGCGCACTTGGCTGATCTCAATTGAGATCGGCCGCCATGGCTGAAATCAGTCGGACGCCTTACTTTACTGCTGCTTGAGCTCCTTGAGCTCCTAATACCTCCTTCAAAATGTTCCCCATGTGCCCACCCCCTAAGGAGCGGTGCGTGTCGCCGGCGGTTAGGCCGATCTAACTGCAGCACTGCACATCCGATGCACCGGATGTCCTATTAAAATAATCGCCGATTTTCAATAAACAACCATTATATTGTGCCGGTAATATTTTTGGAGGTGTACTGCGGCCGAGGGCTCTTGATACTTTTGGCAAGTTTTGAAAGTTTGATTATAGAGTACGGTAGCTTTCAATAAATTGTGCATGTGACTGCTTTTAATTTGTTTTTTTATTAGAAGTGTGTTCTAAAACAAACTGACATTAAAGTTAAAAAATTTGAACATGTCCTCGAGACAATTATGAGACAAAGTTAACAGTTAGCAAATTATGTGTAAAAGACAAAATAACGGAAATAATCGAAAACATCATTTTTATTTATATTTTTCGCGATCAAAATCTTATCAGGAAATAATGTAGTTCGTACTAATGTCGACAATTTTGTATATTAAATAGGCTGTTTCAGAGCCATTGTAATAGAAAATAAAAAAAAACAAAACTACTCAACAAACCAACATTATGAGCACGTTTGCAAATACGTGAATCAATAAGAAATTTTGGATTATGTTCCTATTTTGATGAAGAAGATTAGCCGAACAAAAGAATCGAAGTATTAAGATCAGTCCGTCGATGTATTGACATGTCCAAATTAAATGATTGCAGCGGCTCCCTGTTTTACGCCCGCGGATATATTTTATTTTGTCTGCATCCGAGCCGCATGTTAAGTTTCACTAAGCAACCCGCGCTTTCTGAGGACATCATATTTCTCATCTCACTCCCACTTCCGCAAACTCCGCTATGAAAAGCGAGACAGACGTGTATTAACGTAGTTCGGTTTGATTACGTAAATTATATGTCATCACTGCTACTTTGATGTTTTTATTTTTGGGCATTATAATCTAATATGCAAATCACGGAAAGAGTCCAACCCTCTACACGAATCACCCATAATCGCTACTGTTGATGATTCTTTTTTTTTCTGTCATGGAATTACTCTCATAATGTTAGCACAGGACCTTATGAGTATGTCAGGGTTTGTTAAGGAAAACGTGTTAACCGGTTATTCTACATCTTATGTCTTTCTAATTCTCCAGTTCTTCCCAGTCTCTCACAAAGGTATGTTTATTTTATTGTTAAGAACATCCATATTATATGTCTAAATGGGTATACCTTTGTGAGGAGAAAATAAAATATATTTGAATTTGAATTGAGGAAATTATTATACTTTACTAAGATCGCAAGCACTCTACCTAAAGCTAATAAGTACAGACAATAGGTACAGCCGACAGCTTATCAGACTTTACATTTGTACTTTGCACTGTCCTTAAGTCAAGGGGACATGCGTTAGTATCGAACTGCCAGTGTTACACCGGCTAATGTACATAAATATACCTATAGGTATGTATATAAAGTTTACGTAAAGCCAACCAGTTCTCTAGGTAGAGGCTATGTTGAAATATGTCATTGGTTTTAGATCTGAAGTCAATGTTAAGGTAAGTATTGTCTAATATTTGCGCGAGCTCTACACATTTAAAATAAAACTAATTTTACGGATTAAACTCGCGTGTATTGTTATTCTTTAGACAATACACGCGGGCCACGTGCGCTGTAAAGAGCTCGAAGCGTCTCTAAATAATATGTGTAGAATAGTTTTATTTCAAATGTCAAGGTTCAAATTATGGCGGCAAAAATGTTCCCAGAACCCTTTAAAGGGTTAAAAGGAAAAAAGTGACGTTAGCTACCAAGACATGAGATCAACAACATCCATCCCTAACACTCCGGATAAACGTTCAAAATTCGAAGCGTCTAATTGAAAAAGCTGCGTTCAACCCCTTCGCCGCCGGAGGTCAGTCCCGCGGGAGGCAGACATCTCGGGCCCCTGATTGCCGAGAATTTATTGGCTTTGTCTTCAACTTACACGAAGTTCGTTAGATAACTCGCTAGAATATTGTGTTGTTTTTTTTTTGGAAAAACTGGTAAAATTAACTACATATAACAAAGACAATAAAAACTTAGTGCCTAAACAGTGTAGCTACGTTCTCTATGTATCTGTATTCATATTAATTAAGAAGGTAAAGTACCTACAAGAATGCCATTTATAACTGTTTTTCGATTATATTTTAAATCGACATGTTAATTTCCACTTTATTTGTATATTTCTATGCCTGGAGAGAAAAAAGAGATAATTTATTCTATCAATAAACGCAAGGAATTCTTTGCTTTCTGATTTTTTAAAACCTTGATTGAATTCCAAACAGCATGGCTTAATTAAATTTTAAAAGACACAAAACATTCCTCTCTAAAATAACTTACCGTATTCACGCTCATATTATGGGCTCCAAAAAAAGAATAGCAAAACCGTCTAACATGTCAATTGCTGGCTGCATTTGCTAACGAAAACAAAGTAGCGACCGAAAAAGGAAAAACATCGGCGCGTACTGGCACAAAACACGAGTCGTAGAAAAAAGAAAACAATTTGGAACACTTTTATTCGAATAACGGGAAAAATTCAAATGCAAAAACAGCGACACCTCGCCCCATCGCAATCGCGTCTCGAACGAATTCGCTTTTCAAATATTAAAATTTAATCGCTGGGTTGTCGCGAGTCAAATTAGGCCCTCTTGAGAGATGGACAAAGATTCGGTGACATTCAAACAGAAGGTTAAGTAGTAACGTCTATGTATTACATTAGGTTCAAAGTAAAATTGTATAGCTATACTAGATTTTATGTAAAAAATCGACTGATTTTCTATCCATCTACTAAAGTCATATTCGGAAGTTTATTAAGTTAGTAATTGAATTGTATGTAAGACATTAATTTCAATTATGTTTTACATAAAACATATTAATTTAATTTCAATAATGTGTGAAATGAATATTTTAAACCAGATATTTTAATCAGCAACTAAGGTTAAAATAAATTCGCAAGTGAAACTATTAATGTTATTTTATTAAATTTTTGTCCTAAGTACTTCATAGTAATAAGGTATCGTCATATGAATATTTATTTTGCTAACGCAAAGATGCTGTTGATTAAATACCTAATCTACAGAATTGAAAAAAAGTTAAAGCAGGCATAATTATTTATCTGATCTTAGGTGCCAAAAAAAAATCAGATTTAAGTTATTTCAACGTTGGTAACTAAGATGGGAGGATATCTATCTACAACCGAGTGTCCCTTCTGCAAATCTCAGCAGTACTCTCTGGTCCGCAGTGATACGGCCAACGATGTAATTGCCGAAGAGACTCAGAAAAGTGATATTAATTCCTTTAGCGCCTCCGCACTGAATCATTTACGCGGACCGTTTGTTTGTCTTTGTATTAAGTTGCTCCTCTACTTAATATTTCCTTGTGTAATCTTCGGGGATTCGAGCGGGGACATGACGCTTCGTTTGTTTCAAGGAGATTTAATTTGTTCGAGACGAGAAAAGTGGTTATTGCCGTATCTTCTGTGTTGGGAAAGCTGATTGTAGGTGTTGTGTTCATTTGTTTTATTTTTTATGTGCCATGTGACTTGGACCACTTTTTTTAGTTTTTTAGACATATCCTACCCACTGTCTTTTAATCTTTGCTCCTATTGGTCGCAGCGTGAATTTATATAGTCTAAAGCCTTCTTCGATAAATGGTCTATCAAACACAATATCGAATTTAGTTCATGAGATTAGCGTTCAAAAAAAAAAAAACCAACTCTTCAGCTTTATAAGGGCAACAAGCCCAACAGCCTATTGGGCTCGTTGCCAGAACCTATGGCAATAGGTTCTGTTCAACCTGTCTATTTTACATGTGATCCTCACGGGTGTTTACTATCAGGTGGAGGGAGGTCATCCGGGTTGGTCGGAATATTAACAAAGTTCATCTTCATTATCAGTCTACTATCGTCCACTGCTGGACATAGGCTACCTCAAATGCTCGCCACTTATTTATATTCGGAACAATGTATGTGATTGATATTTATAGGTACAATCAAAAAAAATTGAAGTGCCTGTTTGTAATACCAAAATAATGACTCTCGACAAACGAATCTACACCGTGAAATTTGAGTGGTTGTTTTCCCGTGGCAGAACGATTTGCCTTAAGTAATACTATCGAATTATGCAAATTATTAATTGAAAAAAAAAAAAATTATTTTTCAAATTTTCAAAATTATAATTTTCCAACTCGAAAACGAGAGAAGCTATCGTTGTTTTTTAAGATGTGACGTAATGAGGTACTGCTTGCCGCATGAAATCGATGCTTACAGCTAAAGAAGCTCTACGCCCTAAGTAATAAAGTGGTTCGAAAGTACTTTCGAGTTCCGGTTAAACCTTTGTAAAACCGGCATTTATTGATTTTAATAAAAAAGAACTGCACAAATCTATTGTGCTACTAAGGAAGAATCATTTTGCTGCGGGAAAACAACCACTAAAATTTCACGGTGTATATCGAATGCCAATAACAAAATCACTTTCGGAAAAATTTTAGCCTGTTTGTTCCCGCTAATCTCCGAAACGGCTGGACCAATTTTGACAGGACTTTTATTTATTAATAGCAAATTTTACAAGGTATAACATACCTAGGTATAAAATTATTATAGGCTATTTAAATTAATCATTGTTGCCAAAACAATTTCCATGCGGACGAAGTCGTGGGCGGCCGCTAATAAGAATTAAACCCCGCTCCCGCTCCTCTCATGAACAAGCCCCAACCTGTCTCCGGTCTGGTCGATGCAGTGAACACATATTCGCTCACACGTACACTATACACTGTGTACATAGGCAACGCTTTGTCTCTTACCACGCTATCCTGTCTGGTTAGAGTTCACATGTTGGTATTAGCATACACTGTCGCGTCTAACGATTAAGGGAGGAGATGACTTTGTGTAGTAAATGCTCTAATTTCCTTCGGCTACTTGTTTCAAAAAAGGTAATTGGCAAATACCGGAGTGTCGGTTATTTAGCTATATAGGTATAGATATAAATTCATATATCTGTTACACAAGGAGAGGTCTATGTCCAGCAGTGGACAGAAATGGGCTGATGATGTTACACAAGTGCTTAAAAGCCACTTATTTCTATGTGATCAATGCGCGTGATGTTTGTAATACTTACTTATTTCTTTTTGAAAGTTAGGCCGTAGTTACACATTCTAAAACAAGATATCAGTTACAAAAGTGTATAATACAACATTCAATTGTATAATTTTTACTAAAGTTTCACATAAAACATTGAATAGCATCTTTCTTTTACATCTTTTATACAAAAAGTAAACTTCTCAATTGCTTCATTTTGAAAGAACACATTAAGAAACATATTTTTGAGCTATACTCGAGTAGGTGCTGCTTGATAATCGAAATCACTTATCGTAGTTTGTTTTTCCTAACTGACAACGACAATGGCTTAAAAAGATTGTCATCAACCGCAATTGCGGGGAGCGGATGGCTCTTGCATTCTTTAGAAGGCTCTGGCAACTATATTTATTTATTATTAGGACAGCCAACAAGAAAAACACTGGTACAGATTAATAAAAGTGAATAAAAACAGCATAAACTTAAAGCTAAGTGCTAATCTTAATTAAAGGTTACAATCATAATTTGCCCCAGTCCTAATTTTTGTTGAGCTAAGGTCCAAAACCTAGCAAATATTCCAAAATACTGTGCCCATTTGAGGGTTAAACGTTAAATTTTCTCACAATCGCCCCGCTCCGCCCGCCACAGCCAACTGACCCCAGTAATGTGACCCGGCCATGTCGCCGGTCGCTCGGATCGATACAGCCTCTGCACTTGAGCTTTTTGCCCCCCACCCCCCATACCGACCACCCCACAACCCGCGAGCCACCCCCCCTCCCCCAAGTTACCTACGTTGCCATTTTTATGTTTATACCAATTTTATTCGGGAGCTGATTATGTTTTAAGCAGAAGGGATTGTTATCCCGCAAGGCAAGATGTTTATTTGTGGAATTAGAAAGGGGTTTATTGGGTTAGCAGATATTGGAGGTTTAGGTTAGAAGTGCCTAATAGGGTTCGGGTTATATGGAATATTTACATATGCTCTTATATTTACTTGTTGGAATAGAAATACAATAAGGTATTTTACCTGCATGGTTAAAATACTAGATTTTTTATGGTCATGTAGTAAATATATAGGGTGAAGTTCCGGATTTGATTCTCGATTTAGAAAAAAAAATAACAAATAGACTTACAATTTAATAAATCATGTGTTTAAGTAGTTATCTTTAATACAACCGATAATACTTACCGACCCTTGGCATTAACTGTAAATACAATGCCAAAGTTGTTGTTTCCACGTTACTAACTAATCAAATGCTTAAAGTAAACTGAAAACTGAAAGAACTATTTGAGATGTGATTGGTGTGGTTCTTACAATATAATAAAAATAGAACACAACATTTTCCACCAACCAATGTTAGATCTTGGATATTTCAAATAAAATAATCTTTGATCTCGTGCCCTCCTCCGAACACTTAAAATTTTCCGGCCAGTGTCCAACGTTCTATAAAAAACTAGGCGCCCCCCGATTGGTGGAAAGTGTCGCGAGTGGGCGTGGTCGCCCAGTTGTCGCCAACGGGCGTGGCGGAGAGAGACGACGCAGTTTTGTCACTGTCGCGCTTTAAAAAGGCCAAGGCTGTATGCGTACGTATAGTCTGTGGAAAAGTGGGGGGCGGGAACGGGAGGAATTCTCTATTCGAATTTCGAGATGCCTTCGTTCGTCTAACAGTGTTCATTTTGAGTTTTAACTGGCTGGAATATTCGAAGTTTTTTTTAAACTGTTTTCAATACAGGTTTGATTCAGTCAAATCTTTATTTTCCATTTATTATTCCTTTGATACACGTACCGTACAATATTTTTGGGTTATTGAATTATGTATAGCAATTAAACAAATTTCACCTTTTACAAATTTCACATATTTTAATATGTTTTTCTAACTGTTTATGGTTACGTGGAATTCGATATTGTGATAATGGATAAACTTTTTGTATTAGCGTATAGTAAACGGAAAGAAAATACTTTGAAAGGAGTCATTGAGTCAGCTTGGATATGTTAACTAACGATCAGTTGTAGGATTTCCAGCTACCTTCCCGTTGTGTTTTCTTTTATGTTACTACTAATCAAAGGATATAGCTTAGATTATCAGGATGCTTTAGATAGCCAATATGCGTCAATAAAAAAATTAATTACCTAATATTTCAATACTTACTCACCAAGCGGTGGACTCTAACGACAGACAGATTTTTTTCTCTAAATAAAACTCAAGTAACTAAACTCCAACTAACAATCATCTCGGAGTTTAACTGTTCACCGTCCCCCTCCCCCCTTTTCTCTTTTATTTCGTTAGCGAATCCTTTGTTCGCTAACCAGACTTCCTGAAAAAAGAACTTGCGGACTTATCGACTTTACGTTGGAACCGTTTCTGGGTCAGATTGCTTCAATTCGCCTGTCCAAATGTTTTATAAATAGAATAGTAATAGAACGCTTAATTTAGTTTAATTCGACAAAATAGAATAGTAATATGAACAGCTAATTTAGTACAATTTGCCAACTAAAACAAATCAGGCTTTGTGCTAACCTAAGCTACCTGAGCCATGTCTATACAAAAAGCAGTACCTGGTATTTTTGAAACTAACAAACTACCTACTTGTGATAGATATCCCTGCTCTCTAATAACAAGGATGTCTACTTTCTAGTTGTATAAGTACAAGAAATAAGGATGCAATATTTTGTGTGTATGAAAGCATGTAAATTGTACATAGGTAACTAAATAAAAAAAAAACAAGACAGGAGTAGCAACCACACTCCAACTTCCTTTTAGATACAGTCATCAACTCACTGTGCAGTGCCTACGAATTGAAAGCATTCTCCCTTTCACGGGATAAAACGAAACATGCCTTGCCAAGTGTCTTCAGCTCAAAGGGCGTAGCCTCAATGGGCCTCCAACGACCCACTCAGACGGTATTCAAGACCGACATGTATACATTTTAATAAATGTATCGCTCGTGAATGGACGGTTTTGTGAAAAAGAACCGAGCGTATACATAATGTGGGAAGTATACAAATTAAGTGTAGGTGGCTCAATGGGGTCTGCTGAATGGGAGAAATGCTTTGAGATTAAGTACTATATTGTATTGAGTATATAAATAGAAGTAAGGAAGACGTGTTGATTAATTTTGACGATGTTTTTATATTATAAGGGGTTTTCTTGTGAATAGCGTTGTTTGTGGAAGGATTTTTTGGAGCAGTTTTGAAAAGGCGTGCACATTTTTTAGCTAGTCTAAAGATTGGAGTTAAGTTGTTTTCTGAGTCAGTTTTAGATTTGATAATATTGTTAAGAGAAAAAGTGTATATAGTGCTAGTTGCAAAAGGTGTTACATAAATATTTAGGACGATCTATTCTTTTCTAATACCAAAAAACAATGCCAACCTTTTTTTTTGTAGACATTATTCGTATGCAGGGAACCGGTGGTATTTGTTAGTAATAGATCTTTAGGTCTTACTTCGGTCTTAATGTCATAATCCACAGTAATGTTGTTAAGGTAAAAAATAAGTGGCTAAAATTATATGTAACTATTTACTTGTATCAAGTTAATATTCATCATTTATAGTATCCAAAAAAATCCTTCATTCCCAAACACATTTAGCAACTAAAATTGACAATGTATTTAAAACATGCGTCTTTGCCCATAATATCTTTTTTTAGGAACTAATACAGACCCAATGGGCTTTTAAAAGCACATATTCAAAGTGAACTGCCTGCAGCCTTCTGGCCCAGTTTAAACCGTAATGATAATACGCAAAGTCCATTACGCTGGTCGTTTACGCGTTACGGTATGATGCTGTGTTACGTTTACGCGAGCAAATGACGCGCGTCTATGACTTTTCGCGTAAACTCTTGGCTGAGCAAAAGTGTTTAGGAGTCATAATAATGCAGGAATGTATTGAGAGATGTCTTTATTTACTGAGTTTGATTAATTTGACCACAATTTAAGATTTGAATGTATGTCATAATTAGTAGGTATATTTTGTTACAACTTTAATTTTTCGTTCACTCTCAAATTAGTGTAATTAAGAAAAGAGTTCTAAGTTCCGATTATTTAAATGTTGGTGTTGTAAACTTGTAAATAAAAGATCACAAAGGCATATGTATCTATCTATTTTCAGGTGATTGTGGTTTATGAAACAGCAAAGCTTTGTATCTAGGGGGCACTAAAAAGGCTTTTTTAATCAAACTAAAACCATCACCTGCCGCCTCATTACGAAATCCCCACTAACAGTAACATTTAACCCTCTCTTTATCGCGGGCCTCTTCTACCCGCGCGCGTAAAATCTCGAAAAACTCCCCGAAGACGTCCCAAAGACAGCATAAAGGACATAATTCATAATGAAAAAGTTAATTTTCACGGGGCCAAAAGGTAATTTGCATATTTTTGTGAGCACAGTTCAATTATTTGAGTGCCGTAACAGCTCTCTTTGCTTGGGACCCTTGGTAATGGCTCACTGGGGGCCGTTCGTACGGAACCCTTTCGTGGAATTAATTTTTCTTAGCCAATTAGCGAGCGATGTTGAGGATGTTACTGTATCGATCTGGACCCCTGTTAAGATGTGCCCGGTTTGAAACTCTTGTTTTCTTAATGAGATTTTATATTTATACAGATTCTTTTGTTGAGATGTTATTGGGTAGGAAGGTGGAATGCGATTTATTATGGTACGTTTCAGTTATTTTTAAGCAAACCTTAATACAATTTGAAGATGCTAAATTCACCAGAATCCTTGTAGGATAGTTTATCTAATTTAGTGGTGGTGTACTTTTGTGAGCTCTGAAAGGATATTTAGTCAAACTCACTATCTAACTCTCAGTGATGAAAAAACACCTGCATCTGTGTTTGTTAAAAATTTGAATAGTGTAGTTGGTAACTCTTTATTGTGCTATTTGCGAAAAACGGGCCAAATGATAGAGATGAGAGCCATCCGCTCCCCCGCAAGTTCGGTGATGATGACGAGGCTGCTCCGTCAGTTAGGAAAAAAAAGGGCTAAAATGATAACAAGTGATTTAGAATTTAACAGTGCATATCAATAGTTAGTGTTCATAGAGATCGTCTATAACGAAAACAAAGTTTAACCTTACCAGTAGCGCTACCATGAGTTATATAAAATAACAATTGTTTATTTGTTTTCTGAACATAAATTGTACATAAATTGTTGGAGCCCCCTTTTAAGCAAGAAATTCAGAGTTTAAATGTGACAGACTCGATATCGCCTATGTAAATATGTCTATGAAAAACTTGTACAGCGCCTCTAGCGGTTACGCTAAGAACTAAAATCGGTAGTATGAAAAAAACAATTCGATAGGTTTTTAACGTACGTAAGTTTTCGATAGCTAACTTATGGTACCGCTACAGTACAATAGTATCGAAAGCTCCATCTCGTAAGCTGGCGTTAAGGGTTAGTTCGCACGGTGTGAGTCACAGACCTTATGGCTGCACTGAGACACTGCAACACTGCAATTGCATTGAGCACGCATCTCAATGCCGAGGGGGCGTTAGCGAAAACACAATATTGTTCTACATTAGGCGCAGCTTTAATATAATTTTGATTTCGAGAGGAGGTTTTTTTTATCCATATTATTTCTTAATACGTATCTAAGTCTTTACAAAAAAAAATGTTATAGACTTAAAAGAAATCACTAGGCATTTGTATAAATCAATTAACCCTTACGTTTTATGAAAAAATACTTTTTTTTTCGAAACTGACGTACGATCATGGCTTGGAGTAGCCTTGTGATCATCACCGGACTTTGCGACTCCTAATGAGAAAATACTGCAACAAAATAGGTACTGCAACAATAAATTTACATAACAGAATTTCTAAACTAAAATGAATTGAATCTAGAACCTTTATAACATAAAGAAGACTCAAATATTTATGATGAGTGGAATGGAAAATTGCATAAAACTATTTAGACTATATTTATTTTCTATGTAACTTTACGTATGCCTAAGTAGAATCTTCATTTGGAGTAATCTTCTAAATCTTTATATGAGATAGATTTGAGCATAATCTCAAACCGTTGAACGTTGTTGTAACAGGAAACAGGATAAATTTTAAACGCAAGAGAAAGTATCAAAATTCATTTGCATCCATTGTAGCCACCCCATATCCTAACCAATAACTTTAAATGGCCGGTAATTGTATAGGGCGACAACAGATCGCTCCTCCGATCGACTGGGAGCGACGAGAGTGAGTGAGTGAGTGAGTGAGTGAATGAATGGATCCCGATTGAGATGTTCGCACGGGTCGGATCTGGCTCGGAGTTATCGGTGCATTGTAATTTACATTCAAATTGCCGTTGAGGTATGAATTTATTGCGAGCGATTCGTCTGCGGTTTTCGCCGATGTGTTTTTGTTTATTCCCATCGGGCTTAAGTGATTTTTAATAAGGAAATTGAAATGTTGTATTTGATCGTTCGGGATTCGATTGGATTGTTTTAAAAGGCTGTCTGAAAAGTATCGAAATGAAGCTACTTAGTACTTCCTTTGTAGTGTTGTAGTTTTTAATAGAGCTTTAGCTCTATATTTATTATCAGCCCATATACGTTATAACTGCACGGGTTTGTCCTAAACTAGGGCGATCAGGCCTTAGTCAGCAAGCATGGGCTTGCCAAGAGCTCTATATTACATGTAAAATTATATTTATTAGTAACCACTACACAATAGTAGACTTTTTAACAGATATCCTATACATCCTTATGTATAGGATATATTCTCGGTTATAATCTCTTGACCATACCTATTAATTGAAAACAACATGTTATCAGCCGGAAAAGCTCTCAACACAACTACTTAACCCTAACTCCATTTACGTGATTTTAAACCTTTTTGGAAAGGAGAGTTTGAGTTTTGAATATTTTCTATTTCCGTTAATAGGGTACATTAGACCTTGTTTTTGCATGAACTATTCGTTCGAACACTTAGGGCTGGGTACAAAAGTTTTACTTTAGTGCGTAAATGCAAGCCATTAATGAGGGTTAGAGCAAACCTTATTGACTAGTAGTTAAACGTGGTTTCTGTTGAAGAAAATTATTTTAATAACGCTCATTTGGTAAATATGATGTGGGATTCTTTCCGTAAGTAAGTTATTGTGTAGTGAATAACTAAGTATATGTATGATTTTAGGCTTTCGCGTTCCATTACACTAAATATTAGTTCAGTTCGCTCGCGACCATGATTGGCGTAGGTAATCCAGTCGAAACGTCGGGCAGTAAATAAATAGTTTTTGTCTGTAAGAATATTTGAAAAGATGGTGTGACCCTTTGGAAAATACATATTACTATAAAGGGAACACCTGGAAAACTATATTTCAGTAATAATATTTGCTGTAAATCTGAGAGAACAACTACGTAGGTAATGATTACCGAAGATTTGTAAAATAGATAAATGTTCAGCAAACAATGTCATTGAGATAGAAAAAAAATTGGGCATAGGTTATGCAATTATTTTGTATGGACAGACAGATATTCCGTTATCTATTATATTGGAAAGACTAACACGGACCCTTGTAAAACTTACTCATTCACGGTTATTTGCATAAGGGAAAGTTAGAAAATTGTTTCATTACAAGTATAAATAAATATGTTCATTGTAAATTTTAGGAGTGCGTGTAGGCTTATAAAGTTACAATGGATTAGGTAATTGCATATTATTATAAGATATACTATTACTTGATACACAAAATGTCAATAATTGTACCTAACTGTGAAAAGATACCGCGACAAGACATGTTTTTTTTAAATTATGACTCGAAAATGCCATGTCTACTTATATTTATAAGTAAATATACCTCAATACGGTTTCACACCTCATCAATTCAGATCAGATAACCGCCAAAGAACAAAGCACAGCTTCCGAATAAAGCATTATGTAAATCGACCACTATAATCATTGTCGTAACCGCTAAATCGTCATTTAACCACGATTATATTATAAACACTTCACCCGCAAACTGTAACGTTAATTCCTACATTAATACAGAAAGTAACACGTATTCATTACAGTAATCTACACACACGGGTCACATTTCATCGCGGTCTCGCATAAAAAGGCAATTTTGCCCCAAAAAAGCGGTATAAAAGTCAAACTCTAACGTACGAGGCTTGGTAATATCAATTTTACTCTCATGAATATATTCATGCCGCATAGCGTCAGGTCATATAATTTATATGTACGGACGGACGGAGTGGAAACAATCGTATGTATTCGCGGGCGATTTGACCGGCAGTACACAGGGATCGAGAAATATTGCTGACGAATTCGCTTTGTGGAGCTCTGATGGATAGGGTTTGCCTGTTATGTAATCTAGATGTAACCTAGTTCGGGTGTGTGCGATTATGCTGGGCTAGACGTTAGGAACAGAGGTTGATTTAGATCAATGAATGGTTTCAAAATATACCCAGGAATTATTTTGATTTAGAACCAAATGGGAAATAGAAGCAGGCTTGCTTCAAAGTTCTTCTTAATAGTTCATTTGGAAGATCCCTTAAAGTTACATAGGCACCACTAAGGAAAAATGAGTGTTTCTTGTTTGTTCAGTCATCTGATTGATTATTACCGATGATTAATTTTACATAGTGACTGTGTAGAAGTGAACATTGATAGATAATTGTGACCATGTTTATTTACAAATTAAAGTGTACCTAAGTTCCTTTATTGTGTTATTTAATTGTTACTTTTGAATTTAAACACAATCCTTACATTAAGTGGTTAAGATCAACATACATCTTATGTTGCGCAGTGACATTAATTTTCAAAACCCCTAAAAAAGTCACAAGAAAAACAAAAGAGCATCAAATATTAGTCTCAAAGAAAGGAAACAATTGAAAGAGAGCCGGCATTATTCCTTTATACATTTTCCGTGGCCCCGTATAAGCCCGGCCGGCATTTGCATGTGTATGCCACTCTTGGGGGCAGTTACTTACGCGAGCGACTTTTTAACGTTCGGGAAGGGTTCGGAGTTCGCAAAACTCGGCTATCGGCGTGTGCCTGGGATTTTAGTTGGGAATTATCATCGTTTTTCTATCGTTCCGTGAGGATATTTATTGGCGGCGTATTTTATGGTAATGTATTTTTGTTGGTCTCTGTAGAGGGTTTGTGAGTTGTCCAGTCTGCTTACGTTTTATGTTCGCAATAACATTGGGCGGATTTTAGAGGTATCCTATTCATCTAGAGTTATGTGAAACTTTAACCACGACTGTGAAGTTTGTCTAAAAACGTTAACTGCGTTTTAAACTGCAATTTCCTGCTATCTTGGATAGCATGGTATTACTTACCAAGAAAATATTTAATTTAACGTAACGTCTCCAAAATAACTCAAGAAAAAAATAATGACTTACCAAAAACTACATTTGTATGTCTTAGATAGCTAGCTATCCGCTGCAAATGAACACATCTCACTCGAAAATACCTGCAACTTACCTACAGTTATTTTAATATTCCAACCATTTTTCAAGCGACTGTATTTCGCGGCAATAAAATATTTCCACGACATAGATTTCCGTGAGGTATAATGGTTCGCGTGATATACGAGCTCACAAGTGGTAGGGCGTAGAGCTGAACCGCGCGCGTGACACGACACGTTGTGAAAAATTAAAACGACTTTTTGATTATGACTGTACCTTGAAAGTTTTGGCTGCTTAATATTTGCGTGAGGTGTTAGGAGATACGGGTCTGTCACGTTGATTTAGGGCGACAGCCTTTAATGTGTAGAAGTCTTGAAGTACTTGAGCCATAATATCACGTAAATTGTTTTGATTATGTGATTATTATCTAAATATATAAAAGGAGAAACAGCTGACTGACTGACTGATACACAGCCTAAACGGCTAAACGTAGGCCCTTGAAATTTGGAAGGGACGTAGCTTAGGTACCGTATGCTGCAACCAATAGAAAATTAATGAGAAAAAAAATGGAAAATGAAAATCTCTATTATTAAAAAGTAAGGTTTACAAACTGGCGATTGACTACCTCTAGTAAGTGGAGCAAAGAAACAATGGAAAATGTGTAAAAAAAGGGAAAAACGTGGACGAAGTCGCTGGCACAACTAGTTCTATGTTAATTTTATTGTGTGCTGTATTAATACTCTTTTTTTCTAGAAAATCCATACCCTATTTCGAGTCTTTTGAAGTGCTAGCCGGCGTCCCCGTGGGGAATCCAGTCTGCATTCTAATTATTTTGCAATCAAACGTACCTATTGGAATGGGTCATTTGATCAGCCCTGAGGCTATGCCTCTGCCGCGGACTCTGACCCGGGGTGAGTATGGATTAGGGGAAGTTTAGGATATTGTTACAAATGAATTATGTAGTACGGTGTGAAATGGGTACCTAATACATTATTTGAGAAATTGTTATTTTGCCTCGACAGAGGAAGTAACGTGTTCATACAAAGCAATTCATCATAAGAAGAAGAGGTGTGTGGAAGAAGCAATCTTCCACACACCTCTTAGCAAGTCTAACCTTGGCCATCATGCTCCATTAGCAAGATGCTACGACCAGTACAGACGACTTGTAGGGAGAGACCCCAGCGCTGACATTTTCCATGACTCCATGCACCAATTTAAACGCAAACTCCATTGCTCTTTCGATACCGAATAAAGTATTTAGTAAAGTAAGTTAAATTATTAGATGTAATAGTAATAAGGTAATAATAGGTTAAGTAATGCTGTGTACACCTGTAATTGGTGCATATACTAGACTAGTACAATAAGATATTATAATTTAATGTTTTGTATATGTTCTGTTGGTGTACCTTGTTTTAAATAAATAAATAAATAAATAAATAAGAATCTGATTTATTAATAAAAAAATAATAAAATAAATAAAAATCTCTTTATTGCTCAAGGATAACAATTTTGCAAATTACAAAAAGAAACAGAAAAATACACTTTATATAAAAAAAGAGACAATTTGCAAACAATTCAAGAAAAAAAAGAAAATCAGATGAGCAAAAGGACATGACTCAGCTTGTGCTTACGCAGAATCGATATCCTGCGAAGCGCTGATTTTCAGTCATTCCTTCATCTCTCTAGGTGTTAGGCGAGAGGCGAGTCGTAAGTGATGGGGCTACAAAATATTTACAATTTATGCATTTGAAGAAACAATCACAATTTATATTTTATATTAAAATTAGGAATGGTAACAAAACAATTATTGACGATTCATATGTTAACTTCTTATGTCATATGTAGTTTATATATCATATGGAAGCTAATACGATAGGCAGAAGTCATCAAAGTCCAAAAGCCTTTAAGGAGAATAATTACTCACGGGTTTCTTTGAATGTCATGGTACATAGTAAACAATATTAATTTCAACTTGATGCATCTATCCATTCCTTTGTAAAAGGATACACAGATAAACTGGCGGAAAACAAAACAATCTTTCATTTCTAAGGATTCTTTTACGTGATAAACCTACCCTAAAACGAAGTAAATTATAGTTTTTTTTTATATGGAAAAAGTCTAGATGTTATACCTCATGGCTACCCCAAGCGGTCCTTTGACACGGACTCTGTAAACAGTTTTAATTTGAATCCGCGGGTCAATTAATTGAGCGTGAACCGGAGTAAATATTTGACGACGGATATTGAAATAAACCGCTCCTTCATTATCTATTTATGGGTTATTTTTGATTTGGAGGAGATGGAAAGCGCCTATTTATACGTAAGTAATGATTTCGTATCAAAAATAATCTTTGAAATATTTACTGTCGCAACAAAATGTATTGAGATAGAGCAAGACATACTCTACATGAGAACTTTTAAGCTAATTCATAGCTTTTTAAACTATTGCATAGCTTTTATAGCTTTTATCGCGGGCTTTGAGCGCGGCGACCGAACCAAGAAATTCCGTAACGAAAAAAACCTTACAATCGTCTAACGTCGTTTCAGTTCGGTAGACTTCGGCACGGTGTTTGTGTGCGTGCGGTTAGACGTATTGTACGACTCTACGAAACTCGCACGAATCGAGACGAGCTGCTCCGAAATCGGACGATGCTATGCAATAGCTTCACCGCGGCAGTCCCCGAGTGCTACACGTCTTTTTTTTTCCTAACTGACATACGATGATGGCTTGGAGTAGCCTTGTCAACTATCACCGGACTTCGGGGGAGTGGATGGCTCTCACCCCTAGTACGTATTGTGTTACTTACTATCACGAAAATGGATATTATATGTTTTTAGTCCATCAAGAAAGTATAATTACAATAATGTAGGTAGATCGTCTGTTGAAACGGCAAAGTGAAAGAATATTCGACAACATTTAGCATCAGAAAAAGAATACCAAGGACGTATAAATAAAAAGTAAGCAAGTCCGTATGAAATGGAACAGAGCATTTTAGCACAGGCGCGGACTCAGTGTTTGAATAAAACATGTGCATCCCCCAGGGCCGGACTGCGGTGAGCGCTCGGCGACTTCTTATTTGCGCTAAATACCCGCCATCTTTATTCCACTGAGCTCATTAAGGCGAAGTTGGGAGAAAATGGTTTTCTGGAAAACAGCGAGGTAGTTTATGATTTATCACTTTGGGATGTTGGTTGTTGTTTTTCTGTTTGAGATCTAGTTTAGGTGAATTAAAAAAATACAAATCTGACCTTTACAGACTTAAAAAAAAGAATACCACAATTGTAGATGGATTGGTTGTCCACGACTTTGTTTACTAAATAAATTTTGGAAAATACTCCTTATCGTGTGATGATGATCTGTTAAAGTATGGACTCACCTTTAGAGGCGCTTGTGTAGTTTGTATTGTTTGTGCTTTGTTCTCTTACTTAGACCACAAAGGCAGCTTCAGTACGGGTACATACTTTGAGGCATAATGCAAGCCCTGACCTACCAAATTAATATATTTTTCAAATTTGCCTGAATACTTCGTGAAAATTGCATGGTGATCAATTTCATTTTAATTACCTACATAGTATAGTCGTATTGGAAGTTTTGTTACTGTTTAAAACGACTTACGTCTACAATTCATAGAGCCCTTAGAATATTATTCATCATCATCATCATCACCAGCCCATTCCTGTCCACTGTTGGACATAGGCCTCTCCAAAACGGCGAATATTATTGACAGTTCCAAACCAAAGAATCCGGAAGTGGGTCAGGATTCAGATCTATTGTACTAGGCACTAACCACTAATATGGGAAATGGCTGCATAAAAATAATTCCAACAGGAGTATCTCCGAGCATGTTTGTGTTAGCGGTTCCCGCAGGAGCGCCGCCGAGCCATGTGTCTTGTCTTTGCGCCGACCCCGGATATGTATCCTGTCCTGGCGGTTTGGAGTGAACGGTCTTGATACTTCTTGAAGCCGGAAGTAGCGGAAGTACTTAAAAGGCCCTGTACGATATGATACAACACATAGCGAAGGCATTATAAATAAGTATTAAACAACACCACATACATTGATCTGACCCCGTGGTAAGTAACTTAAGCACTTGTTTTACGGATATCAGAATCAACAGTAGATACACTAATATACTTAAATATATTTAATAACACACTCAGACACGGAACAAACACCGATGTTCATCACACAAATATTTTTTCCGGGTGAGAATTGAACCCAGGACTCTTGGAACCGTAAGTACTGAACCTGGGTCATTAACCATTGTTCCAACGAGCCAGTTAAAAGTCATTATGTCACGAGTCCTGTCCAACCGGCAAGCCAAGGATCGCTAATCTGTGTAAGGAAAGACGAATGCTTTGGGGTGAGGATGGAAGATCGGCAAGTCGAAGCCGACCGATCATAACCAGCCCGGTATTCACCGTTACAGCCACTAAAATGATTATTAAGTTACTTTGCCTTTAAGAAACTATGAGGGATGCAGCAAGGTACCTAATATGTTAACTGCAAAATGTAACAGTGAAAATCAATTCGCTGTTAAATGTATGGTCTTAGATTGACACATAATATCACATCGCAGAAAATGCCTACAATCTCTCCGCCATGTCGTGTATGGCTCTAACTTGAAAGCAAGATCATAAAAGTAGGTAGGCCTAGTTATTATCGTTATCGTGTTTGTATTAAAATTTGTAATTTAAACTTTAATATTATCCTTTTTTAGTTTGGTTTTTCCCAATTCAAATATCTCGAAGTATCAAGACCCCCTGATCGCCGTACAGTCAACGGTCAACCATTAGGGAAATCTCCGCAGCGGCTAGTGCTGTTTAATTTATCCCCGTGAATATTCTTAAACTATCGGTTTTGTGGTCACTGTGGCGATTCGGCCTTATTTACGCCGGCCGGACTCTCCCGAAGGATCCTGCTTCGCCCTAATTTATGGTCACCCGTCGACCACTTTGTTTTGTTTACGGATTACTAAGATGTAATATAATCGATAGGAAATTATCTAGGTTATGTTTCTAGCGCCAGGTGGTGTGCCAGGACCGTAGCACATGGCAGGAAGTGATCTCTGCCTACCCCTCTGGGAAAAAGTCGTGATTTTATGTATGTATGGTGTAGCGTCCTGCGTATTGCACTATACCACTGACTAAGCACGCCTAATATTGGCTCGACAACGCACCATCACTGCCCCCGTAGCGGGCCGGTCGGACACTGACTGTATCGTCCTTTTCCGCCGCGCGTGACGTATGCGCACGAGACAAGTTCGTGCTTGTCAATACACTACATCCCTTTCTTGTTTTAATTTAGAAGATGTGTCATAAAAACATGCAATGAAGTATTAGTTAGATATTTGAAAATAACTAATTTAGTTCACAAACAAATTATCTATTTGTTAAATTGAAGTGGACTCACCGAGTATTTCTCTTTCTCTAGTTTTACTTCACTTCTTCTCACAGTGTTGTTTAGTTTATTATAAATACATCGTCGGCTATTGCTTTTTCTACCGTATGAGGTACATGGTCATAAATAAACGCCAGCTTAGTTTCTTTGGCTGTGTTCTTAACATACACTTTATCCATTAGTTCAAAACAACATTCCGTGGAGTTTTTATTCCGCTATACATCCTTCTTACCTTCTCTTTTTTTTCTGTACGGTGTAACACATGTACATAATGTCCATCCAGCAACATTCACCCAAATCGCTCCAATATCATTCTCCTAACTCAGCTAACATTTAGCGCAATAATCGCGTGTACATCACCTGGTAATAAGCAATAACGTATCAATAAATCAATATTTTCTTCTACAACTTTGGATGATAAAGTTGTACGGAAAGCACAGTTAATCTTCATGGTCTTTCGAGCCGGATTAGTGCAATGGCTTGGCTGCACGTATGATAACGGTGTTTATAAGCACGTATTGGGACATCATGAGATGAAAAATCCTTTGATCTATTTGAGATCCTATTCCCTTCAAATCTGTTTGAACTTGGGTGTGATTGTTAAAGTCTTCTTTAATCATCTTTGTTTCGCTAATAATGAGAAGTTCTAATTCCATCATATGATTTATAGTAGGGATCTCTATTTTTAGTACAATGCCTCTGTGTTTATCTGTTTTCATTGGAGTTTATGAGAAAATGTGTAAAGGTTTTATGCTTTATACTTGTAATGCATTCTTCAAGGTTGATAATGTCATCTCCATTTAATTGTTCCGATGTAATTTGATTCCCGCATATGATACGTACTGTGCATGATTCGCATCACGAGTAAAGGTGTGTTTTTGTTACGTATAGTTGTGACCATATAGGTTGGCACTTCATGATGGTCACTAACCTATTGTTTTGACACGTCATCTTTTACACAGAGACTGATCTGACGTAATGTATTGGCTGTTGTAATGGACTTTAGATCGCGTTGTCATCATATTGATTGCATGCTTGTAGATCAGAGTGATCTATAGTCAGAAATGAGTCCTTCTGGATATTCATGGCTACATATTCCGAAACAGGCTGTATATTGATCACATTGATGCTGAATCGGTACGAGCTGGTAGATCTCGAAGTAGTCTCTTGCAATCAATGGACTTTTGATTTCAAAAATGAAAAATATGTTATATTTTTTTATTTTTGCCTTGATTTTAAAGATGATTCAGTTTCGGTCAGTGTGCTGTTGATCAGTAGTGACAGTTCATTGGCAGCTGGCCTGATATAATGTTCAATTCTTATATGAGTTGACCTGATATTATAAGATGATCCAAAATGAATATCAGTTATCGTGTCCGGTTTTAGGTATAGTATACCACCGTGGGCAATGAATTATGACATTATAAATTCATAAGTCTTTCCAAATGTTTGATGCTTTTACTCATGGCATTGGTTATGCTTAATGCCATGCTACGCCATTTACCTCTATGGTCTACCAGACGCCGTCCAAATGGGCGCCGAGTGGTATATAAAGCCATCCATGTCCGACACGCGCAGGATGCGCATACGCGCTCTACGCTAACTTCACTTATGCATTTTCAGAAATACTTGACATACTTCTTCTACTACCAATACTTCGTCTCCTCACTAGAAACACTGCAAGTTCTTGATCCTAATAATAAATATCAAGCTCTACGCATATCCTATAGTAATCTCCTAAGTGGTAATCTCGATTGAACATCGAACAACCTTTAGAAAGAACGGCAAGAAGGAGTCAAGCATATCAACAGCAACCTCAGAAGTCGCCTGTAATGCGCGTTTCACTCCCATCATACACCCAGGTTGTATTACTACTGGCACATTCGTGGATTTTTGTGAGGCATTTTGAAACCAACCAATTGAATGGTCCAGCTGGGTTTTTTACCCAATTTGCTGGCATCATACAATACCCAACTTAAATTCAGTATTTAATTTTCGTTTTATTAAGTTATATATCTTCCTTGTCAATTAAATGACCAGATTTGCTCTGCTTCCGTCCAGATAGGGAATAGAATCTCCCATTTTTTTTTCCGTAGACTTCTAGTTGTTACTTCACAATTTCACTGTTTTATTTATTTATTTTTTCTTAAGATCACAAGATCATATTCACAATATTTCCAATTTAATGGACATCTTAAGATCACAGTTTTTCCAATTTAATGGACGGCTTATGAACACAATATTTCCAATCTAATGAACATCTTAAGATCACAGTTTTTCCAATTTAATGGACTGCTTATGACCAAAATATTTCCAATTTAATGGACATCTTAAGATCACAGTTTTTCCAAATTAATGGACGGCTTATGACCACAATATTTCCAATTTAATGGACATCTTAAGATCACAGTTTTTCCAATTTAATGGACATCTTAAGATCACAGTTTTTCCAATTTAATGGACGGCTTTTGACCACAATATTTCCAATCTAATAATGGGAACCATATTTGGAAACCATTTAGATGGCTGCTTTGCTGGCTCAATCATGTCACTATCAAGTAGTTTCTTGATTTTATTATTTTTGACTTTTTCCTTAAGAAGAATTAATTATTCACCGGCATGGTTAAGCTACAGGTCCAACAGTTTCATCAATCGCAATATCGATTAAGATATCTTCGATCTATCGAATTTGGGGAATTATATAATTTCTACTTGATTTATTCCAACACCTATTTTTAATGCGCTCTGTCGCTGTTTCCTTTTCTAGATATATTGAGTTTCCTTAACCTTATCCTGACTTCCCTCTCTTTCTATATCTTTAATTTATTTTAATAATTCCTGACAATTACTTGTCCAATTCTGAAGTTCAAATCCTCCTTTGGCTAATAGCTCATTCATCCGTTCCTGTGTCCTGTGTTCCTGTGTCTCCTTGCTCTCAAACCTTGATATTATATCATCCATATTATAAAAATAGGTAACAAACTTTTCAGCGCCTAGCTGATAATGTTCGCCTTCGTCACAAGCTGACTGCTGCAATGTATGGGGAGGAAGTTACGCCAAAGGTGTCTCGATATTATATAATGATTAATTTCAGCACTCGTATCCTCTCTCCACAGTATCCCCTCGTCAGTATCAACGTTATTAACTTGTATCTGTCGATACATTTTGATAATATCTACTGTCAAGCATAAAGGTTTAACTCTCCAACGCAAAACCGTGTACCTTAGCTCTTTCTGCAACGTTGGCCCTTCCAAAAAGTTATCATTCAGCGATTTATTATTGTTTCCCTAGCATGACACATCAAAGACTGCTCTTCTTTTCTATTGAATTTATTTCATAAAGGTTCTTCCGTAAGCACTTTTGAACCATAACAATTGAGTCAATTAAATGGTTAATATTTATTTCGAGCAAGCTACACCATCAACACAACGTTATACATAAATATTAAGTTTTTAAACAAGGTGAGTTCTGAACAATGTGTAATTTATAAGACACATATAATCTAGTTCACTGTTATTCCAGCTAATAAAGAAGTTTAGGTACTTAGCAACGCTTTTCCTAATTTCTGTAATATCGGTCATAAGACCGAGAAGATAGGAAAGACCTGATATTATAATAATAATAATCAAAGACTCAGTAGTCTCGTGATGCAATCACTGATACACACATGACATGACAAAAGTAAAAGATAAAATTGACTGTTGCAATAAGGTCGTTAATGGTCATAGTAAATTAATATACTCGCAGTTAACAGTCTTTGAATGTCTGCTTTCTACTAGGATTAATCTTGTATCGTAATCGGCAGCGAGTCCTCCTTTTATTAAAATGCTTCATTTTTTATGTAGCTTATGTATTCAGCACATTGTTACAACCGGGTTTATATACGATTAAATATTTATCGCCAGATAAGATAAATCATACCATGGTAAATTGTAACACTATTATTACCAACGATGCACAAACATTTGTTTGCATACAATAAGTATGTTAATTTAATAACCAGAAACTCAGCGAGTATAAATCTGCTCAAATTTGTCACCTATCCCCAATAACAAACTTTATATTATAAAGTTGTTTACAACTGTACAAAGTCTCCATATTTATTATTAATTATTTAAGTTGTTATTAGTATTTGTGATTATAAGGTAGCTATCATTGTATGTACAATATTGAAGAAGACTATTTTGAACATATGCAACTAGCACCAGCGCTGTAGTGTGTGCATCCTTAAAGTTCAAGTACATTTAATAACAACTAAAAGTTAAATTTAAAGTGAATAAGGTTACTAAGTAACTAACATACACCTTGTTTACGTATATGTCTCTTGGTAACGTTAACAATGTGTGAAAAGTATTTTTCTTTTATTTTATAAAAATTGTGTACAAAAAAAATCATTGCAAAATAAGGAGTTTGCACATGGGGCACTATGTAACAATATTAACGGGGTATTGTGAAATGGGGCAATATGTAATAATAAATTTAATGATTCAGATCTATATCATCTGCTTGTGTGTTTTTATTTAACATAATATTGTCTATTTCATATCAATTGAATGATCGGATTACTTTTATCCGCTTTGACTAGCAATCTAGAATAATCAATTCAATGATTCAGATCAATATCATCTGCTTTTGCGTTTTTAGACATTTTCCATTAATTTCATTTCATTTCCTCGATAAATAATCTATCCGACACAACAAGATTTTCTCAATCCGAACCAGTAGTTCCCGAGGATAGCACGTTCAAACAAACTCTTCAGCTTCATAATAGTATGATAAGTATAGGTATAATATTGTTTAAACAATATTATGAAAAATGTTCATAATACCAAACTCAATTTAATGATCAGGTTCTTGTCTGCTTACCTTTATTGTGGTAAAACATAAGAATTATCTGTAGAAGCAACAAAAAGAACAAAAGGTCCGCATTCCTGAGCCGGTCGGCCGGCCGACCGAGGTGCTTTTCATTATTAATATAACTAATAATAAGTAAACACATTGAAAGACAACTACTTATTTTCATTTCAATTACATCAATTTCAATCAGTTCAATTTTAACTGCTTTAGATATGTAAATATTTATAGGTATATCAATAGTCATAGAAAGTCTTTTCCCATCAATTAATGGAATAAATACATTTAAGTATACGTGAGTCCTGAAGATACCAATTGAATGGTCAACTTATTCAAATAGTATTTTATTTTTTGCTACGTTGCTACGTTCAGAGGCAACCAAGCATTAATCGTAGGTACCCTACGATACCTACCTCCTATACTTAGCAGCATAGGAATATATCGAATAAGGAACGTAGGTACCTATTTACATAACAAATTAAACATTTCAACATCAGAACGCATATCCAATACGGTCATTTATATATTTTCATATTCAAGTAATGCTATGTTACAATAATTCAATGTAAAAGTCATTTCATCTGGTAACTATACCGTTACGAAATACGCAAATGGCAATTTGCAGGATCAGTAGCGAGTGCATAACTACCCGCTGTTATTTTTATCATAGCAAAATGTTCTTGAAATATTCTACAATTGTAAGCTATGCACCTGTATTGGTATCTAGCAATAACTAACGTTTGAAACAACCGGACCGATGTAATGTAGATGTCTACTATGAGAATAACTTATCTTGTGCACTTTATTTTGTCACATAGCTCTTCCTCTTCCTTTCTTTTTATGATTTTAATGATTGTACTTACGTTTGTCCTCATCGCCACATGTAGCGTCCTGTGTATTGCACTATACCACTGACTAAGCACGCCTAATATTGGCTCGACAACGCACCATCACTGCCCCCGTAGCGGGCCGGTCGGACACTGACTGTATCGTCCTTTTCCGCCGCGCGTGACGTATGCGCACGAGACAAGTTCGTGCTTGTCAATACACTACATATGGTATGTTTCTAGATGTAAGTTATCGATAGTAGGTAGTTAATACGTTTGAATTGGAGATAAAATAATCTCGTTGTTTACAAGTTGTGAAACCTTTTATTTTCTTAACTTTTGTATTTTATTTTATTTGAGAACAAACAGCATGATATTATACATGTGAACATAATTATTTCATTAATACATTAACCTTATTAGTTTCGACAACTGGATACAGTTCATTTGATTAAGAAGATAATAAATACATATTTTATTTTGCTTCATATGCGCGAATAGCGCAAATTAATTTGTAAAAGTATGGTTAAGTCTCATCATTACTTACCTTACATGGGGTATTTAGGTTGTAGACATTAATGAATTTCATTTAACTCTCAGTATAATTCGTGCCTAAACTTAGTAAAAATGTGTATACAAAGTCAACCCAAACACTGCACTTTATTAAGTAAGCGAGGGATAAAAAAAAAATCCAAGAAAAACATTTATACTACTTACACGTTCTGTGGCTGCACCTTAGAACCATAAATAACCAATATAATTGTCAATGTCAATTAATAAGCGCATTAACCGAAAGAAAGTAATAGCAAACCAACCCTCTAATAGCGCCGTGGTCGATCTCACCCGGTCGTTCCATTTACCAAATTGAGTGAAATATGCCTCCCTAAATACCGCTAGAGACATTAAAAAAACGCCTTCCAAACTTTTAATATTCTAATAAGAGTTTGATTTAATTTCCCTTTATCATTATTTATGTAAGAATCCGCTGTAAAAAGGCGATAAGACTCTGTTATTATTTTTTTCGTCGGCCATTTTCCCCCTCGAATGTCGCGTGGCGACAGGGGTAATACAAAGCCACAGTGTAACTGATACCGTTCGTTTGATTTGTAGTACTGGTTAAACTTCTATGGGCCAGCATAAAGTTTTTTAGTCTGTGGCTTTATTTGACATGTTTTTCCTAAGGTCGACATTTAGCCGCTTTTCACGAACAATATTGGGGTGACAAGTAACAAGGGTGCATGTTACAACTTGTTGAGTTGTTTTGTTGCGGGACACGACACGTCCGGCGTTTTGTGTGCACGTCAGTTCACAATACGTTATTTTACGGCGCAAATTATAGTGAGAGCCTTTTTTATGATGGAAACGTGTGAAATGGGGACTTTATTTTATGATCTTGTTACGTTAAGGGTGAATGGGAGTGTAACTATTTTACATGAGGTAATATTTTTATAGTTTATTTTTGTTACTTGTAATAAGCATTTGTGTTGTGATACTGCTAATTAGTGTTCTGTTGTGATAGGAATAACGTGATAGAAAACTGATATATGTGCAATAAGGAAGATTTTTCCATTTAAGGTATATTCTACGAGTATATCTCTGCACCAACATACGAACTTTAAAATATAATAATACACCATTATCGCGGGAACATGTCTCACATTTAAATCTTGATTGAAAGCAAGTCATCTACTCAAACTGTAAAAACTAAAACAGAAAACAAGTAACGATCCAAAAATAATTCGATTAGACCTTAATGCTTGTTCCAAAGATAAATCACAGCGCGCCCAAATTAAAATGTCCCTAGATTCTCTTAATCCCGATTAGTCACGCCATGGTAATGCTGCCGAAGACATTTAATCATAACTCCAAGTATCCGGAGCTTACGTGCGGGGAGGATAAAAAAAAAAGTATTTTTTGGGCGGCAAGTTAGAGGCGGTGAGCGGGCCTTAATGACCAGTGGACTCCTGAAAGGGTTAGTTATTGGAACTCAAACTATTACTAGTAGAGTAAAATAAGACTATTATTTTTCCTAATCGTGATATTTATTTGGCCAAAATGTATCTTTCAATAGTAGTTTTAAAAACAATAAATCCAATATGCTTTTAGCAAGCACCTTCAGCATGAAGGTGCTTGCTAAAAGAAAATTATTAAAAGACACTTGCCTGTCGTAAGTAAGATTTTTTTATCCAATTTTTCCCATCAGGCAAAGGCAAAGGGGTCTAGCTCGTACAGCCTAGTCTTAAGTAGTTTCTTAGGTATAACAGCCGGAGCCAAGACTTTTATTATTATTTTGTTCCAATCCATGGGTAGAGTACTCACGGCCGGTTTCTCTAGTAAGAGTCGGGGTGACAACAACAGATTGTTTACATTCTTCCATGTTCGTAGTTATTGTAGGGGAATTACCGTGGTTAGTGCGATTTTGTGTTTAACACTTAAGTACCCAAAACTTGTTATCCTTATCCTTACTCCTTACTAATATTATAAATGCGAAAGTAACTCTGTCTGTCTGTCTGTCTGTCTGTCTGTCTGTCTGTTACGCTTTCACGCAAAAAGTACTGAACCGATTTAAACGAAATTTGGTACAGACATAGTCTAGAGCCTAGAAACGGTTATAGGCTACTTTATAACCGACTGCGCTATAAAGAAGTAATGTTTTAGCCGTTAAACATCTCTACGCGGACGAAGTCGTCACAGCCACTGGACGGATCGAGATGAAATTTAGCATGCAGGTAGATGTTATGACGCAAGCATCCGTTAGGACAGGATTTCCCGAAATTCCCACGGGAACGGGAAATAACGGGAAAATCCTTTTGTATGAAAAATACTAACCGCATAAGTTAGACGCTAGAAATTTGACATGCAGGTACCTTAATAAATTAAAAGCTTAGTTTCAACAGGATATTGTAAAATTCCCACGGGAACGGGAGTAATAGGATAAAAACTTTTGTATGAAAAAATCTAACCCGCGATATAGATAGACGATTGAGATTTGGCATGCAGGTACCCTAATGAACGTTAAGCTTACTTCCAACGCGATATTACAAAATTCCCATGGGAACGGGAGTTATTGGGAAATAACTTCTGTATGTAAAATCCCTTACGGGGTTGAAATATATTATATAGAGATAGAGATATACCCGAAGCGAAGCGAGGGCGGGTCGCTAGTATTGTAATAATATTTCAGCGCTAATACAGAGTTCAATATTCATTGTTTCAAAAGAGTTTGCTTATATTCGACACCAGACCCGTAGCCCGTACATCGTAGTTCCGTTTCTCGCACTTGGACCACACCCCTTACTCCATAGTGGCCGAGGGTGATCCCCTTAATGTGTTTGCGTAATGGTCGCCATTAAAACATTTATAACGACTCGCTGGTCTTGCCCTTAACCAAGACATTTGCCAAACCACTGTTTTGTATACTCACGTTGACGTGACGTCATCATAAGATAAACAGTTAAAAATATGGTAGAGAAATATATTCAAATCTATTTTCTGGTCCTCTTAAACTGACATATAAACCATAGGAGACATAAATATCATTCCCTGAGATTGCATTCAAAGTTTTTACACCTTATTCTTCTTTACTCCTGGCTACTGTCATGTTCTAATTTTTTTAGCCATATTATTTAATGATATTTTAAGGAATATGTCAAAAATAATTAAAACACGTCTGTGCCGTGTGAACGACTAGTATGAATTGTTATTTTGTCAAAATCTGATGACCATATTCACTGAAAAACAACCAACCCTCGAATACTAAAACTACATTGAAAGTCGTCTCGGTTTTTTGGGAATCTGTCAAAATGTTCGGTACGTTCCCACTAGTTCTACTACACACTACCACTGCATACAATCTAGTAGAACTAAATATACTGGAGTAGAATTGCATAGTAGACCTATTGGGAATGAACTAATGTTTGAAAGGAAACTTTGTAGCTTTTAACTTCAAAATTAAATTCAAAGTTAAATCCACTGTCCAATGGTGTGACGATTTGGTCCAGCTATCGAGGAATTGGCAATCCCAAGCCTTGAATAGAGAGTTGTGGACGAGTTTGGGGGAGACCTTTGCCCAGAAGTGGGATGACACGGGTCAAAAAAAATCCACTGTCAAATTTCAGTTTGCAACAGTAATAGAAGATTTGCAACTAGCTAGAAAACGGTAGCTATTTATACACCGGCGAATGTTTTCGAACATCGGCGAATCACTCTAAACAATGACAGTGTGAAAGGCGAGCGACGACGGGACACAATTTATTGTTTCCGTCTCGGTTTTTAAGAGCTCTGTCGTAAAGTTTGCAAGGATTGCTTAGGGCGGTTGCACGATGGATGGGTTGTTTATACCTACCTACTTACTTTAAGGGAAATTAAAACTTGGTTTACTTTTGGTAGTGCAGGTTTCCGAGACATATATCTCCATGATATTCCCAGTCAATTGCGGGGTGTTACATCTAGTCTTCGAAAAATGAAAATTCGTTCTACTTTTGGCAACGCAGTTTTCGGTCACGGCGATAGATGGGTTATTATAGCAACCTTATTTACTTTTAGAAGCTGAAAATGTTGAATTTGCTTAACTTTTTGTAGGTACTGATGTTTCAGTGAAATTTTAATAATTTTACAAGCCTGATAGAATTTGAAATTGGAACGATAGGGAATTTACTATTATGGTGTTGTTTTTGCCTCGAGTGAATTTAATCAACCTCAATTTACCTGAAATGTTATGTCAGTACTGCTGAAAAAAAAAATTAGGTGCTTTATCAACCGTTCGTGCAAATATTGTTGTTATTATATTATTATTTATGTATATTATTATTATATTATTATATTGTTGTTATATTTCTATTTTATTTTATTTATGAGCTTGGCTATTATCGATTTTGCAGTTTCCACTCTTTTCTTATTATTTCTCTGACCGTAGTAATTTTGAACATATTTGTACGTCTATAAATGAAACAAGAAGACAGAAGAAACAAGAAGTTTACAAGCAGCAAAGCATGCATAAACCCCAAGAGTATCATTGTAAAATAATATCATAGCACAATGTTGATAATAAAGATTTGGGTCCTCAGACATCTGTTTTTGAAAGATTACCGTAGATAAGTTTTTTTTATAGACTGATTTGTATTTCTTAGTCAGTGTACAAATCCCCTTAAGAGTGAATGTTCGTCAATTAGCGAGCGCAAGTCACTGGCTGAAGTCATTTGTCTGCTTCCTTGCGCTACGGTGACAACTGCCAGTCATTCTAGTCTACTAGTCATTTATTTTGCTTTACGATTATCGTGGTATGTTGCCGAAAGTGATGCTGAATATCGTTTAGGAAGATGATGAAGATTTGGAGAAAGAAAGGAGAAAGAAGAAAAACATTTATTGATCATAAAATTACCATACCATTATTATAAACAAATACACAAAATATTAAAATGATCAAAAGACCTTAGCATGTGCTGTAGCAGCCGCAATCCGCAAGATTTTGGAAGTGTATTGAAAAAAAAATTGGGTCTTATTTTATTTTCTATCAAATCAAGCAGTGTTATACACTTAACCATCGCCTATGGGTACCCATCATAAATAAAAACGACTTATATTTTATTCGGAGTAATAAGATAATCGACACTAATTTTTCACCGACTTCAAAAAGGAGGAGGTTCTCAACTCGTCTGTATGTATAATATTTTTTTGTATTTGAATATTCAAATTGACGATAAGGAACGAGGTTAGGAGCTATGTTTATATATACTTATGTAGCTAATGCCTCTAAGACAAAAAAACTCAGTACTCAGACTTGAAAAATGGTAATTGCTTCAGGAAATAATAATTCAAAAGTCGCTAGAACCAAGGCATTTGTTCGCTGAAATTAAATAAAAAAAAACGTCCTCGCAAAAAAGGAAACAAGGTATCGTAAATATATCTTTGAATCGTCCAATTACAGAAATACCGTCCATTCGAAACGGCACCAAGTGGAAATCGCATCCTTTGGCACCAGACCTCCAAATTTAATGACAGGACACAATACAATACTTCATTTACACTTGCCAATGTTGGTGTCGGTCATTTTGGTCTCTATTGCTTGGTGATAAGGGTGTTGGTAATTGGCATGGATGTAATTACTTGTGAAGAGGCGAACCGTGAAACGCGTCCGCGGATGCCAGAAGTAAAAGCAATGATACGTCGCGGATTTCGTCGCGAAATAGTGGGTTCCACTTGGGCCTTTAGATTGACGCTATATAAAATGAGTTGTCTATTAACCGACTTCAAAAAAAGGAAAGAGATTACTTGACTTATGCGTCGTCATCCTGGTAGATCTTAAGATTCGCGCTTTGTTCCACTCCAGGTCTTCCCTATGCTTTTCACCTCTGCAACGAACGTCCACCGCTAGGTCTGTCTTGTTTGCCCTTTACTTGGGCATTCCAGTGTATCAAATTTCATTTCAGTCTATCAACATTTGCTGGGACTCTTGAAGAGTATAATTTCTGTATGACGATTTATAAGTGCACGTAGTGCATGTAAAATGCCTAATTAAATAAAGTATAGCGATTATTACAATTTGAAAAAGTGTCGATGGCCGAGTGGTTAAGGTCATTGCTTGCCAAGCGAGAAATCGCCAGTTCAAACCCCGACACGAACCACTGAGTTTTTCAAATTTGAAATTCATATGTACGTTTATAGCGTTGAGCTTTAACGGTGAAGGAAAACATCGTGAGGAAACCTGCACTCCTACGAAGAAATTCTTAGTTTGTGTAGTCAACCAATCCACACTAGGCTAGCGTGGTTGACTAAGGCCTTCTATTTCATCCTAGTTTAGGGTAGGCCCGTGCCGCAGTAGTGGGGATGTATATGGGCTGATAATAACGATTTGCTTTTTAAATTTATTAAGTCGCAAGCCGTGGTTTGGTCATATAAGCGTGCTCATCTGAAGATTTTTGTTCCAGTTTCTGTTGGTCCAGTAGGGCAGTGTAGTAAAAGGAATATTTGCCGTAGCCCGTAATGTAGTCCCGGCATTTTAATATCCATAAAAATAAGATGTTCGACCGATATCCTATAGAGCCAGTCAATTAATTTTAATTGTTCGCCTGTGTATATAATAGTGTTATATTCTGCACTTTGCACCTTCTCTGATTGTAATAGTGTAATGTAATTTAAAACTATGTATATAAAATCCGTCATTTGCTTTATGATTTAGAAGATTATTTTAAATTTTTATTTAAATAAATAAACTGTGCCGGACATATTATAACAATGAACAAGTGTGCTTGCTTGCAAACACATCGCACTCTTAATCAAACAAAGAAATAACACAAAATTGCTGATTTTTGGGAATCGACGTTCAAAGTTTTGCAATTCATCCGCGTCAACTTTCGCGATCCATAAAAATTTAATGGTTTATAATTTGTTGAAAAAAAAGTATGTACGATATAGTCTGATATATAGGTAATATTATGACATCAAAAAATATATTTTTGGAGGGATAAATCATTAGGTAATCATGAAAGAAAAAAAAAGTTCTGACTTATTTCACTTTAGCATAAAATGTTAGCTTTATATTTTAAGTGACGACCTGACATAATTACAAATAATCCAGTTTATCAATAACAAAATAAAAATAATGTGACATTAATCACTTTTATTTCATTTTATTACTATAAACTTTTATAGTTTCTCACAAGAAGTTCTAATATTACTTTTCTTTTAATAATATTATGCTTGTAATTATTATATTCCCTTAGAAATAAAACGCCTTTTCATATTTTTTTTATTAATCAAAGAATAACTTTCCACATAATTAGGTTATATTAAATTAAATCTTTTTATACTAACTCAATAAACAGTCTTAAACTGTAACAGCAATAATATCTTCTTTAAAAAACGAAGATTTGTTATAATTGTACTTCTTTATCACTGCCTCGTTGGTCTATTGGTAGCAAGCGCTGCGTTAGGACCGAGACCGGGGTCGGGCAAAAATGTGTGACTTTTTCTGTAATGAAATTACTCAGCTCGGAGTTAGGAAGTTGGCGGTTGAACGCCCGTGCCTCGGAAAGCACGTGAAGCCAGTGGTCCTGCGCCCGATCTCTCATCGGTCATGTCGGATTGCCGTCTCACCGAATTATGAGGGTAAGGGAATAGAGAGTGCACTTGTGTTTGCGCAGACACTTATGCCCAATAATATGTCCTGCGCACTTGGCTGAGCTCAGTTGAGATCGGCCGCCATGGCTGGAATCAGTCGTACGCCTTATTTATTTATTTTTTCTTCTTGATCAACAGTTAGTCTAAAACATGAAAAATAAAAATAAATCTTATAGGTCTCTGTTATTATTTGGGCTTAATAATTAGTATCAAACTGTAAGAACATTTTATCTAAAGTAAATTAACTACAAAATAATTAAAGATAACGAAACTATTATTATACCCATGCTTTAAACTTAGCTCAATAAATCAGACTTCAATTGTAACATGAGATACTAAAAATAAGAACACGTTCATAAATAAATCAGACACAATAAAAAAAACAAATGAACTTTTAGTATTTTCACAAATACAATAAGTAACTTATTGTCTTGTTGAACTTGAAAGTTCTTTGACGCACAAAACTACGGATGATGCTGAGTCATATAGGCAAAATAGTCAGATTAGGAAGTATCTACGACATGATATTTACGCTCCTTTAATACCCAGCGTATTATAGTCCAGTCAAATTAGGAAAAAATCTCGGAATTCGAGATACCCAGCTGTAAGTCTGTAAATACTTGTATATTGACGTCCTAAAAGTTGTCTCAAAACCTACATATTGTAGGGTGTACGCAACTATTAAATTTTCAAGGTCAAATGTCACAAATATCAGTTTTATGAACTTTTGAGCGAAACGGGAAGTTTTATCATAAAAGTGTGTAGGAGAAAATTATTTATCTTCTATTTATCTATAAAAATTGTCTGTACATTATATTCCTAAGATTCACCATTTCAGAGATATAGCGATGCAAATAGTTGAAAAAGTTGTATTTTCAAAAGCTTCCAGGCCCACGTGCGATTGTGCTAGACAGTTAAAATTTTCACGAATGATGTATTTTAGTAGCCTCTATAACATCTTATACTAGAAAAAGCTTAAAACCAATGTTTAAGTGGGTTCTCATACAAAAATTGTGTTTTTTTTTTCATACACTTGGCCGGTTTTTAACGTGGTTACCCCAGTAAAACTATTATAGACGACACCTTTTATACATGAAGAACACGTTGTTTATAAGGAAGCCTAGTTAAATAATTGTTTTGTGTTGTTTTCAGTATTCAGAAGATTTAAGATTTCAGCGTTTCATTAATTTAAATTTGGTTAATATGGATCTTCACGTTCATAATAGAGTTAGATGCACAGTTAACATTTTTAAAATGTATTTTTTCAGTTATTCTTCTGACAGAAATTCTAAAAATTGGTTATTTCGTACTTTTTGACCCATAATAGTAGTACTGAAACGTATATGTATAGTACTAAAAACAACATAAAACAATTATTTAACTAGGCTTCCATATAAACAACGTGTTCTTCACGTATAAAAGGTGTCGTCTGGAATAGGTTTACTGGGGTAACCACGTTAAAAACCGGCCAAGGGTGAGAAAAAAAAACCATAGTTTTTGTATGAGAACCCACTTAATCATTGGTTTTGAGCTTTTTCTAGTATTAGATGTTATAGAGGCTACTGAAATACATCAGTTGTGAAAATTTTAACTGTCTAGCACAATCGCACGGGGGTATGGAAGCTTTTGAAAATACAACTTTTTCAACTATTTGCATCGCTGTATCTCTGAAATGGTGAATCTTAGGAATAAAACGTACAGACATTTTTTATAGATAATTAGATAATAAGCAATTTTCTACTACACACTTTTATGATAAAACTTCCCGTTTCGCTCAAAAGTTCATAAAACTGATATTTGTGACATTTGACATTGAAAATTTAATAGTTGCGTACACCCTACCATATGTAGGTTTTGAGACCACTTTTAGGGTGTCACTATCTAAGTATTTACAGACTTACAGCTGGGTATCTCGAATTCCGAGATTCTTACCTAATTTAAGCTTAAATGACTGGACTATTAAGGAGACAATTGAGGCAACGGCTAAGTTGGATATTCGGAAACGCGCGTCCGTCTATCCACCCTGAACGGGGTGGATAACCGGAAATCATGTAATATGTTTCTTCCAATTTTCCACCCTGTCAATCTACAGTCATTTACAGAAACATACCTACACAACACAAACCCGGTTCAAGAAACTTCGTCATTCTGGTAATTTTCTGGACATATTGCAAAAGGGTATAGCGAGGTAAGGAAGACGAAATAGCCCCCACGGCCCATGATGGAATTATCATTTGTACTGGTATTGGCACTCTAAAAGAATACGAAATGTAAGGTCGTTGACCCCTGACCTTGACCTGTCTTTGAGATATTCGAGAAAGTTCGTAGGCGCGCCGATTTTTTTCAAAAAAATTTTTCCGTAAAACTATAAAAGCTAGAAGGATGGGACCAATTGCGTATAATGAGGGATACTTTGAAGAATATTCTGTATTTTTTTCAGAGTTCTCGTGAAATGACAACTGTGCAAAATAATTAAACAAAATATAAATATTTTTTTTAGTACTGTTCTATTATGTCTACCGCACCAAAAAAAAAATATAATACTCTTTGATTTATATACTTATACCACACAAAAGACAATCAAAATCAAAGAGGCGCTTCTTGAGTAATTATGAATTTACTTAGTGTGCGTACGGCTGGTAGGAACTAATTAAAGAGGTAGTTTTTGGATTAATTATTATAATTACATGTTGAACATAATTTTAATCATCATCATCACTATTGTCATTTATTACAACATTGACTGCATCATTTGAAAATATTTTCGACAGAATTTCAGCAGGACGTAAAATGCGAGATAGATATCTCGCATGAGCTCAATAATATATTACACTTGCAACATGAGCGCAGCATCCAACTGTCCTGTTTCCATTCGGACCATTACAACAATATTCTCGGATTCCTTCGACACTGTTCATATTAGGAACATAATCAATGAACAATCGGTAATGTTTACTATTTACATGTCTGGAACGAACATTTAACTTGATGATAGTTGGGGTTTGTTTGACGATAGAGATGGTTTACTCATGTCGTCCATTATTTCAGCGATCCGTTTCTCGAGAAGATTTAATAAAGAACACAACTTTAACAGTTCGAATGTTATTGAACCTTAGAGATGATCAGCTGGTATTGATATTTGACGGCACTTATATCAGGCATCAAAAAAGTTGAAAAAAGCAATGAATACCAGAGAAAATCGTATTCTGGGCAAAAGAAAACCCATTTATGCAAGCCGATCCCAATCTGTACTACGAACGGGTTTATAGTTGATTTTGCCGGGCCATTTTATGGTACGAAAAATGATGCCACTATTATGAAGAAAGTGTTACAGGATTCTAAACTTAAAACTCTATTACGTCGAAAAGATATATTTGTCGTAGATCGTGGATTTTGTGACGCCGTTGGCGACATCACCAAAGAAGGCTACACCGTGTTAATGCCGGCGCTTAAAGGTAATCGAGCCCAGTTACCTACCGATGAAGCCAATATGTCACGACAAGTGACTAAAATCCGATGGGTAGTCGAAGCTGTGCACGGAGCTACCGCTCAGAAATATAATTTGCTTCATAACAATCTTGATAATAAAATGCTTCCAAAAGTAAGTCCATTATGCAAAGTTGTTGGATTTTTACACAACAAATTCAGTAAGCGATTAAATTCTGATAAAGGCTGAAATGAGGCAATTGTTCAATACTTTAAGGAGCGACTGGCGCTACCAAATTCTGTAAGTGAAGAGGTAGAAAAGCAGCATTGGAATCGAAGAAAAACGGCTTTTCAACAACTGGTGTCATCAGAAATTTTAGATTTTCCAAGACTAAACGAAGAACAATTAAGAATATTATTTACAGGTTCTTATCGGCTCTCATTAGCTGTTTCATACCTCGCTGAAATAATAGACGACATGAGTAAACCATCTCTATCGTCAAACAAACCCCAACTATCATCAAGTTAAATGTTCGTTCCAGACATGTAAATAGTAAACATTACCGATTGTTCATTGATTATGTTCCTAATATGAACAGTGTCGAAGGAATCCGAGGATATTGTTGTGATGGTCCGAATGGAAACAGGACAGTTGGATGCTGCGCTCATGTTGCAAGTGTAATATATTATTGAGCTCATGCGAGATATCTATCTCGCATTTTACGTCCTGCTGAAATTCTGTCGAAAATATTTTCAAATGATGCAGTCAATGTTGTAATAAATGAAAATAGTGATGATGATGATTAAAATTATGTTCAACATGTAATTATAATAATTAATCCAAAAACTACCTCTTTAATTAGTTCCTACCAGCCGTACGCACACTAAGTAAATTCATAATTACTCAAGAAGCGCCTCTTTGATTTTGATTGTCTTTTGTGTGGTATAAGTATATAAATCAAAGAGTATTATATATTTTTTTTGGTGCGGTAGACATAATAGAACAGTACTAAAAAAAAATATTTATATTTTGTTTAATTATTTTGCACAGTTGTCATTTCACGAGAACTCTGAAAAAAATACAGAATATTCTTCAAAGTATCCCTCATTATACGCAATTGGTCCCATCCTTCTAGCTTTTATAGTTTAACAGAAAAAAATTTTTGAAAAAAATCGGCGCGCCTACGAACTTTCTCGAATATCTCAAAGACAGGTCAAGGTCAGGGGTCAACGACCTTACATTTCGTATTCTTTTAGAGTGCCAATACCAGTACAAATGATAATTCCATCATGGGCCGTGGGGGCCATTTCGTCTTCCTTACCTCGCTATACCCTTTATAAAATTGATGAAAATAGTTTTTTTGTAACGTATCTTGCCTTTGCTTGCGATCAATAAAGAAATATTTCATATCTGTTATTGTGTGTTAGTAGCGAAAAGACCTTAAGTTTTAATTTTGTTACGAGGTTCTTACTTGTTATGGGTTCATTTGTCACAACGGTCATTTAAAATGGTTTTCACCCAAATCCTACCTACCAACCCTACAGGTGCTTACCTTTCTTCAATTTAGATTTTAAGATTATTAATTAAACTTCCCAGCAATATAATTTTATTCAAACTGTACTTGGGGTTAAAAATCGGAAGAAACATATTATTACGAATTCCGATTATCCACCCCGTTCAGGGTGGATAAACGGACGCTTCCGTTTCCGAATATCCACCTTAGGATGGCTGTTTTAGGGTGGATAAACGGAATAAGCCAAAGGAACCAAGGCTCCAAAGTGTTTGCAAGAGACGCGTCTATTGGGCAAAGCCAACTGACAAAGCTGAAGACTGAAGATGGACGCGTGACGACGAACAAGTCAGAGGTGCTACGGGAGTTAGAGAGGTTCTATGGGCAGTTATATACCTCGGTCTGTGCTGAGCCAGCAATTGCAGCGACAGACCCAAGAGCCAAGCTAACCCGACACTATACCGAAGACATCCTGGACATCAGCCTATACGAGATAAGGATGGCTCTCAAACAGCTAGAGAACAACAAGGCACGGGGCGAGGATGGAACCACTACAGAGCTCCTGAAAGCTTGTGGAGCACCGGTACTAACAGTCCTTCAGAAACTCTTTAATTCCTCCCAGCTCGATAGCAAAAAGCCAGAAGCATGGAACTGGGGTGTTGTGGTCCTCGCTTCAATCAATCGCTTGTCATATTTTACAGTATTATCGTAATCTGATAAACTTTCATTACAGCTCTCAAAGGATTTTATAAATTGTCTTTTCTTGTAAAACTTCACAGATATTTGGTGTTGTAATGTTTGGAGAAATATTATCTTTACCATATTTTAATGTATCATTTTCATCGTCACATCTAGTCTTTATGATTACATTTTTATTTAGCGATAAAGATTGAGATTCTTCATCTTCAGGACGTTATGATTTTATACTGAAGAATCAACGAGTTCGCGAGGACGCCATGCTGAAAAAAAGTGAATACAACATTGCGTAAATATTGTACACCATGTAATAAGGATAAGAAATTACATTAAATGCCTTCAAAATCCTTTATAATAATTAGATCAAATAGAGGGACCCCAAACTTAATCACTTATTATTGGTACTAAGCTACTGACCATGAGGATACGAGTAAATCGATATAAAAATAATAAACTAGGTCACATAAAATAAAGATTAAAATGACGTAAGTGAAGATTTGTCTGGTGTTCATTAGGTTATTTTAATCGAAAAAGAAATTATTTCTTAATATGCCAATACTCAAAGAACTAATTTTTATGATAAACGGCAATAAATATAATAGATCTAATTATTTTGGATGTAATTTAATACAAAACTGAAGTAAGTCGATGTATGTTGGAAATCTAAAATATGCTTTAAAAGTAAACTGAATTAACTAGAAATGATACTTACCCGTGACGATAATTTTTAATTCTATATGGTAATAAAACTAATAATAATCGCTTTCGTAGAAAAATATAACAAGAAATGCAAGTCACCTGTTAATAATAAACAGATTTAATTCATTTTACTTCGTTCTTCAAATTGGTTACCTTGAGTTGGCGCTGGCACATCACTAAGTGTATCGTTTTATTGGTTACAACTTGTTCGCTCCAGTTAGTAAAAAAGAGAGGGGCGATCTATTATTTCGCTTGTATTTGTTCAAATCGAGCGGGAGTTGGAGCGTACCTATTCTTATCGTCGTAATATTACAGTTTATGATTAAATCTCAAAAACTGTGATTTTTGAGTTATTTCTTTGTTTGATTAAGCGAGCGACATGTGCACTCTCTCTTTCCTCTCATCGTGTGATGGCATTCCGGAATCTACATATAACCATGTTTACAAGTGCTAAATAAACGGTTATTCTATTCTATTCTATCTATCTAGCGCAATACCACTGGCTTAGCTTGCTTTCCAGCACGGGCGTATAACGCCCGTCAACAACGTCAACCTCCTGACTTCCAACTTCAACCTGAACTACTCATGATTTAGCCCATCATTAAGGTTTATTGTTCGGTTGTTGAACAAGTACTTTGCTTTGACTTTGCTGTTAGCCTGAGACTTTCACAGCTTCACTGGCCTATCGGAGACCAGAGCGCGTACCATGAGTTTAAAAGTGACACACTCGATATCGTCTATGAAAAAATGTACAGCGCCCCTTGCGGTAACGCTAAGGACTAAAATTGGTAGTATGAACAAAATTCGATAGGTTTTTAACGTACGTAAGTTTTCAATAGCTAACTCATGGTAGCGCTACAGAAGTCTCGCTTACAGCATTACAGTATCAAGGTGCAATTCCCGGGTGCAAAGTGGACTGCAACTTCTTCGGACGTGTGTACAGAGGAAGCGAGTGCGGCCCGCTTGTGCGCCGGAGCGTGGCGTTGCGCAACGCGCGCACGCGAGGTTACGGCGACGAACACACCGGACGGAGGGGATTTTTTTTTCAGCTGTACTTGGCCTGAAGTTGGCTGGTCTTGGTGGCCAGTATCAAAGAGTTTTAACTAAAACTTGTTCATCATACATACACGGACAGCTTCAATCAGTCAGTGGGGCTACCATGAGTTACCTACGTAAATATGTCTATGAAAAATTTGTACAGCGCCGCCTGGTGGTTACGCGAAGAACTACAATCGGCCATATGAAAAAAACAACTCGATAGGTTTTTAACGTACGTAAGTTTACGATAGCCAACTCATGGTAGGCCCTCTGTATCAAAGAGTTTTAACAAAAACTTGTTCATCATACATACACGGACATCATACATGCATAGTAAACTACAGATTCTACGTACACACATACACGGAACCGCTCGAGCAATCCTGACTGCTCCGAGCAGTTAGCAGCGCGATGAAATCTCAAACAGTCACCAGGCACAAGTTGTTGACTATGACTGTATGGCGGGCCTAAGATATCACTACCTATTGGGTACTTGGCCTGAAGTTGTCTGGTCTTGGTGGCCAGTATCAAATAGTATCAACGAAAACTTGTTCATCTAAGATTTATCACTATTTGTTGTTTACTTGGCCTGAAGTTGGCTGGTCTTTGTGGGCAGTATCAAATAGTATTAATGAAAACTTTTTCTTCAGGGGTCAAGAGCCATCCGCTCCCCCGCAGGTCCAGTGATGTTGACAAGGCTACTCCAAGCCATCATCATAAGTCAGTTAGGAAAAAAAAAGAACTGAAATACTTGGCCTGCAATTGGCTGGTCTTGGTGGTCAGTATCAATGAGTATCACTGTAGACTTGTTTACTTAAGATATTACACTATCTATGTTATAATTGGTAGTCTTGGTACAGACCAAATTCATCTACAGAGTTGGTTGGTCTTAGTATTTTTTTCAGATGTATTAGGTCTGTGGTTGGCCGATTTAATAGTGGTGGCCAGCGGCGTAGTCTTGAAGTCATTACTGGAATACTTTTACATGACAATTTCATGAGTTAGGTTGTCATTTACTTATTATATAGAGACCCCTTTTTGTCATTCACATTTTAGAATGGAGAGTGTAAAATCATATACAAGCTTCCGCAGTCCAAAAGGCAGTATTCGAATAAGATTACTGTTTGATAACAAGACCAATAAGATAGTAATTGGTGCCAATCTGTAAAAAAAGATTGAAACAAAGATTCTGGCATTTAATAATTAAATTTAAGGGTCTTATTGATTAAGAAGATTTAATTAAAAAACATTACTAAAAATCTACCACCATGTCAGTCATGTCTAATGTGACTAGACGTCCCGTTTTCAAAAGGACTGTTGCCCCATTTTAAACTGTTGTCTTAAAAAAACAAGACGCAAATGTCCGATCGGGCCCAAAAAATAAATGGTCACATTAGTCATGTCACGTCTATTCAAGATGTCTATGTCTATGTCTATCAAGAATGAACTGAATTTTTCATTACAATCTAAAAAATCCGACATTTCCAACAACACATCAGATCTTAACAAAATCATGTACGATATAAGTGTAACGTGCACGTACGCAATTATAGATTCAACCTTCATTAACTTCTGGAAAATCTTCAGTTTCGTGCTGAAGGGCAAACATATAATGCAGTTTTATGTACGGACAATAATCATATTTGAACCTCGCTTGAGTACATGCCACGGGCACGAATGGCATGCTCTGATTACCACGAAGTTATAAGTATCTCTTATACTAATTCTAATTTTGGCATTAATTAAAAAAAAAATGTTTTTGTGGCATCTTCATTGCGATAAGAAGATGATAGTCTTGATATTGTCGTAATTTTGTGAATTATTGCCAAATTGCAGTAAAAATTTGATTAATCTAGAGGTATGTAAATAATAATGAATCGCTGAAATTTATTATTTCAGAAATTAGATGATTCTTCATTTACTATGTTTGGTATTTTAGGACATAAAAATATAAAAGTTTTTCGGATCAGCTAGTATAGTAAACTTCTTTGATAATGTCGATTTTGTACTAATCTCTGTCTGCTTAACTAGGTACTGCTGGATAAACTATAACAGGGCACTACTCAACCACTATTGATTGATGTAGTTTGAAAATTACAACGACAACTTACAAATAAAATGGCATTGTAATGAGATTTATTAATTGGACAAATTTTTTTTGGATATGTCATGTGCGAGTATTGTCTGACTGATCTTATTCATATTCCTATTAGCTTTGATGAAGTAGTAATTTTGAGACCAAACAATTTCCAACTAGAATTTAGTGGTTTCAAATAAATTAAAAGCCTATATCCAGCATAAGACGGTAGTGGGCTGATGATGATGATGATGATGAAATAGATTAAAAGTCTTCCCCAACGATGATACACCACATTCTCAATCCCACTTCAAACACGTAAACCTATGACGAAAACCGAAATAGTTTCGTCCGGCCCGGGCGAGAACATTCAAAGTAAACCCGATGTTCACACAGCATAAATTCGTAGCCACTGTCTGTTTGTTTGTCCGTGTCCGCCATACTTCGTACATATAGTACGTGTCCTATGCAAGTGCGGCCGAAAATATTTTTAATCCAAACAAATATTCGGGCGCTCTTCAAAATAAATATGTCGGTCGGTGGTTAGGAGGCATGTAGATTGTACGGGAGTTTTGCGTGTTTTTAACATTTTTTTTTTCAACTAACAATTTTTCACGTACATGGGTAGTAGTCGATAGCGACTAAAACGTTTCAAGTTTTTTTCATTGTTGGAAATACAAATGCGATATTCATATATAGGTATGAAAAGACGTTTTTAAAGGAAAACATTCGTGCAAACAAACGTGAGAAAACCTGCACACCTATGAAGAAATTTTGATGTTGTGTAGTCTACCAACTCGCACTTGGCCAGCGTGGTTGACTAAGGCCTTATCGCCCAAATTTAGGGTAGGCCCGTGCCCCAGCAGTGGGGACGTATATGGGCTGACAATGGTGATGATGATGATGATGAGGTATGGAAAGTATGTTCCAATAAGAAAAAAAATGTTGTTAAACAAATCTTTGTTTACTTGATTCTAGTATCCTGACCATGTTTATTTTTTCTCAATTAACTGTTTAAGTTTGTGAGCCATTAATATAAAAACTTAAAGCTGCCTAGCAAGTTGCATAAATGAACAATCACTTAAAGCTTTACCTATTTTTAATCTAGATGGCGCTGGGATGCATGTGTAAGACTGGCAAGACGCATTCGTCTCCTCTATAAACGTAAACCAAATTTACTCTTGGTTAAGATTGTAGATGTAATATACAAAAATAGTTTGAATAAATGTACCATAAAAGTGTAATTAATATTATAACTACTTACATAATTAAAAAAATGTAATGAATATTGTTAAACATACCTACATAAATAATTTGGGTAATTTATTCATTTTGCAACATTACAACCCACATGTGTAAGTCTCTCAATGCGATATAAAAATCAACGTTGACCAGAGCCAGATCACTTAGGACAAAAAGAGAGCGTGTTTACATTACACGGGATCGGGGAATAGTCGGGAAACGTAAAGGATAAGCTGTGGCGGTAGCGGGGAGCGGTAGTGGGTAGAGTTATTAAGAAATAGGCTTCATTTTTATTTATGAAATACTAAATTCCTGTACCACATATCAGCTTCAACATTGATTTTAGTTGGGTATGTAGTAAATGACATGTCATGTTATGTTATTGAATAGCTGTGTCGTTTTAATTTCTATAGAGACACATCACGTAAAATAGAAACGAATAATAGGATGGTTTCACTATGCTATCTAAGGAATTGCTGTCAAGTCGGTCAGGTAGGATACGAAAAAACATCATCTACTGACTGGTAAGTTGAAAAAAAAACAAAGAAATTAAATAACCTTTATTTATAAAAAAAGCAAGTGGACATAAAAGAATAGGTATTCTGTAACTCCGCAATCAAAATCAATGATACTTCTTCGACTGGATGAATCCGTCTACTGGCTGGAAACATTGAACAAAAAAACCTAAAAAAGAAAACAACTCAATAGATTCGTTTTTCAAATCGCACCACACGCCAGCGCGCGCTGTTTGTTTGCGCGCGCGATGGTCCGCCGATTGTAACTGTATCGCGGGCGCGAGACGACGCCGACCAGCGACACAGGCGCGGACTATTTCTGCCGCGAACCAGGATGTTACACAGGCGGCAGAAGTTTACCGAGTACCTACTTTGAGGTGCCGAATCAACCGTAGCCCACTTGTTAGATACATCGACTTTCGAACATTCGAATTCGGAACGTTTTTTGAATTCTCTGGCAAAGTCTGTCGTAGAAAAGAAAACATAGCTTCCAAATTTGAATCTGTGTCATGTACCATTAGATAATTTCTCATTTGTAATAAGTATAGACAAGTGAACATCCAAGAATATTCTGAATTCAAAATTGGTGCAGTTCCATAAAGTCGATGATTTTTTGTAAACTGGCTGGAAACCATTACAAAAAAATGAAAAAACATTCCGCAAATTCCTTTTTGACGCCAACCAGCGACTCGGCTGCGAACTATTTCTGCCGCGAACCAGGATGTTACACAGGCGGCAGAAGTTTACCGAGTACCTACTTTGAGGTGCCGAATCAGCCGAAGCCGACTTGTTAGATACATCAACTTTCGAACATTCGAATTCGGAACGTTTTTTGAATTCTCTGGCAAAGTCTGTCGTAGAAAAAAAAACATAGCTTCCAAATTTGAATCTGTGACCATGTACCATTAGATTATTTCTCATTTGTAATAAGTATAGACAAGTGAACAACCAAGAATATCTTGAATTTAAAATTGGTGCAGTTCCATAAAGTCGATGATTTTTTGTAAACTGGCTGGAAACCATTACAAAAAAGTGAAAAAAGCATCATTCCACAAATTCCTTATTGACGCCGACCAGCGACACAGGCGCGGACTATTTCTGCCGCGAACCAGGATGTTACACAGGCGGCAGAAGTTTACCGAGTACCTGCTTTGAGGTGCCGAATCAACCGAAGCCCACTTGTTAGATACATCGACTTTCGAACATTCGAATTCGGAACGTTTTCTGAATTCTCTGGCAAAGTCTGTCGTAGAAAAAAAAACATAGCTTCCAAATTTGAATCTGTGACCATGTACCATTAGATTATTTCTCATTTGTAATTAGTATAGACAAGTGAACATCCAAGAATATTTTGAATTCAAAATTGGTGCAGTTCCATAAAATCGATGTTTTTTTGTAACTGGCTGGAAACCATTACAAAAAAGTGAAAAAAGCATCATTCCACAAATTCCTTATTGACGCCGACCAGCGACACAGGCGCGGACTATTTCTGCCACGAACCAGGATGTTACACAGGCGGCAGAAGTTTACAGAGTACCTACTTTGAGGTGCCGAATCAGCCGAAGCCCACTTGTTAGATACATCGACTTTCGAACATTCGAATTCGGAACGTTTTTTGAATTCTCTGGCAAAGTCTGTCGTAGAAAAAAAAACATAGCTTCCAAATTTGAATCTGTGACCATGTACCATTAGATTATTTCTCATTTGTGATACAGTATAGACAAGTGAACAACCAAGAATTATCTTGAATTTAAAATAGGTGCAGTTCCATAAAATCGATGTTTTTTTGTTAACTGGCCTGGAAACAAACATTCCGCAAATTCTTTTTTGACGCCGACTTTCGATACAGACGCAGACTATTTCTGCCTTGCACCAGGATGTAACACAGGCGATGGAAGTTTACGTACGAAGCTAGAAACATCGTATTTCCAACATTATAATTATTTTTTTTTCAAAATTCATTGTAAATTTTCAAAATAGCAAAAACAGAGCATACTTTCCAAATTCGAGTACTTTTCAGACTCATGAATCCCCTAAGACTTTAGCAACCCCCCTTTATTATTAAAAACATTTATTTGTCTATTGTGACGGAAGATGAAAAACCTTCAAAGGAATCGTGAAGGAATTTTAATGCGATTGACTTTGAAATTCAAATTCATCTAGGTACTCTAAAATTGGCACGCTAAGTTATATTATTGATCCTACATCTGATCTAACAGATTTCGGAGTTCAGACAACAATCAGCTTACAATCAATTACGGATTTGCTTAAAAAAATACTCCTTAGACTTAAAAGAGAACGATTACGGAGATAAGCCAAGTGCCCAGAAGTAATATCAAACACTATTAAAAACCGCTAACGAGATATTCACAAAAGAAAACCATCGCATGTTACCATAGTATTATTACAACGAACCGATTGAAGCAACATTTCAACTAAATAGCGTCTTCATCAAACAAATAGCTCCGTTCAAAGAGATTTTTATGACACGCCGCCTCAGACGTTTACACTGAACATAATTTACATCTATCTGATAGGTATCGAAAGAGTGGCGGTTTGTGTATTTAAAATATTCTAGCCTTTTTTTTATATCAACCTAGATGCCTAAGCTGGCAACCGCTATACCTGTCATGTTCTGTGTTGATATTTATAAGTTTAGGCATAGGAATAAATAATATCTCGAAGCACATTCATCGTCCTCATTCCCGTACTAAGTAGCTTAAGATTGTGATACATCAGAAATAGCGGTGCAATACCAATTGATAGATAATCACAAGACAAACCACCTTAGACTTTAAATTGTAATATAATAACGATAAACACTTGCACGTAAATCAGCTTTAATTGCGTTATCGCTGCTTGACAGGTAAGTGCACGGAAAAAGCGCACTACCTTTTTTAAAACAATTATAAGCTTAAAAGACGGAAATCTAGCGCGATCGACATACTAATCTATGAGTAAAGCTTTGTTAATACGATTATGTTTTGTAACGGAAAATGTATAAAAAAGTAGTATTTTTAAATATTATGTACATTCTTATAACAAGATAACTTGATATTGAGTATGTGTAATTGGAAAATACTTCGAGATACATTTCAATACCCATTTGTTTACAAATTATTCTTACTTTTCCTTTTACACATGTATAGTTCCCGCGAGCCATCATAGATGGCGGTAGTAGTACTGTAAAGTTCGCCAAAGAATACTCATTATCATGCAAGACGAATTGCTGCAGTTGGCTTACAATTTGATATCATAATTAATTTTGCAAACAAGTAGTGTTATATTATGTATGTTTAAATTAATTACTTAGGCATAATTAGGCGAATTTATGATTAGTATTAAGTTTGCCTACTTTTATTGTTTACTTTTGGTAGAGGTTTTTATTTTGTTATTATTGTAACCGTCAATTAGCAGACCATTTAATTAAGTTATAATCAGTGACCTACTTTAAATTATACTATTATACCAATTATACATATGTTATGATGAACACATTTTTTTTAAAATCGACAGGTTTGCGATTGTTGGTTGGGTTCTTCGATTAATATTGTATCGTAATCTTTTTGTGTACCATAACAAATAAATTAATGTGTTGTGATAGACATAAAATAGCCCAGTTAAAATTTGCCCTCAGGTATCTCTAAACTTAATATCTAAGTATTATTTGCTAAGACTACTAAACCATTCCATAATTAAAACATCCTACTAAGTTTTAAAAGATTACCTTGTACCCAGTTCTAACTTCTATCGCAGCTATTTACATTTGGACTGTTGTATTCCTACCTAAATATCTAATCCGTATTACTGCACCAGAGCTACCGAAAACTAAGTGCAATGCAGTGCAGAGCTTTGCGGCGGAATACCAGAAACGCCAGCTTTGATAAGTAAATCAAACCCACAATGAGCTAGCCCAAGTTTTGTAACTTGTGTTAGTAGTCCGATCTAGAATGAACGGTATCGGGCGTGCGATGCGCCGGCGGGCGCGCGTATGTGTGGCGTTACGTAAGCTGCGTTGCTTTAGTTCTTGTGTTTACAGCGGTCGGGCCGAGTGTCGCTTGTCCCCACCGCGATCGATCCGCTCCGCCCAGCGCTCGCTCCTCCCACCCGCCCCCGCCCGCGCTGTCGCCCCGTCCGCGTCACCTGTGTCGCGCGTCTCCAGTCGCAGAGCGGCCGCGACGCGCGCCACCCGCCTGCTGCGTTATGACACCGTGATGGAACCCAAAGAGTTCGGAGCGGTACCCGGCCTGCCCGCCGGCCTCGACTACTTCATGATGCCGCGCGTCTCCCAGCCCGCGCCGCACTTCGACTTCAGGAAACTCGGCGCCAGCTTCAGCGAGGACCGCGACGAGCGCTCGCCCGAGTACCCCGAGCGCCGCGACCACCCGCCGGCGCCCTGGCCGCTCGGCCTCGGCGTGCAGTTCGTCAACCCGGCCACCGGCAAGAAGAGAGTGCAGTGCAACGTCTGCCTGAAGACCTTCTGCGACAAGGGAGCGCTCAAGATACATTTCTCCGCGGTGCATCTGCGCGAGATGCACAAGTGTACAGTGGAGGGGTGCACGATGATGTTCAGTTCGCGGCGGTCGAGGAACCGGCACAGTGCGAACCCGAATCCGAAGTTGCACTCGCCGCACGTGAGGCGCAAGATCTCGGCGCACGACGGGCGCTCGGCGCAGCCGTTCCCGCTGCTGCCGGCGCTGGCGCGGCTGCCGCTGGCGCCGCCCGCGCTGCTGCCGCCCGAGCTGGCCGCGCGCCTGCCGCCGCCGCTCGCGCCGCCCGGCCCCGCGCCGCTGCCCCCCAGGGTGCCCCTCGACGACCTCCGCAACTTCAGTGAAATCGAAAAAATGTACAGAAAAATGCCCGAGGAACCTTCGCGCGGTGCGTTAGATCTCGTTAAGCCCCCCGTCTCGATCGACGACGATTCTAATCATTGTAGTGAAAATAACTATGACCTCTCCGACGACGAGGAGAAAGATAAAAGTGTGGACAGAATCGAGTCTCCAGTGACGCAAAGGCTGAATTACGACGACGAACCGGAAGATTTGACTGTAAATAAGAAGAAGTGCGATGCCAAACCCGCCGAGCCGGCGCCCGCGCCGCGCGCCCGCAGCGACCCCACCGCCCCCGACGACAAGTCGTCCTTCGTTCCTAACAAACGTAAGCGAAAAAGCGGCAATCCCACCCGGTGCTCGCAGAGCAACGAGTACAGTGTGTCCGACGAGGAGTACCACAGTGATTTGTTCAGGAACTTGTCGACGCCGGGCTCGAGCCGCGCCGAGGACGAGCCTCTATCGCTTAAAAAACAGAAGCCCGAGAAATGGGAGCCATTTCAGAACGGAGAGGAAGCAACTGTGGACTCGGAATCGGTGACGCGAGTGAAAGCCGAGAGTGACTCTGATGATGAATCGAGTGCGCCGAGCGTCGTCCGCGAGGGCTTGAGGCTGCGTTCAGATCTGTACACTCCCAGTGACAGTGGCAGTGACTTGCACGCGATGGAGGAGCGGCTGGCGAGGCAGCGGTCCCCGTCCGCCAGCAGCGACAAGACGGACGACAGGACGGACATCAATGACATCGAGATACCCATCGACGACGAGAACCCGGACCGCTGCACGGCCTGCGGGAAAGTGTTTCAGAACCACTTCACGCTGCGAATGCACTACAGAAACGACCACTTGAAGTTGCTCCATCCTTGTGACGTTAACGGGTGCGACGCCGCATTCCCGTCGCGGCGGAGTCGGGACCGACACAGCTCGAACGTCGACCTGCACCGACGCCTGCTGTCCACCGGATCGCCGGACTCCCGAGAACAGAGACCCGGGGTGGAAGTCAACACTGAGCTCTTGAACAAACTGTACGCAGACATCAAAGGGCTCGCGTCGACGTTAGAGAGCCTAAGATACGGAGGCAACGACGAGAACGCCCAGCTGCCTAGCTACGTGACTGAGACGATGAAGTTCTACAGTCGGAACCTGAGCGCGCTGCAAGCGGGGTTGTTCCCGCAGTTTGGGGACAGGGGTTTTTTTCCGGCGCCTTTTCTAATGGGTAACGGGGCGCCGGGGGGGCCTTACGGGGCGCCGGCGGGGGCGCAGTCGGTCCGGGAGTCGTTGTCGCCCCTGTCGGCGTCGTCGCCGCCCGTCATTTCTCCGGGGCGGCTGGATGCTGCTCATGGGCGGCCGCGGGATGACCCGAAGCTGCTTTTTCGCGAGACCTCCGAGTCGTTCAAGAAGATGACGTCGCTGTGCGAGCGCCAGGAGCAGCTGTACCAGCACCACGTGCCCGTGTCATGACGCCGCCCCGACTCCCGCCCCTCTTGGTGACAACTCACTTCTCAAAGTTAACGGCGCGCAATAGACTGTATAATATTTAATTGTTAATAATTTTAATTGTGTTAATTCTATTTCGTATTTCGTTTTGTATTTTTCTTGTGATATTTAGACAAATATATGGTAATTATTGATCCCACGAACTGTAAGTTAATAGGGATAGTACCGCTTGGTAATGAACTGGCGTAAGTGACGCGGAGTGCAATACGGTATCGAATATTATAAATATTAATGGACTCGCCGTGCGATATGGTATCGTGTAGAGTATTCGTAATCGATGTTGAAAGTAAACGTTATTATGATCAGCTTCATTTATTGTTCTGGCGCAATAAACTCATTGAGGAAAAAAATATACGATTGTTTTTTTTAAACCTGTCTCGCGCCGAATGTGGCGGTAATCGAGCTACGGCTTGTTAATAACAATGGCCGTTTTACGACGCTTTGTGGAGAGCCACTCAGACAGAAACCACCTGACTGAACATAATTATAACATAGACAACATTCTTTGTTACTTTATAACTTATTTCGACTACATTGCTCAACCAAATTTTTGCATCTTCCTAATCTTTTTCATAGTCTACTCATCATCTTTGAAAAGATATTAAAAAGTAGTTTAGATCATAATTTATTCACTTGATCACTCTTAATAGTAAATTATAACTGTCTATCGAACATAAAAACATATTGATATCGATTTAGACAAGATACAAAGCTTCTTAACATAAAAGTCCCAATATTAGATATCTTTGAATGGCGCATAGATCGATGTTAAATTATAAAGCCGATATTAAATATATTTTATGAACAGAAGCTTTCCGATTATTTAAATTTATTACTAAATGATAAACAGAAAATGATTTCGTATTCAACGTTTCAATTATGAAACCGTTGGATTGGTCATCCTGGACTTCTTGTAAACAGTAGTCAATAAACAAAAATGTTATTTAAATGGTTTTGCAGATACATAATGAAAACAAAGTTTTTTGAAATCCACATAATATAATCATAATGGTTCTTATGATTTTTACGATGTGGTAAAAGCTGTAGAAAATCTACACCCGAACACTTAAGCTTTTAAGCTAATTAACATAGTACGTTATCGGAAAAGAATATTTTCTTCCCACATTTCTCTTTTCAGCCTTATGAACCAGTCTCCGTCTCCAGAAAAGTCTCCATCATCAATGTAATGAGAACAAAGGTTTGTATGTTTGGTAAGTTTCAGCTTCAAATTACTCTAACTTTATTCAAATTAGGAAATGGAAACTTCAAACGCCAATACATCGTATAAGCTTTATAAGGACTTATCAATAAATTGAAAGAAGAATTGTAAAAAAATTATAAAACAGTACCTAAATATCAAGCTATATATATATAATACCTGCTAAGGATTAGACTTATTACAATACCTTAAGTTATTTCGCCCCGAACAAAACATAAATTTGCGGTCTCTAACAAGACACAAATTCAATCATATAAGAATTCTCATTAAATGTCAACCATAAATTGTAATATACGAAGTAGGTATGTAAGTACATAAGGTCATTGACCACGTAGTTTGATATTTGTGAACCAATTAAAGTGTTACGCAAGGAACATTGTTATTAAGCCTAGCGACACTATAAATCAAGTACCTAATAAATTGGATTATGGTCAAACGAGACAGGTATTGATATGACAATGATAATGAATATTAATTAACATACCAGCAGGTATATATCGGGTATACATAACTCTTTTTATGAAGTTAAGAATGAAGGTACAAAATATTCGTACTGCGTATTTTTTATTCTTACTTCTTCTACTAATCTTTACTAAACATTATTAAGGTGAGTCAACTTTTTCTATCTTTTGCTGTTATGTTATAAATACATAACTAATTAAAATAAAATTTGGAGCACAGAGAGTTTAGAGACTATGAAACGACATATACTTACTACATCTTAATCATCTGGACTTTTCGATAAGAGGATAGCTTTAAACGATTTAACTCGGATAGAGTCGCGTCGCGACCGGTATTATTATAAATCCGCTTATAAACATGATATTCTCTAATATTAAACTTTTATATAGATATGACGCAATAGACAATGTCATTGTCCATCCCACTCCCATGGCTAAGACCAAGGAATGTACCTCGGTGACCACGGCTGACCTCGGAATGTAACCGAAAAAAAATCTTCCTCAAATCAAAAGCTATAATTACACACGTCGCCTGTCCATTGCCGTGAGAATATCACACTAATTGTTGTACGAGACCTGTTATGATTTAATAACAGGGCGACGACCAAAATGCTAATTCGTACAATTTCCCAGGTACGTGTAGTGTAAAAAAATAATCGGCCGACCAAGCCTTGAGCTCTAAGGGGAGCTTTTCGTTGTGACCGAGCCATTTTTTTTCACCACATAATGACATGTTGGCGATTTGACAAACGTTTCGAAGGATTTAAGGAACGATTTGTTTGTGACGTACGTTATAATTGCTTAGACTATGGTTGATGCCAGTTATTAATGAGACTGTTGTTCTTTTAAGTTGTTAATACAGGCGTATTAACAACTTAAAAGAACAACAAAAACCTTCCCCAAAAATAGGCATTTTTGGGGAAGGTTTTGCACACTGCCGACTACGATCATTTGTCTTTGAGGAGAGTAACAACATAATAGAAATAGGTCCTTTACTTACTAATCTTCATAGGATGCAACGATAGAGTAAGCTGGTGTTTACGAAAGTACTTACGAAAACAATTGAAAAAGTAATGCAGCATAGGTAGTCTACGGATTATATCTGCAATAGGATTATTGTCCCAAAACAGGCTCAAAATAAGGCATTACCTGTATTGGAAATTATAATTGAACAATTATGTTAACGCAGGTAAAAATTAAATGTTATTTATTAAAGTCATTATATCGTATGTGTAAAAAGGTAAGAAGACGATGATTCCAAAGTTTTATGAAAACTGGTAAACCTTTATCTTGAACAACTGATTTCAGCAGATTTGAAGAAAAAAAATGGTAGGTACGTGCCAAAACGTCGCCAGTTCTAATGGCTTCTCAAGTCCTCTGACGCAAAGAGGATGCAAATGCCGTAAGAGGAAACAGCTCGGCCCACAAGACCGCCAATGCTGTCGATGGAAATCCTCTCTCTAAGCGAGTCAACAGACTACCGGTCCCCTCTATCAATTCTAGCTTCGCAAAAAGGTTTCCGCGATACTGTCATTTTGCCTTATATAACGCTATTTCAAAAAAATGCTCCTTGAAAAATCTTTCTTCGAAAGAAATAAAGCTCAAAATAACCGACTTCCTACAATGTTTAGACTACGAAGACACCGAAATATTAATGCCAAATAGATAAAATTACACCCTGATACACATGCTCTATATACCCCATACTTTCTGTTAACTTTATTAACTACAGTTTTCCTCTCATCCCTATCACCAAAACAAACACTGCAAATGCACCCTGACACTCATTCACACACAGACACATTTATACACGCAACTACACAAGCACACGTTATAGCGTCTGACATTGCGTAATTACATGTTTTATGGTTTCCCAAAATACAGGCTAAGCCTAGTTTGGGAACCTCTATTTAATAAGTTAAGGACATTTATATAAGTTTTAATTTAGTTTGTAATTTGTACTTTTGTCTGATTTTTTCTGTGGCCAATAAAAACATTTTCATTTTTTTCATTTTTTTAGCTTAGGAGGTATCTGTTTAGTAAAAGAGGTCCCCATTACTCTCAATTAGCCATACACCGTGAGCAATTTACAGTAGTATTTCGGACACGTAGTTTTCCGCTCTGTGTGGTTTAAATTGTCCATTCTATTATAACGGTTAATTGCTTAGTTTACGGATAGATTACAGTTGTCAAGTCCCAATGGATGGTGGTATGGAGTTCGGTCTTGTCATTAGGCAAAAGGTGTTTAGTGGCTAATGTGAGGTTGTTTATAAACGTCATCATCAATAACATTTTTGTTTTATAGCTCTGAAGTAATGAGCCAGATGTTGGGTGACAGACAGACAAGTAGGGAAATGGTAATTTGTTGAATTTCTAGTGTTAAGGACGCATTACAGTGGCTTATTAGAGGTTATACTAAAGAAAATATTATGATATTTTGTTTTATGGTAAGTTAAAAGTTTTCATTTGATTTTCTACCTACAATAACTAGAAGTTTTTGATTGTTATTAGTGGCTAGGTGTTATACGATGGTTTGTTGCCGTAAACGTAGATCGCAAACTCACACTAGATGGCGTTACAGGCTTATTAATGCGCGCTTTGGCCCTACTTGCTGAAGTTAGATATTTTTTTCGATCAAGTCAGATATTAGAATAAGACTTCACATGATCAATAATTATTCAAAAACCTCAATTAAGTACAAAATGTACTTATACTTTATAAAATTACTTTCTGCCATTAAGTTACATTCAGTATAAGTTACCATGAATATAAGTTACCATGAACGCCATAACAACATTTCTAAACTTACTTAACATAGTTTCGAGGTTAAGGTTAAGTAAAAGGCTATAAACTACAAAGCTACTATAAGCTACTAAACTGAACCACGCATTAATGAAATCACGTGTTGAATCCGAAACAATTTAACCCTTTTGTGCCACTGGGGGCCGTTACCGCATAGTTTGTCAAACCCTAATTAATAAACCAGCTAGGGACAGACGGAACGACTTAGCATGCCCCCAGGCGTTGTCTGCTTATTACTCTTGTTAGAACTAATATCCGGCTGCAAGTAGCTTGTGTAGTTTGAAGGGTGGAAGTTGAATTATTCGGTGTTTAGGCCGAGTTGTCTCAGTATGTTGTTAGTATGACGCTTATACCACAGATAAGATAACTTTATACGAACATTTGATTTGGCAGAACCGGCTTATAATCTTTGAGTTTTGAGTTTGGTTTGACCAAAATGATCCCTATTCGACCACTCGCGTTACGTAGGTAATGTGCGGCTATTCAAGGGTTAATAAACAATCGACTTTATTGAAAAATGTTCCTGATTTGGACACGAGTTCTTACCTTCGTTTTACGTCGATGTTATGTGTTCGGTGGTGTGAAATTCGATGAAGTGACTGTGAATAAGTAAGCACATACAATATTTTATATGTCATTTTTGTATACTAATTACCTCCCGATTAAACACTAAGGTTGGGTGCATAGATGTTTTTAGCAGACGTGGTAGAGACTGGTCATACTTTATTTTTAGTTATCTTTTTTTCAAACAAAGCCAAATATTAGAAGTTATTAAAAACTTACCTCAAAAGAAAATTTCTCTCTACTCCAAAAAGTCATACTTAGTAATAAACGAATTGAAAAACCTAAACAATCCGAAACTCCTTTGATATTACAACGGGACGTCTATCATGAAAATATCTGTAAATGATTAAAAAAAAAATATCGCGAGCCAAACCCCCAGGGCAGCCTTTGAACCTTCAGGATTCCACGAAGAGATTAAAAGAAACATTAGTTATTCTCACTTGGGGGGGTTTGGGGGGGGGGGGCGGTGAAGAGACAAGGAGATTAAAGTGATGCCTCAGGCCCTGTTGACTCTTCAACGTGAGGATTTTCTTAAGATTTCGTCCGGGTAAATTAATTACGCATTCCTTTGCATGTGTGAGTGGTGATTTTAATGTGTAATGCCGCGATGCGATTCCGACTCGTTGAGTTAATTCATTTGGCCGCTTTGAGTGTAACATTAGTGTTGTCCAAATGAGTTGATCCATCCAAAGTGTTTTTCCAAACAATGAAAATTTAGACTCTCTGTAGGTTCATATTTCGAGAGACTTTATCAAGTATTGCCTATTATGATTTACTACATTATATCTACCTACCACTTTTTTTTCCTAACTGTCATAGACGATGGTGACTTGGAGTAGCCTTATCATTATTATTGAACTTGCGGGAGAGCAGATGGCTCCTTATAGAAATTAAGAGCTCCTTAAGTCGGTTTGTTCAAAGAAAAACTAAAGGTCTAGTCTGTAAGACCAAGTGACGTTAAACTTTTACTTTGAAAAGAAAACAATTGACTTATTTCACCCCATAGTTCCGACGTATCAACGCCTCAACAATTAAAAAGTTACACTAATGAAAAGGGAACGGTGCTCAATTTGCTCAATTTGCTCATTTCGCCGTTTAATATGATTACTAACGTTCAAAAGGCCAACAGTTAATAAGGCGAGTATGTTAATAAATAACTGAGGCCCCTTAATTTTTGCCACCCCATCTTACCGGATATGGGACTTATTATACACGGTGACTGTGGCATGGACTGAAATAGAACATTACCATACTTTTTGTAAGTTAATGCATACTATATTTTTTTGTTTTACCGAGCATACGCCGTATAGTTCTTTTCAAAATAGTATATATTGGGATTTGTATTTTAATGCATGCATGCAATTATACTGTTTTATATTAATTAACAATAAGTTCGTTTTACTGTCTCAAATTTTCGATAACATTTGATTATTGCTTTTCAATTAACGGATTTAATAACTCCGGATATTTAAAAAAAAATATCCGGAGTTAGCACAGCGGTATGGTTACGTACGTATTCATACCATTTTGCTTACGCATTGTGATCGGTATAACCCGACTGGGTTAGTAGCTGCTCTATATTTCGACTGAAATATAGAGCAGCTACTAACTGTAACTATTTGAGTTATTGCGTCCAAGTGAATATTACTTATTATAGCTTTAAATATTTGATACTATAATATTTATATAATTTCTATCAGAAACCAAAACTTTGGTTTCCCAGTGAGGTAAAACCTCCAAGACTTAGCCGCGGGCGCCCTGCGTCTTTGTAAGCGTTTTGTCAAACGGAGTAATTAGGAATTAGCCACTTTGTTGTGCCGAGCGAAACCGCAATCCGGCCCTGATGGCAAACAGCAACACAGGGACGTATAAAAGGGAATCAGTATGCGTGACAGCACGTGTCATGTCCTTTGTGTGTTCAAACGATGTTGTCGCTATTAATTATCTAGTATTATATCGTATTTGTTCTTTTTCAATTAAATATGTAGGTAACTGGGATTCTGAGACGGTGCAAAGGTCTTTAATGAGATTTTTTTTCACGCCAAAACTGCTGCGTTTGTATGAAATCTCGTACAAAGATAGGTTTAGCTAAAGTTTGGAAAAAGCCATATACGGTTTCGCTACAACAGAGTAAAGCTTAATGTTTGTCAAATTTTTTTATGCGTTAAATGACTTTGTGTGGACGTAGTCGTAGACAAAAGTCAACTTTTGTATAATTTACAAGATTCTAAGCGTAAAGAACGTCGAGAATCCTGTAAATTATACGATTGTAAATTACCTACTTTACTTCGATTGCGTATACGGTCACGGAATTTTCGAAGGACCTGTTGACTACAACACAGCGATTTCAAAGTAGATTCGATTCAAAACCTATACTTGTCACATTCAACAACAAATACCATAGATACAAAAAACAACCAGATCATCCCTCCAACCCTTCCGACCACAACTAAATAAAGTCATATCACTCAAACGCTTAAAAAGACATCACCCAAACATCTACGCGTTCACTTTCCCGCAAGAGAATGGTACCTAGTGGCGTTATGATGCAAATTGTGAGCTGACAAGCGATATGACAGTTGAGAGAGCAGGGAGGGTGTCTATGAATAATTCACGTGTTCGTGATCAAAGACAATCGAGATCACTATACGTCAGTTTTTAGGGCGGAACACTGGCGGCTTTTGAGTTAAAGGTGTATGTTATTTGAAGTGTTACAGCTACTTGTTTATTTAGTTAGCATAAAGTTAATATATTTTGTGTGTTTTTTATTGTGTCGTTGACATTTGGATTATTAATATCTAGAAGGTAAGATAGGTACAAAAAAGATCCCGTCGAATTGAGAACTTCCTCTTTTTTCGGTTTATAACTACTCTAACGCACTTACCCGTTAAGAAAGGAATATTCTTGTAAGTAGGTACATATATAGAACGTATTACTTATTTACTCGATTTTATGTTCATAGTTAGATCGTCATAAAGATAGAATGAATAGAGTGCATAAACGGAAACTATAAGGTAAAATAGAATTTTTAGTAAAATTGCTTCGCCTTGCTTAATCTAATAAGCTTTGTCTAAAAGCTCTTAGAGAGTTATTCCTTTTTATCTAATTAATCAGATTTTTACCGTTTTCCTTCTTCGTAACATGATGCACACAGTTTTCCAATAGATATTATTGTTAGTAAGAATTCTAAACCCACATGACTCACGTCCAGAAGTTGATACTATTCACCAGAAAAGTTTGTTTACGTAATAATACTGGAGCGGACACAGGTTTATATGTATGTCATTTTTCGTACATATTGCGAGAGATGAAATAAATAAAACGGCTTCATGAATTGTGACTGAATGAAAAAGTTATTTAATTTGTATTCTGGGATATGTAACGCATGATGGATATTTGATACCGAAAAAAAATATATTTATTCCGTTGTTCAATGTGATATGTCGTATTTACCCGACTGCCTATTAAATGTTTAATACATTCTTATTTATCGTTAGCCCAAAACTCGCGCTCGAATAAACAGTTCCACATTTTTTCCCATCTGACTGCGATGATGGCTAGGAGTAGCCTTGTCATCATCATCGGAAATGAGGGGAAGCGGATGGCTCTCACCCCTAAAACACAGGTTCTAACAAACAGTTCCTAGGTCCCAGTATTTCACTCCTTCACATTTCGGCTAGGTAGCGAATTATGCAGGTATATTTTCTTAATAAATATAACACAATATCACAAACATTGATCTGATTCCGTGGTAAGAAGCTTAAGCATTTGTGTTTCGTATATCAGAACCGATGCCGAAGAACGACAGAAGTGGCGTGCAACTGGGGAGGCCTATATGTCCAGTCCATGAGAGACATGCCTATGACAGAGATAGGCTGATGATGATGATGATGATATCAGAATCAACAGTAGATACACAAATATATTTAACTACATATATGTTTATCTCACAAATGTTTGTCCCGACTGAGATTCGAACCCAATACTATTGAAACCAGAGCCCAGGGTCACTGTTCAATCAACATCATTGTTCAACCAAACCAGTCGATGCAGCCAGAGCTATGCAGCTATATAATCCTAAACATCGTCTTCTGTTTATCGCTAGCTCAAAACTCGGGCTCGAAATTCTCTAACGAGCAGTCAGTACCCTGGCAGTGAATTTTGCATGCAGACGCCATAATGTGACACGTGACACTGCAGTGCGTGTAACGAAACGCTGTTTCGCTTTTTGGGGTGTCTGCGAAAGTGGAAAAATTAAATGGTGTAACAAATGAGCGCACTTTTCGGATTGCAAAAAGGTTAACAGTTCAAAGCCGTTGCCTAGATGATGATAATTTGGCTAGATTGAAATAAATGTCACTTAGTAAGTCTCTCTAGTTTCACAGTTCATGCATTATTTTTGTGTACCAAGAATTACAATTGCATTCATAAAATCCCAAATGCATATAGACATTTAACACTTATAAATCGTCAATGCAGCGGTAGTGCGACTCTACCACTAGTTCGGTATGCCGATTCAACGGAGATGACTCCGGCAAATAAACTCGATAATCATTCTTTTTACCCAATATTTTTAAACAAATAATTGTAAAATAATAAAATGTTATAACTAGAGTGTTTCCTTATTATTTTTCTAACGCTCTTGTTTCCTGGAGCGCAATTGCACGCCACCCCTGCCGTCACATTTCGCGTCACGTTTAACTGCGGTTTAATGCGCAGACATTCGTCATAAGTGTCATGAGTGTCACGAGTTACTTACGGTACAATGTCACTGCCAAACCGAAGGGTTGTGGAAAAAAGAAAAAACAGGTTTAAGCGTCATTCTTCGTGTTTAGGGTGTTTGGTGTGACATGGAATGTTTTGCTTTTCCTACTTGAGCAATCAATAATCATAAAAAAAGTATGTATTTTTAAATGAAATTGATTTTGAAGTTTCAAGAAGAAGTAATAGCAACGTCTTGTATTGCAAATTTGTAAAGGTTGTCATTGTTGAGTAGCTTGTTGGCGGATTTAACCCCTGTTTCTGCCAAAAGTCATGGGTTCAATTTCCACTTGGGGCAAATATTTGTGTGATGAACATCGGGGTTTGTTCTGTGTCTGGGTGTGATATCTATACATTTAAGTACGTAAATGTCTTCCACTGTTGTTTCTGATATCTGTAAACAAGTTCTTAAGCAACTTAATAGAGATTCTGATCAATGCTTCCTCCGTTGATGGAAATCTTCCTTCCTCTCTCTTTCTTCCTCCAAATGTGACTCTAACCCGGACTCGAACACAGAATCTTTCAGTCCTTACGCTAGCCACTAGACCACTTGCATATAGTAACTATAGACAATAAATACAGACTTTTTGCTTTCCGCACCGTGGGAAGAGCCGGCACTGTCGCTGCGGCATCTTATCTGAGCTATCAATTAGATACGTGCGGGGCTATCGGCTTGTTTACTGCACAATGTGGGGGCAATCGACCCGCCTTAACCGGGCCTTGGGAGGAACTTGGATAACCGATTTAAGTTCAGTGTGGATAGCAAACGAAAATGCTTAGAAAACTTCTTTCATCGAGTAAAACGAAAATGCAAAATTTTCGATTTTTGGTCATTTTTGTTTACCCATTAGTGTGACATTATGTATCTTTCACCATACTTAGTCAATGTAGCTATTATCAAGTTCGTGTCGTTGGCTATCTTTGTTTTATATCACTACATAGTATAAAGCAAAGTCGCTTCCCTACTTAAAACTTAAAAAAGTACTTTAAAACTACTCAACGAATTTTGATGTTTTTTTTTAATATGTAGAGGAATTCAAGAGTTTTTATGTATAATATTCCAGAATCGAAACGAGGGCGGGACACTAGTAATAAATAAGTGTAACAGTTTTATTACATTAGTTTTGCGTGTGTCTCAAGTTTAGAGGCAATATAAATCGTAACATCTCAATCTGCTTTAGGTATAGAAAATTTGAGTCGTTTTAGTCATTCTGTCAAAGATTCCGTGTCTAGCTGCTAGAAGAAATACCTGGTTTATAATTAATTGATTTTGTGTGAACCTAGGATCCGAACCAGAGTACTTTTGGTTCTTACACGACCTTTGCCACGATGACGTATCTAGAAACTTAGTCATTATCGCCGCAATGCTCATTATTGTTTTAGGTCAGCCAATGTACCCGCGGAACTAGAATGAACCGACACTGTGTCTATTGCAGAAATAAAATGCAATTGCATTTGTTTTACAAACGAACTGTCGTATCTGGCTCGATCTAGCACGACTTCACGCCCGCGTCTGATCATTACCGCTGGTGATGGCGATACTGGGACTTGAAATAACAATTTTCTGTGATAAAAATAATGTCTTTAACAAACAACATCACGTAACCTATTTTGACACTTTACTTCGATAGATTTAGCAGTAAATAACGGTTTAACGGCCTTGATTTTATAAGAATACGGCCAAATTTTCATTTAATAAGTTTTACCAATTTTGACTTTCACACACACATGCACACACACTCACACCCAGATTCACACTCTCGATACATTTGATGACCCGGCAAAACTTTTTCTACTATCTTAAGCTAAGGCAAAGGAATGGACTTCTGGAATGTATAGGCAATTTTTTTTTCAAAACCTAATATTAGGCAAAGGGATCCATCTGGTTAATTCCTGTATACTGGCGTGATCTTTCAAGCGCACTGCTATTTTGTTCCGGGACGTAGGAATATTTTTTTTTACCAAACCCAATATCAGGCAAAGGAATCAATCTGGTTGATGCCGGTATTTGCGCGATCTGTCACGCGCACAGCTGTTTTAACCCGGGGACGTACCTATAGGCTAAATATTTTTTTTTACAATACCCAATATCAGGCAAAGGAATCAATCTGGTTAATGCCGGTATCGGCGCGATCTGTCACGCGCACCGCTGTTTTATTCCGGGGACGTACCTATAGAGGCTAAATATTTTTTTTTACAAAACCCAATATCAGGCAAAGGAATCAATCTGGTTGATGCCGGTATCGGCGCGATCTGTCACGCGCACCGCTGTTTTGTTCCCGCGGCGCGCGCGCACATGATAACATCACTATTCGATGTCTCGTGACCGCCAACTTTTTTTTCTTTGTTGCTTTCTAAATACTTAGATGACATTTCGATGTTGACCGCTGTGACATTTTCAAAGTATTTCTGTGGTTAAACGGCTCGTTTCATAATGAAAGGTAAACATAGATTGTCGTTGCTACTTATGTACAATTAACTTTTTAAACGGACACACTTTATGATACATCTGGGGTAGTGTAATGCGTAGAAAATATGGTCTTTGATTCAGAGAGATTTTATAAATAAGAGTTTCAGCAAGATGTATGATCACAGTCAACGGAGCGCGCCTGTATAACAATATACCCTCACATATAAAAAGTGTTGAATCTTTTAATGTATTTAAAAAACAATTGTTTGTTTACTTATTAAATAATAACTAAACGTTTTTCATCGCTAGCAAGTGCGGTTGAAAGTATGAGGCGAGGCAAACAAATTCGTAGTGCTAATCTCAAATGTTTGTGAAATTGTTATTTTTATTTTTTGTTATTAGCTGTAAAATCGTTAAATTATACATGTAACTACGTGAGTGTATGTATAAATACACGTCAAAATTATAATTCGAAATAACACAACGATGAAATTTGTAAGTTACCTACTTTAATTATGTTATCACATAAGTGACAGTATTTGTCTTTGTTGATAATAAAGTTCTTTAAACCTAAACCTATGTATAAAATGTATAAAATTATTAAAGTCCTTGGGTCGCAAGTTGTACGGCGATTAAGTAACTGGAATTACCATACAAGCAAAATCACGTGTAAAGCTGTTAGTAAAACCGTCTACAGTAGGCAAAATACACGATACAGAACCGCCATCTAAATACAGAAATCATGGCCGGAGTTTACCCAATAGCAAGAGCTCGGTGCCTACGAAACTAAATAGACTAATCGCACCGATACGCGGCTCTGTGTGTCTCAATCACCGACTGTTTCAAGTAACCCAATTTTGATATCCATAAAAAAGCACTTGTTTATAGGACAGCCGTGGCCCGTGTGGGCGATGGGGGGAGGGATCTGGGCATTGGGGGGGGGGGGGATTCACCGCAGTCGCAACAGAAATAGCGTTTGACGTTTGTATCCGCGGTGGCGCCTGTTCACTGTCAACTTTACAGAGTAGTTTTGTGATAGAGGCTGGAATTACGCTGTTAGGTATTTTGTTTGGAAACTGGGAATTAGCCTGAAGTTATGTTACTCTTTACAATGAATTGAAATTAAACATAGAAGTGTCGTTTCAAATGTGCGTTATGGTAAAACCAATAATTGCCGGTTTTACGAAAGGTTTAACCGTAACTCGAAAGCACGTTCTAACCGCTTAGGGTGTAGAGCTTCTTTAGCTTTAAGCATCGATTTCATGCGGCAAGCAGTACCTGAATACGTCACATCTTCAAAAACAACGATAGCTTCTCTCGTTTTCGAGTTGGAAAATTAATATTCTGAAAAATCGAAAAAAAAAAATTTTTTTTCGAGGAATAATTTGCATGATTCGATAGTATTACTAAAGGCAAATCGTTCTGCCACGCGGGAAAACAACCACTAAAATTTCACGGTGTATAGATGATAATAAAAGATTTACGCCAATCTCGTATCATAGTAGCTTTATAGGCAATTTTTGGTTTTCTACAATAGGATCTTTATTGAGTTTAATCGATCAAAGATGACAAATTTCTTCTAATGCACAGGTAATTCGTATGTAATGTTTCGTAAGAATGTAATGGACCTAAATTTCCTTGTCATTAAAATTACTTTATCATTCAACGCACTACTACTTTATCGTTTACAAAACTTGAAATGTATTTCTGCGAATGCTTCTTAAATAATGTGTTAAAAAATTGGAGAAAATAATATATTCCCAAATAAAATAAAAATCAAAAATATTCTCCATTTTCTCTACCTCCACCTCCTACTCTACGCATCTAAGGAGGGCGCGGTAAAATTGAAAATAAATTCAATATCAATTTGAGCGTGAGCCAAGTGGCGAGGCGGCTCGCGGCCGCGCGACGTTTATACCGCGCGGCACTCGACACAGCCACTTGAGGCAGGCCGCATGCACAGCGGCGCCCGTTGCGGCCAAGGACCGCTATTCTGTTAGATAAAAATAAAAAGACTAACTGCTACTAGACCATATCGATAATTAGATAAGGCTAATAGGTCTGTATGCCGCAGTGGCACTCTATCTACACTTGAGGCCGCAACCACAGCGCCCGTTGCGGCAATGGAGAGTCAGCGTAGTTTTGTTTTCGAGTAGTCTTATAGCCATAGACCGAGGTCTCGTACCGCGGTAGCATTCGACTTCCGAGCTACTTGAGGCAAGCCGCATCCATAGCGGCACACTTTGCGACCATGGAGAGTCAGCGTAGTTTTGTTTTCGATTAGACTGATAGACGAAGACCTCCTAGAGCGGCAGCATACTTTCAAGCTACATGAGGCAGGCATAAATTTAATATCAATTTGAGCGTGAGCCAAGTGGCGAGGCGGCTTTTTCGCGCGACGTTTATACCGCGCGGCACTCGACACAGCCACTTGAGGCAGGCCGCATGCACAGGGACACCCGTTGCGGCCAAGGAGCGCTTTTTTGTTAGAATGTTCATAGCTTATATACAGAAAGCTTTATATTGCAGCGGCACTTTACATCGACCCAGTTGAAACAGGCTGCATCCATAGCAACGCCCGTTGCAGCCAAAAAACGTTATATTTGTTAGATAAAGATAAAATTAGCGATTCTTATACCACGGCGGCATCTGCATCGCAGCCACTTGAGGCACACCGCATCCACAGCGACCACCTTTGCGGCCATATTGTGTCATTTGCTAGAATTTGTAAAAAACTGTTATAATTTGTCAATTGAGGGGTGCCAAACCATAACGTTTCAAGTGCCAGAAAATGAAATTTTCAGGAGATTTATAAAAACATTTTTTGTTTACACATACAACCTTTTACTGCAATAAAACGTATTTCAGTTCGTGTGGCACTTAAAACGTTATGGTTTGGCACCCCTCAATTGTAATTAATTTGATGATAATTAAATTGACTGAAGATTTTGTTTGAAAGTAAATAGGTACCTATTTTGTAGACCATTTCTCATAGACCAATAAGACTACTAAATATGAGCAGAAACAGGAAGATCTAACAAAGGATAACCAGCTTAACAAGCTTTTAAGTGTAACTGTAGACACGCCTTAGGCGCACTGTCGTTTTTCTATCGTCGGGAAGTTTTAAAAGTAAACGATTGTGGATTTATGGGGTTACTGTATACATCGTTTTATTCGCACGTCATCCGAGTGTTCAGTGTAACCGGGGCTATTTGGTAAAAGCCCGGTCGTATGGAAATCTACGTGGAACGATTCATGAGTGGTCTGGTTTTGTGTGACTATTTTCCTCCTTCTACATCCTCCTTGTTTTATCTACCGATCTGTGAAGGATTCAAAGAAACTTATAAGTACGATAATAATCATTGATTGAACTAAATCTTAAGTATTTTTTACTGCCAGAATTGCCATGTTATTTCTTTATTAACTGTTTTCGTCTCTGAAAACTTAATCGCCACAGCTTTGTTTTGTTTAGTTTTACCCGACTTACTAAAAATTAGAGAGGTAATGTTTTACGTACGTACACGATACAAAGACATCACGTGAACGAAGTCGAGAGCAGAAGATACTATAAATTTACGATCGCCATAAGAATTTGTCATTAGACAAATATGTGTTTGAACAAACAACTTTCGCAATAACGGCCCAAAAATAGCCCAAGAGTCAATCGCCGCAAATAAATCCGACGAAATCTATAACGTGCGTCTAATATTCAAATGAGCCGTCATATCTGTTCACTTGACATTGGTACAGAAATACTCGTAATACGAAATCCCGATCATAAACCAGGGTTCCAGTTATGGCACATTCTCCATCAATCACGGTGGAACAACAACGTCGAAGATGTCGATAAATTGTCTCGGAGATTGTTTTTCTTGGGTCCGAAATAGCCCGGAGTGACTGTAGAGGTTGGCATGTATGCGACATGTGGATAGCGTTTGTTGGGATGATTTAAATTTGATTTACTGTTATGATAAGTCTTAGGTAAGTATATGTAGTTCCTGTAAATATTGATACTTATATCGTAGGTAGGTACTCAACTATTGTGTTATTGCGTGTTACATAACTTCGTTCCGAATATTTTGGTTACTGACTTCATGGAATCAGCAAAATCCGTGAAACCACCATAATTATGGTAACACAATTTAGATATCAGAATACATATTTTTGTTACATATGAATCAGATTATTAAAAAAAACCTGGAAGCATTTATTTAAACCATCACTTTACCAGGAAATAAAAAAAACAGGAACTATTTTTTTAATGTAAGTGGACAAAGATATGATTTTGTCTGTATAATACCTGTAATGATAAAATACCTAACTAAATTATCCGAAACTTAAAGTAAAAAAAAAACAAAAAAAGTAAAAGAAGATAGGTTTTCATCGAATTTAAGTCTCAACCCGACTCAAGTCACAGATAAAATACAACTAGGTGCAGAATGTAAATCTTGGAACTACTCAAATAAGGGGAGACCCGATAAATAAGTCAGTGTCGAATCCTTCCCCTATAAAACAGGTGTCTTTGAAATATGTCCGCATTATCGCGATGCTGTCGATCGCATACAGTGTGTGCGAGTTCGATATTGGCTGTGACGTTCGATTTACACTTATGTTATTATGTTCTGCTGTGAGGGAAGCAGTTACGGCATTTCTTAGGAAGTGTAATGTGCCAAAAATGGAACATTTTTGATGTTAAACTTGTAGCGTGAGAAATGGATGTCTTATTTTGTGATATGCTGTAATTGTTCTGACACGACGTGTAGTGAGTTTAGCATTCTATACAATTGTTTTAACTTCAATAAAAAAATATATCAATCCTGTGCCGTATCTATGTATGTAGACAAAGCGTCTTAGTACAAGATTATTTAGCACGAAAATGCTATAAGGTAGGTATGATATTTTGCACAATATTCACACCAGCATGACGCCTGTTATGTACTAACATACTACAAAAAGGTTGTATCTGCCTACACAATGACATAAGATCGTAACTTAACTTAGTAATTAAGTAAAACAAGTAATTAGTGTACCGCATGTAGCGCGATTTGTATTGTGACAACTGTACTTAACCATTGTTATGACGAGACTAGGTCAAAAAAAGAAGCATGTTATGTATGATAAGTCATGTGGTTTTTAACTTTAGTAAGAGTGATGACTTAGCCTAGCTTCTTCATCTATAGTACTATTTCTAATCAGCTTCATTTTAATTTCATGGGGGTGTAAGTACTATGTCACCAATTTTATAACTCAGGGCTGAAAGTCTTCACACATATGACAACCACTACGGTCTAATAGGGAATGCTTTTTTTCTATTTTTTCATAATTGACATCATCATCGTAGATGATGGTGATGGCTTGGAGTAGCCTCGTCAACACCACCGGGCTTGCGGGGAGCGGATGGCTCTCATACCTAAGAGTTTTCAATTCTCTGAAGAGTTCATCATCTTCTCAGCGTTTTCCCGGTTGCATCCTTGCGGAGCCCGGGGTCCGCTTTCCTACTCCTAACTCTCCATCTCGCACGGTCTTCGGCATCCTTCGCGGAGAGTTTGTTGGCACGCATGTCATCCACTACGACGTCAAGCCAGGCCTTCTTGGGCCTTCCCCTTCTGCCGGGACCCGGCGGTAGCGACATTGCGAGACACTTGTTCCCTACGTAGTTTGCCGGTTTCCGTAAAACATGTCCGTACCAACGTAGGCGGCACTCTTGCAATTTATCAGCGATGTCTCGGACATGAAGGCTGCCGCGAATACGGGAGTTCTTTACGCGAAGAGTTCTCCCGAATAACATGGCTGCACAGCGTCACACTAGGGTCAACTGCGTCTCTCAACCTCATACGTGAACTTCACTGCCGCTTAACGTCGGGTGGAGTGAAAAAAAAATGGAACAAAGAGTACATATTATGAATCATTACATAGTGTAAAGCAAAATAGTTTCCCGCGTCTGTCTGTTCCTGTCTATGCTTAAAGAGGAAGGTTTCTATGTAGCTACACTCACAGGCACAATTAACCGCCCACCTTGTATTTGCTTAAATTTTCGGAAATGTCCAAACATAAACCACATTTTATGAATGATCCGTTATAAACTTAATTTAAGACAAAAAATAAAACGAAGGTTTGATTTAAAAAAGTCGTTTAATAGGGCATTATTACAAAAATCGATATTTTCGAAGTATCGACGAAAAATGTAAATTTCGAATTTTGAGAAAAAAGAAGGTCAAAGTAAAACAATATTAAAATTTAATAATGGGCGTTGCTCTTCCTACCCCTTATGACTTCTAGGAGCCGGTATGATAGTCAATCCATGACATCTTGGATATCTGATTGGGGAATAATGTGCCACTCCTCTACCGCAGCCGTTTTGAGTTCTCCAATAGACGTTGGGGCTGGTACTCTCGCTCAAATACGTCTTTTGAAGTTGTCCCATATGTGTTCAATTGGGTTGAGGTCGGGACTGCGTGCTGGCCATGGCAAAACTTGAATTTCGGTCTCATTAAGGTACTCAGTAACCAATTTTGCGGTATAGCAACGTGCATGTCATGCATTAATCTAAAGTTGTCACCAATAAATTGTGCGAACGGTATGACATGTCCTTGGAGAACTTCTTCCACGTATTTTTAAGCATTTACACTGCCTCTGTCAAACAATACAAGGTCGGTACGAGCCTCGTAAGTGATGCCTCCCCAAACCATAATAGAGCCTTCTTTGTAACCCACTGTTTCCGATATAGCGTAAGGAGCAAACCTTTAATTTGGGTGTCTGTAGACAGGCTGGCATCCATCTGGACCTTTTAAGGCTATCTGCTCTTATCTGAGAACAGTATGACCTTCCATTCTTGTACAGTCCACTCAGCATATTCTCGCGCAAAAGCAAGTTTAGCTCTACGGTGTTGTGCGAGCAGTTCTGGGGCGCGAGCTGGACGAAACGCCCTCAGATATCCTTCTGCCAGTCTTCTTCTTATCGTACGTCCACTAACACTGAGGTTTCGTACTTCAAAAGACGAATTTGGGCTTCAGTAGCGGTGGAAAAGTGATTTCTTAACACGTTGTCGACAGCGAAGCGGTCTTCTCGAGCCGAAGTGCATCGCTGTCGACCTTGAACTGGCCTGAGGGTGTATGAACCTATCTCCCGAAATCGTCTGATGGCATCCCGTATGGCAGTTCGTGGTACACCGAGTGCACGAGGGATGCAACGTTGGCTGTACTCAGCGTCAGTAAAGGCAACTGCCCTGGCTACACCAGTTGCATCGGGTGGCATTTTTTGCAGTCACAAACAACAAACTAACACTACAAACCCAAATTAAACAATAAAAACACACTACAGCAGAAAAAAATAGGAAATGAACACACAGTAACACAACTGCAATAATGTCAAACAACGACTATGTTCCAAAAACCCGTCATTGTCACAAATTAACGAAACCAAATGAGGGTTTAGGTGTTTAATTTATTGCAAGACTACCCACTTAACAAAAAACAAAACATTTGATAAGCCATAGTAAACCAAAACTATCAGGGAAGCGAATTTTAAAGGTGGGCGGTTAATTGTGCCTGTGAGTGTATAATATACCCAAAGCGAAGCAAGGGCAGGTCACTAGTAGTATAATAAATATTAGTAATAGTGCCATTACACAAGAGAACATGCTGTATCCGGAATCAGAGTCCGGTTCGTAGCAAAAATTGTGAATCCTCTTGAGGGCAGATCGCCATCGCCGGACGCATTACTTATGCAGCCCTCACTGCACCCTTGCACACGGATTACTAAAACATCCGCAAATAGTTGACGCAATGAAAAAACAGTCAAGCGCGACCGGGCTACCTGTTGCTGTTAATTAATAGCGAACCCAATACCCCCAAAAAGTCGTAGGTTATGTTGAAACTCCTTTGAAATATCTTGGTTTATGAGAAACAACAGAGTATTAGCCTATTCATCAGACATCGCCCAATCAACTCTATGCAAATACGGTGTACTTAAAAACGCCCAAAAAACCCAACATTGTGATTATTTTCGTAAACTAATTAAATAATGTTTGAAATAAAACTAATTTTACGGATTAAACTCGCGTGTATTGGTATTCTAAACATTATTTAGAGATCCGACGTTTCGAGCTCTTTACAGCGCTCGTGGTCACGGTTAAGACAACGTCGTCGAAACGTCGGATCTCTAAATAATGTTTAGAATACCAATACACGCGAGTTTAATCCGTAAAATTAGTTTTATTTCAAATGTGTAGTGCTCGCGCAAATAAAAATAGACAATACTAATTAAATAATGCTGTTTTCTTTAGGTATCTAGTCAAATGAGCCTAGAATGTGTCAAGAATCTTATCATTTGGCAGGACTTCTCTGCCTGGTATTAAACTTATCATACCATACCTAAAATGCATGCATTTACCAACCTATCAATAAATAATCTAATTCTATATAACAATTTTTTTTCTAGAACTTATTTAAAAAAGTTAAAACACCTTCTCAAATCAAACCAAACTCAACGAAAAACAAGTCTATTACTTTATAATAACTCAAGTACCATCACAGAAAGAGAGTTTACATACAAAACGTTGTTTACATCTCTACCTAAAGATCTATAGGAAAATTCTTTGAAAATCGTTGAATACAGACATAATTAGTATCGCCGCAATCGTACGCCCCTCTTATACGATCGTAACGTGAAAATTATTCGGTTAATGTTTGTATAATAAATTTTGTGGGTTGTTTTACGATTGGGAGACTTCACAAATAGTTTATTGTGACGTCAAATGACTAAAGAATAGCGATTTGTGGCTGAAGACTTAGTAGAGATGGGCGCTAGTGACGTCAATTACAGGTGTGCAGAATTCTTAGGGTTAAGAATCGAATATTAAAGTGACAGCATAACAACAACTACGACACCGTACTTTAAATATTAAAGATTATTTTTTCGCACGCACGTAAGGCAGATGGAACAGATTTTTATGTGATTCAAGAAGAACTTTACTGCATAGTGAAAATTAATCGTGAATTTTTAGGCCTAACACAGGATTCTACCTTGAATCATTCTATGTGTATGTGGCAGCACTACACTACGCTTACTAGCGAATAGCAAGCGCTGCGTAAGGACCGCGAGGTACCCGGTTCAACATTTGTGTGAGTTTTTCTGTAATGAAATTACTCGGAGTTGGAAAGACGGCGGTTACACGCACGCGTGCTTCGGGAAGCACGTTAAGCCGGTGGTCCTGCGCCCGATCTCTAATCGTTTACGTCAGAAAGAGAGTAAGGGAAAAAATATGTCCTGCGCACTTAGCTGATCTCAATTGAGTTCGGCCGCCGTGGCTGAAAGCGGTCGGACACCTTATTTTTTTAATGTGGCTAGCACCAATAGAACAACCAGTCAACCACTCAACACTCTAAGAACATTATACCATTCTCAGTCCATAAAATCAATACGGTTCACTGCCGATCCGTTCCAAATGGCTCCATACATAGAAAGTCGTCTATTAATTGAATTTACGCAGTTCCTTCCACAGAAATGGTATTGCCCGTTAGACCGCATGTAAATCCGTTTGTAGACGCCGACAAATCAGTACGAATGATTACGATGGACTGGTCATCAATGTTATTTACAATGTGGAGGCTCATTGGAGTCACTAATTGAGGAGTGAAGTGGTTATGTTGTTAGGAACAACTTTTAGCTGTAAATCTTAATGTGTGATGTCATAAGGTGTTTTGACTGTGGTAGTCAACTAGTACTGAAAGTAGTTGACCATTTAATATTTAATTTTAAACTTTCGTGGAGATATTTAAGTGACAAATATCCCGGACATTTATCATGTAAATATCTCGGACATTTTCCGTTTTCTAGTTTTACCATTTACACGGAGCTAGGATCAGTGCATAGATCATAAACCATGAATCCTACATTATATTTAAAATATTTTTGTCCCGAAGCTAGTGGTGGTACAACGTTATGCCTTAAATAGCACGTTTACCCATTGGTCCTATAACTGATTCGATTTCTATCGGCAGGTTATCTACAAGATCAGTGAAAGGCTTTGACCATTCTCCATTAATTTTCACTGATGAATGTTGAAAGAATCATTTAAAAAAGTTCCCAGAATAGAACCTAGAGCTTAATAATAGGCGTGACGACTGGGTCAAAATCTTATTATTCTATTTAGTCCGAGAGTTAGTTTATACAAAAATATGGGACACGTATTTTTTTGTTTTTGAATTGATTCAATTGATTTGATAAGCTATAATTTTGTCATGATAAAAATGACAAAATTATAGCTTATCAAACTTCTGGAGTGGGGGCTTGTGACGTCACACGCAAAAATTGTACGTAAACGTGACGTCATACGAAACTTCTAAGCACTATATCTTCATAATTTCTTGTTTGTGAAAGAAAATAAAAAATACGAGTACAATATTTTTAAATAATCTAAATAACGGACTAATTATATTTTTTAGTCGTCTCGCCTATTCACATGGTATGATCAGTCTGAATCGTTGAGAAAATTGAATGAAAAATAAGCATAATATACTGTCGACTTGAGATATCTCCTCCTTTTGAAGTCAGTAAAAAATCTTACTTTAATACATACATACAAACATAAAATCACGCCTTTTTCCCAGAGGGGTAGGCAGAGATCACATCCTGCCATGTGCTACGGTCCTGACACACCACTTTCGCTTCATCCACATTCATCAACCTCTTCATGCACGCTCGTCGATTACGGGTACTTTACTTACTTTAATTGTTCCTCGTAAATAAAATATGCTAAACAAGACCACAATTTGGGAGGAATGTCGCGACACAGGTTTAATTGGTTTACAAAACAATGATAGAATATTGTTGATTTAATATTCCTGTTGTTGTGAAGTGGAATTCTTTATTAATTGTTAGCTTGCATTGTAATAACGATCGTTTAACTTTCAAAACGAGATAGATGTGACTCATGTGTATTATTTTCTCTAAGTGGACGAAGATTTATTTTTAGTTTGTGCTTTTTTATTTTTTTAGTCAATTGCTTGGACTGTAACTTTAACTAATTACTTGTTCAAAAGTTTATTATTTATGACAAACATAGGTTTTCTGTGTTAATATGTAATAATAACCTGTTATTTTCTGAACATTCACATTAGTTGATTTGAAAGTTTTATAAATAAGGTGGAGAGTTAGGAGTAGGAAAGCGGGCCCCGGGCTCCGCAAGGATGCAACCGGGAAAACGCGAAGATGATGATGATGAAAGGTTTTATAAATAAAAACATTAAAATTTAATATCGAATTTTATGTTGAAGTTTCTTCTGGTTAGAATCGGAGTTCCAAACCGTTGTAAAGGTGTAAGTATTGAAGATTTAGAAGTGCAAGTAAAATGCCTATAAGAATAAAGTATATTATATTTTTTTTAATTTTCCAGAAGCTCTACGTCTAGACATACAACGGTTACCCAACGGATTCGTCACGGCAAATTACTTCAACGGGGTTAACTCTGCCTTCGACGAACAATTATTTCGCCTGTTCTATGCACCACGATGCACACGACAGGTAATAATGCATTTGATATGCAAATAACAATTATAATTATCGTTATCTGTAAACGCGCGGCGTGCGAACGGCCTCGTTGGGTGTAAAGGACGAACGAGCGGAGTTGAGCGGTTCCATTGCACCAGGATTTTCGAAGGGGGTTTAAAAGTATTTTTTATAATAGGCTAACAAGATAACTTCACTCCACATGATGGTAAGCGGCAGTGACATCCAAATATGAGGTCGAGAGGCAAAATAGACCATATTGAGCCTGTCGCACTCACCCTGAAGGCCTGATTAAATGCCGTTTCACGCCCCGCCTGAAGAGCCCGGGATCATAGGAAGGCGGGAAAACATGAGCTGGAAGCGCATTCCATGCCTTAATGACACGCGGCAGAAAAGAGGAACAAAACCTCTTTATGTTTGAAGAATGACGTCTTACTGTACCATAGTTTTTTTAATGAGTACTTAATAAACGATTATTCCATATAAATAAATCATTCATGATCAAAGGCTTTCACGTTCCTTTAAATTTAATCATGTGAACTGGGATCTGTCGCGACTTTCCAAGCTATAAGTAGTAAAGCCTGAAGTTTCAGCTTAGTTATACCGATTATTTATTTATTTATTTAAAAAAAAATAGTCCTTACGAAACAGAAAGCCAAAAGCCCGTGCCACTTATTTTACTATTTCTAATTTAATAATATCTGTAATAATATCTCAAATCACCATATTTCCCATATGATCCCACGAAAAAGCAACACTGGAAACGTTGAATACGAAGCAGTGATTCTAAAAGCGGTCCGTCAAAACTTTTCAGACGCGCGGAATCGGTTCACAGCTAAATTATTTACAATCAAACGGTGTTGTGGAAACGCGCCCCGATTAGTCACATCACAATCAGACATTTACGCAAAAGTAACGTGGTACAGGACTTCACGATTGTTATTACCCGTCCAGCCGTGGATATGACTAAATCACGATATTAGTGACTAATTCGTACTACGTTCCCATTACGATATCGCGTATAAATAGCCGTTGTTGTTTACGGGATTTTCTTGCGAGACTTTGGTACCTGGTACTGTCTTGCTACTTCACTTGTACTTGTAATCGCGTAAGAGACAGCAAATACATATCGTTAACTAGCTTTCGGCCAGCGACTCTGTCCGCATAAAGTTGGGATATAAAAATGATCCGACTTTTGAAAGGGTAGCATAAAACCCGTACATAAGTCGGTTAAAAAATAGCCCTCTGATCGTACACCGATGCAGCTCTAGAATTTCTGAGTACTTTTAAAATAGGATTAGTAGTGTAGCAGGCCTTAAGTTAACATAAGCGCGACAGACATATATTTTTCTCGGATGAATTATATTTGTAGGGAAGTAAGGATATGTCATTGCGTATGCGACGGATTAGCCTTTTGTCAAATTTTCTCAATTGAGTTTTTCACTCAAATCAAGGAGCATTGAATGCTTCTCGAATGGTTTGTGTATTTTAGCTAATTTTCATTTAAAGTCTCATAAAGAATGCGACTCCACAATCCATATCAACCACTTCAACCCTCAAACAACCAACTGCCTCAGCTGAAACTTAAAAACATCTTGCATTCTTATTCGAATTGACTGCATCGTTGGTCTATTAGTAGCCAGCGCTACGTAAGGACCGAGAGGTCCCCAGTTCGATTCCGGGAACGTGCAAAATTTGTGTGAACGCTTCTGTAAAGATATTACTCAGCCCGGAGTTAGGAAGTTAGCGCTTGCACACTCGTGCCTCGAAGAGTACGTTAAGCCGGTGGTCCTGCGCCCGTTCTCTCATAGGTCATGTCAGATTGCCGTCTCACCGAATTATGAGGTTAAGAGAATAGAGAGTGCACTTGTATTTGCGCGCACACTTGTGCACTATAATATGTACTGCGCACTACCATGGCCGAAATCGGTCGAACGCCTTATTATAATTTATTTTTACTTAATCAATAACATTTTTACATACTCAACTACACATGGCATTATAGATAATCCCGTGGTTAAAAAAAGGAGTATTTTATAGAGCTCGTTCGAGTCGCGTGCGTCCTAACGATCCTCTTATAACATATCATCGATGTAATAAAATCTCGTTCACGCATGACTATTTTTAGCCGGATTCAGTAATTTTAAAAGTGAATATACATTTTTGTGAGTCATGGAACAGAATGTAAGGACTATTATGACGTAAAGAAGATTACTTGTGAATGTTCTCGCTTCCAACAGGACATGGTTGGTCATCCATGATGTCATTAAGCATTATTATCATCATCAACTAATAAATTTATGAGTTTCATAAACGTGGTACAACATTATTAACATTCGAATGGCTCGGTGGAACAGTAGTTAGTGACCCAGGTTCACTTCCTATGGTCCCAAGAGTCGATTCCCGGGACAAATATTCGTGTGACGATCATCGGTGTTTGTTCCGTGTCTCGTCCGGGTTTGTTAAATATATTTAAGTATATTTGCGTATCCACTGTTGAGTCTTCGCTTCATTATGTATTTAAAATACATACAAGTACATTGGTGATTGAATGTTGAGTGAGTATTTTGATATATTAATAATAATAATAATAATAATAAAAGATATTTATTGACCACAAAACAACAAAGAAAACAAAAAAAAAAATCAACATGGAACACAACATTTAAAGTGGTCAACTAGGTTCCAGCCTCAGCATATGCCACAACGACATGAAGCCACTGTGGCGCTGGTATTCTGGCTGGAGCCTATTTGAGTGACGTTTTAGGAAAACAATACAAAAAATACATATTTACCTATAACAAACAACACAAACAAGAACAGACAGAAAGAAAAAAAACAAAAATAAAATAATAAAAAATACAGACGGATAAAAAGAAAAAGTCAAACAAGAAAGGATGTGAAAAACAACAAAAACAAAAACAAGGAACACAAACTTCGTTTCCGAACGTGCCACGCCCGCCTGCCACGTATAGCAGAGTGACGTGTCACGCCGCACACTTTTAGCCAAATAATAATGTGTTGTAAATAATATTATAATGTTAGCGATTATAAGAGATTTTAGTGACTATAAAAAAGTTTTAATAAAAGAAGAAATAAGTACATATATACATGTATATAAACATATAGTGGAAGCAAGACAGCCAAAATGAAAATCGAGTCCGATATGTCAATGCCTCCGACGAGTGTCGTGATGGAACCCACGGGAACTTCATTCAACCACCAGTATTGCGGCAGATGTGCTAGGACAAGGCTCCCAACGAGTTTAGTGAATAACCCGGAGGTAAGCATCCATACTTCTGTTCCGCGAGTAAGAATATTTTGAGGTGACGCTTAAAAGAAAATAACGTTTCCAGGTCACGCACTGGCGGTGGGAGACTGTTCCAGCACTTCGTAGCCGCGAACCTGAATGACCCACGGAATGCGGTCGTGCGGTGCATTGCGGTGGAGAGGATGTGAGTGCACGATCTTTTGGGATACTTGCTAAGATCCGCTGCCCATACCAGTTTTTTGTGAAGATACGGCGGTCTGCACGTCGCGATGACACCGAACAGCAGCGAGGCCACACTCCCATATGGTGTTACTTATGTATTAAAATTAATTATAAGACAAACCCTGACTTTTAATCTATAGTTTTAAGAAGCAAATTCGCTTGCCTTGGTTTAAACTAATGCTCAAACTTGATTGATGCTGTGAGACTTTGCAGAACACTTCCTTAGATATTCCTGATAGAATACTCAAAGATATATCAAATCTTATTGGTAGAAACACTTTCATATTATTGAATCAATATCCAAATCAAAAGTTCCCAAACTTTTGGCATAAGAATAATACGTGCATCAATTATTTTTACATTCACTAAATAAAAACATTCTGTGCTTTTTTAAATTGGTCTTCAACCCCGATATAAATGATGTACGTACTTATCTAAATGTATGTGTTCATAAAAATTTGTTTTTACATGATACCTTTACTAAGGCGTCAAGCAAATCCAACCATTATGACTAAATGGGTTGGCAGCTATTAGCTCTAATCTTACTAAGTTTATCTCATGAATCCATACATTTTGTTCCACTTTTAATGTCATATTTTCGGGCCGGATCCAGACTTGTTGACTTGAAAGTGTTTTTTATTTGAAACTAGTGACCCGCAAATTTTACATAAAATCCTTTCTCTTGAATCACTCTATCTATTGGAAAAAACGCATCAAAATCCGTTGCGTAGTTTTAAAGATTTAAGCGCACATAGGATATAGGGACAGAAAAGTCGACTTTGTTTTATACTATGTAGTGATAACTTTCATCTTTTTATCTACTTATGAAAAACCACTTTGAGAAACACCGTCCCAGATCGAATTTCACCATAATAACACAAATCGTCGTTTGTTTGACGTTCTAACGGCACTCGGTCCAAAGACAAGACCAATAACGAACGAGACTTGTTACACGATGGATGAGGACGATTTACATAACATAATTGATCATCGCGTCTGTCCGTACATTGATTAACATGGGACGAATCACACCCCTTGACCTGTTGGACAAATGACTTTTATGAAATTCGAGTTCCCGTCCAGCTTATTATGACAAAACCAACTCTAACTAATAGCTTTAAAGCTCATTTTAGCAGAGACCTATCTAATGGGGATTCAATTTTGAAAGTCCGTTTTATTTGTTCGGGAGTTAGATTAAGGCAATCCTATAATTTAAAATCGGTTGATGGAATTGAAGAAATAACTGAGAGTGTCAAGCAATGTATTGGAGAGTTCATCACTGTCTTACTATGATGAATACAAATATTTCGAATTCGTTTTTTTTTAATTAATGTAAAAAGGACAGTCGATATCAAAAATTACTAAAAGAACTAATTATCTTCCTTAAATGAATAAAAAGCTAAAGTGAACGTACTCTAAGCTGGTCTACCTCTACTGTATCTAGTAAAATCACACTGCTTTATACATTTTACGATTTAAAAGTGCAAATGATAAAAGGTTACATAAATTAAGAGTTTTTGACTTTGATTATGTGATATTTAGTGTAAAAGCTGGATCCATAAACAAGTGAAACAAAATGAGTTGTATCAAATTTTTTACGTATGATTTTAAGCTTTCGCGTTTTTTTACACTAAATGCTATGTAATTGCTACTCCTAAAATCGCGTGTAGACCCATAAAGACTAATATTTAATTGAATTTTTTGTCTTTTAATGAATCTTGACAATCTTCTTATTTTGAACCTTATCGACCACTAAGGCTATACAAAACTGTATTATCACCATTCTGATACAACAAGCCACGAAGCTAATGTAAAGTGAAATGAATACTGTCACTATGTCGAAACAACTCTCAGATTGGGCTTACAAAAAAGCCAAATGTCGTGAATGTAGATAATTGTTTTTTGTACGAAGCGGTTGTGGGCACCTTGTTTTATTAGGGTACTGTGGATAGAAAAATAAATCGTTTGAAATATCTTGCTAGTTATTAGCAGGATATTTTTTTATCGCCATTTTTGGTATCGTAATAGGGGACAATAACTCAAATAACAAGATAAATTAACAGAACACGTATTAGTGCAGGATAATGTTCATGATTTTAGGTAATTATGCAGCTTTGGAGTCTTTGATACGCAGAATCGATATGTGTAATTCGTTTCAACATACAACCAAAATTTAAAAAGTTATACGTGTTTAAAGTTTTGACCGTTTGCACTTTTGATACAACAACGTGGCGTAATGACGTCACACCGCAACATGCAGTACATTGTAAAAAAAAAATTTGTACTTTCACGTTCTAAAATATAAATTACAAATATATTCATCATGCCAATACATAATGTACCATTGTAAAATTCAGACACAGTAGCATTCTCCATTCTACGAGACATCGAGGCTCAATGGTCTATCGTGCCTGTCGACCTCATATTTTGATCTCACTACCGCTTACAATAAGGTGGAGCGAGGTCATCTTGTTAGCTTATTATACAATAAAAAAAAACTTAAGAAAATGTAGACTGCTCTGCCCACGAACCATCATTATATTGTACTAAAATTTTATTTTATGTTTGTCCGTCCGCATATAAGCTCCGTTAAAAGAAATTTGTATACATGCTCTTGTTCAAACATCTAATAAAAACTAGCTTAAAATGAAGCTAAACACAAGTTGAAAACCTTCATTAGATTTAATTAAACAAAACTATCTTAAAAAGTCGGTTCCGATTGATGTACAGAACCAGTTCCCCAATTTCAAAGTCCCTCTTTACCGGCTCTTGTTTGTATCGATTTTCCAGCTATAAATTGTATAAGTGACCTTATACTTGAACATAGTACCTATATTTAGTTTTTTGCTATGCAGGGCGTGAGAAATCCGTCAAAATTGAAGGCGGTATGACAAATGGCGGCACCGTTAACGATATTTTGGATATTAGACTAGTTTGATATTGGATAAACGGAGATAATAAGGTAGATTGAAGTTTTTATAGTGATTTATTTTTCTAAACTGTGATGAAAGCGGACAAAGGAAATGAACTGAAGAATTCTGAACATCTCTTATGTGACTTATGAACAAAATTGCAATGTGATGGAGAATTTTAGCATGTGTAAATAGTTTTGATTTGAGCCGATATAATAATTGAAGGCTAACAATCGTTATTCTTATCCTAGCGTAATGTGAATTTGTAAATATGGACTTCTTTATTGAAATGATAGTTAATTACAAAACGATATCAAATAAGGCACGATAGGCACGTTATATGTATAGTCAGATATAAAAACTCTTTCAAGCAAAGCAATTCTAAGGGTCACGAGCCTTACACATTTTTATTACGCAGTTTGACTGAGCACTTGTCCCGCTTATTACCGCACCTTTATTAAAACCAACACGACGTTTCAAAACCAACAAGCCGAGACAGAGCAGAGCCTCTCGTGTACTTTGATACGAATGAATTTAATAGAAGCCACCCGCTGATCCGCCATGTTAGATTGATAAATGATACGAGGCCGCCGCTCAAGACTTCTTTTTGCCGCCATCACAAAGTGAGAATTGTCTTCGGATGTATAATTTGATTTTTATCTCATGTGATTGAATACTCGGGACTCTGGCGCAGGATTTTGTCAAATTAGACTTATCTCAAATCTGTGATGACGATTACACGTAATAACCTATTTAAATGCGTCGCGTTTGAAACAAGTGAATATGGTTTTGTTCCATTTTGGAATCCTATCTCATTGTGGTTTCTTTTGTTTCAAGTTTACATAATGGATACTGTATCTAGCAAGTTGTTGAGTATCAACTGGTATCTTTATAGGTGTTTTCGTTATTTTCAGGACAAGGATTGTATAAAATAAAATCCAAGATAGAAGGTGCACGCAATGCATGCCTAAGAAGCTAACAAGGTGGTTTGTAGTCATAGATATAAGAGATCAAAGAAGTACAGTGCACGTTATGTATCATTTATGTCATCTCTCCGTCCGTCTGTTGCCCCGTTATCGGAGATTAACCGATCTTTGTCAGCGGAATGTGACTGAAACAAAACGACAAAATAAATTAACAACTTTTTAATTTCCTGTACAGAATACGCAGAATCATCGCCAGTCACGATTCACGACGTGTGCTTTTTTTTTCTTGGCAAACGACTAATTCTGATTGACGATTTGCTGTCGCAATGGCGGCGAATTGGATCGACTTGAAGGAGGTAATGAGTTCATCTTTCGTAAGGTGAAAAACTTCTTTCTTTGTTGATTTTACTTATACTTATTTTATAAGCTATGATGACTGATTGACATTTTAAAGGCTGAGTGGCTCTTTATTAAGTATTTAGACTAAAAAAGCCGAGCACTAAAATGCTTTCTGTTAAAATAGCTCTTACAAGCTTTAGCACTAAAAATACCTATCATTTTTTTTAAGTGATGATCCTTGACCTTATTAATTCAACATAATTCTGCTGATTTATTATGTTATTTATTAAAATTATTTCATACTTTATTAACATTAGTTCAAGATCTAGTACTTGAATTAAAATCCAGGCTGGTTAAATTTAAATTATCTTTTGACTAGCTCGATGGAGCATACAGTATTTATTTGGGTTGTCTGTTCGATCCGTACTCGAGAAAAATATTTGAGTGACAACATCGACTTTTTCTGTGTTCAGACGCAGTGTATAATTATTTAATTAATTATATTTGCGTTTTTCAACCCGCAATTGGCCAGCGTGGTTGACTAAGGCCTTATCGCCCTAGATTGTGATAGGCCCGTATTCATAAGTAGGGACGTATATGGGCTGATGATGATAATACACATCGTATTTGTTACTGATATCGGTAACACAAGTGCTAAATCTACTTATTTCGGAATCTAAACAAATACATGAAACATTTCAAATACATGAAAAAATATCTTCCAAGTCTAACATTTCACGAACTTTCAAGCATAATAAACTGACACAGAAAAAAACCCACATACACAACCACTCACACAGAAAATAACACGACATCGATTTGTCTAATGACCCGTACCACGGGTAATAGTATCCCGAATCGATTGTCTCATCGCGTCCCAGCATCGGCCACTCAGCTCGTTTCGTATCGAGATCGAGTCACGTATTCGATTCGTTTTGGAACTTCTTTCTAATTACTTCAGATATGTCAAGCTTGTGACGCAGTTTAAGTTACGGGCGGTAGCAGTGAAGCGATTCAAATATTGTTGTGTGTATGTATCCTGAATATCGTAAACACCTAGTTCTGTTAGGTGGAACTTGGCTTGATTTTATTTATTTTCTCATATAACTATTCATGTTGTATCCATAGCTATCTGAATTCTTAAAAACAAGATATTTTAATAACACACTCAGACACGGAACAAACACCGATGTTCGTCACACAAATATTTATCCCGGGTGGGAGAAACCCACGACTCTTGGAACCGTTGTCAGTGAACCTGGGTCCACCACTGTTCCATCGAGCCAGTCAAAAGTTTTATCTCACAACTTTCTTTAACTCACAACTTACTAAACTCACAACTTGCACCACCCATCTCGCTCTCAGCGGCGCCCGCGCAGCGTGTCACAACAAGACAACCGACCCAGTTCCCACAGTAGCCGGTGTGTCGCCGTGCATCAAACATGTCGCACCAAACGAGTTTTTTGTCCGATCATTTATTTTTTACGTGACAATGTTCCTTTTAAGGAAAAAGTTAATAAGTATACAAGAAGAGATTGGATTTGTTGGGACGCTTTGTAGAATCGATGTTGTTTGTTGTTGTGGAAGTAGGCTTAGACCAATTGAACAATATGCACGACTTTATATAGTAGGTATATCAGACAAATGGGAATCAATTGTCTAAGTTGTACTGAATCATTTTTAGTAATGTAGTTTTACCTTAGTTCAGTTGAGAATCAGAATAATAAGTTATGTTCCTAGTTAACTTCCTGGAAATTCTCGTTATTGCAATTGGAAATTGGTTTAAATTCCTATTTTTTTATCAACAATAAATATTATAATAAACACTGGACTAGTCTATTAAAACAAGACTGTGAAAGATTAAAAAGAATAAACAAATTTGTATGGAGATGACAGTTATTAAAAGTACAAAAATAACAAACCGCATTCAATTATCTCTTCAACTCTCACCGGCAAAATAAACATCGAGAATTCGAGACGACGCTCACAAAACCGATGAAGCATTTAGTAAACCTATTATTTTATTTTATGTTAATGCGCCAAGCCCACCTGTCAGCAATTAACTGCAATATAAAAATGTTTTACATAATTAGAAAACTGAAACTGTCCGGGATATTTACCATGTTGTTGTGTTTTAATGAGCTCCCGATATTTCGGCACTGTTGCAAGCGCCATGATCACGGATGAACTGTAGGACTGCGAGAATGACGGTAGGACTAAGGGCAGACATATCGGTCTACCCTCTTTCTCAGTCATGGCGCTTGCAACAGTGCCGAAATATCGGGAGCTCATTAAAACACAACAACATGGTAAATATCCCGGACAGTTTCAGTTTTCTAATGTGTGTGACCATGACAGTTTAAAATCATGTTTTACATAAAATTGTCATACCAAAAAACGTTCCGCCGTGACGAATCCCAAATTAATTTAATTACTATACGTAATAACTCGAGGCAGAGATTGATAGGGAAGGAAATATATCACATAATCGTCCTCAATGTGTAATTAGTGGTTTTACGAGTTGTAATAAAAAGTTAACTAAATCGTTGCGTTAGGCGCCTTGGGAACTCGCGATGTGACGAAAATGGGTTGTTTGGCGATTTTGCGATTGTCACATGTTCGTACAGCATTTTACTGGGTTCACTGAGAATTTTTCGCATTTCTTTTTGTTTTCATGTCGTCGATCAATTTGGTTACATTTTACTCAGTGAAATAGATTAAATGAACTTCCGTGTCGATAAGAAGAAGAGAGGTTGAGATGAATGTAGCTTAGGTGGCATATTTTAGGAAGTGGCAAAAATACAAGTCTACTTAGTGAATAATGGATATAAGGATCTTTTGGCTAGACAGGATAGATCTAAAAATGGTAAATCTGAAACTTGGTTACTCGATTAATCTGGCGTGGCGTGAGTAAGACTCAGGAGATTTAGCAATATAGACTGGAAGATTGGGATAAAACTAGCTTTTTTGGAAAAATACGAATGGATTTTATCATTTTGATAACATTCACTCACAAGTTGCTGAATCGTCTAATCAAACGGAGAGTAATGGTTCCAAATTCTCCTACTTTTGCAATAAAATTTGTGTAATTGGCCAAGTTCCCTCGTTGAAGAGAATATTGTTACGCAACATTGTCACCTTCTAAAACTGGAAAGTCTAGACTTGTCAGTTTCTAAACATCGTGGGAATTGGTGAGATAGTTAGCAACAAATTGATCGCAACACCATAACTCGGAATCACATCGTTTGACAAATGGCGGCCTTTAGCCTAATACCGCGTAATAAATCAATTACATCTACGCTGCCGCCGTGTTCAGATTGCGACATTATCACGAAATTGAGGTACAGAAGGTAACATATTGATCGTTATACGTAAATAGATGTATTTATTTAAAACAACATGCTCCATAAACTAAATATTTGTCTTTATGGGTCTACACGTGCTAATAGGAGTAGCAAATTACATAGCTACTTACTGCCCGACGTTTCGACTGGGTTACACCAATCGTGGTCGCGAGCGAACTGGCGCTGCCCGTCTTCGTCTGCCATTGCGGTTGTGAATATCTTGATCCACCCCCGAACCAGCACTAATGTCATTAGTACAGCTACCCACATTAGTCCGACACACAACACTCACTGCATCCGGGTTGATTTTAGACGTAACATTCCGCGGTATGCACTTATTAATCACTGGATTCGTTCGTTTCTGGAGTCGGCATGGAAGTCGAAACGTCGGGCAGTAAGTAGCTATGTAATTTGCTACTCCTATTAACGCGTGTAGACCCATAAAGACAAATATTTAGTGTAATGGAACGCGAAAGTCTAAAATCGTACGTAACATGCTCCATGTTTTCCAAAATGCTCTTGTTTTTTTTAATTATCTACTTACTCTTTCCAAAGGATTTGTATTTTATTTCTTTTGTTTTACATTTGAATACTTTTGACTATTCATGTAACTTTTTAGGCATCGTTTTCATTGTCATTGTTTTTTAAGCCATTATAGTGTTTGCGCTGTTCAAGCTCCATTTTCAATTAAACTGAATTTTAATTCTCACCAAAAGTAAATTAAGGATCTGTTTATGGATTCTGACAATCTACACGTGTAAATACAGACACGTGAATCAAATGTAACTTTTTTTTAATGCAATAGGTTTCATTCTTGTGGCTCTATTGAGGCTTATGTGTGTAAGTTTGTATGCCTTCTGTGTATAACTGACCTATGTCCGCTGTCCCTCTGATTAATGTCCCGCTCACGCGTCGGTTTTCCACTAAAATTAAACAAATCTACTGCGGCGTTGTTTTGTCAACATCGTGACTGTCTTCAAGGCCGCGGTTGCACTCAGGGCTACCTCCATTAAGGCTGTGCACGCTTTGATGACATTTGTCACTGTCCAATTACGGTGATGATCAACAAATGATAGTCGCGTTTAAAAGTAAAAGGTCCCAAAAAAGATAGCAAAGGTTTATTTACAACATTTTAAAGACTTTCGCTTTCGACATATACCTCAATTTTTAAAAAAAAATAGAGTATGGTTTCCGAATTCAGATCCAACTTCGGCGTTTTTTGAATAAGGAATTTGGTGTCTCTATACCTTTGCCTATGAATATCACCGGTATAGTTTAAAGTAAATTGTGATACTTTTTTTGACAAAGTGTGGTTATTTTTGTCTCAAATTCATAGAAATATCAGAGCTCTCATCGAAGTCTCGCTATGTACGCATAATAGAAAGATATAATCACTAACTTATCACCTGTTTAGTAATGACCTAAAATACACAGTCCTAAATAATGTTTCATATTAAACTAGTGACTGGCCCTCGCTCCGCTCAGAGTATATTGTACATAAAAACCGTTCTGCTAAATCCGCTAATAGATAGAGATCTATTAAAAAATATTCTACAAAGATTTAAGCATACATAGGGCCAGACAGACGCGAAAAGCGACATTGCTTTATACTATTTAGTGATACGGAAAAAACATTTTTTCTTGTTATTACACAGAATCCAACATGAGTTATAGTCTCCTCATCATCATCATCATCATCATCTTCGCGATTTCCCGGTTGCATCCTTGCGGAGCCCGGGGTCCGCGTTCCTACTCCTAGCTCTCCACTTCGCACGGTCTTCGGCATCCTCATAACATTTCCAACTAAAACAGGACAATCGCTTAGTATTTAAATCAATAGTTCATTCCGATTTTAAAGGTAATCTAGCCGACTCATTGCCTCAGCGCAGAATATCGTGAGTTGTCCTACCCTGTGCGATGACAGAGTAATCGTAGCGATTGTCGTCATAGAGCTTGCATAGATAAGTGGCGATGATAAGGTCCCGTATAATGTCACATTGAATATAGCAATTCGTTACGTTGAATTATATTGCTTTATTGGAAAGATTTGTGTTTGAGATGAAGATGATAATGTATTAATTTCACGTTGTTGTTTTGTAGGATCGAAATAGTACCTAATTAGTACAATAAAGATATATTTTGTTATAATTTTACTATAGTAGTAGATGTGCTTTAAACCGAATTAAGCCTTAAGTTTGAATAATCTAAAAATGAATTTCTTCGTGTCTCTCCTATCTTGTTTACAATTTAGGCTCTATGCGATAATGGTGCCAAGTAAAAAAAAAAACAATTCTATTAGATGACAACGCTTGTGGAAATTGTAACTGCAGTTAAAGTTTTAATGTTAATAAACCCTGGAAATTTATATTGTGTGGTTCTAAATAGTACTTATACTACTTACCCAGAACTAATCTAGATCAAACATATAAATTCTATATTTGTCATACCTTAAACGGCGGCCAAATAAGTGAACGACGTTCTTTTATCATTCAAATTTTTAAAAAACGCAGCCCTATTCGGGGGTAATAACGACGTATGACGTCACCCAACCTTCACGCTTGTCACACTAGCGATTCGATTTGTCCGAATTGCGTTGACATTGCGGCGGCCGCATATCATCAGCTGTGGCTTCTGTGTGACAAATGAGTTCAAATGACAAATGACAGATTAGACTCTCGTGAAATGTCATTGCTGCCGTAGAATGTGAAGGCCGAGCGATGTGTTTACTCAATATGACAAAATACAAGTTCCGTGATTGATCAATGATTTTAGAATGGTTTATTCATTGTGATTAAATATCATTTAATCATCTGGGAATTCCCAGTAGCTAGGTACTTCATTCGAGCTTCAGCACTATAATAATAATAATAATAATAAATATTTATTTCAAACAATCATTACAGTTCATATAGGGTTAGTAACATACGATTCTATAGGTAATCTCAATTAGTTTAAGCTTAGACTAAGTTGTTGTAAATGTTATTACAAAGGGTGTTAAAAGCTTCACGAATAGAAAGAGAATACAAAATATTTTTTTAAGAGTTTTTGGTAGCTGCACTGACAAATTACGAAAACACTGAATACTGGGAGAAGACAACCATAAAATAGGTAACTTCGACGAATGAATACACAACGAATGGTAGAAATGTGAACATTGAACAATATGAGTATTTGATATCATTATCAACCCATTTGCTCGTATGTCCCCACTGCTGGGGCACGGGCCTACCCTAAACTAGGGCGATCAAGCCTTAGTCAACCTGGATAAGTGCGGCTGGTCGACTACACAATCTTAGAATTTCTTCGTAGTTGCGAAGGTGTTTTTTGCACGTATGAATTTCAAATTTGAAAAAACAGTGGTACGTGGCGGGGTTTGAACTGGCGACCTCACGCATGGCAAGCATCGACCTTAAGCACTCAGCCATCGATGCTTTTTTGATGTACGCATTTCGATAAAGTTCCCATTCTCAAAGCCTAAAAAAAAACAAACAAACCGTCATCACGTCCGTAACACATTGGCACACACCTACGAAATCCCTGCACTAATTTGCCAGTTTCACTTAAACAGAACGAACATTACATCAGTTAGCGGGCAAATAAAAATGGGGCCGATTCACGGCAGACGTTTATGAACCGTACCGATTCTCTAATCAACACCTGTGCATTAAACGGAGAGCAAACCGGACCACGAAAGTTACGAAAAACTAAACGCAGGTGTGGGGTGACGACGACTTCCCTTTTTGTGGGATACAGGATTTTTGTAAAAGGTTTTCACTTTTTTTTTTAAAAGGCTAACAAGTTGATCTTACTCCACCTGATGGTAAGCGGTAGTGAGATCCAAATATGAGTCGACAGGCACAATAGACCATATTGAGCCTGACGCACTCACCCTGAAGGCCTGCTTAAATGCCGTTTCACGCCCCGCCTGAAGAGCCCGGGGTCATAAGAGGAAGGGAAAACCAGATCTGGAAGGACGTTCTATGCCTTAATGACACAGGGCAGAAAAAAGGAACTGAACCACTTGGCCCGAGTCACCAGCGCCTGGATTGTATGCAGCAGCGCGTGCCATTCAGGAGTGGAAAGGGGATGGAGGGGCTAGTTGAAATAGTTCTTCAGAGGAGTGTTATACAGTAATTGATATCTTGAGATAGGTTGTGTTCCTAATAAATATTGGAAAAACAAAAATTAGTATACGACTCCGAGCTAAGTTCTCTAAGTATTTGATACTGATATGAGGATCTACTAAGTTTTAGGTACACTGAATAGGTACAATTTTGTCTTTTGTATAAGAATTGAACCCCCGACGTGCAAGAGCCTCAACCTAACTTTTTGGAAATATATTTGCAATGAAAAAAAATGATTAGCTTGATCTTCAATATTGAAATAAGTAAATACTTATTCTGTTTAGCAACGTTTTTAATCATGATAATATGCACTTTTTTCGGCAGTCGACAATAAATATTCTTAAGCACATTGTATTATTCTAAAACTCCCTGCTTAAACATCTAGCTTGGTGACACTACTCTCAAACAAAGTGTAAAGAGACAGTTAGCGAACAATGAATCATGCAAGTTTGGAAACCCTCACTAATGGGACCCAGAATTTTGTAACAGCCGCAGAAATATGTATTTTAAATAGTCGTCATCGATCAAACGCGTTGCGCAAACGCAGCGTCGCAGCCATTGTTCTTTTTGGCAAGTTAAGCTGATGTTATATTGGGAACGTGTCTAATTAACCGTGGATTGGAACAGATTTTTTTTGCCTAACTGACTACGGCGATGGCTTGGAGTAGCTTTGTATTCATCAAAGGACTTGCGGGGGAGCGGATGGCTTCACCCCTAAGGTGGAACTGAAGGTCTAAAGTCTGTGGAACCATGGCCTCTTGATAAGTTTGACTTTTAGAAATCACTTTAGAAATGGTAATACATTCTATTCCAAGTGAGAACGTAATTAGTACCTAAAAAAATAAAAAAATATTTATATATGTTTGATTTTGCCATCGAATCCAAAAGAAGGAGAACAACAAAAAACTTTGTACAGTCACAAAGTTTCCGACAGAGGTTTCCGAGATCATAGACGTAGAAAGGTAATTTTCACTCCTAAATATTCTATAATAGTAATAAGCATTTCCTACTGCATAATTTACTAATTTAAGTGTCCCAGAGATTGAGTCCCAGAAATATTTAACTGTAAGTTTGTTTAAAAAACATTATACCGAATGTTCAAGTTGTTAGTACTGTCATGTTTTATGTAATGTTTTAAGTGCGTCTCAATGTATTTAATCTATACATTGAGACACACTTCAAACTGTCAGACAATGTTAATTTCGTATTTATTACCCGACTCTTGAATGAACGTTGCAATATGCGGATTCTATAGAACAAATAGCGCATCAATTTGCATTAACTTTACATAAAATGTTGTAATCAAAATTACAAGCGGTAAAATAATAAATTTCAACTAGGTATATGCTTTTGCATTTATAAGTGCTTGTAACGAAGATGATATCACTACTTTAGTATGTTCACGACTTCCAGTAGGCCAATTAAAGAAAATATTGAATGAGGAAGCGGTATAATATGTAGGTGACTGCGAAACGGGCACTTGACCTTAGAATTTAAATGTGCAAATAACGTAATTGTTGTTTTTATAAGTTTACATATGTATTGTCCTAGTTCACCAGGAACTTCTGTTTTTAAGGTTCTGCATCCAAGAGTTAAAGCCGGACCATATTAACAAGATAGGAAAAGCTGGCTTAGTTTAGGGGTGAGAGCCATACCCGCGAGTCCGGTGATGATGATGCTACTTTAAGCCATCGTCGTATGTCAGTGAGGAAAAAAAAGTGGTTTAGTGTTTTGGGATTCACGATTGGTAATCCAGAAGGACGTGGAATCAAATCCTCGAGTCTCGGTGAAGCAGTATTTTTTTTCTGTTTTATTTGTATTTCTGTAACGAGACTGCATGTCAGAGTAACGCGATGGCTGGGAACAGAAGTTGTACATCATAAATGTACCACTCTTCAATGATTTGACTGGCTCGGTGGAACAGTGGTTAGTGACTCAGGTTCATAAGCTGCGGTTCCAAGAGTCGTGGGTTTGATTCTCACTCGGGACAAATATTTGTGTGACGAACATCGGTGTTTGTTCCGTGTCTGGGTGTCTTATTAAATATATTTAAGTTTATTTGTGTATCCACTGTTGATCCTGAGTTCCGTAACACAAGCTACTTATCACGGGATCAGATCAATATATGTGATGTTGTGTAATATTTATTTATTTATATTTAATATAAAAAAAATTGCACATGATGCAAAGCTATTAAGGCAGAATTCATCGATATTTTTTTTTACCTAAATATGATTTGAAAAAGATCTGCAGTCTGATTACGAAAAATAACCGCGCGTGTGTGACATTGAAAATGTGCTGATTTCTGCTAATTGCGACGCGGAAGACGAAACTGAAGTAACTGTGGACTCTGCTTTATGTGACCTTGGGACTCTCACTAGCTAAGGTCGCAGCGACTTGAGGCACTTAGCGTACAAACGATGCCTTAATAGATATCAGACGAGTAGTGAACGTTACTGTAATAACGGATACTTTTTGAATTATTATTGTTAGATAACGCGATTTGGGTCAAATTGATTTTTATCATTGACTCGAAAACTCGAAGACTAGTGGGGTTCTGCTTATATCTAATTTGTTTTATTTAAAAGCGCATGTTCTAAATATACATCTTTTAAACATATTTCATTTGAATTCGCTCGGAGCACCTAAAATTCAGATCGCTTGCACTTTTCATACAATTTCGTCGTTAAGGAAGTGCATAAAAGTAGAAGTGAAGAAGTGGGTTAAAATATAACTTCAACCTACTTTAAAATATTGAAACATACTCGTACGTTTAATAATATCTTGTTGTTTATGTGAAAATACAGCGTATTTTTATACATTTCTTATTTAATTATTTTACCTATTACATTATATTTACCTATGAAGTTGTCTCTATTTTGGCGCAGTAGGTACAAAGTCAAGGGACATGAGTTTCATCATCTTGGGTCGGTGCGCTATCTTGGTTAGCTATATTTTAGCTTGGTAGTAGTACAAAAATATTTCCAAACCACTTCAAACTATTACAGTTCATACTGAACACCGAATCAAACTTTTGTCGTAATCGTTCCAAGATTTGGTGACCTCTCCGTTAGTTTTTCGCCTTTATGTCCCCTGTGTAAGAAATTGCCGTCTTGTCAAATCTACTAGACCGTTTACACATCAATTTCGGGTCAATCCCATCAGCAACGTGAAAGCGAATTGTTACAACCGTGACGAAGTTTCGTTTTTAATTTGATTTTGTGTCCATAAAAATTAAGGTAACCATTTTGACGTCCCCTCTATTATGAGAACGCTATAGTATTTGTGTTTTTATTAGCTCGTTACAAAACTTGAGTAATTTTGATTGATTTGATTTGAGTTTATTGCTTTATTTTGCTGTTGCTATCAATTATTTAATTATTTTGTTGTGAAATTAAACTTTGAAGGGCGTTGCATTATTATAAAATCACTTGTACGGGGCTCAAGACATCTATCAATTAGTAGATACTCTTTTATTGCTTAAAATAATTGCTTGTCACATGGTCTGCAATATGTTAAAAAAAATATTTATGACATTTATTATCATATAACAATGTTTGTTTGCTGTTTTAATGCTTTTTAAAGATCAGATGTAATTTTTAAAATGAATAACATAATTTTTAAAATTATATTTTTTTTAAAGTAGAACAAAATAATAAACAACAGGGTTTTAATGACCTCATCCTTTATAGTACCTACATTCTTTTAAAAATGAAATTAGACCTTTGAATCAACTTCCGGTTTGAGAGCCAAGGTTTATCTAATACTTACTCATAATAATTAAACAAGTGCCTTAAGCCTTGATGTCACATCAACAAACACCTCGATGCGTTCAATCACGCTGTTTCGTCACCATCACTTGATTAGGCTCATTAAAATTCATCACAATTTGTGTCTGATTAATTTAAATCTCCGTCGTGAAGCCGCGATCACGATCTGTGAGTGAATCGTTATCGATTAACGAGTGACGATTGACGATATAATCAGCGTCGTTATTTATTGATCGTTGGCGGCGCGATTCTGTGGAATTGTAACGAATTTTTAGAGCAACTGTTGGAGTTGACACGAAAACGTTATTTAGAAAGTTTACAGTTTTTTTTCGTTAAAAAAACTTTATTAACTACATATTATATATTTTTTTATAAACGACGTTCGGGATGAACTCCCTTATGTAAATAGTAAGCGGCGCTGAAGTAATAGATCTTTTGGGCTATGGTTTGGAATGTGGTCAGATGCAACCCACTAAATCGGTGCACTCTTTTGCACTAAGGTAGTGCGAGATTACCGATATATAAATGTTATACATCATCACAAACGATCGATTGATATTTGTTCTAAATAGAAATTTAAATTGAATCCGGATCTTTTGGCGGAAGAGACAGTAATACTACCAAACATGTCATCGCGCCTGCCAATCGAGAAAGATTTCGGGCTCTACAATGGGCCTATTTAGTACGCGCATACGCTCAACGCAGCATTGACCCTGATTAGTTATCATCAGCTCATATACGTCCCCACTGCTGGGGCACGGGCCTACCCTAAACTAGGGTGATAAGGCCTTAGTCAACCACACTGGTTGACTACACAATCTAAGAATGTCTTCGTAGGAGTACAGGTTTTGAATAATCGTACGTATGAATTTCAAATTTCATAAAAACACAGTGGTTCGTGGTGGGGTTTAGAACTGGCGACCGCTCGCATGGCAAGCACCGACCTTAACCACTCGGCAATCGACGCTTTTTAGTGCCCTAATTAGTGCTGGCTGAAAAATGTGTATTTCCAGCCATAGAGCGTCTGTCAACGGGCTTATTCCACCTTCAACAGATCAGCTGGCTAGACAAAGGTCCCACGGGTGTGAGTCACCGCTGTCGCAAGCCTGCGCCCGCGCCACTTGTCGCCCACGGTCGCGACATCACCCGGCTTACTCTACCAGCCGACAGATTGGATTGTGTTTGGTTTGGTAGTGGGTAAATACTTACTGATATTAAAATTTCTAAAGAAACTGACAGATCATAATCAGCCCGTTATAGCCAGTAGAAGTAGTTGGAAGCTTTCACGTAAAAACACAGATTTCAGATTAGGTACACTGATAGTAGAGATTGAGAAAGGACACACTTTTAACTAAGGTAAAACTGAGGAAAACTTGACTTGTTTACTTGTAGTAATATAAAAAATTAACTGGAAATAAACATATTTTTTATCACATACAATATAGCCTTTTACAAGTCTGATTGAATAGAATAATTGTTTAGTCAGTGCAGATATGTTAATTTTTTTTTTATAATTGTTACCATACAATCTCTTAAACTATAATTAGTATGGCCCCTGTCGAGCACAATAACTTGATATCCTAGGTTAACTTGATAAACGTTTTTATGTTAATTAATATTTAAATTTTATCAATATATTGATATAATGTTTAAGACATTTCACAATTCCATCTCACTGGATGCTGTACTAGTTGCGTTAAACTAATCCTGAATTATCTTAAACTTCATTACAATGATAGAATGATGGTGTCGCCTTCTACGGGCTAGGCAACACCGATTCTGATTTACAATTAATGCATCAGATTATAAGCCGAATTAAATTAATGCAAAACGTCTGAACTAATCTGGAAAGATGACTCAGGATTGTGTCGAAAGAGACAGCATCTCAACGGAGCAGACATTTGAATAGATACACTTGTCAAATACGCCATACGAGTTACTTCAATATTCTACGCGTGCTAACTTGTATGATGTAGGGAATGTTAGTTTGACGAAAGTGTGTTGAGACTAATGCTTCATTGGGGTATAGGTCAAGGTAATGATTTAAATGGATATTTTATTTTTTGTACACTTGTTATCCTCCAGGGGTAACCAGAATCTATGGAGATTTGGTTGTGGTCATATTCATAATATATTTAAAATGCATCTCCTTTGGATTGCGTGAGAGATGATATGGGAGTGAAAGGAGTGGACACAGAACTGACGAGGCGCGAGTGGAAGAAGTACACATGTTGCGCCGACCCCACTTAGCGTGGGGCAAGTGCATCATCATCATTCTCCTGATGATGATGATGACTTTGCATGGTTTTTTTCATACCTACTCAATGTTTTCATACATTCATACATACATAAAATCACGCCTTTTTCCCAGAGGAGTAGGCAGAGATCACTTCCAGCGATCCACTTTTCACCTCTGTGGGAAACGTGACGTGACGGGTTGTGGACCACGTCGCCGCCATTTTGCCTTGTGCATTGTTTTAACAAGGTCATTACGTTCTCACGAGTAGCAAGGATACATAACGGGGGAAGGAAAAGGGGAGGAAGGATACTATCGCCTCGGATGATTTGGACTGAGTCGATAGTAGCTCGAGGAGCCGGGTTCGCTTACCTGTATACCGTAATGTTTTGGTTTGTACAATTAAGGATTGCACACCGACCTTGTATTAGGATGGAATCTGGATGGTATTTTAAGTCTAAGACTAAAAAATCTTAATGATCTATGATTTATTAGCCCTGACTGGAAAATCTTTTCAGCTATTGTTAAATTGGGTAAAAGGACAAAATCCGAGTGAGGTAACATAGCATGCATGTTAATGTAATTGAAAGTGATATAACCGTCCTATCTCCCTTGCTTACTTAAATGCAAATTCGAAAATGTTACTAGAAGAATATTTTACGTTACGCCGTAATCAGTACTTTACGACTGGTCCCCGCGCTAAATAACCATAATGTATACTAACGCGGATTTACTTTGGCAATAATTATTTATTACTTTGCGTAATAAGGTAATCCTTATCCTAATGGCTTAGTGACCACCTGCGTTTGTAAAAAGCATTGTTGGTAAATAACCTGCTTTAAAGTTGCGAAGTCTGTGCAATGGCTTGGTAGATAGTGGTGGCCTTTTTACCCGATTGCGAGGGACTAAGGGTCATTCTATAGTTATTTATAGGTACAATGTGTTTTGATTCGATATGAGTAAATAATTGACCAAGAGGCGAATTTGCCAAGTCAATTGTCTACTCCAAAATATACTCATGATTCGATCTCCAATTCTTGATAAATCATGAAGCTTGAAAAATCAATGACTGGGGATAGAACCCACGACTCCTAGCAAACATTTTTGATGTTGCGCAATGTTTTGATGACCAGAATAACCCTAGTACGTAAATATAATACAATAAAAATATCATCTTATAAGTTCAAAATGACCTAAAGGCAAATAACATTGCGATCTTTACCCAAAAAACTTCTCAATGATTCACACCTAATTTTGCTATCCGACGGCATACCGTAACAAAAGCCGACAAAAAACGAGCTAACCAATTACTCTGACATCTCAAAGATGTCATTTCACAACGTCCCAAATACGGTACAACACGCGAAATGCAGCAATTTGGGCATAAATCACACCGGGACAAAAAGGCCACATCTCACGACAGTGAACCGAGGGGCACAATCATATGTAATCGTCTCAATCAGGTGATGCCCCGGGACACTATTAACATTGCATGTAACTAACATAAAGAACCTTTTCCATCACACGAGAGTTGCGATAGAGCGGGCGTAATGATCATGTGCCCTGTATGGGACTTTGGGCAATAGTGGCATATTTCAATGACCTTATAAGTAATGCCCTTAGAGGTTCACACTTTGATTGCATGGAGGACAATTTATTTGTTTCGAAAAAAGCTTTGAACTTATAACTACACGTATCTCACTAAGGTATTTTGATTCCTCAGGAGGCAAATTAGGAACGTTTCGAGTTTTTTGCAAATTGCCTTCCATTAGCAATTGGAATCTTAGATCTACAAAAGATGCAGTAAAAATTTGATTAATTGCGTTCTCTTGTATAAACAAAACATTTTATTGTATCTGGCCATATTGCATAACTGAATCCGTTAAAATGAGTTATATAACTGTTTTTCTGGCTGATGTAACAACAGGATATAACTGAAAGATAACCTTTACCCTTAAAAACAAACGGATAGGTACATCACGTCACTTTTGATTGCACCAAAAATGGACAAAAAAAAAGTACCGACCAATCATAACCAGTTTAATTTAATCCGCTGCTCGCTAATTGGTTTCTGTCATGTAATTATGACAGGGAAGTGTCAAGATTCGAATGTCATCGCCTATTACAAGTGTGCATGGTCTTTAAGACCTTGAACTAAGTCAGATCGCCAAATAAGTTACGGTCACGCTATTAAGCAGTAATACACGTCTATTGTTGCCCAAATATCATAAGTAAATGTCCTCCAGTGTTGCAAGCTGTGATTTACCACTGTTTACTATGGTATTATTTTTATTATGTTAATAATCAAAGCGGAACTTGGAATATTGACATTACATTCAAATGAGTTGAAATAAGAAAGAAACAATTAGCGTATTTGCATGACATGGGTAGTTTATTTTGTACAATTTAACGATTATTTGGTATAGTTACAACACATACTACATAATGAGTAAATTCTATGTTCCATAAAAACCTAGACATTATTTTATAAAAAGTATTTAAATATAGTTTTCTTGAGTGTTTAAGAATAGAACATGAGAAACTTTTTCTGTTCATGTGTGTAAAATTACAGTGAATTTATGGTTTCTAAAATATCTAGTCATGATTGTATTTGTAAAATAACTTTTATTCATCGGTTCATCATTTTGTGATATTGACGTATTTTCCAATACACCACGTATATTTAAAAATAAAGTTTTAGAGCACATAGCACTGAGAGTTTGATTTTGATTTTTAGTTAATATTGTAATATAGATTAGTAATATGTTTAGTTTGTTAGTTTTAGGATAAAGTCCATTATGCAAGCTGTGGCAACCTATAATTAAGGAAACACTTAGCTTTAAGTCAACCCGTTCTTTGAAGTATGTTTTTGTTATTCTTTTAGTGTTATTCTTGTTGGTTGTTTCTTCAATAAATAAAAAATAAAAATAAAATAATTTCAAATCATGACGCCAAAGCTTAACAAACGTAGGTAATAGTTAAGCAATGAAATGGCTCTAATTTAGTTTGGTCTCTTGACAGTCCACGGCGAACCAAGTAATCTAAGGTGTCTAGGGTTAGGTCGTAAAATTTTAGTGCAACCATCAACCGCCTACAAGCCCTTACAATTATCGTGCCTCAATAATGGGATAGTCCGATTGTTCATATTTGGTGACATTTGCCAGATAGAATAGAATAATTGATTATTTGGTACAAATGTTTGGCATATCCTTTACATAAATAAATATGACTACGTGACATCACTACTATCGCCCTAGTTTGGGGTAGGCCTGTGCCCTAGCAGTGGGAACGTATACGGGCTGGTGGTGAGGATGTTGACATCACTACTGCATACATTGTTCTGATTAGAACTAAGTTGCTTAAACACTTGTGGTACGGATATCAGAAACAACAGTGGAATACTTAAATCAAGTTAGAAATATCTATAATACACACAGACACGGTATAAACAGCGATCACACAAATACGTGTATATTATGCCCCGAGTGCAAATCGTACTCACAACTTTTATTGCAAGAGGGAGATTTGAACTCTACTAAAGACTAATGTTACCGAATATTAATTGCGCAATACTGTGGTCGCCTCGTCGGTCCATTGGTAGCAAGCGCTGCGTTAGGACCGAGAGGTCCCCGGTTCGAATCCGGGGTCGGGCAAAATTTGTGTGAGTTTTTCTGTAATGAAATTACTCAGCCCGGAGTTAGGAAGTTGGCGGTTGAACGCCCGTGCCTCGGAAAGCACGTGGTCATGTAGAGAGTGCACTTGTGCACTATAATATGTCCTGCGCACTTGGCTGATCTCAATTGAGTTCGGCCGCCATGGCTGAAATCGGTCGGACGCCTTATTTTTTAATGTGGTCGTCTAACTTAATTATTTAACCGTTTATTTATTTTACAAAGCCACTAAGGTGTTTATCTTTGTCGCAATTCCGGTTATGAGAACCGTAGTGACGTAGAGCTATAACTTATCGATTTACGACCTCTTAAATTCATTGTGATTGAATGTGTTTCCAGCATAATTGTTTGTTATTGCACTTTGTCGATAATTTATGATGGTTTAGTCTAGGTTCGCTATAGACTGAGATAAATCTGTGGGATAAATTATAAAAATGAATGTGTGTATTAGACGGTAAATTGGACGGAATTTATTTATTGCAACACCTTTATGATCAGCTGTTTGTTGGGTTAAGGATAATTTATTGGATTTGAAAGATAAGGAAGCGAGGCTGTGATGTAATAGTTAGTCATTTCGAAAGTTCTAGATCTAGATATTTTATTCAAGTAAATAAAAGTGTGTTCGTCGAGATTCGTTACATTATTTTAAATAAATAAATATCTGGGACATTTCCACACACGGTCATCCGACCCCAAACTAAGCAGAGCTTGTACTATGGGCGTCAGAGACTGATATACATACATATATATTTTTAAATACATACTTAAATACATAATCACACCCAGACACGGAACAAACACCGATGTTCATCACACAAATATTTGTCCCGAGTGGGAATCGAACCCACGACTCTTGGAACCACCAGCCAGGGTCACTAACCACTGTTCCACCGAGCCAGTCATTTGATAACTGTTTGTTAAATATCCGACTTTTACTTAGACGAAAGCTGATGGGCGCGTCAGCAAGCGCAAGCGCAGCCCGGGTGGCAGAATTCTGGGCCGAACTTACATAAAATGTTTTGCCATCGACACGAATAGAAGAAGAGTAATAATTAAATTAAATGAAGAAACATTCATAGTATCGATGTATTTGTTAATCGTTCGCCGCGTAACCTGCTGTCCTTCTTGGGTGAATGCGACAAATTCGTCGTGGGTGCGTCTGTGGGAATCCGTCTGGCCTCAACTGTTGCCGGCATTCATATTTTAGGATTTGACACGATCGCGTCGACGATTAACGCGCTATTATAGATTGTTCGATGCAATGCGTGTGGTGCAAGTTATAGGAGGTTAATTAATTTGACGTTTGATGCAGATGTGATAGTTTACATATAACTATATATCTATCTACTATCACTAATAGATTTAGTAATCTATTAGTCATAAACATGTTTTTTGAGTCTAGAACTAAAGTTCATATTATATTTTTGAAGAATTGTGCACTAGACTGTTTCTAATAAAATCTAGGACACAAAAAATATGTAAAAATACTTATTTGGGCAAAAGAAAACTAAAGATAATTTCTATTGGAAAATAACGGGTTTAAAGCATTTTAATGTCCAATCTGATAACTTCTTAACAATGTATCAAACCTATCTATACTAATATTTTAAAGCTGCAGAGTTTGTTTGTTTGTTAGTTTGAACGCACTAATCTCAGGAACTACTGGTTAGAATTGAAACAATCTTGTATTGGAGAGACCATTTTCGAGGCTATAGAAAATGTGTAAGAACTCGGGAAAATACGGATGAAGACGGTGGCACAGCGAGTCAGTAATAATTAAAAATTTGCTACTATCATATCGCTAACAACTTATAACACAGAACGTATAGCAAAAACGATCTCCCACGGTTATTACATCGAATGCCTTTATCTGTGTGCTAATTGTCAAGACAAAGTTTTTGCACGGAGTCACTCAGATCGCTCGGAAATCGATTTGTTTTAATGCGAGCAAATTATTATACAATTGCATTGTTTATTGGCAAAAAAGCTAAGTGGTCGCGTGGTTATGATTGTAGGAAATGGTCTCTGTGATTTATCGTATACGGATTTTGAATCGAGTTCTATTCACTTTAACTAGCATTTGGCTAACAAAAAAATAACATTTTCCGAGTACGTACAGTTTAAATCCGAATTGCATAAGGTCTTAAAAGTCATTCTGAAATAAATGTGTATTTTTTATCAAACGGACGGTGTAGCCTTGGATGCGATTTCCAATTTGGTAATTATAGTTACGTATTTAGTTTTTATATTTTCAAATTGTCTGTAACGGATTTATTAAGAATAAATAACATAAAATTAATCCATGTGAATTTGTAAAACCAAGCTATATTATCTATGTTGGTTTAGAAGAAGGTTAAAGATCGATTTAAATAAGATCTTGACTTTTTATTTTTGCCCAAATAATTCTCTTAGGATGCTGCAAGCAAATATTGGACTTGATCTTTAATGTTGACATAATCAAGTCAACATTAAAGATCAAGTCCAATATTTGCTTGCAGCATCCTAAGAGATAATAATAATAATAAATTTCTTTATTTGCAATTTACAAGATTCTAAAATATAAAAAAATGCAATACTAGAACGGCTAGCCGGTCCCTTACGAATTTAATGTTCCATGTGGCTGGACTATTGATACGTAAAACGTAGATCTATAGTCTGGCCATGGCGAACGTTAAAAATATTTAATTAAAAGCTTTCAAACAGTTAACAAAATAAAGAGTTCCAAACCAAATTGTACATGAAACAAAAGAATGTCTTTATTAGAAACAATCCCAGCAAATAAAAAGGCAAACATGCAAATTCAAAACTTAAACAACCCTTGAACGCGAGCAACTACATTTATCCCGTTCAAATATTTCAACAAAAGAAGTCGCTGACTCCCCACAGGGTTTTTCCCTTTTTGTTTTGTCAAAGCATACTTGATCCCAGGTTAAATAAATTGTAAGGTTATCGTCTGTGGGGAAGGAACAAATCTATGGGAAAGCCGCCAAAGCAAATATTTGAAAAGTTAACGGATACTGGCCACCTGCGGTCAGCTTGTGCTGTCCACTCAGTGCTAGGATATCTATATAGAGCTGCAAAACTATAAAAAATAAATAAACATCTTGAAGTCACTTGATTTTGATGTACTAATGTATAGAACCCAATTTTCCTTTCACATCAATCTCTCAACTCGTAAAATTTATTTTCTGTAAACTGGTAAGCTTTTAATTTTAGAAGTATTTTTGCTTTCGATTACTTAATTCAGACTTAAATTCCGATCCCGGACGAATCAATTTATGTAAAATATTGGATAAATAGAACTTACACCAAAATAACTCGTTGATATTATCATAATAAATTAGTGGTTACTCGTATGTATAAACATGAATATAATCGATATATAATATAAATAGAGACCTATTTGATTGTAATAAAAAATACAACATTGAATATAAAGTACCTACTACAAGCACACATAAGTAAACTTGAATACTTAACTTACGAAAACATTGTATAGCGATAGCATAATGGAGTAGTAGTAAGTCAAATTATAATTTAAAAAAACTTATCAATAAATGGATTAGCTTTTTATTTATTAACGATTAGCTTGCGATCATTATAATGCCAATGAGTAGTTAGTTAAAATGACGTAGGCAATTTGCTTAGAAAAAGCAAGAAAAAAAAAATTATGTACGTCTTGAAGACATTAAACTTTGACTAGCTCGGTGGAACAGTGGTTAGTGACCCTGGCTGGCGGTTCCAGGAGTCGTGGGTTCGATTCCCAACCCCGGACAAATATTTGTGTGATGAACATCGGTGTTTGTTCCGTGTCAGGGTGTGATTATATATTTAAGTAATTTTAAAATATCTATGTATGTATATCAGTCTCTGACGCCCATAGTACAAGTTCTGCTTAGTTTGGGGTCAGATGACCGAGTGTGGAAATGTCCCAGGTCCCAGATATTAAAAGTATTTTAATATTTTCTTTATGGATAGCCCAACTAATTGGTCTCGAGAAGTTCAAAGTAAGACTAGCAGTGCCTGTTCACATTAGCGACTTTTTGGGCGATTGCACAGCGGCACGATATCGCCTCGCCGTGAAATTGCCAAAAAAATCGCTAATGTGAACACGCTGTAAAGGTAACATGACTTTTTTCATAACGAACAACTCTATATAGATCCTACATGTGGCGCACTCTTTCTACCCTCATTTTATTTCGCGACTCAATACGTTCTCTATTTTGGTCGTCAAGTGTTTGCCCTTTTCCCTTTGTGAAAGTCCTGAGGGTGTGCGAGAAGAATACTGAGCGGGCCCTTTAAGGGCTCAAGTGTCGAGCATTCCTTTGCCATTTCATTAGTTGTCGTACGTGAAGTAATTGTATTAGCTGGGATGCTTTTGTATTGGTAGTTTTATGGAGGAAACTTTGGTGTGCCGGGATGATTGCTAATGACGTAGTCGCTAACTATGTGTAATTGTTCGTAGCGTGGTTTGTGACTGTTGCGATTTCGTTAGGAAACGATATGCTAAAAATACGAATACTATACGTACTATACGTGTAATTTATGGCCAAAAAACATTACACACACATAGTAGACCATAAAGATCTGATCCCCACACTAGGCTGAGCCTGCCCTGTGGGTAAAAAGTTCCGAATCTTAAGGTAGTATTGATACATTAAATTGAATAAACATAAACATAATTTAATATTGTTCATGTACATTAGTTATTTGGTTTTTTTTCTCTTGTATTAAAAGAAAGTAAAGCAATAAATTTAAAAAAGGGATGTTTGGATGGAGCTTCACGCAATTTTGACAAGTTTTTATTGAATACGATCATTGCGCGCAGGCTTCTGCATGCACACTACTGTCTTGTAAAGAGGTTGAAATTTATTATTTTACATTTACTCTTATACTCCATTATATGCAGTAATAATATGAACATAATAATATTGATATCATACTGTACTAGTTGCAATAATAGACTTGTAAGCTCTACAACAAAATACGATTATGTGACCTACATCGAAAAGATTTTACTTAATTCTCAGCAATATTAACAAGATTATTCTACCATAACATTATACACACATTACTATCATTTGAGTGTATGCTTATTACACTCAGACATAGTTAATTAATCTCGAGTTATCTTCACAGAGTGATCTTGGAGACTATTTTGACCTGCCCGGGGCGGCGTTCTCTCGGCTCTGTGACTAACTTAGTCAAAGAGTAAGTAAGGGAAATAGATTTTTGAGTAAGTACTTATTAGTAGATGAATTTGTGAAGATATGAACCTATAGGTATAGATACAAGTAGCCTTTTTTTGAAGTGCAGCTTTATTCATCACTCATCATCAGCCCATATACGTCCCCTCAGCTGGGGCACGGGCCTACCCTAACTTGGCCGATAAGGCCTTAGTCCACCACGCTGGCCAAGTGCGGGTTGGTTGACTACACAACCAAAGAATTTCTTCGTAACTGTGCAGGTTTTCAATAAAAAACTTTTTCGTTTTCATTTATTTTCATTCCTTCAACGTTAAAGCGTCGAAAAATCGTACAAATGAAGTTCAGCTTACAATTCCAGTAAATTTATACAATAGAACAGAACTGGTAAATATGTTAGGTACCTATTGGTTACAATATTAAAGATATCCGAGAAGTTGGTGTAGTTTAAAACTAACTTATATTTCAATAAAAACTAGAGAAGGAATATTATAAAAAATCTTCGTTCCTAAATGGCAACTGAAGCTTACTAAGTTATTGATGCCAACGTTAAGCTAATAATAAGGCGCGTCCGACCGATTTCAGCCATGACAGCCATTTCAGACATATTATAGTGCACAAGTGTGTGCACAAGTGTTCCCTTACTCTTACAGTTCGGTGAGACGGCAATCCGACATGACCGATGAGAGATCGGGCGTAGGACCACCGGTTTAACGTGCTTTCCGAGGCACGGGCGTTCAACCGCCAACTTCCTAAGTAATTTCATTACAGAAAAACTCACACAAATTTTGCCCGACCCCGGACTCGAACAGGGGACCTCTCGGTCCTTACGCAGCGCTTGCTACCAATAGACTAACGAAGCGGTTTACGTTAAGTTAACAATGCACCCACAATTCGTCCACTCTGCTCAGCCGCCTAGTCTGTGCCCCGCCCACGCGTTTCTCAACCTTAGGGCTTATGCTTCACAACCCGTGTCTAATTCAGAAGACAATGCCAGCATTTAGATATTGTTAAATATCATAATGTACTGTACTTTGGCTAAATAATGTGCTACGCTCGAATCTTCACGTGTGCTTGGAAGGCATCTCATCACGTTATGAAGTAGAGTCGACTTTCAGGACGAATTTGTAATTAAGAAACTTATTTTAATGGGGTAAGGTTGAATTTTGAACGGATAGTTCAGTGGTTATTATAGAAATTGTTGGATTGTGGATTATTTTATAACTAGCTAGCGTTTAGTATCCGCTCGTGCTAAAGTAAAAGCTGTAATATGACACGAGCTTACAAATAAAAAATTGCGATGGATTCCCAAGTAACGATGTTAAAGGCTAATTTTGCATCTTATTTAGATTTAAAGTTATCCTATAATATAATATAACATGTATAATTTAACATATGTAATCTTGATGTTAAAAAAGCTTCACAAAGCTTATGCGCTGTTTGTGGTTAGACTTCGACTAACTCAAAAAATAAAATACAAACTTTCAAAAGCAAACACACATAAATATTTGTAAATACATACCTATTTAAATACATATTTACACCCAGACACGGAACAAACACCGATGTTCATCACACCAATATTAGTCCGGAGTGGAAATCGAACCCACAACTCTTGGAACCGCCAGGCAGGGTCACTAACCACTGTTTGACGAAGCCAGTCAAATAAAATGTCATCCCAGACCAAAATGGTCCACGCCTAGACGGAGATATCCCCGGTCGATAGATACTGAGAAAGTGGGGAAGGTGAATAAAGTGTCTTATGATTTGTGAATATAATTAAGACGACACCAACTACACAAGTTTATTAAGATGTTCCCAGTTAAAGGTGGAAGGATAAATATTACCAGCGATGATCTCAAGTAAACGGACGATGCAACTGGTTAACTCAATTCAGCTTTGCTCTATCACGTAGCTTTCTAAAATCGTTCGCGTCTCAAAAGTAATGATTGCCATTTGCTACTAAAGCCATAACAGCAATTAGATTTTGTTACTCGCCACCAATTGATACGACTGTTTGACATTTCACGGGAACTTCATAATACAGTTCACGAAAGAAAATGTCAAACTGTGATTTTTGTGAGTTCTTTGGGGCTACCATGAGTTTAAAACTTACGCACTCGATATCGCCTACGTAAATATGTCTATGAAAAACTTGTACAGCGCCGCTGGTGGTTACGCGAAGAACTAAAATCGGTCGTATGAAAAAAACAACTCGATAGGTTTTTAACGTAAGTAAGTTTTCGATAGCCAACTCATGGTAGGTCCTCTTATGAGTGAGTGTCTAGTCTAATACTCGGTCTAGTTATTTATGACGTTAAAAAATGTAAAAGTGCAGCATAATGCATAAAACTTCAAGTGTTCTGTTCTGTTTATTCGTCTCGGTCTTATATCGTTGCTTTTTTTAAATAGTAAAATGAGAATTAAACGTTCGTACTAAGGATTAAAATGATAAATGTGGAAGTTATCTGAAAAAAAAAACCTTAATTGAGAAGAATAATATGCAAACCTTACTAATATTATAAATCCGAAAGTAACTCTGTCTGTCTGTCTGTTACGCTTTCACGCATAGAGTACTGGACCGATTTAAATATTTTATTTAAATCGGTACAGATAGTCCAAAGCCTAGAAAAGGTTATAGGCTACTTTTTAACCGACTGCGCTATAAGGAAGTAATGTTTTACCCGTTAAACGTCTCTACGCGGAAGAAGTCGCGGCCGGAAAGCTAGTAACATATAAAAGGACAAAACGCGTATCTAGGTCAAGTATAGGGCTACAGCAATCATAAAAAGCTCCCAACCATAAATTAATGGTTGCCATTTGCTACCAAAGTCATAACAGCAATTATATTTTGCTATACGCCATCAAATCATAAAACACTTGACATTTCGACTCAATCATTTGTCCACAATTGAATGTTGAGGCTTGCAATATGTCAGCGGGGAATGGTCTCGGCTAATCTATACTTAAGATTCTAAGTACGCCATTATTCTAATACAAAACAATAATTCCCTTCAAAGCGTATGGCATTAAGAAATTATTAGGTTGGGCTGCATCCGTGTAAGGGATAGAGCTCGCGGGCCCAAGGCTGTTTCCATATTGAGGCTGCTCTGCTCTATGGAGTGTTGTTGGGTACATGTATGGTAAGGATCGTCATTAGGCATGATATTTGTCGCTTTCTATATTTCACGTCGTGAATCGCCTAGAATGAACCGCATGTGACTTTTTAAAAAATGAGTAGTTTATTTTTCTCTACAGAAATCGGGCTTTCTATCACATATTTGAAATACATGTGTTTGTTGTTTTTTCTAGTCTTAAATAGGCAATTTTTTTAAAGTTAAATATCTGGGACATTTCCACACACAGCCCTGACCCCAAACTAAGCCGAGCTTGTACTATGGGCGTCAGAGAGTGATATATACATATATATAAGTATATAAATACATAATCACAACCAGACACGCAATAAACACCTATGTTATCACATAAATATTTGTCCCGAGTGGGAATCGAACACACGACTCTTGGAACCGCCATCCAGGGTAACTAACCACTGTTCCACCGAATTCTATGTTTCATTGTTGTTATTTTACTGGTCTATGATCTAAAGGTATTTAAGTATGTCGAAGATCGATATTTTTGTCTAGAATCCTTTGCGGTCATTATAATCTCATAAGTATTACTTATCTTCAAGTTATCTGATTGTAATCTCTCGATCTGTATGCAGCCTAAGCAATTGCTTAGCAGTTAGTCATTTATAACCAGCGTACAACATCATTATTGGTTTCGTGCCAAAAAGATTTATGATAATCTTTAAGGGATGTCTCCGGGCATTCTTGTTGTTCTGCGACGATCTGCTTTACTGAAAAGTACTGTAATTCTTTTGTCAATTTTGGATGTTGAGATCTAAGCCTTGGTTAAGTGAATAAACGGTTATTATTAACTCTACTACTAGAGTTCCCTCGCGACCATGATTGGTGTAACCCAGTCGAAACGTCGGGCAGTAAGTTGCTATGTATTTGCTTCTCCTAATATCGCATGTAGACCTATAAAGACTAACATTTAGTGTAATGGAACGCGAAAGTCAAAAACCCTACTTCTACAGGCAAATACTGATTATATTATTAAAATCATTTCTTTTAAATTTATTTTTTAAACATTGCACAACACAACATCACATACATTGATTTTATCCCGTGGTAAGTAGCTTAAGCACTTGTGTTACAGATATCATAATCATTGTATTGATTTGAATTTTAGCTTAGCTTGATTAAACAATCGTCCGAAGAAGGTACGAAAGTTCCCATAAAACCGTTTTTTTCAGCTCTACAATAAATAAGTGCACTACATTAAACCCTATTCAATCTGCACGCAGCCTATCCCATCGGCGTAGTTACTGACCGAAGACAGCAGACGTATAAGCTCATCAGTACGTGGGTGCAGGCCCGGGGCAGCTATTCTCTCGTCCGCTGCCAACTATGAGGCCGGCCTGAAATCTGTAAAGGTTTCAGTGAATAGCCAAAGGTAATTAAAGCGGAACTCGATGTGAAACGGAGTTGAGGAAGGACTTGGAAAGTTGGAGGCTTAGTATTCGCGAAGATACAGATGCTTAGTAAGTAGGTTAGTAATTGTACTTATGATGAATAGGATATTTTATTTACGATGAAATTTTTGTACAAGTATAGAGTACGGTTATGAGTCATCTCTTTTGAATAAATTAAAGCATGTAAATGCTTTTGAAAATAAAGCTCATCTTATTACACCAATTGTCCTGGCAGTTTTCCATGTTTTTTGTTATACTAAATTATGTAAAGAAAGATTATTAAAAGTTTGAGAGGATAACACATTTTTATAAATAAATAATGCATCTGCCTATGAAACACCACATTGTCCTGTGAATTTTCCATCTCATTCATTACAGTATTTCGTTCTAAAGCTTAATCGCGAATATTTATTCCTATGATTATCCTATGTCGTTAACTTGATGTCTAATTCTGCGCATAATATTGCTACTTATTATAATAACTTATTATTATTTCATATAAATAGACAACCGACCGACCAGTTTGTGCAGAGTACTGTTAAAACTTAACGTCGACATAGAATTGCAACATTCAAATGAGCTAATTTTCCATCTGATCTGAAACCATCTGACATTTGAACAATCACGAAAACCCTTTTTTTTTTTTTTTTTTTTTTTTTTACGCGGTGAAATGCGTGACGCACCTTCACCGGGAGAGGGGGTTCTCTTCCGGTGGTGTGTCGGACTCCCCGGCGGCTGGCGAGAAGATGGTAAATGCCAGCCGCTGCTCCTGGGCGAAGTGCAATGCCCAGGGGGTCTACCGACTAAAACACCGCGATGTACCTCCATAGCCTTGGCAACGTCATGGTTCCTGGCATAGCCCAACTACCACGACGCCACCGGCGAAACAACCTTGAAAGGACTCCAAACGGCAACAAATCAAAATAAAACATCCCTGAGAGAGATCAAACCGATTAACAACACATTATTAGCTGTGGGCGTAGTTATATTGTTATTTAAAAGCTGGCTAGCTATTAAGTTGTATCGGCGGCAATCGTCACGACAAACATCGTGAATGTTAAAGCTAACCTCACTCTATTGTTTGACGCTAATACTGATTCTAACGTTTGTAGGATCGTATTGTTTTAGTTGCGAAATGTTGAGTGGTCATGGCTATCTTTGGTTGATCAGCAGTCAGTGCTTGACAATGCTCGTGGCATCAATATGCAATTGCTTTCATAATAAAAGCTGCAGGCTTGAGATGACTAAGCTTTCTGAGGATCTTAACCTCATTGTTGCAATGTTGGTGCGACTATTTTAGTTTGCGTGATTAATTATGTTATTTTTAATGGTTATTCGTAAAATAACCTTAGTGGTATTAGGGATATCAAAAAAAGTGAAAAAGACAAATATTAAGTTTATTTAGAATATAAAAATTGCACACCCCGATACGAAACAGACCCTGATTCTCATCTCATAAATATTTGTCTCATATATAAAATGTATATATATATTTATAAATACATACTTAAATAGTAAATACATATTCCCACCAAGACACAGAACAAACACCGATGTTCATTACAAAAATATTTATTCCCGAAATCGAACCCACGACTCTTGGAACCGCCAGGGTCACTAACAACTGTTCCACCGAGCCAGTCTCTCAATTACAATTGTTAAGGAAGTTCCTCTTACTATCAGATCCGAAATGAACGACACTACAAAACTACTAGCTCTAAGCGATCAGTATAAGGACAAAGGGTCCTTCTGTCTATCACGACGTTCGTAATTACTGTGGCTCGAATTCCTGATGTCACGCCACGTGTCTCCAGGGGCCGGACTCGGTGATTAATAGTTAGTATTGCGGATCGGTGATTGGGAGTGACTGAGTGCTTTTTTGGTCGTCATAAACAGTTACGTTTGTGCGAAAGTTTAAGGGTTTGAGTGGAACAGTCATTGTTTTGATGAGTGTTAACCGCAAAGCAAACACACTTGCTTTATTAAAGTTAAATACATTTGTGTACGTGACATGAAGGGAAATGTAAGAAAAGCGTAGATGGTCGAGGGTATAAAAGGTCGTTGCTTGCCATAAGAGAGGTCGCCAGTTTATACTCTGCCACGTACCACTATGTTTTGAAATTCATATGTACGATTACTCGACGCTTTATCACTAAATAAAAACATGGTAAGGAAACCTGCACACCTACGAAGAAAGTCTAAGGTTGTGTAGCCCACCTAACCGCATTTGGCCAGGGTGGTTGACGAGGGCCTTATCGCCCTTAGGGTAGGCCCGTGTCCCTGCAGTCGGGACGTACTATGCTGATGATGAAAATTACACACACATACACTCAGTAATTGAAAATTACACACGCATGTACACTCAGTAATTGAAAATTTCACACACATACACTCAGTAATTATCGTTATATACAACATGCACTTGTTAAATGTATAAAAAAGTTTGTTTCCACTGCATTCCCAGTTATTACAGAATTCTCTTTTAAATCTCACTTAATTAATAAGATTCCCTTGACTTCTCTATGTCTTTGCATTGCTATAACTAGAATTATTTTAAGTGATACAACAAAATCTGAAAAATGTGACCCGAAAACGACCTCATAAACTTAACAAATGGCTTCATTACCGTCCACCTGAGGTCGATTTGTTCCTTTGCTGAGACGCCAGTTCTTCCCGCGGTCACGTAGCTACAAATTTGGCGCGATTTATTCCGCAATATGTCCGCCTTAATCCGGCCCTGTTGTCGTCGCTACCCCATCACTTAGTGTCTCAAGAAATGCCTCTCGCATTTCTTTGTAGTTGTGGTGGGGATACTGTGAGCAGAACTAAGAAAAATTTAGTAGTTTTTTTTAGTTTCAAGCATCATTTGCCAAAGGTATCATCAAAATCTTAGCCATGCCATAGATATATTCTGTATTTGCTAATCATTTGATTTGTAGAATATTAACTTATTCTCAAAGTGCATCATGATCCGAATGTTTTGTTGTCTTCATACATTACATATTATTATATTAGATAGGTTTGACAGCAGTGCAGCATTAATCCTTATAATTAAGCTGCTTCATCATTAACTGGAAAACATATGGTATGAGCACATAAATGAACCTTAAAAATACATTTTTACAATGATTTACTCGAGGACATAATTGTATAAGCACATGCATAAACCATTAAAATCCATTCCTGAAATTAAACGTACAAGACCTTACTACGTATTCTACACTACCCAAAAGTAATCGTAAACACGTTTACCAATATTTGCTATTTTGTTTATTTCTCCCGCTCCGCTCATCACAATACCCTCACCTTAATCATAAGAGGGAGCGTGTTTCGTACCTGTCTCCAGCAAAACAAATGGCTCGGTTTCTTCCTGTGCCCGCGTGTCCCGGTCAATTGCGTGGAAACATCACAAGTGGCGTCCGTCCCCCGATGAAATTGTTGGCAAGATTTGTGTGAGTAGCCCCTAAGTGCTTTATTATGGTGTAACAGGGTGATGTGAGTGTAAAGGCTAGCTTCACGAGTTTCCAGATGAGAGATTTTTGATGAGTTCACAGGTGGTTTTGTACGAGTTTCATTTCTAATTTTATTACTGATTTGCTTCAACCTGGTCGTCTTAGATTAATATTACAAATTCTCAGTAAATCAAATCAATGAAGTCAAAATTACTTAATTGATTTGATTTGTTTGATTTTAAGTCTGTGAAGATGATTTTAATGAAAACTAATTAGTTATCTATCAATTAGCTAGCCAGATCTAATAAACTAGGGATTGCAATTAAAATACGGAACGTTACGATGACATGCGTTTATTGGGTAGAGAAACATAGACAACAACACAGTCATAGATAAATAGGTGCGTTCATATTTCCAACAGATTTTGTAGCTTATCCAGTTACTTAACCGAAAAAAAACATCATCGCTGCTAGCGAGAGTGCGAGCCAGCTCCAACACTATCCTGATGACAGTTGCGGGTAGACTGGATTCACCCATTTTGAGGCATTTTGTCACTGAACTGTCATTTTGTCACTGTCGTTTCTTACTGAAGCCAGTCACTTCGTACTACATACCTTAGTATTGTATTGATTGATTGTTTGCTTTAAGTTCTAACATATCTATAAGACTTCACTAACACAAAATGGATCTTTGTAATCTAAATAAATAAATGATTATTATTATTAATAACTTCATCGAATGTAGTATCACAATATTTTATTGATGTTGATGTATCCTCCTCCTAGTCCTCCTCATAATTCTCTTTCTATCTCACTGCAAAGAAGAAACATAAACAGTTACAACATCACAATATTTGAGAAGTAAATACAGTTCAATCAAATCGGAAGTGAATTTATGAAGAATGGCGTCCGACTTCATCCGATCCCGGATTGCATTCAGGATGTGACAGGAATGCGATTCCGACGCGGGAGCGCCCGGGACACTCCAAATCTTGTGTCCACATTCCTGGAGAGTCGAGCAACAGATGTTCTGGCTCTCTGACAGCGGTCGTGTCAAGATTGGAAAATTCCTTACGTTTCCCAATTCGAAATCGTTTCTTGAGGGATTTCCGTCCATCCTATGACCATTATAACGAGTCAGCGTCATATTTTGTTTATCATTGGCGTGGGTGTTGTAGGCAAAAATCTGTGGAGAAGAGAAGAACACATCATTAATATATGGCTACAAGTTTGTCGGACATAGCTAAAGTAAATACCATATTACATTTTCTTGCTAAATGATTACATTATTATTGTTGTGAGTGTTGTAAGCGTAAAAAATGAGGGAAAAATACATCTGAATGATGTATTTTTCCCCCCTTTTTAATAGGCTAGAAGTTTGTCGAAGTCACCTAAAATTCTACCTGTCTTTATATCTCTATATCTTACATTTTCTCCCTAAATTAAAATTATAAATAAATAAAATAAATAAAAATAAAATTAGTTTATTTCAGACTTTTTGTGTCCATAGAATGATTAGCGTGTTAGTTTATGTAGGTGCTTAATATTTGTTAACCTTAACAAACCAGCATAAATAATACTAAGATATAGCTGTTATAGCTAATGTTCTCTGCAAAAGACATCCAACAAAAAGTGTAAGATAACCCCAAGATAAGTCCGGATAGACAGATGTTCGATTGATCATATAATATCAGATGCAAGATTAAAGATACGTACATATTTTATTACAAAGTTATGCGCGAAAGTATTGCCAAGATAAATGTATTTTTGAATTAACATACTTAAAACGGTATTAACGGTATAACATATAGTGTATGTAGGTATACATTTAACTTGCAATACAGAAGTATGAATAGGAAGTCTCCTATATTGTCAGAGGCTCACAAAAATCACAAAAGTACTTGACAAGTAAACAGTAATATAAGAATTAGTTAGAGTATTACTATAATATGAAATTATTTATTTACATTTTTTTTTTCAGCAGTAAGTGTGATCTTAATAAATTATGTAATTTTGCAATAGCATTTTGTCTGCTTTAGAAAGAATATGTAATCAACAGGTTGAAGATACTGTCCTTAAATTTAAAATTTGGAAAAATTACTGTCTTTATTTTAATTCTTCTTCTTCTTATCGTGTGGTTGATGAACAACCTGGTGTCAGAGTTTAAGCCGCCCGTAGGCCTCTGACATGGCTTCACACACCGTTGAAAAATCTCTCAGGTGTGCTGGTTTCCTCACGATGTTTTCCTTCACCGTTAAAGCGTCGAATAATGGTACGTACTCGTATGAATTTCAAATTTGAAAAACACATTGGTACCTGTTTATTTTAATTGCTGAACAGAAATTAAGTTCAATGCTAATTTTAAGGATATACACAGGTGTGTATATTTACTGTTTAACCTTTGAACTGAGGTGCTCATAATTTACATAATATTATAATTTACACAATGATAGACACGAGTGAAAAGGCGTCTTGCTGCAACATGATTGTCTTTGAATAAATCAACTTTTGCTTGGCCTAAGTCATTTATTACTCACAAGTCGCAGTCACTGTGATTGTACATATGGAGTGGAAATATTTGAATAGTGATAAATGAAATAAAACAAAGAATAATATTTCACGGCGTCAGACATCGGGTAAGAAATCGATTTGTGATTGCAAAAAAGTTCCATAAATGATTGTTATAGGTCGAGATCAAAAGCTATCGCTTTTAAATTATAATATTTTTCTGAGCTAGCTTTACATTCCAAAAGCTTGTGTGCTTTCCTAAACGTCTTGATTCCGAATTACCTAAGTTAAGAAGTATTTGTAACTTTTTGGACATTTTAAGGTAGAAATTTTTCGATTTGTGTTAGACTGCCTGTTTCCCACAAAAATAAAGTTATGACAATATTAGAATTGAATAGTATGTGCGCCTAATTCTATTTTGCTTGGTAAGTGATTTGAAAAATATTTGCAATGTAAACAGTCATCATACTTACTAAGTTGTTACGACGCATTCTTACCGTACCCTTTCAATGTAGGCATCATTGTTCACTATCAGATTTCAATAATGAGCGGCCATTACCAGCTTACGAGTACTATTAACTAAGCAGAGCCTCAAGGCCTACGTCCCTAAACCGAAGACGGTTGAAGCTACGATGTACGAATTGCGCTAACTCACTGGGTGTTTCAACGCACTTTTCAAAATGTGTTTGCGCGCAACGCATAACACTGGCCAAAAAGAGTTATTGGAAAAACAACTGTGTCTAAGAATTCTAGAGAAATCCATCGGGATACTATAGACAGTGCTAAACGTCATGAAAATTTGGCTTGATTCCGTGACTTCATACACAGACTACTAAAAAGTTACTTTTTTAAACGTGTGCCAGTGTCAATCGTCTAGGTGTTGTAAAGCCAGATACTTTGATGTATACTTGGCATAGCTTGCCGATATTGCCTCGGAAAGAGGGCAAAACTGCACCATGACGCATTTTTGGGCGCAACGACCACGCTAAACGTGTACCTACTGCGTTTGCGTAAATTTGCGTTACCCATGCATCCCAAAACTGGACCCAACAACTAACATTCACGATGCAATCCGGCATCTTAATGCTAGCGAGGTAATTGCGGGTCCGCACACAATAAATAATAGCACCGAGTGTACTAGGTGGAGTCGTATCGGTGATCAATGCGCACAATGGCGATTGTTCGACATGCCCCCGGCCGCTGTCACTGGGTGGTGCTGAGTTATGCTCAGCGCTGGAGACGGCTCTTGGCAGCCAAGACGGGCTGTTTTAGCAGCAAGTATAGTTTGATAATCAGCCATTATTTGGTCTGGACTGTTATCTGGGGCTGTACGGGCCAGGATTTGCCCTGGGCCGTTGTTTTTTAAGAGACGAAGGTAACTAGTCTTAACAATCATCACAACTTTGCAGTACCTGTGTAGCACTTTAATCAGCCATTTTTTGGTCTGGACATGTATCTGGGGCTGTACGGGCCAGGATTGGTCCTGGGCCGTTGTTCTTCAAGAGACGAAGGTAGCTAGTCTTGACAATCATCATAACTTTGCAGGAACTTTGCAGCACCTAACAATCAGCCATTTTTTGGTCTTACGGTTATCTGGGCTGTACGGGCCAGGATTGGTCCTGGGCCATTATTCTTCAAGAGATGAAGGTAGCTCAACAATCAGTTCTTCTTCGGAGTCGTATCGGTGATCAATGTGCACAATGGCGATTGTTCGACATGCCCCCGGCCGCTGTCACTGGGTGGTGCTGAGTTATGCTCAGCGCTAGAGACGGCTCTTGGCTGCCAATACAATTTCCCAGTTGATGCGTTGGTTCTGATCGGCTGTATTACCGTAATAGGTAAGATGACAGAGTCCAGAAAAGGGTGGAGAAAAGCACTTGAATAGGATTGAATTAGTGGCCTAGTCTAAGCATACTTTTGATCACTAATGGAATGTTCTTCAAAGGTGGCTGACTTACCAAGCAATACAATTTAGTAAGTTACTTTATATGAGCTACTCCCCATCTCCACCCAGGGGTGTCGTAGAAGCCGACTGCGGGAGTTCTGCCCGGCGCACAACATGAGAGCCAAGGGCACCGGTACGGTGGACGGTACCCACCAACAAGTGCATTCCCAAGGAGGGTTGGTGTCAGGCAGGCGGCCGACTGTAAAAGTTATGCCACACCTAAATGCAACATGGACGGTATAAATGGGAAAATGTTGTGCGATAAGGTTAGGGCGTACCCCACAGGCGACGCGCAAGGGCAGCACCCGGCCCCTGTGGGAAATGGACTAGGGTTGTTGCTTCACCCCGGGCGGGAGCAACGTAAGAAGCGAGCCCGGGAAGTAAGAATGAGAATGGTAAGCTGGAATGTAGGAACGATGACTGGCAGGGGAAGGGAATTAGCAGACATATTGGAAAGAAGACGGATAAACGTTGCGTGTTTGCAGGAGACGAAGTGGAAGGGTAGAAAAGCTAGGGAAATCGGGGCAGGGTATAAGTTTTTCTACTGTGGATGTGATGGTAAAAGGAATGGAGTGGGAATAGTACTTGACAAGGAATTGAAAAAATGTGTGATGGATGTTAAGAGAGTGAATGATCGAATTATAAGGATGAAGGTGATGATTGAAGGGTCAGTTATGAATATAATGAGTGTTTATGCGCGCATAAAAGCAGGTGTGATGATGTGGTGAAAGAGAAGTTTTGGGAGGATTTTGACGATGTAGTGATGGACATCCCACTCAGTGAGGAAATATATATCGGAGGGGATTTAATGGCTATGTGGGAAGAATGAAAGAAGGATATGAAAGAGTACATGGGGGATGGGGCTTTGGAAGCAGAAACACTGAAGGGGATATGCTACAGGCTGCTACCGCTTTTGATTTGGCCATCGTCAATACCTATTTTGAAAAACAAAATGAACCCCTAATTACCTACAAAAGCGGGAGCCACAGCACCCAAATCGACTACTTCCTTCTTAGAAGGAAAAATATCAAGTTAGTCAAGGACTGTAAAGTAATACCCGGAGAACCTCTAGTAACCCAACACCGACTTCTTTTGTTGGAAGTAAAAATAATTAAAAAGGACAATTCGTAAGCCCAAGCCTCCACCAAAAATCAGATGGTACATGCTAGAAAAAGAAGACTGTGCGAAAGAATTTCGAAAACGTGTAAATGAAAAAATAATGCAGATGAATGATAACATTAAACTCAAATCTATGAACGAATGCTGGAATGAAATGGCTGCGTGTATGCGAAGTGTGTCAAAAATTGTGTGTGGTGAGACGAAAGGGAAGGGAAATATTGAAAAGGATACATGGTGGTGGAATGAAGAAGTACAGAAGGCTTTGAAAGAAAAGAAGTATGCATTTAAAGATTGGAAAAATGGGATAGATGTTGTCCCTGAGGTGAAGGAGCAGAAGAAGAAAGCATATGATGAATGTAAGAAAACAGCTAAAAGAATGGTTGCTATTGCTAAAGGTAAAGCGCAAAATAACTTATATAAATCACTGGAAAGCCCCCAAGGACAGAAAAACCTTTACCGTTTAGCAAGATTGCGAGAGAGGAATGCGAAAGATGTAGCCCATATTAGGTGTGTAAAGGATGACAGTGGGAGAGTTTTGACAGAGGATGCAGAAATAAAACAGCGCTGGAAGGAATATTTTGAGAGGTTAATGAACGAGGAAAATACTTGGAATGGAGATTTAGAAAACGTGCAAACAAATATAGGTTTAGTAAATGAAATAAGTGTTGAAGAGGTAAGACTGGCAGTGAGAAGTATGAAAAATGGTAAATCTGTGGGTCCAGATTCTATACCAGTTGAAGCATGGAAGGTTTTGGGAGCGGATGGATGTAAGTGGCTGGCTTTATTTTTCAATAAATTGTTGCAAGAGGAGACGATCCCGAAGGAATGGTGCAGCAGTTCGCTGGTACCCATTTTTAAAAATAAGGGTGATGTGCAGGAATGCAACAACTATCGAGGAATAAAGCTAATGTCACACAGTATGAAAGTATGGGAGAAAGTAATAGATAGAAGAATGAGAGAGGAATGTGAGGTAACCCACAACCAGTTTGGTTTTATGCCAGGACGAGGGCCAACAGATGCAATTTTCGCCTTACGACAACTATGCGAAAAGCATCGTCGTGCGCATAAAAACCTCCACATGGTTTTTATCGACCTAGAAAAGGCGTACGACCGTGTCCCCAGAAAAGTCCTATGGTGGGTTTTACATAAGAAAGGCATGCCTGGGAAGTATGTAAGGCTGGTGCAGGGATGTATGAAGGAGCGCGCACGAACGTCCGATCCGAAGCCGGCGTGACAGACGAGTTCAATGTGGCAGTTGGTTTGCACCAGGGATCGGCTTTAAGCCCATTCCTGTTCCTCCTGGTGATGGATGTTTTAACATCAGACATACAGGAGGAGGCACCCTGGTGCATGCTGTTTGCCGACGACATTGTTCTAGTCGGAGAAGATGCAGCTGAGGTGCAAAGCAGACTGGGAAAATGGCAAGAAAAATTGGAGAGAGTTGGATTGAAAATAAGTCGCACCAAAACAGAGCATCTGTTCTGCGGCTTTGGTGACTCCTCCAGTTTTTCTCCAATTGCCTTAGATGGTGTAACCCTACCGGTCTGCTCCGACTTTAAGTACTTAGGCTCACTCTTCCAAAACGACGGCAATATTGATCGAGACGTTAAGAATAGAATGAATGCTGGATGGATGAAGTGGCGACAGGTCTCGGGAACAACTTGTGACCCACAAATGCCCTTAAACTTAACGGGAAAATTTACAAAGCGGTCTTCAGCCCTGTCGCGATGTATGGATCAGAGTGCTGGGCAATGAAAAAGACTGAAGAGAGGAAGATGCATGCAAATGAGATGCGTATGTTGAGATGGATGTGTGGAGTTACAAGGTTGGACAGGATTAGGAATGAATATATAAAGGGGAAGTCTGAAAGTTGCACCAATTTTAGAAAAGGTGAGAAGTGCAAGGTTAGCTTGGTACGGGCATGTTATGAGGAGGGAAGAAAGCCATGTGACTAGAAGAGCGATGAGTATGAATGTCAATGGACGTAATAGTAGAGGAAGGCCGAAGAAGACATGGATGGATTGCGTGAGAGATGATATGGGAGTGAAAGGAGTACACGCAGAGATGACGAATGACAGGCCCGAGTGGAAGAAATATACATGTTGCGCCGACCCCACTTAGTGTGGGACAAGGGCAGGAGAATGACTTTATATGAGCTACTATCTCTGTGGTTATTACGATCTGTTAATTTAAGTAGTTTACTATATTGAGGCTGCGTGGCACTTAGTACTAGCCTCATTATAGTAAAGAGCAGATAACCCTGTTATCTTTACTCTTCAGTTCAGTATTGCTTTCCAAAAGTTGATCAATTTTACATTATTTTTGGCAAATTTACGTGTAAGTAACATAGAAAATATACCATAATGCTTAGTAATTCTTCAAAAGACAATATCGTTGTCCCGAAAACTTCCGTACTTGTCCCCTGTCCTATCTTCCTGTCCATCGATTTCGGTCAACTTGCGATGCCAGTCTCATTCGCGTTAAGCCTCCTCTGTGCTTCTCTTTTAATTGCGACCCAATGAAGCGCCACTAATTCCCCTCCCACTGCCAACTTTTGGTCCCTCCGATAACGCACTTACTAGCCAACTAAGTTATCGCGCCACACACTTGCGTAGATATCTAAGAGTATAAATGGTTGGCGTAGTATTGAAACAAATTATCAGTGTAAGTATTTGTACATATGATTAAGAATCTTAATAAGCTAAATAGTGTAATACATTTAAACTAGGTGTTATTATATAGATTTTTAAAATCATCTAGGAAGTTTCAAACCAACCACATTAACACTTTGAAATGATAAAAAAAAATTACAAAAAGAGAACCGCTTTCATAAACTCATACTTTATTAAAAGTTAATATAATTAGAAAGTTAAAAACTATCTTGGTAAAATTCAATTAGTTTTTAAAGGCGGTGCCGTTGGCACGTCGAAACTGATACAACCAAACTCAAGAAAATTGTGGATAAAACATACTTACATTAATTACAGGTCAAACTGAGAACCTTTCTTTGCGAAGTCTGTTATGGATCTCGTTTCTTTAGGCGATGCAGAGAAATTGGAAAGATAAGATCCATCGACAGAAACACGCTACTCTTACAAGACCAATCGCATCTCTGTGGCGCCTCATCTCTCGCCTCCCAATAAAGAGGGCGCAATCAATAAAGGACAAAAGCTGCCAAAGTCCAAACGATGTTTGCTACGTGAGTTTGTTGTTGCTCTGTTATTGTCCATCAAACCTCTGTTCATACAATAAATGTAATGAACAGTAAACGAACTGAGATTCCGTGGTATCTTTCTAATACTGGCGACTAGGTTAGCAATTTTTGGACCATTTACAATTTAAAACAATGACAACAATTAACATTTTCGTTAAAACTTTGTTTTTGTAGAAACTAATATTAATTAAGATATTAATTAAGATATTAAAAATAATTGTTTATATACTGACGTTTCTAGGACTGCTGGACGTTCTGCTTTAAAAGCAGTCGTGGTTGCTGGAAGGTAAAATTACGTAAATATTGTAAACGTAAGGGATTTCAGAGGTACGGTTTTGTTAACTTCATGACAATAGTGCTTAAATTTTAAGGTCGACATGTTTGCAAGTATGTTTCTAATCAGCAATCATCATCATCATATCATTCAAACAGATAAATTATACTAACAGTACAATATTTATAGTCACTAAAAATTGTAAACAAAAAAAAAACCGCCTTCAAAAACCCGACTCACTAAAAATTACAAAATAATATAATACGAACATTTATAATCATCTGGGTATGAATTTTATATGTTGTTGAACGCGGTGCCGTTTATATTTCAAACAGACAAGCACAGAGTGCTTCTTTTTCCTCAAAATTTTGATTGGCACCGCCTTCAAAAACATATAAAATTCATACCCAGATGATTATAAATGTTCGTATTATATTATTTTGTAATTTTTAGTGAGTCGGGTTTTTGAAGGCGGTTTTTTTTTTGTCTACAATTTTTTTCATACTTTTTAGTGTTACATTTTTTTTGACCCTATTAGTTCAGCTCACCTGTAAAACTACTGATATTATAACTAGTAGTCTTAATATGTATACAGTATTGAAAGAATTATCCTTTTACTCCAAACAATTAAGGAGTTGACTTTCCATCATCAGCTCAGTATCATAACGTTATGATTGCAAGAAGCAATGCCAATATAACTTCAGGAAATATATAAAACGCGGTACATGTGCCTATAAAATTTGAGTGTTGCCCTCGATTTCTCCTGGATCCCATCATCAGATCCTAGACTGGTCACCCTATTAGTTCAGCTCACCTATAATGCTACTGATATTATAACTAGTAGTCTTAATATGTATAAAGTATTGAAAGAATTATCCTTTTACTCCTAAGTATTAAGGAGTTGACCTTCCATCATCAGCTCAGCATCATAAGATTATGATTTCCAGAAGCAAATGCCAATATAACTTCAGATAATATGCAAAACGCGGTACATGTCCCTATAAAATTTGAGGGTTGCCCTCGATTTCTCCTGGATCCCATCATCAGATCCGGGACTGGTGAAAATGGGACCACCTCGGAAGTGAATTGTATCCAACCAAAAAAAAATTTTTGAAATCCGTCTATAATTGACGAAAATATCGGTGAACATACATAAAAAAAAAAAAAAATATTATACATACAGACGAATTGAGAACCTCCTCCTTTTTTGAAGTCGGTTAAAAATAACCAAAGTCAAAGTCAAAATATTAATTTCGAAATAACTGTACATAGTTTAAGTCTTAATAGTAATACGAGCTTAATAACTTACTTGCTGTTTTCAGACACTGTCATCCCTCTTCACTTTTCTCACAGTTATAGTAATATGAGCTTAACAACTTACTTGCCGTTTTCAGTACTACAACCCATCTTCATTCTTCATACAGTGGGTATTATGCAAGTATATCAAAGCACACCGATAAAGCTTCCTTAACACCAACTCACGTACGTAAATCCCAATCCAAAACCGCGAGGTGTTTATCTTCCGCCCTTCGAACTATAAGGCGAGGTGCAGAATAAATCTGTTGTATCTAAAGCCGCGGACACACGGTGAAAGTTCGCTCGCATCGGCGCTTGCGCCTCGAGGCTACATCCTACGCCACCGGACTTTATCGGGACAGACGATTTAAAACTGGCTGCGATATCTGGTATGTAGGTAGGTAAAGAGACTTGATACCAGGTTTACTTCTGGAGGGAAGGATTTGGTCAATTCTCTTTTCAAAGTAGTTGTGATTGTCAATGTCGTTTTTACAGAAGCTTTAATCACCTGAAAGGATATTATGTAGCTGACTGCTGCTAGTGACGTTAATTTAATAAAACGGAGTATTTGATCATAATCATTCTACAAAATTATATCTTGCTTCAAACACGTCAGAAAAATGTTAAAATATAATAAATAAACACAATTGAAAACATCAGCAATCAAGCGATTAATAAAAGCAATACCAGAAAAGGGTAGTTCTTACAATTTAGAATTTTACAAACAATTTTCACTTTCATGTGCGAGTAAAAGATTGTTAATTTTAAACTTTTAATTATTACTTTTTTAATTAAACACGCTGCTTACCAACAAGTAAATTCAAAATTAACAACAAAACTTTATTGTCCAATTCACAAGTTTATAAACTAAAAATCACCCCCTTCCCGTTCATCTCGACTCAATATCGGCTCAACCTCGGCGCTCGGCCTTACCTCGCCGCATCACCCACAAGCGCAGTGGACAAGCGATAGTCCATTAACGATTTATTGCCAACAGATTGCTATCATTACGACGGCTGGATTATGTTGTTTGAATACGTTATTAGGACCCTGCCCGTGGCTTGGTATTGCTTGTTATTGTTAAACGTTCGTGCTTTACGCAAATGTTGGATTAGGTATAGTTTTGCAGCTGCCGAAATGCTATCATCAAAAATCCAAAATTTGGATATCGTGTCCAAAAATTTATGCTTCATCAAATGTCATGTGTCATTATGTTTTTCATCAAGACTTTTGGTGTCTTGCTTGCCAACTGTATAGAAGACCTATACCTATACCCTAAGTACCTAAATAAATTTGAAAGCTCTAAGCTCTTGAAATTTGTAAAGATTTCGATAAATGGATATTTATCGAAATCTTTACAAAATATAACATTTTTATGATGATTTTCATACAAATAACTATATTTCGTACAACTAACTTAATACTAATAATAATTATTCTAATTCTAATTCTTTATCTCGAGTCGATGGCAAACTCAAACGTATTCGTCCCAGTATTCGGCCACACGATCGTATCGCGTCCTACCTAATTGAGTCAAAAATATAAAACAGCTCTCTAACAATGTACACGAAATCTTTTTTTATTTAATTCTAAGGTACCGACTGTGTATTTGGTAACATCCGTTGACATTGATGGCGAAGAACTGAATTTGGTAAGGCGGATATAAAATATAATTTCCGTATGTCCTTATTTTTGTGTGATAAATTGAAATACATAGTAGAAAAGAACATTCTGCTATAATTTACGCACTTCCCTACTGAATACCTAAAATAAAGAAGTTGGTATATTTATTAGGCTTTCTCGGTTAAGCTACAAGACTAAACAATTTGGTCCTTACTATGAGAGCTCTAAAAAGAATGACGAGATATAATTATCTTCTTCTTCTTATCGTATGGTTGATGAACAACCTGGTGTCAGAGTTTTTAAACCGCCCGTAGGCCTCTTGACACACTGTTGAAAAATCTCTCAGGTGTGCTGGTTTCCTCACGATGTTTTCCTATATAACTAAAGAGAGAATTATTTTGCGCGACAAATGGCCATTGCAAAAAGGCTAAATATATTTCCTAAGCTTTAATAGCTACCTACAAAATATGAAAACTTAGTTGACCATAAAAAAAATGACTTTGACTTATAGTATTTGCGGTACTTGCAAGTCCTTCACATACTTCAACATTGTCAAAGTCGTTTTGTATGAAGCGTATTAAAACGATAGTATTAGCCGTGATAAATCGGTGTGTAATGTTGTTTGCATGTACATTCACCGTAATAGCGTTTTCAATGTCATCAAACGCGTCTGTGTGGAGCATACCAAATCACTCAACATAACACGAAAAATAAAAATGGTCAAATCTATTTTTTAACCGCCATTGATTACACTTAGTATGCTGCCCATAATTACATACAATTTGTTGTCAATCGAACGTACGACGCTCTTTGACATTGAATCGGAAACCAAAAAACAAAATAATTTGACACAAAAACGCGTCACGTTGAAAAACTATTCGTTGTAATGATTACCTCTGATTACTACTCTTCGATAATGGTGGCCGATGACCACTCTATGTAGAGCCTCCTCACCTCTCGGTTTCCAAACGAAATATGTTAGTAGAGGGGTCAGTTTTGTGTGTAGAGGGGTCAAGATATGTGCGATCGAAAAGGTTACGGCCGAAACATGTGTCTCAGAGAATGACGATGCCACAAAAGGCTACCTTGTATGTCAGAGGCGTCACGACCGCTTTGATTGTGCATAATTAGAAGCGCAAATTAAATAAATTAAATGATTTTTGGTAGCGTGCGGTGTGGAATGCCAATGTCATGTCAAATGTCACGATTGTGGGTAATAATGGTAATAGGCAGATGGGTTTGGTGGTCATTTGTTGGCTAGTATTGTATAATGGTATGTATTGTTGGTACGCACAAAGACAGACATACGCCGTTCTCTTTAGTTATTAACTTTTAATTGCAGTCTTTGAGTCATTATGTCAGTGTATGAGCATACGTCTATCGATTTTTTGCTTTACTTTAGCAACGAAATGTAAATGCAATGTCGATTTTGAAACTTTGGTACTATAGTCATTAAAATGTAAGTCAAAGTAATTAGTGGGACTGAACTCAATGTAATGAATCATTGGGAAGTGAAATGAAAAATCTCTATCAAATTACATTTGGATGGAAGTCAGCAATTATAATATAGAAAATTATTGAGCGTCGTATAAAACTGATAATTTCTTTGAGCGGCTACCATAAAATATCCGAATACATTTAATTAAATTACAAAAGTCACAGCAATTAAAAATATCAGTGAAACTCGTCTAATTAGTGAAACAGTGCCGTACTCGGTGTCGATAGAGTGAAATTGACATATTGACGGGCGAGATCAAAGACGGCTTTTTGGATTTCTATAAAACAGATTGACTAATAATGAACACGAGTCGGTAATCGGAACGATCTGTCGTGAGAACTCCGAACCGTTAACTGCGACTTTTACAACTCCTCCGGTGGGGCTAGGGGAACGGCGGGTTAACGGGTGGAGCGGTAGCTTGGTATGCCATGGGAAGCGATCGCGGGTATAGTGGCTTCACATAGCTTCAATATAAGTATATGACTTCAAGAAAGAACGTGATACCGAACAAGTAGAATAAATATTATTCCTACTGGTCTCCAATAATTTACATTCATCGTTTGAAATTATCCTTATATCAGACTTAAAAAAGACATCAGAATCTTGGGCCACGATTGGATAAGATTTTATCAGTCCGTATGCTTTTTATCAAGTTGGGTATTTTTTCAAAAATGAAGAAAACCGGTTTAAGAATACCTATAGGTACAAATAGAGTTAATTTTCCAATTCCATTTGGATTTTTATATACTTCACTTAAAAGGTCCATTTGCTGGATACCCGCTCTCCTGGCCCCACAGCTAGCACCGTCTTCACAACAGACACACTCAAAAGAAATCCACCTATTTCGAATTCGTCACGCAATTTGTCAATCAATTTACCGTCACCGCACCATAGATCGTCCGATCTCCATTAACTGTCAATTTGTATATAAAAACGGCTCTTTGCATTCGCCGCTCTCATATTAATTCCTATAAAATTAATTGCGATGACAAATCCGTTAATTTGAATTGCTATCCAGCGTTTTTGGGGTATTAAGAGTATGAGGGGTTTTGACTTTTGAACTTTGAGTTTATGTGTTTTTTTTTGGGATTTGGGAGTGTATGAATAAACAGTAATGTGTACTAAATTGTATATGTTCTGATATAGCAGAAATGTTTAGTTAAAAGTGACAAAGTACTAAAAAGTGTTATAGAAATAAGTCGTAAGATAGGTACACGTAGTATAATGTATTCGAAATATTTATGTCAATATTTCAATTAACATTGTTTAAAACTAGTGATCATAGGCCGTGGGTGGGAGACAAATGAAAATGAAAATTTCTGAAAATGAAACTGAAAATTCAAATTCGATTTTTTTTTTTTTTTTATAAAAAGGCTAACAAGATGACCTCACTCCACCTGATGGTAAGCGGTAGTGAGATCCAAATATGAGGTCGACAGGCACAATAGACCATATTGAGCCTGTCGCACTCACCCTGAAAGCCGTGAAAAAGGAGACCACTGCTGCGGCAACAACGAGACAAAGCGTGGAGTCTCGCATTGGTATTGAGCTGTGCGGGTCGGAGTTGGCCAGTCCGGAAGGGCCCCCGGTTCTACGGGTCTCCCAGGCCGCCGGGCTGACCCGCACCGCCCGCACAATACCGCCGCTAAGACTCCACTGGTCTGGCGCTTCTTAACTGGTCGATAGTTTTGTTCTACAATTTGGTAAGGCCGATTTGCAGGAGTATTTACCTTCCATCCTACGAACCAAACTTCTTTAAAAACTTCTTTTTTGAACTACATACAGTTTGCCAAGAATGAACTCTGACATTAAAATTGCAATCGGCGCAATTACCGCAAATTCTTCTAAAAGATCACGCTAAAAGACAAAATAATCGATAAAACTCAAAACGCGAGCAATTAGCTCGATCGACTATCGACAACTAAAATATCCACAAATTGTGTACGAATAAATATTATCTCTACACTGTAGGTATCATTATTGTTTATGTTGTGTCCAATTAAACGTTTATTTTTTACTACAATCACGATTCCGTCATTTCCTATCTAGTTTCTTTTACTTAGATTCGGAATGTGGGAGAAATAAATGGCTACGTTTCAAACGTTAGCCCTGATCTAATTTTGTATAATAAAACAATTCATTTATATTCGGTACACCTCTTTTAATTGCTTGTTGTGTTTAAGATGATAAGTGGCGTACAAAGCACCTTTGGATAAAATGAAAACTTGTTAAAATAAGTATCTCAATTATAATTATGCGCACTGAAATTTGAATATTACAATATTCTTATTAATTCAAAAATAGAAGAAGTTACTACTTAAGACTACTTACTTATCCGTCAAGCTAAATTTATTAAACTTCTATTATTATATGCACAAATAAATATGTTACACTACCTAAATACTACTTCTTTTATCTATCTTAATTTACAACTTCTATCGTAGAAAGCTAAAATATCTGGCTCGTTTTATAAGTACTTCTCCGATAAATATACCACCAAATAATAATTTGTATCTCCCAAAATAATCATAGTTAAATTAATAAAATTCATACATCAGGAACTTTCTTTGCCAGTTTAGTAAAACGACAGCCACACCTGAATGCTGTATCTAATATCCTTGCAAAATAACCGTATCTAAACTTAGAACTTAGAACGTTGTCATCGGCTAAAAATACCCGATTTTCTGGATTTCACTCAAATCACGCTAAATCTGTGTCCAATATTTAGAAATCGAGTTGTGCAATCCACATGCTTTGATTAGTCAATGTTTCGGCCTATTAGTAGAAAGTATTAAATACTAGATAAACTGGTGAATTTTATAAATAATTTCGTTATCAAGCGCATCGAATGGTATCAGAGGAAAGAGGAATGTTGTTCATATTATCACTTAACTAGCTGTGCCAGCGAATTCATTCGCGTCTCCCCCGTTTTTTACACATTTTCCATTGTATCTTTGCTCCTATTGGTCGCAGCGTGATGTTATATAGCCTAAAGCCTTCCTCGATAAATGGTCTCTACAACGCAAAAAGATTTTTTCAAATCGAACCAGTAGTTCTTGAGATTAGCGCGTTCAAACAAACAAACTCTTCAGCTTTATAATATTAGTATAGAAGTATAGATAGGCACGCTAAACCATTTAAGTTACCCGGATCGTTTCACTAATATACCAAAAGCTCCGCTCTTGTTAACCGCCCGAACGCGGTTTTCTTTTACAAATTTTGATAAAATTTATCGAAAAAATTACATCTCAAAAGTTTATTAATAAAGTGGGGTTTTTAGAGTATTTTAACCTTTTTCCGGAGATCTAATTTAATGGCTTATAATTACAAAATGAAATCTAAAATGCATTACCTACCTATGCAAAATAATAATTTCTTTTTAAGTCTAGTCTCTTTAAAGTACCTAAAACATAACGACTAAAACCATTATATTTCCAACTCAACCGCCACTCACGTCGTTTATCTTCCCAATTATATAAATAGAGAACAATACGTGGGCCGCTGTTTACCAACACCTATTGTATACCCATTTGGAGCCAGCATCCGGAAAATTACGGGGCAAGCCGCGGTATAGGCCGACTTGCATGAGTTTAAAAAAAAAAAAAAATCAAAAAAAAAAATTTATACGTCCTTTGTCTCTTTTGGCCAATGGGAAAGCGACATTGCAGGTCATTATGTGACGTCGTTTTGTTTGCAATTATATTTCTATTAGCCACTGTTTGTATGAGATAGAGATAGAATGTCGGTTTTAGATGTTCGTGTAGGATTTGTAGCGATATTTTTTATTTCTGACGGAGAGTGGAATATTGAATTGTTGAATAATTTTCTAAGGACAGTTCTTAAAATTTATTAAGTCCCAGTTTTTGGGATTCAAACATAAGGTAAAAATAAAAAAAAAAAAATCTGGGACATTTCCACACACGGTCATCTGACCCCAAACTAAGCAGAGCTTGTACTATGGGCGTCAGACTGATATACATACATATATATTTTTAAATACATACTTAAATACATAATCACACCCAGACACGGAAAAAACACCGATGTTCATCACACAAATATTTGTCCCGAGTGGGAATCGAACCCACGACTCTTGGAATCACCAGCCAGGGTCACTAACCACTGTTCCACCGAGCCAGTCAAATTCGAACAAGGTGTTTTAAATATGTATCTTTCTTAAGATCAATTGGTTTAGTGGGTGCTCTTTTCGGCCATATCCATTCCTCTTTGGACTCTGTCAAAATAAAATTTGTTTTTCCTTAAATCGAATTCGTTTGCGGCTTCAAAATGTTACGTTACCGTCCAGTGTCGTTACCCGATTGCACGGCCTTTCCTATTGGACGAGCAAGAAATAACTTACAATTACCATAAAACGACAATCCTCGGACCGTGACGTCCATGTTACATACGACATTAGACCACAGTGCAAATAACTCTGTAGCCCGACTTTCAGTATACTGGTTAAAAAGTGTACAGTGCTGCGATGTTGGTAGTGCTCTGTGGCATTAAGGCAAAGTTAGCAAGTGCGATTTTTTAATTGCAGTCTTTTGTTTTCGTGTCGCTATTCCAAAGGTGTAAGGTTGCGTTTGTAGTGAGGTCCACATCTTCGTTGTACAGTTTTTAAGTGCCAGTTGTCACGGTATGTGGCTGTTGCCCCACGCGGTTGCAAAAGCTACGGCTAATGTGATGCGGTGGATATGTGTAACGGAGTATCTTCACGTGTCGTGCGTCCAGCGATCTTGGTGCTCATTCTGCGCAATTGTTTTATGGTGTTTAATGGCCATGTATGATCATTTCTGCTGAAGCAACAGTTAGCTTTTAGGTTTAGAAAATAATTGCTTTTTTGTGATGATTGCAATTGTGTGCACTCTACATTTAACGACTAATGTTAGATATAGAAAGGTGAAGTTTTTAAACTAATGAGTTCATTCGTTCGTAGAATTATATCTGGACTAGGGTCTCTATAACCACTTATGAGGGCCACACATGTTATATTTGCTGCACTAATGAAAATGTAATTTCGTAAAAAAATCTATTCCATTAAAATTAATTCGCAAGATAAAGCAAGTTTTCAAGAGATAATCGCTTCCTTAAAGATAAAATCAATTTATTTAAGTTTTCTTTACTTAAACGACTTCGTGTTTGAACTTTATTCAATCTCAAATTGATTCACAAATCTTCAGACGCCAAATCACAAATCCCTCCAACGCGACAGACAAAACGAATAACGTCAATTCAAATTTCGTACCCAATACGAAACAGCGAATCCTCAAAACGTCCAAGTAATCTTCAACAAAGGCAGAATCGGACGGAATTTGTCAAAAAAGTGGACTCGTCTGCCCCGCGGACTCCGTAACGCCTGTGTTATTATGCAAATGGGTAGACCGAGGGGACTGAGCCTTAGGAGTAGGCTTACATGCCATTGGAATTGACAGGCTGTAAGGAATGATGAAGATGTCAACTCGGAGTTTCAATACAGGCGACGAGAATGGAAACTTTTAGGCAGTGTTTCTAGATGCAGGTGATTTTAACACTTTGAGAAATTTCGTCTTCAGAATTCTGCACTTTAGATTCCTGAGTTGATATTAATAATAAATAGGTACTTACCTTACATAATTGCATAGTTTTATACTAACTTGTTAACGTATTCCATAAAAATACCTATATAAAAAGAAAATCAAACTTGTTTTGAATGATCGACTGAGGAATTTTTGTAACGAGATAAAATTTCAATTGAAATTTGCCTAATGGTGAACCCAATATATTTACATCTACCAAACAACACATGAGTATAGGTACACTCAATATTATTGGGACCCGTAACCGAGGTATAAAAACTACACTACTACAATTATTTTACTAGAGACCTAGCTGTCTGTTTCTTTAATGCCTTTAAAGACTTAAATGATTGCTTAAAATATTTCAAAACCAAGCTTTTACCGCCATGTGAGCCTTTCCCCGTTTGACTCCGGAGGGCGGTGACGGAATGTCAAAAATTTTCGCTTCGTATGTGACTTAGGACGGAACGCTTAAATCATCGTTGATGACCGCCCCGGGATCATCGGGACCTTCGAGAAATGGCTCAAATTGTACTTAGATGACTCAAGACGATTCTGGGAGAGACAGTCTTTTGAATACCTTTGTGTCTTTGCGAACGGAACATATGAGGATAATACGTTTGTAATTTGAGAGGTCTCGTTTTTGGAGTATCTATTACAGGAGACAGTGAAGTATATCAATGATTACCTCCTGCGTTAAATTTTGTAAAAAATATTTTTATACTAACCAGAAATGGTAATATTGTGTTTTGTATAGTAATTTGTGATTGTAATTATTTGAATACAAGGCATTTTTTATGTATGTAGAAGATGTTTTCAAAAGTTTGTAACAAGATTATTCACTTTAGAAAGCGATTTTGGTGTCTCTATAACTAACACGACACTATATTAGACACTATATTTAGCAGTGTCTGTGTCAATAGTTTTTTTTATCAGTTGTTAAATTTTTTTTAACAACTGATACAAAAGGAATCTGGAGTCAACGTTCTATATCAAACTAAACTACGTCTTTATTGTACGCGCCCATTTAATAAACTTTAATTGCGTGTCTAAACAATAAAATATTCATAAGGTGGACTTTGGATTAAAACAAAATATTAGAAAAAAAACAACTTAACTTATAAACTCTTTCGAATTTATTACCTATTTCGTCATAAAGACTAGTAGAATAAGATAATTCGAGTAGACATATGAATTATGTATTTACTTATCTTAATTGCACATTAAAATATATAACACTTGAATACATAATTTTCAAAATACGGTCACGTTTTTGTGATGTAACGTCTGTTTTTTAAGCTTAAAGGTTTTTGCCAATAATTTTATTAACAAGAACACGAGTTGTTTGTGTTTAAAAAAAAACTTTTCTTTTTCTATCCCTGACGTTACGCCGTGTGAGTTACCGAACGGTTAAGTTGATACTTTGCTTTGGTAGAGCAGTGTTCACTACAGCGGAAATGCTTAAAAGTCTTAAGTGAAAAATAGGGTAGTTGCCTATTTTTTTATTTTGATGTAGATGGATGGACCACACAACATTAAAAAAATGCTTAAAGAATTATTGTCATAACTTTAAAACTCGCCGAGATATTACTGTTTCAATAGCACATCATTTAGGCAAGCTCAAAACGCTCCATACAAAAAGTGACTGAATCGTGACGTCACGCTTCAGTTATTTGTATGCAACGCACCAGAAATTTGTTCGGCAAGTATACTAAATATTGCGTTTATGAAAATGGTCTCAAAGCAAAAGTTGTTATTAATTATGTAATTTGAAATATGGTATTGTTTATTTTAATCACTTTTGATATTTTATAATGGACTCGCCCACCCAACTTCAAATGTCTATTATTGCCTCATTTTGTCAAAAATTTTAATTTCAATTTGACTTATGTTATTAATCTGCCTATATCTTACTATTAATTGTGAAATCACATGTAAAATTTGACTTAGGAAACTACCCAATTCTAAGTTTATCTCTTGCAGCTTCATGTTATTAGGCGAGTAGGTATACTTAGATAGTCTTGAAGTATATTATATGTGACCTTCTTGGCTACTGCCCTTATCGTCATCATTATTATCAGCTTACAGTGGGTCAATTATTGGACATAGACCACTAATTCACCGTCTCCTTTCGGCTGCTCGCATCCAACTGTTCTTATGCTGCGCCAAAATTCCACCATTTTGACTGGCTCGGTGGAATAGTGGCCCTGGCCGGTGGTACTGAGAGTCATGGGTTCGATTCCCACTCGGGAGAAATATTTGTGTAGTGACTGATGAACATTGGTGTTCGTTCCGTGTCTGATTTAAGTATGTATGACATTGTATGTATTTATCTATGTATGTATATCAGTCTCTGACGCCCATAGTACAAGCTCTGCTTACTTTGGAGTCAGGTGACCGTGTGTGGAAATGTTTCAGATTTTTTTTAATTTTTCCTGGTCACTGCGGATCCCTAAACTCCAGAACATAAATATCAAATCTTTGAGCGGGCAACGATTCTGTCGACCGCTAGTCGCAGCGTTGTGTGTCCGTTCCGGCGCGCGCGCAGATGAATTATTCATAATGGCAGCGTAATTAAATGTCTTGCGGGTAAAAACTGCTGACACCTTCCTGCGGGATTTGTGGGGTTGCATTTCTTGGTGTGTCCACGGCCGAGAACGACCGAGTATCAACTAGAGGGACATTTTGACCAAAATGAATTGAATGTATCATTGGCGTGCGGCTTCGCGAATTGATTTATCCCGTTAAACTTTAATCCCTTCCCTCCTTCTTATTGTGAAATCGGGTAATGACACTAGGCTATCTGAGGCCCGAATTCCATTTAAATAGATTTTATAGTTTGTTTAAAAGTGTGATTGACAGACAAACAGAGTTACTTTCGTAATTCATAGTAATGTACTTATTGGTAATGATTGGTTTCAGAATTATCTGCTCTATCGACCAGTATTGCATATTTTAAAGCGTTGTCAATTGTTTTAAATAATATTGACTTCGTAGGGGACTCACGGATTAATGTAGGAGACACGGATTAAAGGTTCAATGTTCGTGTTTCTACAATATACTCTCAAATTAATGATAATAGATAGGGTCGACTAGAATGAAGAAATTGTAGAGCTGTTTAAGCTATAGACGTTCTGCGTTTGCTTAGTAGGTAATTCCTATTTAACATCTACAAGTTATAGTAGGTTCACCATCCCTAGCTGCCAATTTTGCGAAGAAAACATAGCAAACACTTAGTAAACATTTAGATTTCAGAGGTTAAACGGCATTTTCTTCACCAAGTCGTAGCCACACTTGCTAAACAGAACGTCATGCAAGAACACCCGTATGGACACAAAAAAAAACACCTGACAATGAATAAACAAGCGATAGACGTATGGTTACAAATTCTATGAACCCGAGCCTTTACAGAGACTTACGTAAAAAGCAGCAGTGTTTTAATTGCGGAATACGCAACGCCACACCGATGTTGCGTGCTGTTTCTTATAGATGAGCAACCCGGTCATAAATATTAACAGTTCAATAATAACAGAGACACATGTAGTGTACCGTCAAGTGGAAATAGCGTTATTATACAACGCTAGTCGAGAATGGACTTTAGGGATAATGAACTTGGCCAGAATGTCTAGAAGGTGTAAAAAGTTTAGATAATCATAATGAATCCATTCGATTCAATTTGGGGATCAAATCCACGTCCCTCTGAATATCGCTTATAGGCATTCCAACACACTATCTACTTAATGCTATTTGGCTTACGCTTAGAAGTTTATTCTGACTTTATAAAAAAAAACACTGCTCTACACTGCTGTCAAAATATATAAAATTATGAAGGGAGAGCATGGAATTGTCATTAAATTGCCAAAACTAAACTTACTAACTAAATTGGTAAAAATTTAATCAAAATTGTTACCAGAAACTTTTGCATATTATGCACTATATTAGTAAATAACATTATTTAAGTTTAAAATTATGTAATTTACTAATATAACGCATCAGATGATAATAAGCACGTACTAATCTATGTTTATGAGACACAAAAAAGTTAAATCTATGGAAAAAAGACCCTACAATTTGTTACACTCGAACAACAAGATCAAATGATCTAAAACTTGCGTGCATTCGAAAATGTCAAGTACACGAACAAATTCCTTTCGATAAATAATAAGCTTTTTTATCGATTCTGCAATTACGTTACCAGTTTATTAAATTGCATTATTGTTACCGTTTCCGTAGTTTGAATTAAGGATTGATAGTTTTAACAAGGAACTGGTAGAAAATAATTAATGGGTCTTTTGTATCTCACTTGAGTTGTTTAACTAATTTATTTAAGGTGTTAATTTCAGAATTTAGTTAACTTAGATGTTGTCTTCATATGCCAAATCTTTCATATGGCTTATCAAAAACATTGGGGTAGATGTGTTAAATAAAGTTGATTATGTGAAATCTATTTCCAACATCATGATTTTTTATACGTATATATTTTTAGGCCCTTGTATATAGAAAATGCACACCTACGTAGAAATTCTTAGCTTGTGTAGTCAACCAACCCGCACTTGACCAGTGTGGTTGACTAAGGCCTTATCGCCCTAGTTTAGGGTAGGGGTAAATGGGATAATGATGTATATCTTCTTCTTCTTTCTTATAAATAAAAATGAATTGCTGTTCGTTAGTCTGACTAAAACTCGAGAACGCCCGGACCGATTTAGGTAATTTTTGTTTTAAAATGTTCGTCGTAGTCCAGGTAAGGTTTCAATGAGAAAATATAGAAAAAGAATCAGTATTGGCGGTATGAAATTCGCCGGGACCACTAGTAGAAGATATTAAATAACTAATCACAATATGACAGACATGAAACAACAACACAATATCCAGTAAAAAGGCATTTGAATAAAACAAAATGAATAGCTCTTAATAACACAGCTCTCTTTGAAACCGCAAAAAAATTGGATCGAATCCTTTAAATCTCAACTTAATTATTGCCTACATTTAAAAGTTAGGAGACTTGTAATTACAATAAGTGATCCGTGGATTACGTCGGATGAGACTGTAATCTTTTGCAATTTTCACTTAATCGTTCAAATTTAACCTGACCACTATATCGAGAGCTTTTTCGTCTGTGTTACTTGGTTATATCTTGTTGAAAAAGCCGTCCTCAAAAGGATGAATAGGGGTCTTAATAGACCGGTTTTGTTAAAGGCACCCGAGACATTTGGACTTATGTGATAATGCTAGGGCCAGTCGAAGAAATTTGATAATTCGCGGTTAGGGAAAACGATCGTTTTAATAATAACTTAGCTTGCATTGTTGGTAAATTATCAGAAGAACAATAATGGGATGGAGTAGCTTATGACTTTGATGGTTTGTTTATGTTATGATGTATGAATTTAATAAATAAATTTATTTCTCCACAAACTGTAGGTAAATGTATTTTGAGCATAGACAGAGCAGCATATATAATATTTAACTTGGCACAATACAAAATTCAAAGCTTAGACACAAATAAAGACACTTTCTGCGATAAAGAAGCTATATATGTCCACAAAAGATTTGTTATAAATAAAATAAATAATGAAAAATAGCTTAGTAATAGCTTAGTAGAGTGCTGATTTACCATTTAAATAAGTTCTAATCTTCCCATAAATACTATTTTAACCGACACTTAAACTATCAACTAAATTGTCTTTTCATTTTTCTTTTCAAAAAGGTTTACTACGATAAACTACACATCGACTCCACAGCTTTCGCAGAGGACGATGCATCAGGACCATTTATCACAGTCCCGTCAAAATCTAATTGTCCCACCGCTAACCGCTGCACTGTGACCGTAATTATGCCCTTAGTTTTACACAAAAACCAAATCGACACAAGCTATCCGGCACAAAGGACCATTTTTTAACCCAAATCTTTTTCGATTGAAATTCCAAATATTTTATTACTATTTCATATGGCTCCGGGGGTAAGGGGATAATTTGTGTGGTTTAGTAATGTAAGTCACAATTTGGATGTGTTATTAGCCAATTAAATGTTTAGTCATATGGTGATGTTTTTCGTTTGCAAGAAATCATTGGGACAATCAATTATTTTAACGCATCGAAAATATTTGAAGGTGCTTGGAACTGTTGTCTGTTACCTGGACTTATATGATACATAAGTAGGTATATGTCGTATAAGAATAAAGCTGATTTTTTATCACAAACTGATTACGATGATTGCTTCAAGTAGCCCTGATATTTGACCTGACTTGCGGGGTGCGAATGGCTCTTACCCTATTAATACTGAAAATTGTCCTGGTAGTATATAAAGTAGTAAATATCAATGGATTTTTGTGATCAAGACGAGATTATGGATCCAAACCTCATAAACTTCTGACAGTGAAATATATGCTAAAGGAATTAAATACACAATTGTTAAAGATTTAAAAGGTTAAATATAAGATAGGTCCTAAAATTTACCAACAATAATTAATTTTACCAAGCATAATTTATGTCAGAAAATGTTAACTGTAACGTCAATACTAATCGGTCACTCAATATAAAGAAACGCAATAGGGTAGTTTCCTATTTTTTTATTTTGATACAGATGGATGCACCACACAATTGCAAATGTGCTGTTAAAAGAATGGTTTGATATTTGGAAAACTCCCGGAGATATTACAATTTCAATAGCACATTATTTGGGCGAGCTCAAAACGCTTCATACAAATGTCACAGTGAGCTATGACGTCACCGCTTGTGATATTGTATGCATATCGTAAGAACTTTGTTCCGCAGCTATATCAAATGTTGCGTTTACGAATATGTGTTCATAGTGAAAGTTACTACTAATTTTGTAGTTTATAAGATGGCATAGTTATTTTGGAGAATTTTCGCACTTTTGAAATGGACTTTCCCACCCAACTTTAAATGTCTATTATTGTCTCATTTCGTCAGAAATTTTTAATTCGTTTTGACTAATGTTATTCAGTTACCTATAACTTACAGTTAATTGTGAAATTTTATGTAAAATCAGACTTAGGAAACTACCGTATTCAGGAATTGCGATTCCCTATAAACAGTTAAAATAAATATAAAAGTTAGTTGTCAAAATCAGGATTTTTACAATAGACTTTTTCTACGGGAGAACACCTTTAGGTCATCAGTTGGCTGATCAAAATTTACCCTGGTCAAACCAAATTTTCATTACTATGAGAACGTTTATGAAGTTAATTACAGGGCCAAAATCAAAATAACTTTCAAGCCAATTGATGAGCTTCTAAGTAAGAACGGGGCTATTTGAAGCCAGCCAATTTGTCTAATGTCTTAGTAGCACGGCCAAATTATGGGGTCCGAACATTTTCCTACAACAATGGAGACTTCTACGGGGGTTGCACTGAGGCGGAGTTGCGGCTGACGATTATTACGAACCGTGAAAAAACTGATAAATTACGTAGGCGCAATGTGGAAACAAAACGGGGCGGGCTGGTAAAACAATTTGGAAATAAATTGAGTAATACTGAAATAAATGATTTTGTCAAAAAAAGTACAATGTGAACACCGAATCACGGCATGCACATTTTTCAAAACTTATTTTTTTTTCCAACGACATGACTTTTAAGAGAGTTTTGGTTGTGCCTATATTTGTATTGGTTCACACAAGTTTTATAAGGTTTATTTTGCTTGACGGTACATACGTCATTTCAACTATGCCAGCTTTTATTAAAAAACATCTGGAAATCTATTCACAATTGAAAGAAAACAGATTAGTGAGAAAGCATTTATACCAATTTATCGATAATATATCAAAAATTTGTGCAATTGTATTAGAAGGTGCATTAAAACGATTTATATTAGGAATATACACATTGTAAACCTATTTTGTAATTCTACTTGTTGGAAATAAATATTTTTGTATTTTGTATTTTGTATTTTTGTATTTTGTATTTTTGTATTTTGTATTTTGTATTTTTGTAATATGCGTATACGTATTTGTGGTCCATCCGCTTTTTGAGCCTAGATGGACCAGGGAAAATTATTTCTCCCCAAGGTATGTAAGTTGAACAACATTATCTTCCTATCCATATATTCTTCCATCAGCCTAGTAGTAGCCTTCACAATAGGTTCATACTCCTACTACTCGTATGCCAAAAACGCTGAATCAGCGTTTAAAAAACCAACACATTGTATGTGACATACGGTCGGACGTGACGATAGCTTCTATTCAATCGCTGGTTTCTTTATATCTATTGCACACCGTATCACTAGTAGTGTTGCTAACTTCGATTAAAAAATATTTTAATTTAATAAAAGTTTTATTAACTTCCTCAACAACACATAGATTGATCTGATTTATGTGTTGTTTAAGCTGATTTTACGGATATTTGAAACAACAGTGGTATCTACACACAAAATGTAAGTACTATAATAAAAGAAGTAATATCCAGACAACATGCAAACGCCGATGTTCATCACGCAAATTATTGTCTTGAGTGGGAATCGATCCCGCTACTCTTCGTAAAAGAGACAGTGCGGTTACTACCAAATCACTGAACCAGGTAATTCCAAAGCCATTTCAAGTTTCATCATCATCATCATCATACGTCCCCACTGCTGGGGCACGGGCCTAGGTATTAAATGTATTTTTAACCTTAAAAAGTCTTAGTAAATACTATTTCATGCTACTTAATATCACTAAACATGATTCCCTTGCCCAGTCCTACATTTCGAGAATCTCAAGTCTCCACCAACAATAATTATAGACTCTACCAGTAAAAGCAACTACAACTTTCCCGATCTAACATGGCAACACTGTCCACCGTATAAAAAGTGATTAGAATCCCATTTAATGGTCCAGGATTGTTCCTACGGCCAACTATCAATCACTCGGTGTGGGATGACTGTAATTATAGGGATTAGGGGTGCGGGCCCTACAGGTAATGGGTTCGATGCCGGACTCTTTGTGGCACCGAAACGGTAAGACGTTTGGATATTAAAGAGGTTTTAATCGAAGACGGTTGGATGTGACTTTTTACATACAAATCATCGTAACAAAATATGATGCCACAATTAATATTTCAAACGGGTATATTTTGTATGGTTTGTTCGAAGTCATGAAAATAATTGGTTAAAAGTGACACACTATTTTCAAATTAGGTAGTTAACACTAAAATTTAAAGTAAATTATTTTATGTAAATAAATATCAAATAAATGTATACTGAAAATGTTTCTTTAAAAGTAACACAAAAGTAATACAAGTTTTAACTTATGTAGTTAACACACAAATTTATAGTAAATTATTTTATGTAGTTAAATATCAGATACTGAGGAACCAAAAAATAAATTATGAATAAATAAGTACATAAGGCGAATTTTTTTTTGTTAATATAGTATTTATTCAATACTTTTAATTCGACTTGTATGTATACGTCTAATATTTTCGAAGGGGTCAGTCATCTGTGTAAAAGGGCTACTAAGAAATTCAAGCATTTCAATTTAGGCAACAAAAACACGATAGATCAATACAGACTCCTTTCACCAATTTGTACTTATAAACCAAAAAAAAAACATAACAAAAACCACAGAAAAAATAATCGGAGGCACAGGAACGCTGTTATTTTGCGGTCACTATATTTACCGTGAACACACCTTGACGGGAGTCGGTTAATTAAACAAAAAAAGGAAGAAAAAAGGGTAATGTTCAACCTAAGCGCTCCCTACAACGTGCCATTACAGTGTTATTAATTGGGCATAAACTCTGGTCCGGGATTCGCTCTGATTTCGGTTTAATTTTGTTGATTACTCTCGTTTTAAACAATTTAATTTGGTCTGGGTGGCGTAAAGAGAAATGCAGGCCCATAAGGCACTGGTCGGTCAAATTAGAAATGGTTGAAGGAAGGATCTGTAATGGCCAATTGTAATCCAACTGATAAAAACGTCGTCAAAACTCATCAGGAAAAATAGAAGCCATTTTTATTTTGAGCTTTAGAATCCTAAAATTAGAAACAAAAATATCAGACTTTTAGACCAAATAGGGTAGTTTCCTAAGTCTGATTTTACATACAATTTCACAATTAACAGTAACATATAGGTAAATCAATAACATTAGTGAAATCGAAAATAAAATTTCTTATGAAATGAGACAATAATAGGCATTTGAAGTTAGGTGGGAAAGTCCATTTCTAAAGTGCGAAAATTCAATTAAAATACTATGCCATATTATAAATTACAGAAATAGTAGTAACTTTCACTATGAAAACATATTCGTAAACGCAACATTTGATATAGCTGCTGAACAAAGTTCTTACGATATGCGTACAGTATACAGAGCGGTGACGTCATAGCTCTGTGCAACATTTGTATGAAGCGTTTTGAGCTCGCCCAAATGATGTGCTGTTGAAACTGCAATATCTCCGAGAGTTTTCTAAATATCAAACCATTCTTTTAACAGCACCTTTGCAATTGTGTGGTCCATCCATTTATCAAAAAATAAAAAAATAGGAAACTACCCTATTATTATGTACAACATAACCTATAATGTAAAACTATAACAATGATTATTTGTAGTGAAGTAGATACTACGTGTAGTATGTTAGTTACTTATGATTAAGCTTATATTTGATGAGCATAAAGATAAATTGAATACAATTTAAAATAAAAAACGTCTGCATGCAATTAATTCCCATCTTCGGGGCGAACAAAAAATAGTGGAGACGTATTTTAGGACACAAATAAAAACATTGTAAATGGCTCATCCAAAAATATTAAGCATCAACCGCACCCCTGTCAATAGTCATTATAAAGAGCCAAAAATAATGATGACAAAACACCTACGACACAGCGGCTAGTTAAACGAAAGCTTTCATATCCCCCAACGAAAATAGAAGGCAAATTGACAGATGACAAATATGAACGTTAACACTACGGTCACGGAATACCACCGACCACCTAACGCTGACCCACGACGCAACTAACAAACACACGGAACCAATCTAGTTATTAAAAGCTCACGGGGACACAGACAGGCCAATCACAACTGGTCGATGTCTGTAAATATTTCTACCGGGGCTAAATGTGATAAAATACATCAAGACATTGTCGTTACAGCAAGATAGATGGGAGCCCGATGTCGGTAACACATTCCTATGGACAACAAGATTAGTACTGATGAATGTTTTGTACACAAACACCGCGGTTCATTATTAGGCTCTGTTGTTATTGAGTTTTTACAGTGGTTCGTAGTCAAAGCAAATGTTAAAAGACATTAACTACCATATCTCTGCGTCATGTCGACTTGTGAGGTCGGTGTTATTACAGCTTCGAAATAGTCTGGACTATTACACTAGTTTTAACTACCTGGCTCTATTATTTTTTAAATTACATACTGGAGCTAGAAATTAATGAGATCTATTGCTGAAATAAGCCTATTAAAAAGTGCAATCTCTTTTATTATTCCAGACACATGGAGTAAGTGATCTGTTAGATGTAAGGCCCATAATCGTTACTGCACGCTAAAATATTCATTGGTTGCAAATAATACGTCCATTAAATAATTTGTTATGCTAATTTCCAGAAAAGCCAACATTTACTACTATTTCGTTGCTTGGTTAGTTTATCCTACTGTAGACTAAAATGGTCTATTTGATTATACCTTAGTGTTATTTGTTGTTTTTAATGCTATTAAATGCTTTTCAATTCACATTATTGACCCCGCCTTTACGGGGGGAGTATTAATTTGGTGAAATTAATACAAATCAAACATATTAAAATAAGAACATCGTGAATCCACCAATTTTGCATTGGATAGAACACTAAATTTTTCTCGCCAAAAGCTCGCAAAGTAAAATTTCGGCTCGACCGTGCGCGTTTCACTCCCGGTCCGCGGTAATGTCCAGAAAAAAAGGAGTGTGGCAATATAAAGGGAACAACAATTGAGACTGAGGGCAAGGAGGTCGACCCTTCTGGAGTGCATGGGTGTGGCAAGCTTAAATTTTCGCATTGACAGCCGAAACGGCCCTTAGGGACCACGGTCGTGCTTTTAGTGCCTTTATTCGTTATGGTTAATGCGGCGGGTAGTTTACGAGGTATACTGTTATTTGTGAGTGAGGATTAACGCAGGTGCAATTATCGTTTTTGTTTTGGCTTGTTAGTGGACGAATGGGTTTATGGGGTTGCATTAATGGACGCGTTTTAAGCTGACATGTAGTGGGAAGCTTTTGACTAAGTGATTTAATTATCATTACAATATTATGACGTCAATTTAAATACTGTTATTGACAATCACAACTGAGATCAGTTAAGGAAAAAGGGAAACAGAGAGAGTGAGCGATAAATAGTTTTTGTAAGGATTTTCTCAAGATTTTCTACATTTGCAGGAATTACACAAGCTACCAAAACAAACTAAGTGTATTTCATTTGGAAAAAAAGTCAATATTTAGAGTTAAACTATTTATGTAGAGTTGATAGTACAAAAAATAAATCACCGTGAAATATGACGTGGACATCTATCTCAATCGGGGCGATTACAACAAATTTAACCCCCATTTATCTGCATAATGCCGAAGTGGCCGATATAAATTTGTTACACAACCCCATTAGGGCAGACTCGTCGCGACTCTTTAGATTGATATCGTTTGGCCTATTGTCGTATGCTAAGGTCGGATGCACACTAGAGGGAGAATATTGACAAATATATCCTCTTTGTAACGTGTCCAAAATCATCATTTTGTAGAAAATTTTGCAAACTTTTACAGTTATGTAAATCACTTATAATAATAAAACAGAGTCTTTTATTACCTAAATGCACCGGAATAAGGGTTATTTTGTAGTTATGTCAAGTACATTAATTTTAATATTATTATTGAGAATATTCAAATGATTGTTTCTTTTATAACCTATAAATAAAGCGTATCATTCAAAACTTAAACTGCGAATATTTATTTCGAATCACATTTTTAACTCAAAACCGTTTGTCTCTCCCCTAACCGAGATATCCCGCGTCAACTGCCAATGGAATTGAACATCAATCACCGTAGAACGTAAATTACGTGTATTGTTCAACCGGCTCTTACAAATGAGCCTGCTTTAGCCAAGCCGATGTGTGTATGATATTTTGACAGTTGGCATTTTTGGTTCACAAGTCACATTGGCTCTTTGTCTGCGCGCGTCGTCTTTTGGTCCTTTTGACCGGCCGGTTTGAAGTTTTGGGTTAAATTTAACGTTAACACTTGTTTGGAGTCAATCGATCTTTGCTTCTTTGGATGTCGTTATTTAGTCTGACATTCTTAACAATATCAAATTATTCATATGTAATAATATGTTTTTTTTAACAACACGTGTAGCGTAGCACTTATTGTTCGATATTATTATCGTTTGTGTCCACGACATAAGGACTGTACAGAGTCCAAAGTGTTACACCTGATTGTTACAACTGTACATCTCATTATAAGATTACAATTAAATTAAAAAAAAAGTTTTACAACAAATAAGTTTTTTTAAATAAATAATAATAATAACAACGAGTAAGGAGCCGGTCTTTCTGTTCATACTATATCAAATATCGGCGTAGGAAATCTGTAGTCCTGTTTATAGATTATTTCATATATAACCGACTTCAGAAAAGGACCGCAAGTCGACTCTATTTTTACATACACATGTAATCACTTACTTCTTATAAACAGAAGTTGTCTTTTGCTGGAGTTACAAAGTTGCCAAGAGTATTTGAACCACACATCACTCGACATTATTGGACGATAGTGTCCGATCAATAATATCAGCTAATTCGCTAATCGATGCCCGCATCGTGTGGGGCGTCGTAAGCAATATTGACAGGCTCATTAGACCCTTCTTAGGGTAGGGACTTTATTGTGCATTGTTTCTTTACTAAGCTGCTCTTTGATAGCGACGGATCCCGTTTGAGGTTATTCTGTGCGGTAATTAACTGCAATTGGACAGAGGCGGGAGCGGCGTGCTTTTGAGGAGCTCTATGTCCAACATTGGACGTAGTTATAGGCTGATGATGATGATGACGGATGTGGATTGACAAATTCTTACCAATATTATAAATTAATATTTTTATATAAAAACTAAGCCTGCCTAATTGTCCCGCTTTCACTCAATTACTAGATACTGAACTGATATGAAATTGGGTACATGTCTTGACTATATCTGTAGCTAATTTCATATCGGTATTTAATGAAATGAAAGGTCATACTTACATACAAACTAGGAAAAACTTTTTATTCGAGTGCGTTTACTGCGTATTAAAAATACTACCTGTATTTTTATGTCTATAAATGGATTGACGCGAACGGAAAGCTTCTTTGTGTAGTGTACATATACATATAATAATTTGTGTCTGGCATGTAAGTTGTAGGATGTATAATAGTGTCTTAAATGTTAGGATTTCTCAGCTCGGAATCAAACCAATACCTACCTTTGACGTTAACTTAGGTACTTTTAACTGATATCGTCTCTCTTACTTATTCTTATTATTGTATGTATACCCAATCCAATAACTAAAAAAACAACACTTGCAAGCGCACTTACATCGCGTGACAGAGAGTTTATTAGCACTCTGACCCCGGCGTCTCTGGCCATAGCCAAACCTCGTTTTGTTTTAGCTTCCACGTGACATAATAAAGTATCCGACGGGATGAAATATCTAGGACCGGGATAAAATATCCGTAGCCAAGCTAGCGCGGTCGGGACCATCAGTCATGAGTCTTGTGCTAGGTGGCTGTAGGATATTAGGAGACTTATTGGTTTTTGTATTGGGTGTCTGATCTTTGTTCCTTAGATTTAACGTTTTCTATTCTATTCTGATTAAGCTTTACGGATAAATTCGCGTGTATTAATGACTCGGAACATGCTATTTAGGGACACGTACAGTCTGAGCTATTATCATCTTTAAGAAAAATTTACCTACTTAAATATAAGATTTCTGCATATTATTGAATATTTACCATTTTTAAATTATCAAAAAATCTATATTGGTGCATGACCGCTAGTAATTGTAAAAAATATTCTAAAATATAAATTAATGATGATTGTTAAATATAATTAATTATGTTTTAATTTAGCTTGAGATTTTCAGTTCTAATAAGTATTCATCAAATAAAACAGTATATTTATAAATCTCCAAAAGTTAATTTTGTTCGAAATAAAACTAATTTAACGGAATTAATGTTGTTCTTTAATATTTGTAAATATTTACAGATTGATAACATGTATTTATTTATCAGAACAAACAGCTACAACCATTCCAACTGCATGTTCGTACTATGTAGTTACAAAGATGTAAATTAATATTCATAGATAACGCGACACAAGAACGCTCACAGTTATTTTTATTAATAGCTAGCGGCGAAAATTTTCCGTGCCCATAAATCGTCCATTGCTATATTTACCCGAGCAGACCAAAAGAGGGGTAATGTTTGGCGTGATAAACGCGTATCAAGCGTTATTTATGACATGTTTGATCAGATTGCCCACTGTCCACTTGGCCGAAATTGATGCAGTAAATCATAGAGGGAGACCAGAGATATCGGTCGAGTTTTTCTCGCTAATAACTTGTCTTTGGAATGTTCGGTAAGTGGTCGTTATTAATTTGGTATGGGAAAGTAAAAATAGTAAATAATGTACCTTTGTATACATTTATCTAAGCAATCGATTAAAAGAGTGCTTCAAAATAATGGAATCAAAGTATCATCAGCGATTTAAATGTTTAGTTTGAAACACCAAACTAAGTAGAGGATCATTTTAAGGCAAGATATATAACTTTTTAAAGCCTCACGAGGTTTTTTAAGCGGAAAGTGCCGTCCACTCCCCCGCAAGTCCAGTGATGATGACGAGGCTACTCCAAGCCATCATCGTATGTCAGTAAGGAAATAAAAAAAGACAAGGTCTTTTGAAGTCAAATTGTTCCAAAAAGCTCGCGAACTAAACTACAAGACTTAAATACGCTTGGAAAGATTAATAACACGCCCAGACATATATAAGAATAAATTTTACAATTCATCATACGAAATATTTACCCAAAATTGGGATCTAACCCAGGACTCTTGGCGCAAGAGACGGCCACTTTGCCATGTCGTGTCAGACGTCAAGAAAAGCACTATAGACAGTCCATCGATATCAAAGACCGTCAATCTAACAGACTAACGCGTATAATAACAAGGTAATAGGCCATTACCCTAAGGAAGGTACAGTCGACGAAATAATTAACATAAAATACCTCGGGGACAGTCGTTCCCAGCGTCGCTTCGGTGACCAGGGGCCGAGACATTTCGCCGGAGAGCTTTTTACTCCTTATCGTAGGGTCAGTGGCATCGATGTCCGTTTAAGGCAGTTTAACTGAAGGTTATCGTTATGTTTAACATTGATAGAAACGATCAAAACGCGCAGTCATATTGTTTGTTGCATGTGATGTAATAATATTCCTTTAATTCATTTAATCCTCGATATTAATAACATTAACTTTTTCGAGAAAATATAATTATCTATTGTTGTCATTATTTTATAATTTGCTTGCTTAGTCATATATTTATTTATAAGTTAAGGTTGTTAGATTATGTAAGCCATGCATAAATTTAAAATATAACGGGTAATACAATGTTCTACGAATAAAATTTATTCAACTAAGTAAAAAGCAACAAGTTTTTCTTTACAAATTGACTCATGTCATGTCATGTCATGATCAATGTATTATTTTAAAAGTTTAAGATACCTTATTTGTAACGAAAGGGCTAAAATCATAAAAACAAAAAAAAACAGTAGCATGCACTAACTTTATCTAACCCCCGATTAAGTTTAACTCAGGCTCAGCAAACCGCGGCTCGTCCGTGCATTTTAATTAAATAAAATCAGGTGAGCTGAACTAATGAATTCAGTTGTCGGCGACACACTAATCACAATGTAATTGTGTGACCGTTTTAATGCTAATGTGGCCGGTAGTGGCTTGTAGGGTTGCTACTGGTTGACTTTGCGTCACTTTAGGGTTAAGTTAAAGACATGAAATGTTTTTGTCTTTAAAAAAAATTAAATAAACAGAATAATTATGAAACAAATTGTCTCACTGACTAAAAAAAAAAGACTGAAAAGATGATGTCAAATTTAACAATTTTTTTAGTTAGGAATTTCGTATAAGAAATCAGTGAAATATAGGTATATTTTACACTGTCTTTAGATTAAAAGTGCACTAAATTTAAATTGTTTTAGTGTTTTAATTAAAGCTCGACCAACATATTTTGATATTAATAACCATACATTTAAAGCGACTTTCCCATTTATTTAGTGATGATTTATAAAATGTTGTATTCTTTCTCTTTAGTTTCTCCACCAAAACATACATAGGTATTTCATAAATTAAAAATATGCAGAATTGTTTTTGTTGGTTTTTAACATAAGTACTTTTTAATACAGGCAACCCTACTCGTCTACGTCTCGCTAGTGGTTAGTTTTCTTCAGTGGGGTGGCGGTGTGAGCGACCTTTAGATCTAAGGCGTCAATTATTACTTGTTATAATAGTAAAGGAAATTATCGTCTGTGAAGTTATGAGGAATTATGCGTTGCATATCCCCCATATTGAATTCCTCAATTGCTGTGAGGTCCCGGGTTCAAAAGACTGATATAGTAGATATAATTATTAATTATTTGCGTGTGACTGTTTTTTTTTCTGTCATAGGCTTTTTACTTAGCACTTAACTAAAAAGCCTATGACAGAAAAAAAAAAACACTCAAACTGTTTTAGCTACGAGAATATGCAGACGTTTAGGGTTAGCATATGTAGGTATGTTAACCCTAAACGTCTGCATATATTTTCGACCAAGCAAATTATAACAGAGTTTCACTGGACTCATAAAAACACTTTTTTTCCTAGAAAAATTAAATACTTCTCCCGTAATATTTTTTGAAAAAGTTTTTCTATCTATATTGAAATTGAGATTTTTGTTGATGTTGTAATACGATTGTTACTTTGTATGTAAAGTTTCTTATGCAAGTCTAAAAGCACATTAATGGCGGACACAACATGCTTCAGAACGAACGAATAATACCTTTATGCTTTTAAAGTGTCATTGACCGATCTATTATCTCTCCAGACACCAAAACAACAGTCTCACAACAAACACAAAATTACGTTTACATCACAATCTTATTACGCGTCGTCAAACAAATTGAGCTAGTGTCGCACCATTCCTCATAGCCCTGGGCTGTTTCGTCATCTGTCAGGGCATAGGTCAGCTCCCGTGAGACCAGGATGACGCAATGACACATGATAAATGACGGAATCGGTAATCGATTGGAAAAGTTAATCAGGTCCATCCAATTGAGATCGATTCGAATCGTGTTACCATTTGGCGTCCTGTATGATTGGCGGAGTTTGATGGGTAGAGTTCAATGCCCCGTTTGGTTGGGTCAGAAATGTTGGCTGAGTAAAAACTTAATGTAATAAAATCAACAATTTTTAAGAAATAAAATAAAATAGTGTGATTTTATGACCTGATTTGCCTTGAAGTAGGAAACACCAAAACAGTCCTTGTTAATGTATAATAATTAAAAGAGAGAATAGATTAGAATAATCGGTTATTAGGATGAAATTATTATAAACCAATCATAATCACAAACGTGTACTAACTGAGTTTTTAACCATTATTAGTGTGCTAAATGTATCACCAGTTGGGTCATATACTGAAACCAATCAATTTGAAATAAAACTTATTTTACGAATTAATCTCGTGAATAATACTTTTCTATATTATTATATAGATATCGGTTAAGTTTCGAGCTCGTGGTTACGGAGAGACCCGTGACTTTTTAAAATGATAGTTTTATTTCAAACTAGCGGCCGCCCGCGACTTTGTCCGCGTATTAATGGGTTTTAGTAGCAATGATGTATTAAAATAGCCTACATGCCTTGTAAAATTTGTTATTTATTAGTGAAAGTTCCGTCAACGTTCTCCCATAGTACGTTCCCCCCCACCCCGGTCGAATTTTGAAAAATAAGTAGCGCTGGTGTCTTTCCAGTGTGCCAGCTACCTCCATACCAAGTTTTAACAACTGACCAACAACAACGGTAAACCCCATGGGGGTTGAATTACAAAAAAAAAAAGTAGCCTATATGTTATTGAGTGCCAGCTACCTATAAGTAACTACTATAAGTTCTCCCATACTACGTTTCACCCCCTCCCCCAATAACTACCATGGGGGTCGAATTTCGAGAAAAAAAAAATTATCGCTAGTGCGCCAGCTCCATACCAAGTTTTATAAAAATCGTCAAACACGTAAAAAATTTCCCATACTAATTTTCACCCAAACTCAAATTGAAAATTAGATGGGAGAATTTTTACGAGTTGAATTTAAAAAATGGGGGTTGAATTTTAAAAAAAAAGTAGCCTATATGTTCTTCCAGAGTGCCAGCTACCATCATACCAAATTTCATGAAAATCGGTTCAGTCCTTTGAGCGTGAAAGAGTAACAAACATCCATACATACAGAATGAGGCAGTTGAATTTTTTCCGTTTTTCTAAATATCCATACATACAAACTTTCACCTTTATAATATTAGTAAGGACTAGCTAACCCGACAGACTTCGTCCTGTCCAAAAAGTTTGTAATGTGGCAGTGTTTAGTTCCTACCTTTTTTTTAGTTAGAAAACGTTTATATGTGAACAAGAAAAGGGCTGTTTTTAGGGCTTTCCCGGAAATTATTCGATTTTTTTCTTCGCCTTAAGAACCGTCCTTGGACTTTAACAAATATTTTTAAAAAATAATTGGCCAAATTGGCTCAGACGTTGTTGAGTTGTGCGCTTACCAACACATTTTGCGATTCATTTTTATATTATAGAAGATGTGGCGTTATTCTCATAAATAATACACAATACTACGTCCCCCACCAGTGTTTCCTTCTATCTTCGTACTCAGTGAACACCCAATATCATTATCAAAGACCACCGCTCATCGCCAGTATAAATATACTACTTTAATGGCTTGCGGATAATTACTTCACGTTAGACGCACACAATGTATGGGGACCATTCTCAGATTTACTGCCCACGCGTAATGAGTAGGCTACATAATACAGCACTATTGCTACACGTAATTCCCGAGCACAATGAATTTTTTGGACCCTTGACACCGTTGGGGGTAGAAAGAGCGACTAATTATTAGATAAGTTAGGACTATTAGAAGAAGATATAGTTTATTTTGTGGCTAAGAAAGAGAATAAAGATTTAAGAAAAGTGTATAGGTAGTGTACATAAAGTTATTATAGAATAAAAAGTGAATTTTAAGGTCGATACGGAATATAAACAATATATAAAATATGTGATAATCGCAAACTCTGTCTGAAACCGATTTATATTAAATTTCATACACAAATTTTCTAGAAGCTGAAAAAAGACATGTCATATCATTATGCTGTTGTTTTATTTTGAGCGATAAAGGACGTAGACAGAGTCGCTAGAGAAAAGTAGATTTTTCTAATAACTTATTTTTACCATTCGCCTATTGATAAATTACGGCGTGCTTCAATAAATGTATCCTGCTCTTTACAAGTATCCCATAGTTACATGGTGTTTTTATCACGAGTCGAGGCATCGTTAGTGACTGTCATCAATTTTATGATACGCGCTAACTACTTGCGAACTCTCGGCCTTACAGTATTAGCTAGTAAACGAAATAGTTTTATAACACCAGAGTCCATATACGGAATTGAGATGGCTGTACTTTATTAGTTTATCTTTGGAGCGATGTTTGTTTTTGAATGGGCAATTTAATCGTGTCTTTTTTAAATCAATTTTTGTAGTCACTTGTAATGTGTAACCTAGGATCTTCTCTTATAGCTCAGTTGGTAATTAATATTACAAAATACAAAACAATAAATATATTGGTCAGTTCACTATAGTAATCCTACGTCAAAATTTGAGGGTGGAGGCCTGGTAAACTAATATTATAGATTATTTTTTTAATGAATCCATGCTTATGCACTAAGTTTTACATATATCAGAAATAATAGAGCTATACAAACATACATTTACTCAAATAGACAAACAACAACCAGACAACGGTCGGGGTTATAATCCAAAAAAAGTCCTCCTTTTTAGTTAATGCTTTATTAACCGATGAAAAGAAGGAGGTTCTCAATTCGTCTGTATGTATGTTTTTATGTGCGTCCACCCATTTTTAAACGGTTTTATTTTTAGTAAACAGGTCCAAATTTGCATGAATAAAACTATATACATAACAAGTTTTTAGTTTGTACCTACTAAAATGCTTAATATGTATTATTTGCCTACTATTTATATTGACTGTCTTGGTTAATTAAACCGTTTACAATTGTATACAGTTTAATTAACTGTGTAGTATATTTATAATTAAACAAACTAAACCAACTTTTATTTTTGTAAAACTCATTGTTCTTGTACATACATAAGTATTATTTTTATTATCAATAATTGTAAAACCCCTTATGAATATAGTTTTTATGTTTTACTAACTGTGCCAGCGACTTCGTTCGCGTTTCCCCCGTTTTTTACACATTTTCCATTGTATCATTGCTCCTATTGGTCGCAACGTGATGTTATATAGCCTAAAGCCTTCCTCGATAAATGGTCTATACAACGCAAAAAGATTTTTTCAAATCGAACCAGTAGTTCCTGAGATTAGCGCGTTCAAACAAACAAACAAACAAACAAACTCTTCAGCTTTATAATTATGTTTTATTTGTTGTAATATTATCTAATACTTCACTTGTGAAAATTATGTCTTTGTACATACTGTCTAGCTAGTCAAGATCATGATATAAATAGTTTATTGACAGATAGTAAAGTCCCATTTTTACCATTTTCCAGTTATAAGTCGTAAAAACTACACTCTGTAGGAGTTAGAAAATAACATACAAAGATAAATACAAATAAAAAACGAACTAACAACGCAAAGCATGTCATACACGCCAAGTTAAACTTTGAGCAAGATTTTACGATCACATCATAAATCGTCAATCTCAGAAGAAATCACACTAGCATTTACCACAGCAGTATTGTCTCCACTTTCCCACTCTTACCGTCTTCTACCCTTCTAGGTAGAAGACTCTATGATATACAAAACTGGTGCACTTCAGGAGTCTTTGCATGCTGACACAAACCCTGCCTGACTGGTGACCAAACCTCCCAGCTTTCTTACATAGATTGGTCCAAAGGTCGTCTAACACAGGATGTATATAGTGTTTCTATCACCAGATCGGAGCCTGTGCTCCGAAGCATACAACGACTCCCAAGTCTCCGTCGTCAATATGACGCTCATGCTAGCACAGTATCTATCAAGCATACTACGTCGTCAATATGACGCTCCTCCATAGAGCTGAGAGTGCGCCATTGAGATTATCGATTAATCACTTCTACGACTCAAACCTGATGCATTCCGAACCTGCAGGAGTCTTCTACGGTTACGCAACTATCGTGCACACATCGCATGCTTGGACACTAACCCTGCGTGACCGGTTACCTAACTTCCCGGCTTCCTTCCGCGCTGCCTACCGAGCATCGTCCTTCCTTATTGCGAATGTAACGTAGCATGACCTTATTCGGAGGTGCATGCGAGGGTTTTTATTTATTTCTTGTCATTGTAAATAGATATATAATAGTTAGGTATATAATCGTAGTTATATACCTAAAGGTACAATCGTACCGACTGAATCCCGACTCGCCATTTTTGCTACCACAGATTTGTTAGTCCATTTGAATACTAGGTTTAATTCCCTGGTAGCGATTTTTAGTTATTATCGGTTTGTTAGATACTAAACTGTACAGTCGTATTCACGAGAGAAACTGTCTCAACCACGTCAATGACAGTTTAAGCCAAAAATCCACGAAGTGGGTCTGTCTTCATCTGACCCATGTAGTAGTGAACTTAATGAGCCACTTGTAGCCGGTAAGACCCCTGGGTAACATCCCGATAAAACATTTTTCTGATGATTGCAAACAATGACGAATGCAAAATGAGAAGACGAATTTACACATAGAATTGTTTGCAATCGGCATCGTTGTCCTTTAGCTGAATGATGTTGCTCCTAGGCATAGTATCCTTCAAACATATCCACATCAATCGTGCTGTTAATAATCTGTTAAGATATCGTTATTACCTACCCTGGTTTCATTTACATAATAAACGTAAGAATTTATATTTTTGTTATTTCTCGAAGTCCTGGAATGATATGTGTGTGACTTTATTATATATTGATTTAAAACAAAGATTCCAGTCTCTTTTTTAAATCGTGATTTCGGCAAACATCGGTTTTTCATTGTCCTAAAGTAAACAGCTGAGCATCGGAAGTATCTCCCATATCCATGGCATCCCACCGTAACGAAGATACAGCAGTGTTATTAGCCGGCAAGCCTGTGTGGTCACAAACAACTGCTCCAGGGTGTGTTAAGCGAGCATCACTTTTTAAATCGTAAGTTCGGCAATCATCGGTTAGTCAATGTCTCAAAGTAGAGTTCAAAAACAGCTGAACATCGGAAGTATCTTCCATATCCATAGCATCCCACCGTAACGAAGGTACTACAGTGTTATTAGCCGGCAGGCCTGTGTGGTCACAAACACGGCTGTTCCAGCGTGTGGTGAGCGAGTATCACTTTTTCTATTGCACGCCATAGGCCGTCGGCGTTCGGTCGTTGTGACTGGGATAAGATGGGATGGAGTCGATTGGGTGTATTTTTTTAATTTTTTTTTTTGTGACGTTCCTTTTTGAGTTTTAGCTGATAACTATATTGGTGACACCAATATAAGAAGTCGAAAAAAAATTCTACTTAGGTAACTTAGTCTTTTTTAACTGTCTGGTCTGAGTGGCTCTGTCTGTTTGGTCTAATGATCATAGTCCAGTCAAAATAGACATTTAACCTAGGAAAAATTCGCATAGAGCTGAAAATTGGCATGAATGTTGGGAACACTATTACATATAATCTGTCAAAAGTCCCCATCGATCCCACGTCTGCAAAAAAAAATAATCAAGGTCAAATGTCACAAATATCAGTTTTATGCACTTTTGAGCGAAACGGTAAGTTTAATCATAAAAGTATGTATGACAAAATTACTTATCACGTAATTATCTATAAAAAATGTCTACACACTTTGTTCCTAAGATTCACCATTTCAGAGATATAGCGATGCACAAAGTTGAAAAAGTTGTATTTTCAAACGCTTCCAGGCCCCCATGCGATTGTGCTAAACAGTTAAAATTTTAACGAATGATGTATCTCAGTTGCCTCTATAACATCTAATACTAGAAACAACATGAAACCAACGTGTAAAGTGGGTTCTCATACAAAACCTATGTTTTTTTTTTCTCACACTTGGGCGGTTTTTAACGTGGTTACCCTAGTGAACCTATTCCAGGTCATATATCAATCAAAAACGATATCAACAGATGAATGCATATTATGTAAAATATGAATTTTCTAATGATTAAAACCACGATATCTCGCGAATGGTGAGTCGGAAAAGAAAAAGTGACTGGACCATTTTTGTAGAAAATTGTATGATCTACAACTTTTGATTGACCTATTTTTACGATAATACTTACCGTTTTCGAGAAAAATGGAAAAAACCTTAATTTTATACTTTTGACCTTGAATAAAATTTTTTGCAGAAGTAGGATTGATGGGGATTTTTGATATTTCGTTTATTATGATGTATTTAATGTCTCTGGCAATTTTCAGCTCTATGCGAATTTTGTCTAAGTTAGCACTTATTTTTGTCTATTTTGACTGGACTATCAGTAATATTTTTTTGTGATGAAACATTTTTCTGATGATAAATCTTTGGATCATTATTAATAGTACTTTGAAGCACGATACATTTATGAAACGCAGAGAAGCATAATATAAGTTTACTCAGATTCAGTTCAAAGTCTACGTCAATCAAAAAATCTATCTACACCAATATTATAAAGAGGAAAGATTTGTATTTTTGTATTTTTGTATGTTTGTAATGAATAAACTCAAAAACTACTGGACCGATTGCAATATTTTTTTCACCATTAGAAAGCTGCATTATTCAGAAGTTACATAAGCTATATAATATCACGCTAGGTCCTATAGTTGTGGAGCAGTAACCGAAAATGTTTCAAAAACGGGGGAAAGTATCGTTTCTGAGGCCTTCCGTGGCGTGCGCTGAGCATATAGTTAAAGTAATACAAAAATGCTCTATGGATGAATTGTTCATTTTAACATTATCTTTAAAAAAGTCCGCGAGAGCATATGTCTACCTTTTATAGTTTACCCATAACAATCGTTTTAATGAGTGAATATTGTGTCAAAACTAATTTTCTTCAGTCATTGACGTTTCGCGGAAACATTGTTTTTGACACATTTTTTATGATATACTCTTTCAGGGTGATAACAGATACTGATGAAGAATAGATAATATAATTTTATAAGGACCTTTGCCACATTCTAGGATTGACTGACCTATCGACGCACAGCCTAAACGGCTAAACGTAGGCACTTGAAATTTGGACCGGACGTAGCTTAGGTACCATAGAGGTGCACTAAGAAAGGAATTCTCGAAATTCTCACGGGAACGGGAATAATCGGGAAAATCCTTTTGTATGAAAAATCTAAACCGCTGAAGTTAGATGCTGTAAATTTGACATTCAGGTACCATAATAAACTTAAAGCTTAGGTGAAACAGGATATTGAAAAATTCTTACGGGAACGAGAGTTAGCAGGATAAACTTTTATATGTTAAATCCTGTAGTCCACGCGAACGAAGTCGCGGGCACAGCTAGTCAAAAATAAATATAATAATGTCTTTACGGTTAATGTTTATTACAATAAGCTGAAATTTTATTAATTTTAAGTAAAACTGTGTTCCATTTGTATACAATTTAAATTAATTACAACTAATGTACGACCGTAACAATTGACCATACGGACAAAAAACCCTAACAAATTTTCCAAAAAAAATTAAATACTAAACTCTCAATGCATCTCTTGTTCCGAGTCAGGGGCCATCCGAGCTGGAGATTGTGCAAGTGTTTTCTGTGACCACAGACCGAGACATATACATATTTATGAGGTGACTTTAATATACAATTTCTATGTATTATCTCCTCAAGTAATGCAGGAAGTGGGAGCACTTGATGATTGTCTTAACGGACACCGGCCGTTGATTTGGTGATATCGCGTAATTGCCGTGCTTTTTGTCCGTGCTGTTTGTCAGGGTACCGTGGGGGGCATGTTAGAATGAGATCAGTGGACCTTGGCCCCAAATTACAAGCACGAAGATTTGGATTACAGAGAGTATCCGTTTAAGAGGTGATGCTTGCTTTTTGAGATATATAGCTTGATCTGCCTCTAGGTGGCAAAGGAATAAAGAACAAGCGAAGTTAAAACAGGAGTTTGAGTGACTTTTTGTTTTATTTCAAGAAATCAGGTATTTAATAGATCAGAACACTGAGTTGGCAAAAACACACTAGTGCCACAGTTGACATTTTAGACATTTAGAACTACTACTACTATAAGAGTACATTGTATACTAATAAGTAACAGTCCTATCCTAGAATTATTTGGGTTCATTGACAATGGCAATCAAATAAATTGGTGCAAAATCCAAATCAAAATATCGCAAATCACACTTGCCCTGCTTTTTGTCGTATTATGTTTGTAGTTCGTTCATCATGCATAATAATAGAGTCGGCCGATCTAATTGTTTAGACTGGCGAATGTCCTATTGTGTATTTTTGTTTTCAGATTTGTAAACGTTGGACGATATGACGAGTACAGCGGCCATCTTGTTAATTATCTCAATCACCAGGAAGTTCGGGCCAAGAAAAATAGAAGTTGGAAATTCATGCTGGAAAATCAGAAAAAAAAATAGAAAATTGTTTAAATCGAGTACTACAATAGTTTTTGTATAGATACCTGTTTCCATACTATAGACGCATAATCAATTCAGCTTCCTTAAATTTATTGATATAAATTAATTATAGGTTAATAATCCTATTAAATATTCAAATCTATTAACATTTGACTACTGTTATTTGCATAATTACCTTCATTAGTTGACTGTCTCATCTTTGAATGCACAACGAAATGTATCTTGAAAAAATGCTTCACCAAAATAAAACTTTGACAAAACCGACACAAACAAATCGGTACTATTTAGATTTGACATTGAAAACATCGTCAAAGACTGATTACTAATAATTGGACATCTTCAAAGTTTTTGTTTTTATTTCCAGAAACAGGTTCCCAAATGTCGTCTCGATGACCGTCTCTTCAAAACCATGACTAAAAGCAAAGCGATTAATGATTTTCTGATACATTCATATGTAATCTTAGAATTTCAAGAATCATCGTCTATTAGTAGGCGCGTTTGTTGAGAGCCTCCGGGCCGACAAAGTGTTCATTTTGACAGCTCAATGTTCCCTATATAGCTAATTAATAAGCAGATACAACCACTTAAGATAAGTAAAAATATTTTCATCCTAAAACTGCACCGGATATAGATGGTATCGGAATGACAAAGCGTGGCGCCAAGAAAGTTCTTAACAACACACACCGAAAATCAACCTTAACACTATTGCCATTGGTCTTAAAATCCAGTAGCAATATAGCGACTTTACCAATAATATCGTCTAAGAAGGAAAATGCAGCTCAATTGACAGGTTTCTAAGTTACAAAATCGTTTGAGTCACAAACGTTTTCATTAACATCGCTTTTGTCAGCTCCATCTACTACACCATCAGCTGTGAACCTTGCTTCACTGTAATAGAGTTCATTATAATCTGAAGTGTATTCTGAAGTGGCCCAATCAGAATCTATTGATGCCTCACTAAAAGCTTCGGCCACAATCTCGAGTGCAGGTGGTATGACTCCTGTGTCTCCGAAAATAAATGAATTGGTCATTGTCAGATAAGATTCCTGGATGTGGGCTGGCGTGCGCGGGAAATTATCTTTAAACGTCTAAAAATAACGACATCTGGTTGTTTAAGTACACAGAGTTTTGGGAAATATAAAGTGACGTAATTTTCAGATAGTATGTAAAATATAAAGTATTTTATTAATCAGTCAAATCCAGTGATCCAATTATCAAAAGTCAGGAAGTAACTAACATTAATGAAAACTAAGAAAAGCCGCATTTCGTATGAAGCGCCAAAGTAAACACATACATGCATTTGTATAATAATTGTGCTTTCATTCATGAATCAAAAGTTACAGTACAAGAACGATATAATTAAAAAAAGCAAATGAACTGACCTTTATAAACACTTGTGCAACATCAAGCTATACTTAGTTTAAGACAATGTAGTAGTACTTACTATATCTATCTACTTAGTTATAAGTTGCTTTCGTCCTGCAAATGTCCAGAAAGCCATTTGTTTACCACTAATTATAGCATTTAATGTCAGTACATTTTGTGCGAACTGAAAAAAAAAATAGGAGTAGAAACGAGTAAGAATCCATCAAAACAATAGACGTCACAGTAATCAAACGAAGAACTATAACGAAAAGGCACAAATAAAGCTGTTAACGTGTCGCCGCTGATTGGCACCGCATTACCGGGACACGCACCAGCGATCCCGGGACACGCTCGACCTATCCCGGGCGCGATCCCGGCAGGCCCGGGATGATTGCTCTTTAATTGCGGCTATGCGTGCCAATATGAGAGTTTACGGGAAATGCGCGGTGGTATGTCTTTCGGTTATGGAACGGGAAAAGAAACAGTTGATGCTGATGATTGGTAGAAAAGAGTACTTGATTAGATTTTTATACTGAATATATTAAATAGGTTCAGAGTCCACAAACGGTCTGTGACGATGGAATTCTATAGTGTCAAAGTTCAATTAAATACACAAACTACAAAAGCTATTTCGAGAACCTCTTTTACAGATTGCCGGTTAGGTAAGGATCTTGACTGGCTCGGTGGAACAGTGGTTACTGACCCAGGTTTACTACCTACGGTACCAAGAGTCGTGGGTTCGATTCCCACTCGGGACAAATATTTGTGTGACGAACATCGGTGTTTGTTCCGTGTCTGGGTGTGTATTAAGTATATTTAAGTATATTTGTGTATCCCCTGTTGATTCTGATATCTGTAACACAAGTGCTTAAGCTACTTACCACGGGATCAGATCAATGTATGTGATGTTGTGTACCTAATATTTATTTATATTATCTCAGAAATTAAAATGGATTAGATTTTTTTTTAGATTTTGAATTTGGAAATTACACGACGAAAGCTTTATGGTCAAAAATCATACTACTAACATCGGTGTTTATTCCGTGGCTAGGTGTGTTATTAAAGATAATTAAGTTCATTTGTGTATCTGCTGTCGATTCTGATATCTGTAACACAAGTGCTTAAGCTACATCCAGGATCAGATCAATGTATGTGATGTTGTAGTGTAATATTAATATATATTAGTAATAATAATAGTACCTACTCTCCCTTTAGTGCTTTAAGGAACCTTCCTTACCACTCAAGTATTTCTAGAGGCGTGGAGGTGAGACGCGTATCCAACTAGTGATTACTAGCCACTGGCGACATCTGGAGAGCCGAGTTATCAGCCCTAAAGGGCAACGGCGGAATGTCTAAGGTCACGTGTGGCGGCAGACGAAGTAAGTACCTAAGTCGTAATTTGTTGTTTTTACATTAGTACTCTTTTTCTATTTTTTTTGCAAAAAAATAAACTAATAGGAGGATATAATAAGGAAACCAATAAAAATAACATTATTGAATAGATTGGTATGTATGAAATTAAAAGTTGCATGAAAACATGCACAATTAATATAAATAATTGTCTTTTATTTTCTCATTCATTTAGCATAAAATATGTAGTTAGGTATGGGGTTATAAAAACAGTGCGAAGTCAAACAAAGTTCATAAATTAAAACTATACGATTGAAGAAAAAAATTCGATCGAGAGATATTACTTTAATTTTTTACATTAAATTTAAATTGGCATAATAATGTAAGCGTTGTTACAAGGGCTCACGTATAAATAGATATCTTTTTCTGCTTTTAAATTTACAAAGAGTTCTAAGTAGCACTTGAAACTACAAATGAAACATCGTGTTACATTTATATTGAAAAACATAGAGGCGGCCTCGTCTATTGAGTTATTTTCCCAAGTGTAGCCTGTATTTATTTTGTATCGTATAAAGAAATCTTGCCTCTCCGTCATTATCCACTTTTGAGAGGTAATCGCCAAACAATCCTCATTACATTAAGTGGCGATTATGCAGTTCTAGCATCTGTTGTGAGGAATATTCATGAAGCCCTTCCTTGGAATGATTGAAAAGTGACTTCGTAAAGGACTTATTTCATTTTCAAGTACATGTTTTGCGCAATTATGTTCAGACAAATTAACGCGCCATTATTATTATGTTTATGGTCGAGAATGCTAATTTATTATGTTCTTTATAGGCGTGTTCCATTATCATGTTTGGTTATACTTACAATAATATTTTAACTAACTTGTTATTGTTTATTTAATGATGAAGATTTGTTATTGTCTGAACCAGTATTTTCACTGTATTAAAAATACACACACGTGTAAGTGTGCATTTCCATATCTATAATTATTGCAGAAACATTGATGTTACTATTGATTGATAACGTCATGATATTATCATCATCATCATCATCAGCCCATCGAAGTCCACTCCTGGACATAGGCCACCTTTCTATTGTCGATCTTCGTCTATTTTCATTTATCTTCATAAGTATGATATTATAATCAAAGTAAAAAAAAACAGTAGAAATCTAACTACCTAAAACATCATTTGTTAATTTTTACTTTATACAAATGTCATGCAACAATAATAATGCCCCGTCTTATACCTACTTTGTACAATAATGTGTTCACTAACACCGAAATACCCTTAATATCAATAGATACTTTGCATTTCCTTTATATTGCAATTAATAAAAACTAACATTCTTGACATATACACTTTTACACTTACGCCTCTTGTATATACGGACCGCAATCAACGTCCACACTGAGTGGCACGTGACAAGCCCTTATGCCCGACTAATTAGACAAGTACCGCCTAAGTGACACGGACGGAGTGTACGTAATGAATCGAAAATACGTAATATACGTACGTACCTAAATACTAAGCATGTGTGGTCATTCATAAAAAGTATTGATATTACAACCTGACTTTAGGATTCCGAAAATCTTTACATTCCATTCCAGGTGCTTCTATAGAGACTTTTCGCAATATACTTACAACTACCGCTCATCTATGTGCAGTTCACAGTCTAGTTAATAAATAACGTACAGGACACCTTACATAAATCACCCACACTCAAACTGTACATCTACATCACTTTGACCATGTTCTAACTGTTTTATATAGCGGGTGCGCCCGCGGTACCCAATACGGTCATTTATACTGGAAATTATGAAATATCAGAACTGGACTCATATAAGGTAGTAGGAGGTAAGTCGTGTCTACAAACAGTTGCATCGATTATGATAGTAACTGACAGTAACACTTTGCATAGGTGATTCTGTTTACTTTTGCTTGTATATGACAAAATTAACATGAAAGTAATCCTTACTACCCTTATTAATATAATCCTATTAATACGCAAGTAACTCTGTGTTTCTCTTAAATAAGACGATATTAACATAAAAAATATCCTTACAACCCTTACTGATATCATTAACGTAATAAAAATTCTGTCTTTCTATCTGTTACGCTTTCACGTCAAAGCTACTAAGTACACCGACTGTAATGATTGTTGGTACACAGTCTGTCCAAAAAAGGCCATAGACCTTAAACCGTTTAAACTGTTCTATACATAATTCAGGCAGAATTAATGAAATAACCAATTTTAATTTTTCTTTTTCTTCTTCTAAAATATTTATATAGCCCACATTGCCGTCAAGAAATTATGAAAGAAAACGCAGAGCATGTCCCTCCTTTTCCTAATATCCTATACTGGTTGCTACGGTGAATACCGGCCTGGTTATGATCGGTCGTCTTCGGCTTGCCGATCTCCCTTCCTCATCCGCAAGCATTCATCTTTCCTTACTCCAAAAACTTGCGCCTTACCCCCTGGTTTGCCGGTTGGACCGGACTCTTGGCATAATACCATCGCTGGGTGCGGTGCGTCGAATCGTATCGTATATCTTCTTCTAAAATATATATCACGGAGTTAACTTCTCTGTGTACTCCTAGTATCTCCAGGGCCCAGGACCGATACCATCGGTCATGTTTCAACGTCTCCAAAATAAAATATAGTATTTACGCTAAAATTGCTTTCCCCCTAATTTCATTTACAATATTAATTTCGCGTGTCAACGGTAAACACTTTCGAGATAGAATGGATCCGTGGTCCAATCAATTAGCTTATAGCGGTTTCAGCGAGGATTTTAACAATTTATTAATTACTTTATTGGTAAACGTTATAAAAATAGTGCAGTAATCCAAATAGCACATAGCTCTTGTTTACAATAATGTCGACAATCACTCAGCTAGATAACTAAGTAACTTAAAATATCTACCAAAGGATGAATTTACACGGTCGCATAATACCTACTAAGCAGTACGAATAAGACTAACACTATGTTCAACATTTTTATTTAGCTTCTACTTCGGACTAAATATCCTTAAGAATCGATAAGTAGATCGAAAAAGAACGAGTGTCATGTCAAGCACCAATACATACAGCATTTATGTAACATAAATGCTGTATAAAAAAAAATCATTTATTTCCAAAAAATGGCATTACAACATAGGTTACTAGTAGTTCCCAAACTAGGTAATCCTGTTTCTTGGTATGTATTGGTGTACGTCAGTACGATTTCTTGAATTTCATTTAAAATCGCTTCAGCTTATGACATGTCAGTTTCCAACAAGCCGTCGAGATTACACTGGGGCGCGATTATTAACTGTCGTCTACCACTGCGAACAGCTGATCAATCATACATTCTTTAAGATATTAGGGTGGAAATGTAGTGGCAAGCGGGTAATTGCTCTTTGTTTCACTGGGAACGGGTATACAGATATTTTTATGAATGTATATGTAGGTATTTTGTTTGTTTTCTTCCAAAACGATCTCTATGCCTCTAACCTTAAATGACTTTATGGGTCTACACGCGATATTAGGAGTAGCAAATACATAGTTCTTTACTGCTCGACGTTTCGACTGGGTCGCGAGCGAACCATGATTGGTGTAACCCAGACTCATAAAGACTAATATTCAGTGTAATGGAACGCGAAAGTCTAAAAGCCTCTATCCTTCACTAGGTATATCTCCACTACAATACACATAGTTTGCGAGCATCATCTAGATCCTACCGAGATTTTCAGTAATATATTAGAAAACTGAAAGTGTCTGGGATATTTACCATGTTGTTTTGTTTTAATGAGCTCCCGATATTTTTGCTTTTGCTTGCAACAGTGCCGAAATATCGGGAGCTCATTAAAACAAAACAACATGGTAAATATCCCAGACACTTTCAGTTTTGTAATGTGTGTAACCATAACAGTTTAAAAAAAAATCAGTAATAATATTGTGACAAGCTCTACTTAGGGCGTAGACTAGTAGTTAGTGTATGTTTTATATCAATTGGTTTATAAATAAAAAAGTTATGTTAATTCAAAGAATGATGTCGAACTTGCTGGGCTATTGTAGACGGGTATATTTAAAATGCCAGTTAAACTTTTTTTCCACGCGGACGAAGACGCTGGCACAGTTATGTATGTACTAAAAATAACTCTTTATAAACACACCCAGACGAGTGTTTAACAAATACAAATCACATTAATCTATATTAGCCCGGATCAGTATCAAACCCACTACTCTTGACGCAAGGGTCTTTACCAGTGGGGCTACCATGAGTTTAAAACTTACGCACTTGATATCGTCTACGTAAATATGTCTATGAAAAACTTGAACAGCGCCGCTGGTGGTTACGCGAAGAACTAAAATCGGCCGTATGAAAAAAACAACTCGATAGGTTTTTAACGTACGTAAGTTTTCGATAGCCAACTCATGGTAGGCCCTGAGGTCGATAAAGCAAAACTTCTAAGCTCACCAAAGCACTTACATCATATAAAACTATCACAAAAGCGCCTACCGTCGTTTAGCTTTATCATGTGAAACGGCAGCTGTATAGAGCCACTCGTTGGCCGTGATTACAGTGATATCTGCGATAAGGGCACGAGGACACTGACAAACAGAGTCTGCTATAATAATAGTTTATTGCTATAGATAAGCCCTCTCATGTTTCCCGGTAGGTATTACGTCACGTGGGAATATTTCACGAGTGAGTTGAAATGACTGGTCCTTACTAATGTTTTTTAACTAGCCCGTTCATCCCGGAAAGACATAAGGTACTTTTTAATCGACTTTGCTATTTGTGCAATAAAGGTCTATACGCGAGCGGTTAGTAGGTAGCTGTATTAAAATATAATCCTCACTTAGCTTTTGTGAAGGATAGGTAAATCAAACTTTAAGGTACCGATAGCAAAACGAGCGTATACATAGACTTGAATCAAGATATATGAACTACGTTGCCGTCAAACAAATAAATATGTGTGCTAAGCGTTTTATTTTTGTTTCTTAGTACTACATCGACCTCAAAAATTTAGAAGTACCTGAAATAAGACCTAGCAATGAGTTTAAAAAAGCGTCGATGGCCGAGTGGTTAAGGTCGTTGCTTGCCATGCGAGAGGTCGCCAGTTCAAACCCCGCCAGGTACCAATGTGTTTTTCAAATTTGAAATTCATATGTACCATCATTCGACGCTTTAACGGTGAAGGAAAACATCGTGAGGAAACCTGCTCACCTCAGAAGAAATTCTTAGGTTGTATAGTCGACCAACCCGCACTTGGCCAGCGTGGTCGACTAAGGCCTTATCGCCCTAGTTTAGGGTAGGCCCGTGCCTCAGCAGTGGGGACGTATATGGGCTGATGATGATGATGATGAATGAGTTTAAGCAAAGTTTTGAGTGTAATAAATATAATAATAAGATCAGTCTTGCCCGTGACCACGAGCGCTGTAAAGAGCTCGAAACGTCGGATCTCTAAATAATGTTTAGAATATCAATACACGCGAATTTAATCCGTAAAATTAGTTTTATTTCAAATGTGTAGTGCTCGCGCAAATAAAAATAGACAATATTATGTAATAAATATGTCTGAAAATCACTAACTCAATCACTCTCCGTCCCAGAACTGAAACGACATCAATATTGTATCACTCAGTTTTCATTACCACTCCCATAAGGAAGGCAGCGTTCACAGTATCACCGACATTGTCTTGCCTTGCGGTGTGCCGACAAAAGGTCCACTGTTTATTTGCCGGCCATCCCTGTTTGCGGTTTATGGAGATTGCATTGGCATGTAAGTAATTTTCTAACTTCGTCCGACGACCGTTTCCTAAAGGATTCGCGACGAAGATCAAGAATTATGGAATGGATCTACTATTACATATATATTTTAACTTTTCAGTTAATACTAGTAGTTACTTGTTTTCAGTTAATAGGTAATACTGCCTCGATGGTCTATTGGTAGCAAGTGCTGCGTTAGGACCGAGAGGTCCCCGGTTCGAGTCCGGGGTCGAGCAAAATTTGTGTGAGTTTTTCTGTAATGAAATTACTCAGCCCGGAGTTAGGAAGGCGGCGGTTGAACGCCCGTGCCTCGGAAAGCACGTTAAGCCGGTGGACCTGCGCCCGATCTCTCATCGGTCATGTCGGATTGCCGTCTCACCGAATTATGAGAGTAAGGGAATAGAGAGTGCACTTGTGTTTGCGCGTACACTTGGACGAAATTGCTCGGACGCTTATTAACTTTTCAGTTTATTTTTTCAACAAAAATCCCGTCTGAGCTAAGTAGGAGGAAACTTTTTGTGGCGAATCGACATATTATAAGCAATTTACAAGGTATTAAAAGTATATTTTACAGCAGGGTCTCTTCTCCTTAGAACGCCATACTCATACACATTTGTTTCTCAGAACATCCCAGAACATCTGTTCTGCGTCAGTCTCTTCAGATCCATAACTGCCATCATCATCACCATAATCTGGTAGAAGTCCGCCCATCAACTCATGCAGTCAATATATTTCTGAAATACAAACCTTGTGGCCTTATTGCAAGAGATAGGATCTATCAAATACGCCATCAAGCCAGTCAATGCTCTGTCAGAATGTTGTATATCCGTGTCACAGATTTTCACGGGCGTCTACGATTACCTCCTAAGGTTGCAGGAAGACTGCTGAGGTTAGATTAGACCGATTAGGGTTGTAATTCTATTACTAGACTCGCCTCTTTCGTATTACTGGGCCATTGTGGTCGGCAGACATGCGTACCCCTGATGGGTCGCTAAATTGAACTGTGGCCACTTCTGTGCGCGATTATCCATCGGATTGCTGTCTGAAAGTATTCGTGACTGTACGATGTATGGTTGAACTGATGAAGATGTGGAATTAGGAAGATTGTGATTCGTTTAATGAATAATGGCGCCCGAATAGACATTTGAAGAAAATTGAACTAGGTGTTTCTTCAATTTAACATTAATTTGCTTTCCATATTTTATTATGTTAAAATAGCCCAGAATATCTAAGAAGAGAAATTGTATGCCATGGACTCGAATTGCATGGACCATGCATTATGCATGTATGGCCCAATAAAAACTTATGGATGATATTAGAAAAACAGGTTGCCAAAAACATTTCTAACAAGAGCGTGATAAACGACTATAAAACTTTCATTTACAACTCAACACTAAAAAAACGCGCATCACTCGACAAACAACCAATTTACATGCCATTTCCCAACTCAAACAATGCGGCATTAAAAGTGGTACAAAACCCTTTCTTATCTGTACTTTGTTGAGATCTACGAAATCTGGGTGTCGCAACCAAGGCCGTGTGAATCCGTTGCCACACAAGAAAAAAAAAACAACCGATAATTCACTGTGCTCCTATTAACAGTTCGGCCATTTGTAAAATTGTCTGGGGCAATCGCTGGACACTTATGAAATGGATTGCGTCATACGGTCACATCACTATTTTTGAAGTTAGGTGTACCTGTTCACGTGAACGCGACACAAATTGTTGTACCTTCTTTCTCGTTACCTTCAGGGATACTCAATCTTACTGTCTTAGTATTAAAGCCCATAATTTCTTGATTGTTTCGAGCTGCGTTGTCGTTTATATTGAGTACAACATGACATGTAACTCACGAATTAGATCGCATTCCAATTTCAAAGGCAGGTGGACTAACGGTTTTTTGATGAGGATGATAGAATCTATTCTATGGTTATTTTGGGATAATCGTCACACGTATTGAGTGACTAATCGTAAAGTACGAATTCGAATAACCATATTGAAGCACTGTGTCATGAATACCTCTACAACTACTTAAAAAACGTTTTGCTAATGAAAACAAAATTCCTTTGAATAGATTTGTATCATGTAAGAAAGATGCTTGCCCTGGTCGAAACAAAAAAAAAAGATCAGGGGCCATTCAGATCAAGCCACTGTCAATTTCAAATCCAGAATGACTACCAGTCACTGTTGCCTAACATTTGACTTTGTTAAAGTGCGAATCGTTCTAGAGACCATTCTTCGTGTGTACCATGTGTGTTTACGCCCTGACCCAAGTTCCCAAGACCATCTAAGAGTTCAAAGTCTTGCATGAGGTCCCATCAGTCTCGCTGATAACATCAGTTGCCTGTCACTGCGATGGGTTCCAATACACGACGCCATTCGTCTAATTGTGACATCATTGTTTCATTTCGTCAGTCAGTTTTTTGACATTGCGTTTGACTCGTGTTTGGTTGATAGGCTTTGGAAAGAGTAGAAAGGATTAGGTTTCAGACTCTAGTTACTGAGTAGGTTCTGCACTAACAGAATCTAGCAAAAATGATGGCCATTTTAAAATCAATCACTTTATCAAATTACATAATTGTTGAAATAATAAACTACAAATCAGTTATAGTTTCTAAACGTAATCTAGTTTTGTAAAGTGTCACTTGTGGCGCTCGTGTTGCTTCCTGTCACATTCATTCCTTCTGTCTACTTTTGTACGCTAGCCACTTACCGGTGAATAAATCCGTTCTAAACCTTATCTCTGGAGTTCCTTATTTACAACAGGTTATGGGCCCAGGTTCCATATACCCAGAGATTCAAAGTTCAGTTTTTATTTTGTTCATATAAGTGCCGAGCAGTATTATTTCGCAAGAACTTCATCGAATATCGGCCTGACAAAAATGGCGATGTCTAATTTGCATATTGACAAGTTAGCCGGTCGGGAAAATTATTCGACCTGGAAGTTTGCAGTCAAATCATATCTACAGCATGAAGATTTGTGGGATTGTGTCGAACCTGGCACCGATGTCGACAGCAAGAAAGACGTAAAAGCTAAGTCAAAGATCATTTTGTTGGTTGAACCAATAAATTACGTCCATATTGAAAATGCATTGTCATCAAAGGAAGTATGGACAAACTTGCAAAATGCTTTCGAGGACTCCGGGCTATCAAGAAGAGTCGGCTTATTGCGAGATTTAATAAACACATCCCTGGATAACTGCGCGACAATCGAAGAATACGTGAATAAAATTATGAGCACCGCATACAAGTTGCGGAACATCGGCTTCGCAGTGGATGACGAATGGCTGGGAACACTCATGCTGGCAGGTTTACCGGAGAACTATAAACCGATGATCATGGGTCTGGAAAGTTCCTGCATAAAGATTTCGTCCGACTTCGTGAAGACAAAACTACTCCAAGAGGTCAAAGTTTCCGAGTCTTCTGCACTGTTCACAAAGCACAAGCAAACAACCTCGAATCACAACAATGCCAAGCCAAAAGGAAGAGGACCTCGTTGTTTCAACTGCAATAAATATGGTCATTTCAAAAACCAATGTGTTGTTGCAAGAAAACCTAATCATAACAGTTTTTCAGCAGTTTTTTCAGCTTACAGCAATGTTGACAAGGACCACTGGTACATTGACTCAGGGGCAACGATGCACATGACGCGGCGTGCAGACTGGATGTATGACACACAAGCATCTCCGATTCAGCAAATTAAGGTGGCTAATAATGATGCAGTCTCCGTGCAAAATATGGGTAAAGTAAACATCCAAACCAGTTTTTGCAAAGACGAGTGCCCTATCCAGGTGAGAAATGTTCTATATATTCCTGAGCTGAGTGTAAACTTATTGTCAGTTAGTCAACTAACTAAAAATGGCTGTAAAGTGGAATTCACTAATGAAGGCTGTAATATATACAATGCCAATAAGATTCTTATAGCAAATGCAGCTTTGGTCAATAGTATGTATAAATTAAACACTGTTGCTGTGACCGCGTTTACTGCTTTAGATGATAGTAAGACAGATCTTATTACATGGCATAAGAGAATGGGTCACTTAAACTTGGCTGATATTAAGAGGTTAGAATCATGTGCTGAGGGTATAACTATTACGGATAAAGTTACTGATAGCGTTTGTATACCTTGTTGTGAAGCGAAACAGACACGCTTACCGTTTCCACATTCGGGTTCGAGAGCCGAGGCATTACTAGAAATAGTTCATACTGATCTGTGTGGTCCGATGGAGACACTGTCTGCAGGCGGTGCGAAGTACTTCATAACCTTCATAGATGACTATTCCCGTAAAGTTTATGTCTATTTTCTCAAGAACAAGATGGATATTAAGTCAGTTTTTCAAAAGTTTAAAGAAGAAGTAGAAAATGAATTAAATATGAAAATAAAAATATTAAGAAGCGATAACGGAAAAGAGTATTGTAATAAAGCTTTCTCTGATTTTCTAGCAGCTTCCGGCATCAAACACCAGACCAGCACGCCATATACGCCTGAGCAAAATGGGCTAGCGGAGCGGATGAATCGGACGCTGGTGGAACGTGCAAAATGCATGTTATTTGAAGCAAAGTTGCATAAACAGTTGTGGGCAGAGGCAGTCACCGTAGCAGCCTATGTTGTCAACCGATCACCATCTCGAGTTTTGAATCATGTAACGCCCTATGAAAAGTGGAAAGGTAAGAAACCAAACCTTACTAACTTGAAGATATTTGGTTCTAAGGCCATGGTACATATTCCAAAACAAAACCGCTTAAAATGGGATCGCAAATCGAAAGAATTAATTTTTGTGGGCTATTGTGACAACACGAAGGGTTACAGACTGTATGATCCTGTACTCAGAAAGATTATTATTAGTAGAGATGTTATATTTATTGAAAATCCTTTGAATAATACTAATACTCATGTACAGGAACCCTTACCTGCCAAACAGCTGACAACTGTTCCTCTTAATGTTGAAAGTGATGAGGCGATATCTGTTGATGGTGGTACACCGAGTGAAACGCAAGATGAGACTTTGTCACACACAGAAGCTGACTCGTCTTTTGACAGCTGTGTGATCAACCGATCGAATGATGATACCTATTATCCCAGTTCAGATTATGAAAGTAGTCCCGGTGGCTCTACGAGGAACATCACTTTAAGATCTCATCAAAGACATATCGACTTTATGTGTGTCCAACAGATTTCAGATCCATTGACTGTGGAGGAAGCCTTATCAGGTCCTGATGCTGATCATTGGAAAGCAGCAATGGATGCGGAGTATCAATCTTTATTGGATAACAATACTTGGGAATTGACTACCCTTCCAGAGAATAAGCGACCAATATCAAGCAAATGGGTATTCAAGAGGAAGACAAATGAAAATGGAGAATTAGTTAAGTATAAGGCTCGACTTGTAATTAAAGGCTGTTCGCAAAGGCCTGGATTGGAATACACTGAAGTATTTTCACCGGTGATAAGGTATGCTTCTTTAAGATATCTGTTCGCCCTGGCGGTGAAATTTGACATGGACATTTGTCAGATGGATGCTGTATCAGCATTTCTTCAAGGCGACATAGAGGAGGAGATTTATATGGTACAACCACCATTGTATGAAAATAGTCAACAAGTATGTCGATTGAAGAAATCGCTATATGGATTGAAACAGGCTAGTCGGCAGTGGAATAAGAAGCTTAGTTCTGTACTCAAAGGAATGGGACTATCTCAGAATATTATAGATCCTTGTATTTATTACAAGATTGAGGACAATAATAATATAGTTTTTTTAGCTACATATGTTGACGATTTAATCCTGTTTACAAATAATATAGAATCTAAGAAGTATGTAAAAGAAGAGCTTATGAAACAGTTCAAGATGAAGGATTTGGGCGATATAGAATATTGTCTTGGAATTCGTGTTAAAAGAGACAGGAAGAAAGGAGTCATATATTTAGATCAGAAAAAGTACATAAGAGAAGTATTAAGTAAATATGGTATGTCTGATTGCAAATCTGTCAAGATTCCATTGGATGTTAATGCAAAAAGTAAGGAGAAATTTGAGGAGTCAAATGTATTGACTGGAATACCTTATCAAGAGGTTATTGGTTGCTTGTTATATATATCACAAATCACAAGACCAGATATAAGCTTTGTGGTAAATATGTTGAGTAAATATAATAATAAACCAGAAATTTCTCATTGGTTAGCTGTGAAGAGAGTTATGCGTTATTTGAAAGGTACTGAAGATTATAGATTGACTTATAAACAAAATATTCAGGAAAATATTATGCATGGCTTCTGTGATGCAGACTGGGCAAGTTCAGGAGAAGACCGGCGTTCCTGCACTGGCTATACATTCTTGTTTCAGGGAGGAGCTATCAGCTGGAATTCTAAACGCCAGCCTACTGTAGCATTGTCGACGACCGAGGCAGAGTATATGTCGTTATCTTCTTGTGTTCAAGAGGCGCTATGGCTGAAGCAGCTTCAAGAAACATTTTGGCCTCTATTGAAGAATGAGGCAATGATCATATATAGTGATAATCAAAGTTCTATCAAACTTGCAGGATCTGATGTGTATCATGCCAGGACCAAGCATATAGACGTGAGGCATCATTTTGTGCGGAATAAGATTGTTGAAGGAGCCATTGACGTCCAGTATGTTCAGTCAGATGTGATGGTCGCTGATGCACTTACTAAAGCAACATCGTACTTGAAGCTGGCGTATTGTTCATCCAAAATGGGTTTGATTTGTGTTTAAGGGAGGATGTTGAAATAATAAACTACAAATCAGTTATAGTTTCTAAACGTAATCTAGTTTTGTAAAGTGTCACTTGTGGCGCTCGTGTTGCTTCCTGTCACATTCATTCCTTCTGTCTACTTTTGTACGCTAGCCACTTACCGGTGAATAAATCCGTTCTAAACCTTATCTCTGGAGTTCCTTATTTACAACAATAATAAAGATCTTAAGAGTAAAAAGTATACATGTGACGATCTTAAAGAAACTAAGGGCTATGTTAAGTATATTACTTAAGCTTAAACTAATGAATAGTAAATTTTTCATTAAGAAATTCGTTAACATCATAGTAACCTTTGTTACTTAGAAATTATACTTATAACAGCTTAAGTACAACTGTTTGGCGTTAAAATCTTTACACCAAAGTATATTTTTATGGATATCGTTAGATCCTTTGCCTAATTAATATGAAGTTAGTAAAAGATTAGTAACGAAAAACTTATGCTATCGTTCATAATTGAATTCACGAAAAACATAAGGTAAAATAATTTGTGCGAATCTGAAGTTAAAAATCTAAAACAGTCTAAGTAAACATTGCCTTCTCTCGTAGTACTTAAGTTTTTTAAATTTATTTCCCCTTTAACATATTTTAATTCCGTGAGAAGTGTTTAATTGATTTGTTCATAAACGCCACTTACTATTTTTTGCTGTATCACTCACATGAAGTACCTACATCAAGACGGATTGAGTTTTGGTATAAAATATTCGCACTCAAAACTATATTTCCTGTGTTCGTACAATGAATGAATATTTTCCCACAAATATTTTAACTCATTCATTTGCCTACTTTACTACAAGACTTTTTTTTTGTGTATAACTGAATTATGATTCAAATCTTCGACGAGTAAAATATAAGATAAAATCAAAACAACGCGTGATAAAAAATATTGATTACGAATTATCGAAGTCGGAAACTTGTTTTTCTCAACTTCTCAAGCTAAAGAACTATTATCTAAGTGTTACATTAGAGTTCGTCACTTAAATATTCTTCTATTGATATCAAAAAACGATAATGCTTCGATTCCCGGATTGGAGAAGCAGAATGTTAGCAGTTCTACACATTTCTATAGAACATATTTAATTATCATAGATTAAGAAGAACATGTTTTTAAATAAATTAATTGTATTCAACTGCCTCGTTGGTGTATTGGTAGCATGCGCTGCGTAAGGACCGTGAGGTCCCCGGTTCGAGTCCGGGGTTGGGCAATATTTGTGTGAGTTTTTCTGTAATGAAATTAGTCAGCCCGGAGTAAGGAAGTTGGCGGTTGCACGCCCGTGCCTCGGAAAGCATGTTAAGCCGGTGGTCCTGCGTCCGATCTCCAATCTGTACTGCCTAGGCTATGCTCAATTGTTACAACCAACCAATATGTGTAATGACAGTTATCTGTTCGTGTAGCATAATAAATAAATAAATAAATCGGTCATGTCAGATTGCTGTATCACCGAACTATAAGAGGGACGGAATAGAGAGTGCATTTGTGTTTGCGCGCTCATTTGTGCTCTATAATATGTCATGCGCATTTGGCTCATCTCAATTGGGATCGGTTGCCATGGCCGAAATCGGTCGGACTTATTGTTTTTTATTTTACTCAAAGGACCACGTTATGCAACCGTATCTAGACTACAACTGCCTCTTCTTTATTGAAATAGCTTTTCTATTTTAAAAAATTTAACCTTGAAATCATCATCATCATCATCATCAGCCCATATACGTCCCCACTGCTGGGGCACGGGCCTACCCTAAACTAGGGCGATAAGGCCTTAGTCGACCACGCTGGCCAAGCGCGGGTTGGTCGACTACACAACCTTAGAATTTCTTCTTAGGTGTGCAGGTTTCCTCACGATGTTTTCCTTCACCGTTAAAGCGTCGAATGATGGTACTATCAGCAACGCTGGCGGTCGACCACCTATAAGGTGAAAATCGCTTGGAGCTTACGCGTCTGTCAGAACAAGCCCCGCCCCATTTTGGTCAAGGAGCTAGCAAGAATTTTTGGGTAGATATTTGAAGCACGCTGAAAACTTGTCCTGTACCTCTCCTGTTATATCCCAACACAAAACCGCAGACCTGGCTGAGTAGCGGGGCTAAACCAACCCCCAATTTTGTTTATTTAAAAATATATTTTTATAATCCAAAAAAATATAATTTGTCAGTTCACCTGACAGGTAGAAGTTCCATCGAAATGATTTGTCTTAGTGAGTCTTATTTTTAGTTATAAATAAAAATTTTAAAAATATTCTTGGGGGTTTGCTTTAGCCCCCCTACTTACCAGCCAGGTCTGCAGTTTCGTGCTGGGATATAATAGGAGAGGTACAGGATAAGTTTTCAGCTTGCCTCAAATACCTACCAGAAAATTCTTGCTTGCTCTCCTACTATTGGAACGTTTTTGCTTGGATTTTGATCGATATACCTTTAATATTATAACCCAACACAAAACCGCAGACCTGGCTGAGTAGCGGGGCCAAACCAAACCACCAATTTAGTTTATTTAAAAATATATTTGATAATCCAAAAAAATATAATTTGTCAGCTCACCTGATAGGTAGGAGTTCCATCGAAATGATTTGTCTTAGTGAGTCTTATTTTTTAGTTATAAATAAAAAGATGAAAAATATTTTTGGGGGTTTGCTTTAGCCCCGCTACTCATCAGCCAGGTCTGCAGTTTCGTACTGGGATATAATAGGAGAGGTACAGGATAAGTTTTCAGCTTGCCTCAAATACCTACCAAAAAATTCTTGCTAGCTCTCCTACTATTGGAACGTTTTTGCTTGGATTTTGACAGATTTTCTTCAAGTGCTCTTCTATTGGCCAGTGGGCGGGGCTAATGGCGTTTAAAGAAATCTGTTTGAAAAGTGTACTACCGCCAACATTTCCGGTTGTACATATGAATTTCAAATTAGAAAAACACATTGGTACCTGGCGGGGTTTGAACTGGCGACCTCTCGCATGGCAAGCAACGACCTTAACCACTCCCACAATCACACTCTAACCTTGAAATGTACAAGGAAAATTTTATTTTCACGACAACACCGCCCACCCAGTATCTCTGCTCACACATGTCAATTATAAAAATCATAATATTTAATTGGCACTTGTGATATGACTCATAATTTGTCACGATCACTTATCTCGACAATTACTTAGATTTTGGACAACAACAACTCATGGCATCGTTATTTGGGAGGTTTTTCCCGGACAACTAATGGAAAAGTATTTTGGGAAATCCAAATACTTGTAGCTACATTTATGACGATAGTAGACGGATTTAGGGGGAAAAGTGACGAACAAGAGCTGCGCTAAGTGTTGCTTTAAATACTTAAATTTTTTATAATTTATCATACATACATACATAAAATCACGCCTTTTTCCCAGAGGGGTAGGCAGAGATCACTTCCTGCCATGTGCTACGGTCCTGGCACACCACTTTCGCATCATCCATATTTATAATTTATCGATTACCATTTAGTTAGAAAATTTACCTTATTTAATAGTTCTAGTAGGATTAGATCTCAAACAGATACATTAACCTTTGACTTTATTCTAACAGGTCCTAACCCATTTCTCATTTCATTTTTGTATAATTGGGTTAATGGAGGAATTACTACTAGCGATACTATTACCTTAATTGCACTTTTTTTAATGTTACTAGCTATCTTTATACGTGCAATAAAGTTTATCTAACTTTCTATGACGAACAAAACGAATTCACAAATAACTATTTTAACATAGTCTGTTTAACAGAACATACAATAAAGTTGATTACGTCCATTATGACGAACAGACGTACAGAATATTACGTGACGGTCATACTACGTTACTTACAAGCTGTGACTAAAAGCCGAAATGTCAATGGTATCGCCCACTTGTCCATTTCGCCGAGTTCTCATCATCAAATAATGTCAAGATCATTGTAGGAGTAACGTTTAACATTCATGATCGATGATGATTTTCGTTAGACACTTAGTTTTGATTGAAGCGATGTTATTAAGGCACCGCGTTATTTATCGGTTTCGGATTTGGTTTGGGTGTGCTTTTATGTTTTGGTAAGCGTACATGTTTAAAGATAAACCACAATACTTTTATCCTTTAAGTTAACAGGCTATTTTTAGTAAGTAAACTAACTTTAGTTAAAAACGCTGAAATTTTATCATGGCTACGGCATTATATTACTAATATTTGATTAGCTTTGCATCAATAAAGAACAGGGATGGAGGAGGATAGTACATAATTCAATATTAGACGTATTTCACGTGTACTTTTTAGTATCGATCGTAATAAGAGATAAAAGGGAATACTTCGAAAACAAGCGATATTAACAGTCAAGAATGACACAAGAAAAAAAATGCCATGCAAAGAACATCGGCTATTACTCAATACACATCGGACATTGTCAATGTCCTTCACAGCTAGTTATCAAACACGAAGCAAATTGCCCTCACAGATTTATCTCCACCTGATTACATTTCCCACAATTGAACCTGTGTACCTCTGTCGTACACAATCGGACCCCTTGTATTTTTGACCCCGTCAGACGAAAATTCGTCAAGATCCTATCTCGAGAACATGACATCTGAAATCAAATGACAACTATTGTCTAAACGCCGCCTGTATCACACACGTCAACCACCAATCGAAAACAAACTCTAACTCAACGACTTTAAGTTAAAAGTCGTATGGTACTTTTGGGAAGGTCGCCGGTGTAGTAGCTATTATGCGAGAGAACATACGTTCGGAAATGGTAAAAAAAGGCCGAAATATGATTAATAGGGCGGCGTATGAGGCCCAGGGCAGGCCGTGTGTGATTCCTTCCATTTGACAGATTGTCTCGACTCTCTGACCCGAGCGCCCCGCCGAGACGATGATGATTGGAGCACAGCACTCGATATCGATAATAATATCGATGTAAAAAGATGTCGGCGATTCTTGAGTCTTAAATCGATTTGAATCATGTATGCGACAATATTTTCAATTAATTTCTAAATCCCTTTAATTTTTTTTACTAGACTACATATTTTCAGGCAAAGCTCAAACTACATGTTCATAGATTTTATCAAAATTCAAAGTGTCATTACTGTTACTTTGAAAACAGATCAAATATTTAAGCTGGTTTTCAAGTGACATGCGATTCTATAAAAAAAAGTCAAGTCCCGAAAATGTAAAGCTTCATTAATAGGTTAAGAGCGAGTCCCATCCCCCCCGCAAGACCGGTGACGATGACAAGGCTATTCCAAGCCATTTTTGTAGTCAAAATATTAGTCTTTATGGGTCTACATGCGATACTAGGAATACCAATTACATAGCTACTTAGCTACGTTTATGACGACTAAACGTCGGGCAGTAAGTAGCTATGTAATTGCTACTCCTAATATCGCGTAGACCCATAAAGACTAAATACCTATTTTATGTAATGGAACGCAAAAGTCTAAAATCTTTGTAGTAAGTTAGAAAATAAATACGCATATCAGTCACTGAACATTTCAAAATTCGAATCAGGAATCCTTTATTTTTTTTAAGGCGGTTCATAAAATAGGTTCTATAACACTATCGACTTGTGATCTCCCTCCCATCCCTACGAGAGGTCGAGCGAGATTGCTCTCAGCACGAGACAGTCCCGTGTCGGCGCTCTTCGCGACGCTTTGACATTCCGACTCTACCACAACCAACTACACCCATCAGACCACACCACCACCTAAACACCTACGAAATAAAGCTCAAATTTCAACCAAAAAGCTCAATCAACAACAAACACTCCCGCGCATACGTCACACGCTGATAGACGATCGACCAAGTCAGTGTGAGAGCCGAACGTTTTTTTTTGTCCAATCTCGAATATGCAATATGAAGATATTGAATGATTATTAGTCATATTTTTGAATATGTTTATTTCTTGATGCTTGATCTCGGGGTCACACGAAAGTTCCGTTCGTGTCTTGATTAACACCTCTGTTTACTGTTACTGAAGGATTGGATTGTGGGAAATAGTGACATTGTTATTTTATTCTATTTATTAGGACAACCAATACGACTTAAACTAAAACATCTTATGACTAAAACTATTTGATACTAAACAAACTCTAATATAGGTTGACAAAGAACACAAATTGGAAAATGATGGGTGTGACTGTTGTTTTTTATAAAACAACCAACTTTTAAAAAAAAAATCAGCCCTTGATTTTAAGTCTTTCTTGACCTCGTGGTCCCAACTATGGGCCCAGTATGGAGCATAGTTATTAAATAATTAAATTAGTATTTATGATGTGTCTACGCAAGTTTAGTTTGCCAAAAACAAAATGTTAAACATTTCTGGTTCCTGCGATACAGGTCTGCTGCGTCAGTATAGTCCAGTGGCCGCTGCTTAAATGTGTAATATTGTTAGTCAAGAATGTATTTTCACGAAAATCTAATATTTTAGTTAAGTTAGTTCATAAATCTGTAAATTTATAAAAACTTACTTTTCCTTGAAATATAAATAAATAACAAGGAAAATTTGTTCATGTGTAGTGTTTGCGCACAAATAGAAAAAAATTACAAGCTTTTAAGCCAAAGATATTCCAAATATTTTGTGTGTGTAAACTTATAACTTCATTGTAATAAAACAGCCGTTGATGATAGGCTCTGAAGTAAATAAGCAAGTAATTAAATGAGCCTTATGAAAAAATCAACTATAGGGTAAAGCAAAAAATTATCACAGTGATATTTATTGAGATTATTCATCAACTGTCAACCATAATAACTGATCAAACCATCGAGATCGGAAACGGACCATAATATTTACATAAATGTTTACATTATGTAGATTTGAGAAGTTATTAAGACGTTCAGAATAAATTATTACTTATTGCCTTTTCTTGTTGCATTTCAAAGTGTTTGTTATGTTAAAAATTAAAGTATCCAAAGTCCAGGTCAACCTGGATCTCACTCAGGTCCACATATGAGTTTAAGACACAATAAAATCTAACCATACCACGAGCTGGAAGGACAGTAGGTACACTTCTTTATAACGGCAGTTAAAATATTATATACCTATAATAACTTAATATCTACTTTAAAAGCATCTACTTAAGGACCCATTGCAAGTTCTGAAATAAAATCCTTCAAAGTTGACGATGCATTTCTTTTGAATCTCATTCACAATGCCATTGATGATCCAAATAGATTCACAACAACAAATACGTAATAAATCACTGGTTTCAATTGCCCAGGGACGTATCTGGACTTCCGAAAGTAACGGATAAGGACTCTGATGACACGCCGATTCAATGGGATCATTGTGACATCTCTGAATGCGGCCCTGTCACAGCACCATAATGGAAGAAGGTTCAGTGAGGCATGCCCTTTTTGATCTTTACCTTCAATTACTTGGTGATGGTAACAGTAATGTTTGTTATTAAGTATATTTCCGGGACAATGTCTGCTTGAATTTATCACTTTAATTATAAACCAAAATACCCATAACAGTCGTTGGACTCTAATCTTATCTTAGATACATCATCATCAGCCCATATACGTCCCAACTGTTGGGGCACGGGCCTACCCTAAACTAGGGCGATAAGGCCTTAGTCAACCACTCTGGCCAAGTGCGGGTTGGTTGACTACACAACCTAAGAATTTCTTCGTAGGTAGGTAGGTAAGCGTCGAATAATCGTACATATGAATTTCAAATTTGAAAAACACAGTGGTACGTTGCGGGGTTTGAATTGGCGACCTCTCGCATTGCAAGCAACGGCCTTAACCACTCGGCCATCGACGCTTTTTAGATACATCCTGTCCTTTTAAATCAGTAAGTAAGTTTGTAAGTAAACAAAGAAGTTTTGGTTTGAATGCGCTACATACATAAATGGTGTTACTTTTGCATTCCATATTAGGATTATAAATCTTGCCTCAAAGAAAATTTTCTTATGTAACTGTTGTTTTATTTTAATAAAAAGGCTCTCACGATGACCTCACGCCTTATGGTATACTAACTTTCCGCCTGCGACTCCGTCCGTGTAGAGACGTTTAACGGGTAAAACATTACTTTCTTATAGCGCAGTCGGTTAAAAAGTAGCCTATAACCTTTCCTAGGCTCTGGACTATATCTGTACCAAATTTCATTTAAATCGGTCCAGTACTCTATGCGTGAAAGCGTAACAGACAGACAGACAGACAGAGTTACTTTCGGATTTATAATATTAGTAAGGATTGGCACCTACTTCGTTAAGAAAAGCGGTACGCGTCTGTAAACGGCGTTACACTGCACTTCAGAAACTGTGACAACGCCTCAAACCGGTCGGTTTGATCCGACCATTATACATCAATCTCCTCCACTTATCCAGATGCAAAATACATCGGGAATGTGTCTCACGTTTTGGTTGAAAAGTGCCTAATGAAGTGTACACACTTGATGTGTGACCCACCGGGCTTAATGGTGCGATTGACAGTACAGTGGATCGGTCGCTGTCGACCCGCCGATTGTTTCTGGACTGAGGGTGGGGCCAGGAGAATAGCGATTTGGTGGCAAAGCCTCTTTTGTTAAGTACTAGCTGTGCCAGCGAGTTTGCCAATGTTTCCATTTTTTCTTTGCTCTTATTGGTCGCAGCGTGATGTTTAGTACAAATTCTCGATAAATGGTCTATCCCACACTAATCTAAATTTTCGCCAAATCACCAAACTAGAAAATAAACTCTTCAGCTTTGTAATATAAGTATAGATTACACAAAATCACATACAATATAAAAATTCATCATACGTTTCGATCCCGAAGTAAATATCATCAAAAACAGCACAGTAGTACAATAGTTTAGACACAGAACAAAAACCGTTCATCACAATAATGTTTTTCTCGAGTGGGGAGGGAAACCACGACTCTTGCCTCACGAGACAGGTTTCCTAACCAATGCGCCATTAAGCCACCGGGGTGCACCGGTGGCTCAATAGCGCAATGAATCTGACGAGATGTCGCCCACTCTGAGAAAATAGCGAGTAAGACTTCATGAGTAGTGCCCAGAGCTAACACACAAAAAACTGCGACAACACTATAAATACACTCTACGATGGGAAAAAGTACTATTGTGGACACAGAGTACAGGACCTATAACTTAATTTTACCGCGCCTTAGCGAAAAATCTTGAGAAAAATAGGTAAAAGCTAGAACTACCGACAAATATACTTCGTGGCCACACATGATCGAATAAGAAAGACGTATTTAAATCTCATTGACGTCTTGTTCACAGCCTGAATAGAATAGCGCCTCTTTGAAGGGTGTCGCTGGCATTTCAAGTTCCATTTCTCGAAAACCGCCCAGGGATGTACCTAGGGTGCCTTCAAATGGCCTCTTTATGCCAGAGATCTCTGTAATTATGAAGACCTATGACTTTGGACCCTCGTAAATTGATGATAAGTGGGATAACTAGGCACAAAAGTGCATTTTCAGTAATGTGCCTTGGAAAGTGGCTCACTTAATGAAGTATTAGAAGATGGAAATGCTTTGTATTGAACTGTGAGTGATAAAAAGGTTTTCAGGGTGAGTGCGACAGGCTCAATATGGTCTATTGCCTGGTGCCTGTCGACCTCATATTTGGATCTCACTACCGCTTACCATAAGGTGGAGTGAGGTCATCTTGTTAGCTCATTATAAAAAATAATAAATAATAAAGCTATGAACTTATTGATGGGACAATAAATATCTATTGTATATATGTAGTATCGACGATTATTTAAGATTCTTTTAACATTGAAAATATAAAGTTGTGCCAAAAACTTATGTCTGATATCCGTAACAAGTGTATATGCGACTTAACTTGGAATCCGATCAACGTGTTCCTATGTGATCTTGTGTAATATTTATTTCGTGCAATGAGGAAGAATGTACGATTAATGAATTATTAAAATGTAACCTTCTATATAAACTAGCCAAGAAACTAGAGCTAACTGGTCAATTTACTGGTGATTACACCTAATATTGACACTGTTAATAGAATTTTAAGTATTCATCTTGATATAAACAAACAAATGTATGCTATATCCATTATATTAAGACCACCCACTGCTTTGACAATCTTTTATCAATAAACTTTTAATTAGACCAAATGCAAATTAATCAAGTATCTTTTGCAAAAAGAAAAAAACAAACTTAAATAAGGTCCTTTGATTATATTATTCTTAGAATATTTGGTCTAAGTTAGCCGGCTTGTTCTCATATTAGTCTCAATACCGGATTATGATTTATGCGTCCGATTTGCTTCTAAAAACTGTGACAGCTAATGACCAAATAAGTTGGGCGTCCATCAAAGTAATTTGTCAAATCCAATCACGATGGACAGATATATAATGGACCCAATTTAATTATCATGGGTTCTGTACTACGAACATATACGTCAAAAATATAATACGCTGGAAACGCCGTAAGATATTTACGGCGTTTTAAGCGTTAACAATATTGAATAGAAAATATTGACTATTTTAAAGATCCTTTGGTTTTTTAAATGCGCTGTGTTACTTTTCCTAATTCAAATTCCCCGCAAGTCCGGTAAAGATCACGAGGATACTCCAATCCATCATCATAATATGACATATTATGTCAATTAGGAAAAATAAAATTACACACTCGGAAATGTATTGATTATGATGTATCTAACAGTAAATACACAACCTTTCAATTATTTCACCTTATTACTTTAAAACATAACCTTCTTTCTGGCGTGTCGTGTAAAGCTGACTAGACACCATCGTCTCCCAAATTCCTATACCGACCACTAAAAATTCTCAAAACATAATAACGGTCTGTTAGCAACAACGTCGTTTGTTCTTTTTTAACTATTCCAATTTAAAAACTAATTATATACCCGATGACTAGTCCCTAAGACCAAGGAGCTCACAGTGCCACAAAGAATATAATTTCATCATGTTAGCGAGTGGTGACCAAAAAATGTGATTAATGATCTTCTGTGGTCAGCACAATAGCTTTGACGATCGGAACGGCATTTTGGGACCATGTATAATATGGTGATTTTGTAGGCGAAAAGATACAGGCATAGCCTAGTTTGGGGGCCCCTGTTTGAATATTGTGACACTGTTCTGTTAGCACTGGACCTGTATTTGATTTAATGGTAATTTTAAGGATGTAACATTTGATTTTAGTGCAATAAAGAATTATTATTATTTTTTGGAACTAGGTGTGTATAAGATTGAAGGTAAATTTTTATAACTATAACTCACGATAGATGGCCCCAATTGTTTACACTATGGGAAACTGAAGATTGCCGTAGAGGAAGGCTCAAGAAAAGGCTGATGTCTTGGCCTTCAATAGAGAGCAGTGGAGAAGAGCTTAGCCCCACACTATGATGATATATGTTAAGAAAAAAAAAATAATGCTGTCTAACGATACGGGATAAATAAGGCGACTAATCCCAATGAAATCTGCCAATAGCCCAAGAAATAATATAATTATAGGAAGTACAACGTGAACAAACACCTTTGTACATACATCAACTGTTAAGCCAAATCACCTACCGTATACATATTAAGATCGACATGCATTTCATAATGAAATTCGCCTAATACTTAACACTGAACAACATTATGCAAGAGAATTTTAAGAAATATCTATCCGGAAACCAAAATGTTGACCGACCTAGACATTGGTTGTCACAATCAATCAACAATTGAATTAATATTACATAACATATGTTACTAAGTTAGAGTTATTTTTTTAATAACTTAACTACACTACTACTACTATTGACTGGCTCGGTGGAACAGTGTTACCCTGGCTGGCGGTTCCAAGAGTCGCGGGTTCGATTCCCACTCGGGACAAATGTTTGTGTGATGAACATCGGTGTTTGTTCCGTGTCTGGGTGTGATTATGTATTTAAGTATGTATTTAAAAATATATATGTATGTATATCAGTCTCTGACGCCCATAGTACAAGCTCTGCTTAGTTTGGGGTCGGATGACCGTGTGTAGAAATGTTCCCAGATATTTAATAATCCGCCAAGCAAACAAAATTAATAGATTCGTTACCAAGGATCAGACGTATCAAAGCGCATAACTATAATAGCACCAGCGGAGTCCATGACATGTGGACAGTACCAAAAGATTCAATGCTAGTGATTTAGCCGTGACCTTTATCGATCGTGTTCTATCCGCGGATCGATCGTGACATCTAAATAACCGTTGAGGTCTCCAATCAATGACGGAAGTCACTCCGATGACGGAAAACATGCAATTAAATTTTTTCGGCTCCGTATGTAATGATCATGATTTCGGTCGGCCCAAGTGATCATTATCAGCCATCATTAATAATGACGAATACAAGTTTCGTTGAATACTGTAGATGAATGTGATGACCTTTTAGAGGATTCCTATTTGAAGTGTTAAGAAGAGTTTTTTGGGTTGTCGGCTTAAGAGAGTCAGCGTCACTGAGTAATGAAGAGATCAAATGGTATGTAGAGACAAAAAAACAATTATTTATTTTGGTGATGATTGCTTCATTTGAGTTTCACTTGCTGGACAAGGTTGCGGCTGGCTTTACCTACTTCACCATATATAGATAAGGATTGAAGATTATGTAAAATATCTTTACTAAATTGTAGTTTAAGTAGTATATTGGATGGTTTAGTTGACCATATTGGCTGCAATGCAAGTTATCATTCTATGACCCTAAAAACTGATGCTCGTTATAAATTGAGTGTAAAATAATGCTCTTCAAAATATATTGTATATCTGTTAGAATAAGAATTTACTAATTTTGACTTACTTACCCAAGAAAATAGGTAAAACAATGGTCACAAAGAATGTGAGAAGAATATAGGCGACAACGATTCGAACATCCAACACATATCTTTGGAATAAGATGGCTCTTTCATAATATGAGTAGGTATACATCAGCTGGCGACAAAAACTCTCTTAAAAGGGGTGACCGACATTTTTTCCGGTTTCTTTACACTAAAAGCATTAATTAAACTCCAATGACGTGTAAGAATGACGGACAGAAGGACGGACAGACGGCTGCGTTTGTTATAATTATCGCCAATCGGACTCTATCATCTGTGCAGTGTCATACACGACGATTTTAAAGCTGTTTGATTAAACACATAGTTGCAAGAGTTTTAAAACATTAATAGTGTGTCATAGTTTATCGGTATTTTAAGGATAAATAAATGTAATGAAGTAATTGCTTTGGGTACCGTGTGTACATTTCGCTTTTAAAAAGAAAATTTATCTACGGCTACGTAATTAGTAGAAAGTACTTTTAATGAAATGTAGGGATAAAAAATATATATTTTTCTGACTAATAAAGATTTAAAACTTACTTATTACTTTTTCTAAAAGTTAAAAAGCTCTGTATTTGTGTGTGATTACACCAACACCTTATTCTTTACAGACTAAAATATTAAAGGTAACCTATTACTTTTTAAACATTAAAATTTGCATATTACGTTAAAATATTTAAACATATGTACATCAGTCTGACGAGAGAAATGTTGGCGGCGGCTGTCATACTTCTGATAAGTTTTTTTTGTACGAAGATACCTATTTGTATAGAGATAATGTATATTAGTTTATGCAAATTTTTAAATAAACGATGCACCTGTGCATATGTAGGTAACACCTAAAATACAGTTTATATAACACAAATTGGTCATGCTTGTCTAGACCGAATGCTCATATCAAAAGGTCACGACAATACAAGATGCGGGAATATAAAAAATAAATGTATGATCTAATAGCTATTATTAAGTATAATGGGCATGATTTCATTACTGAACCGATAGGCGATCTACAATGTCATTTATGCACTTGTTGTTTTATTTTAAATCAAAGATTTTTTTAAATATCGCAGTATGTAATATGAACACATTGGTAAAACTGAGCCTTACTTTTTTTTCCTAATTGACATACGATGATGTCTTGGAGTAGCCTCGTTGTCGGACTTGCGATTGCGATTTGTTTTAAAACTCTATATAACATTTGGTATTGCTCTTGTCTTTATTGTCTTACAAAACGTTGTGGGTTCGATTCTCACTCGTGTCAAATATTTATTTGATGACCACATACATTTGGGCGAGTTATTTATGTGTATTTGAGTACACCACTGTAGTTTCTGATATCTGTAATGCGATGTTATGTAATATTTATGTACCAAAAAAATATTCTTACGAATAATCTTAACAATTGATCCAATAAGACCATCTAAAAAGTAAACTACATCAAATAGCATAGACAGCTAAGATTGCCTTGTGTACCTTTAAGATCTTTGTTTATGTAACTAAATATTTGTCGTGATCGCTCGCGACCATGATTGGTGTAACCCAGTCGAAACCTCGGGCAGTAAGAAGCTATGTATTTGCTACTCCTAATATCGCATGTAGTGATTGCGTGAATAAAGATTAACATTTAGTGTAATGGAACGCGAAAGTCTAAAATCTTACGTTTGTTTATGTAAAGTGCAATAAAAGATTCGATTTGATTAGACAAACTTCCCGACTCCGGATTTGTCACACGCCACAAAGTTCAAATCACATGTTGCTCTACGCAGGCAACCGTGAGACGGCGGCCATTTTTTGTCACACAGATAAGATCGGCGCGGGCGCACCACAATAGCCTGGTAATTGACAAACCATGACTCGATAAAGCCAAGGTCTGTACCCCACTTGTCTCCCATGGCTCGGCTATGGTGTGTGTAATTGGAAATTTCTTTGATGACATGTGTGGCGGCGAAACAAGCGATGCTTTTTTTGGTTGCGTTATTAAGCTCGTTTGCAGGGATAGTCAATTATCGGGGATTACCTACGAACTATTTCGATTTATGATTGTAATTGGCTGGTTATTGCTTTTTTTCACATTTCGACGTCCATGATAACCTCACTCCATTTGATGGTAAGCGGTCAGAAGGTCCACTTAAGAGGTCGATATGCACAATATAACCTATTAGGCTAGTCGCCTTAACTCTAAAGCTCTCCCGCCCTGCCTAAGAAACCCAAGAATAGATTATACATAAACTTCTGTGTAAGCAATTAATTAGTTTTTTTATCTACATTGTAATAATCTAATAAAATCCATCGATACGTTTAGTGTTAACTCATAGGTTCTGACTATAGTAATGCGTCATAAAAAAGGTTGGTTTGAAAAATTTTATCAAAAAAGATAGATATTGTCAATAAAGTAGATTACTTACAAATGTCATCGTCGTTGTGTTAATTATGAGCTATTTGACAGGTAATAACAAAAAGGCGTGTGGCACTTGGGGACTGCCGCGGTATAGCTATTGCATAGCATCGTCCGATTTCGGATCAGCTCGTCTCGATTCGTGCGAGTTTCGTAGAGTCGTACAATACGTCTAACCGCACGCACACAAACATCGTGCCGAAGGTTACCGAACTGAAACGACGTTAGACGATTGTGAGGTTTTTTTCGTTACGGAATTTCTTGGTTCGGTCGCCGCGCTCAAAGCCCGCGATAAAAGTTATGCAATAGCTAAAAAAAAAGATAAATTTAACAATTTAGAGATAAACAATACGATTTTTATATAGTAATGTTTTGTTTTAAAACTACAACAAAGTGTGTAACAACTTCGACAATTCAAATCCCAATTACGCACCAAAAGATCTCACCATTTAAACATTTAAAAGGAATCAATGTTCTTATCAGATAGTGGCTCGTATTATCGGCAAAAAGGCATAATGAAAACAATCAAGAGAAGGATGCAACGCTCTGCAGACCTTGACTCGCGGGTCGAGTGATGTCACTTAACAGGAAGCGGTCACGACTGTACTCCGTATGGGTGGTACAGTCGGATATCATTTAAATTAGTAATCATTAAGATAAAGAACTTTCTGTTGTTTTTTTTTGCTTCGGTGAGTTGAAGGAGATTATGGCGGGAGAGAAAAAGGCAAAGGCAGGCCGGCTAACTACGAGTAGGTAGGTACTAGTTGTGTTTCGTGGAATAAATATTAACAATTCGATGAATTTTATTACTTTGTAATAAGTACTGCGTAACTTATTCACCTTCCAAATCCAATGTCTATGTTAATCAATACATAGTATAAAACAAAGTCGCTTTCGCTGTACCTAACATTTATTATTACAAAACAAGATATTTACTAACCAACATTGATCTTGATAAAGCGGGTTACTCCTAACACAAGTTTTATACTTAACAGGAGAACCCATTCCACCATGTAATATTTACTTGTTATTAATAAAGACATTTTTGATTTGATTTTTTTTTTTTGATTTGATTCCTAATCCAATATCTATGTTAATGCTCAATAAAATATAAATGCTGTTTGTCGCTTTCATGCCTAAACCATTTATCCTATTTAAATGAAACGTATTGTACAGTTAGTCAAAAGTCTGCAAAAGAATTATACACTTTTAGCCGATTGATCTACACGGGAGTAATGTTTACGCAATAAATGACTCCAAGACCGTCGCGGGCGGAGAGCTAGTGAATAACGAATTACCTATATATTTTGTTTATCATACCAACTCTATTATAGTTCCTTTCATTTCATAACGTATATAAATAGTATTAAGAAAAATAAAAAATATATCCCACTGTACTATGCAAAACAACTATATGACACAGTTTTATTGCTAAGCTTCCTCGCAACTAATTTATGTTTGCACGATTATTTTTCCGGGCCGGTGCATCGACGCATCCAGTGCCCACATCACTATTGCAAGATCACGATTGTGGCTATAATTCAGTACAACTGTCACTGGGCACAGCTCTGATTATATTGCTTCTTAGAGTCGTGACCTGACGTCATTGGGTAGGGATGTTCGTCCATAACATCGGCTGTAAAATATCGATTAACTTAATTAGCTGTTGTGAGATTTAATTGGTGTTCGGATTTCGGTGAGGGTAATTCTGAGGAGGATTGTTTTTTGTAATGATGGCACTTAATCAAATGTACGTTGGTTACAGTATACGTTATGTTTTATAATCATTATTACTTTTTAAGCACTCATAGTTATCTTAGCTTAGTTTTTACAGAATTGTTATACAGTAGAATTCCAATTATCCAAACTCCGACTATCCGAATCGCCGATTATCCGAATCACTTTCAGAAAACAAAAGTCTAAGTGCGCTATTATTCTTCCCCCCGCGAAGCCAGTGTTTGCGCGTTCGCTCACTATTGTCCTTCTCTCGTTTTTTTTATATTTTAAACATGTGAAAATATCATGTTTCTTACATTAAATAAAAAAAAAAATAGTGCAACATCAAAACGTAACTTTTTTTCTCCCCAATTGCAATTTTTTAAAAAAAACTCGCATTTTCCGAATATTTGATTATCCGAATGGGTCCAGGTCCCCATTAATTCGGATAATTGGAGTTCTACTGTACCTAAATCAAAGTATATGTCATAAATATAAAAATAAGGAACACCATCATCATCAAGAAGCCCCTATCAAATTCAGAAAAGGATCTTTTATTGAAATTATTAGGTTACATAGCTAAAATTACTTTACTGTCACTATATACCGCTTTGCGATTTAGGTTATTTACACAAATTATGCAGTTTTTTACATTTAAAGCTAATAATGCTTTGGGGACCAATGGCGTCTCTGGCGACACTGTTGCTGTAGCCTTGTATTATTTCCATCGATATAGGTCAACATCGACCCTGGTGCACCACTCATTCACTACCGGCATATGGACGTGTCGCCAATTACCTTCCACGGCGTATTGACTCAGCCGAAACCGAGCTCTCATCATTTACATAATAACACCTTGTGCGCTGGAGTGTGGTGCAAGTTATAAGATTGTTATCTAACCAGTTAGATGTACGTGTAAGTACCTAAATGAGGTACCGAGTTTGAATTCCAGAATTTTAGTTTTTCTGTATATTCTATCTATATTTTTCCAATCATAATTTTCATTGTTAAATAGCTCAATTCATACCTATTTAAGTTGTGGTCTAGTTAAACTCCTTAAGCGATATACGGCCACACTTTCTAGGTGTAGAATTTAGATATAATGATTGATGATGAGTTAGATAATATAATACCTACGTAAAGTTACTATTTGATTATATTTATCCTTTGATAAATAAAACTTTTTTATATCGACTCAATGTGATCAGATATCAGAAGTAGCAGTAGTACCTATACTTTAAGATATAAAGAACTCCTCAAACAAATACCGATGCATAAGGCAAAAATATTCTTCCTCATTGGGATTCGAAACTACGACTCTTACCGAAAAGTTAGATGCTCTACCAAACGCGCTATCGACCCAGTAACAACTCTATAATCTCATCACTTGGACCACAACCTTGAAATTCTAATTTCGAACGTAGTTTCCCTTTAAAGTGTTCACCGAAAATATTCGGCGTTGCCGTAGATTCGTGATCGGATAACGACCACAGCATTGTTCTGTTTCCTATGTCATTATCGTCATTTTCGCTACGTGTACTTTGTTTGATTGATTATTGTTTAGATCCCGAATAAAGTGCTGGCACGACTCGACTGATCCAAAATGGATTTCCTTATTACTGATTGAAAATATTTCGTGCGAAACAACGACTGTCGTTTTATCGGATTTAGCAATTGGTGCTAAATGTAAAGTGGAATTCATTTAGTGCCCTTGGATTGTGTGGAATATAATTATTTTTAAGAGCTTAGCAATTCATTTATTAAGGCAGTCAGATAGATTGCCCATTCTCGTAGATGACTGTGAAAAGAAAAATAAATAAAAGCCTAATTCAAGTTTGACAGATATTAAAATTAAATTGTTATTTGAGAAAGTATAATCTCTCGTGTCTTCCAAAGAACAATTGTAACACATTTTGTACACTCAATAGTTTATTCTTTTACAAGATAGATTCTCAATATTCAATTAGGTTCTTTTTGTTTGACTGGCTCGGTGGAACAGTGGTTAGTGACCCTGGCTGGCGGTTCCAAGAGTCGTGGGTTCGATTCCCACACGGGACAAATATTTGTGTGATGAACATCGGTGTTTGTTCCGTGTCTGGGTGTGATTATGTATTTAAGTATGTATTTAAAAATATATATGTATGTATATCAGTCTCTGACGCCCATAGTATAAGCTTTGCTTAGTTTGGGGTCAGATGACCGTGTGTGGAAATGTCCCAGATATTTATTTATTATTTACTAGCGGCCGCCCGCGACTTTGTCCGCGTATTAATGGGTTTAAGTAGCAAGGATGTATTAAAATAGCCTATGGCTTGTAATATTTGTTATTTATTAGTGAAAGTTCCGTCAACGTTCTCCCATAGTACGTCCCCCCCCCCCCCCTAATAACTTCCATGGGCGTCGAATTAAAAAAAAAAAGCGCTGGTGTCTTTTCAGTGTGTCAGCTACCTCCATACCAAGTTTTATAAAAATCTATAAACACGTAAAAGTTCTCCCATACTAACGGGGCTGAATTAAAAAAAAAAAAAGCGCTGGTGTCTCTCCGGAGTGCCAGCTACCTCCATACCAAGTTTTATAAAAATCGACAAACACGTAAAAATTCTCCCATACTAATTTTCAATCCTCCCCCCCAATGAACGCCACGGGGCTTGAATTAAAAAAAAAATAGCGCTGGTGTCTCCGGAGTGTCAGCTACCTCCATACCAAGTTTTTTATAAAAATCGAAAAACACGTAAAAATTCTCCCATACTAATTTTCACCCCCCCAATAAACCACATGGGGGTTGAATTTAAAAAAAAAATAGCCTATAATATGTTATTCCAGAGTGCCAGCTACCATCATACCAAATTTCATGAAAATCGGTTCAGTCGTTTGAGCGTGAAAGAGTAACAAACATACATCCACACATCCATACATCCATACATCCATACATCCATACGTACAAACTTTCACCTTTATAATATTAGTAAGGATTCACTTTGAGACGTATATTTTTTAACTAGTGACCTGCCCTCGCTACATCATAACAACTAACTGCACGCCGAATTTCAGCCTGTTCTGACCAGTGTTTCTTTTTTTATAATGAGCTAACAAGATGACCTCACTCCACCTGATGGTAAGCGGTAGTGAGATCCAAATATGAGGGCGACAGGCACAATAGACCATATTGAGCCTGTCGCACCCACCCTGAAAGCCGTTTGAGCTGTGCGTTGATAGATCACTTCGTCAGTCAGTCATCTTTGAGTTATACACATATATTAAGATTTATTTATTCAAACATATCAAATTAAAATATTCAATGTGTGTGGCATGTAATAATTCTTGGTTGAACGCGGACAACACGATCTAACGCCTTATTTGATTCTAGGACAACTCACACGGTCAATACATTCAATTATAACCCGTTTGCTATCATAGTTATATTAAGAGTGTAAATACAAGTACACCACTTATCTTTATGAAGCCGGTCTAAGCAATTACTTAAATGGTTATACAGCGGCGACAACATTCATGCAAATGTATTCATGTTTAATTAATATTACAATTCCAATGATATCTAGCGCTGATCTACAATCATTAACGTCTAGAATAATGACAGTATTTTAATTTATTTGCAATATCGTGTAGAGTTTATTTTTGCTCTTTCGATTTAATGATCTTTAGGATCCGTCCTCATGAATAAATAAGGCGTCCGAGCGATTTCAGCCATGGCGGCCGGTCTCAATTGAGATCAGCCAAGTGCGCAGGACATATTATAGTGCACAAGTGTGCGCGCAAACACAAGTGCACTCTCTATTCCCTTACTCTCATAATTTGGTGAGACGGCAATCCGACATGACCGATGAGATCGGGCGCAGGACCACCGGCTTAACGTGCTTTCCGAGGCACGAGCGTCAACTTCCTAACGCCGGGCTGAGTAAATTCATTACAGAAGAACTCACACAAATTTTTCCCGACCCCGGAATTGAACCTCGGACCTCTCGGTCCTAACGCAGCGCTTGCTACTAATAGACCAACGAGGCAGTTGAATAAATAAATAAACAGAATAATAATATGTATCTAACTAACAATTGCAGGGACTAACACACTTGTTCTGTTTACTAGTAACTTAAGGATTTGTGTTACGGATATCAGAACCTATAAAGTTATAATTTTATGTTGTGTAGACAGGTGTATTTTATAAGGAAAATTAATGCGGGCCATTCCAATGTCATCATGGTTGACATAATGTAAAAACCTATTTCTTGGGTAAATGTAATGTGATTTTATAAGAACGAATATAAATAATGCATTTTCCTACTATAAGAGAAACTACGTACATATTTTCCGGGGTTTCACTGAGAACAAGTATAATAGTTAGTTTCATTTTTAGTTAACATTAAAATTAGAGCATTCTGAAAACATTGTGTTAAGACAAAAAAATAAAATCGAAACTAATATTTACGAGCCGAGTAAATCTATGTATTGGTTGTAATTCACTGTATTTTAGGCACCTGAAAACAATTCAGACCTGTAGGGCTACCATGAGTTTAAAACTTACGCACTCGATATCGCCTACGTAAATATGTCTATGAAAAACTTGTACAGCGCCGCTGGTGGTTACGCGAAGAACTAAAATCGGCCGTATGAAAAAAACAACTCGATAGGTTTTTAACGTACGTAAGTTTTCGATAGCCAATTCATGGTAGGCCCTCTCGAAACATGTATCATGTAATTTGAAGTACAAAATTTAGTGGTCCACTACTACCAATATTGCAATGAGTTCAAACAGAAAATCCATAGGCAAACAGATGCACAATCAGTGACAAATTGCCGGTGGCAAGTTAGAGCATTAAGAAATGCAAGTGTTTGCGCAAATGCAACAGTCCCAGTTATTTCCGTACTAATATTATAGAGGTATCAAAAATGCAAAGTATGTTTGTCCCGCTTTTAAAGCTACTAAACCTATTTAAATTATATTTTTGATTTGATGGATCAAGCCATGTCAGAGGCCTACGGGCGGTTTTAAAAACTCAGACACCAGGTTGTTCATCAACCATACGATAAGAAGAAGAAGAAGATTTGATGGATGGTAGTAAGCGTAGGTACCGATGGTCAGTGGATAAAGAAGAATTAGAAAAGAAGAGAGGAGGCCGCTTTTTAGTAACTACGTTCTAAGCAAGTAATGTTTTTACTAACTCGCATAAAAATTTAAGAAACACAAAATATATAGCGACTTTGTAGTCACTATCGATCGATCTATTATTTAGTTTTACTTATCCACAGTAGTGATGTGTTCACAAAAATTCAAATGTTTCCAATACGTCTGGCAACTAAAGAAATACAGTAGAATTATGTACAAACAGGTTGCTACTTAGATAAATATGTGTAAAGTGACGAATCTGCCTCTATCATGACACACAGCCACTGTCACATATATATAGTCAGGCCAATGATTGCGATTCAAATGGCTCAAATACGTCAAAGAAAAAAATACAGTAGAATTATGTCAGACAGGTCGCTACTTAGATATAATGTGACGAATCTGCCTCTATCATTACACACGACCACTGTCACATATCTATAGTCAAGCCAATGGTGTTGGCACATGATTGCGGTCACGCATCGTGACCAGCAACCATAATTACACATACGAGGTATACAATTACTGGCTTCTTCATAGAGATGTGTATGTGAACACGAATTGGATGTATAAACAGCTATGTTTAGTCACTAAACCTGTTGCGTGTTGTTTTGCCAGGTTTAAGAATTTAAGATCAATTAAATGCCTAGTAAGGCGTCTTAATTTGATTGTCCTTTCCACTATTCTGACGTACATGAGTAGCCAAATTCTTTGGTCATATTAACATAATATGGTAATAATATTTTGACCATAGGTGTGTTCTAACATAGACTTCGTTCTATCGCGACCTAAACGAAAACTAAAATGTCAACTTTATGTTTTGCCAGCCCATTTCTCTATTTTTTAGTATGAGTGCACTATAGGAGGTATCATTTAAAAACGACCCTACACTGATTTCATTAATAAATTTAAGATTTTTCAGTGTTTATAATTTCGTAGATTACATACATATTTAAACTGTCACCCCTTAAGTATCGCAAGAGTCATGTATTAATCATATTTGCCACATAATCGCAAGACGGTCACGCTCCGCGACACATTATGTACAGGGTTGTCAATAAAACGTTACATAGGTATAGGTACATAAAACATTTTATGAATAGGAAGATTTTTTATGATAAAACATATGATTTTACATTTTGCCTATCAATGCAGAGTGAATATTTTTTACTAAATTGTAATCTAATTCGAAAATGATTATACATTTCCGTATACTTATTTATTAATTTCTGAGTACTGAAAAACATGTCTGGTTATCTTTACAACTATTCAATCCTACTTACCATTCAATAAGGCACGCACCATCTATTTTTATTTTGGGATTAGCATTAATAAAACCTGGACAAAGCCTGTGATAAGTCATAGTAAAAAAAAATATATATCTAACATTTTTATTGTATTGTATCTCAACAGGCAGCATGTCAAAGTTTTTTAGCTCAAGCAAAGGAAGGAAGAAAGGAAGTGGTTTGCCAGCGCCAAGTGTAATATTTCACGAACCCCTTGGTGCCACTTTTGATCTTTCTATAACTAAGTCAAATATAGAATTAGAACTAGAACTTGGCTCTCATTTAGATCTCCATTCTTTTAACTATGATGCCTACAGCGCGCATAATTTTTACAACGTACTTGGCTCTCCTCTGCCTACTGCTAAGACACGGGCCTACCCTAAACTAGGGCGATGAGGCCTTAGTTAACAACGCTGGCCAAGTGCGGGTTGTTTGACTCACATACAAAACTTAAGATTTCTTCGTAGATGTGCAGGTTTCCTCGCGATGTTTTCCTTCACCGTTAAAGCGTCGAAGAATCGCACATAAATAGGAGGCTTTTATAATTAAAAAACACAGTGGTTCGTGACGGGGTTGAACTGGCGACCTCTCGCATGGCAAGCACACCTATGAATTTCAAAATTTGAAAAACACAGTGGTAGGCGACGGGTTTGACAGGCGACCTCTTGCATGGCACGCGACGACCTGAACCACTCAGTCTCCTTTTTACATTGGTGTCTTTGTTGATACATTCTTCGCCCTAACTCTTTCAACTCTTAATACAAGACCCTAATGAGTTCCACTGTCGCTTCTGTCCCAAATGCAAGCCCTGGTTATGTGCTAGTGACGAAACGTTCGCCATTCTTCATGTGTAACGCTGGACAGTCGCGGTCGTTAAATCTTGCCGCTCTGTTACCTTGTCCGTCGTAGTATTGTGTAGCGGCTTTTATAACTGGACTGTGAATGGGGCACATTCGTATCTGTCTCTGTTGGCTACACGGTAGGATAGTTTACACGGCGTGAGATGACGAAACTTATTTTTAATTTTTCTTTGATCGGTTGATTTTTATGTGAATTTCTATAGCTCTTTCAGGAAAATCGGGTTTGATGTATTCAGATAAGGACTCCTAGCTTAAGTGAAAGTACATGTGCAATTACATAAAACAAATGATATTTTTTTTTATAAGACGTAGGACAATCTATATTACTTTTCGACAAATGACAATCGCAGAACCTGAACTGCCAGCTAAAGACATGAAGTTTAAAAAGAGAACTTTAAAAAAAAAGACGATCGCAATATTTTTCAGGTCTGGTTGGAAACGATGAGTTTGAAAAAAGAATTATGGGGAAAGACGATTGGAAATTCGGTCTTATTTTTTTTAACTTTCGAAAGGGTATGCCGATATTCTTTTTTAAAAAAAGAAGTCCGCTTTTATTTTTTGTTAATTGATAATCACCTGAATACCGGATTGGTGTCGTATCGCAAAAAATATGTTTTCACGCTACGATATCGATACAGTTCTCCATAAAAATGTTTTGAGCCTTAAAATCGGCGGTCAAATCTTGCCGCTCCGTTTGCCTTGTCTATCTTCTCGTAGTATTATTGCGTAGCGGCTTTTTTAACTGGACTGGGAATAAAACACTTTCGTATCTGTCTCTCTGTTTTTATTTACACGGTGGGTGCACAGCGGAAAAAATAAAAAATAAAGAAAAATGGGTATACACTCATACGGCTCCGACAAGAAAGACATTAGCCAATAGAGATGAGCGAATTATTACTTTTGAACAGTACTATATTATTTTCTGTTGCCAATAACTAATGAATAAATAAATAAGTCGTACAACCGATTTCAAATAGAATATCTTCATAGGTGTGCAATTTAACTTACGATGTTTTCCTTAACCGTTAAAGTGTCCATATTAATTTCAAATGAACACAGTGCTACGTAGCGGGGTTTGAACTGGCGACCTCTTGCATGGCAAGCAACGACTTTAACCACGTGGCCAACGACACTTTTAAATGTAAGCTTTATATAAATAATAAAATAAACATAATTATAACATATTACACAACATCACATACATTGATCTGATCCCGTGGTAAGTAGCTTAAGTACTTGTGTTACGGAAATCAGAATCAACAGTGGATACACAAATAAACTTAAGTAAATTTAATAATACACCCAGACACGGAACAAACACCGATGTTCGTCACACTAATATTTGTCCCGAGTCACACTAATATTTGTCCCGAGTGGGAATCGAACCCACGACTCTTGGAACCGTAGGTTATGAACCTGAGTCACTAGCCACTGTTCCACCGAGCCAGTCAATATATGCCTGGAATATATTTATTACTCCAAATACGTATGGTGTAAAGGCACCATGGTAATTAAAGTCCTATAGATTGGTTTCGTTTCTCTACGACCCCTCGCTCGCATCGATAACAAATTAGATCTTACGAACATTCGCGTACGAGCAACAGAAGTAGAAGTGGAGCGACACCAGGTGGGAGACATTTTGTCGACCGGTTGCTGTTACCACCATACAGTTGTGTAAAACCCGCCAAGTGACTCTGACCTCTTCCGGTCAGGTCGCGTTCCAGGATCAGCACTGTACGAACCGGAGCCAGAGGGGACCATTGTTGCGGCAAGCGCCGGACCAGTGGAGTCTTAGCGGCGGTATTGTGCGGGCGGAGCGGGTCAGCCCGCCGGCCATGGAGACCCGTAGAAACGGGGGCCCTTCCGTCCGGCGGACTGGCCAACTCCGACCCGCACAGCTCAATACCAATGCGAGACTCCACGCCTTGTCTCGTTGTTGCCGCAGCAGTGGTGTCCTTTTTCACGGCTTTCAGGGTGAGTGCGACAGGCTCAATATGGTATATTGTGCCTGTCGACCTCATATTTGGATCTCACTACCGCTTACCATCAGGTGGTGTGAGGTCATCTTGTTAGCCTTTTATAAAAAAAAAAAAAAAACTATTGACTGCTATGTCTAAAGAAATAAGATTTGTTAACTGTCAAAAGAGTATGTATGTAATTTTGTTGACCGTACCACACTTGTAGGTGAGGCTTATACAATATACAGCCTGATTAAATAGTATACTGGAAACCGATTTTGATTATTTTTGGATCTATTAATTACTTTTAAAACGTAAACTCTACACCTTCATTTTTATACATATTATTAGCAAAAATAAACTTTTGTTCAGTAGATATGTTAACAGAAACATTATCCAGGCAAAATTATTGACTGAAGTCAATAATTTATATCTTCGTTACGTTACGTAACGTTATTATATATCAGCATTTTAAATTTATTTCTTACGGTATAAAAAAACCTTTTTCATGATTCTTGACTCAAATTGCATTTTCTAGTTTTTTGAATAAACATTTTCTTTTATGAAAAACGCTGATAATTTCTCAGCATAACTTTCCTCTAACAATAGAATCTCACACGTTACAAATGCACGAATATTATTTTAATTCCCACTAATACCATGCCTTATGAGTATCAATTCTGGGCTATTCGAATATATACAGGTGTATATTCGAATAGCCCAGTGGCGCGAGAGCTGCCTTTATTTCTTTTCAATGTGTCATTACTAGAGAAATTGGGGCTATGTTTGGATTAATGAGTTGTTACAACAACAGACATTCCATGTTGTGTCAAGTTGTTTGTGGACATGAAACAGATTTAATGTCTTTCGACACAAATTGAAAGTAAATAGTTTACAAAACGTAAATATTTTTTGACTAATTACGTGGGTCGCAACCGAAGGATTAAAAAAAAGCAAATTAAAATACAATAAATTTAATTAAGACTAAAATTACAATTTACTTTACGACTAAAAGAATGACAATGTTCGAAGTGTGAATCAATTATGAGATCAATTGGTATTTCCGATCGAACGAAACCTCCGTTGTCGTCATACCGTGTTGCGAATTCATGAGGGTTATACCACTAAATACAGTACAACTAAAGTTATTCGAAGAAAAATAAACATACAACAATTTACTTGCTTAAACTTGCGATGACAAAGGTCATTGACCTTACTTATTATCTTTAGCGCAACATAAATTGATATCAATCTGTTGAATAAGAACATCAGCGCAATTAAATCATATGGAAGTGCCAAATTAATACCGAGTAATGAAATTGGAAAGCTCCCATTCAATATATTACTACATTAGTATGCTAATGTTAAGAACTTCGTCTAGGGTTGTCGAGTTTAAGAAATAAAAAAAAAATAGTTTTTGTTAGCTATCATGAAACCAAATCCAAACTGATGAGGTATACATACTATACCTACCGTAATAGTTAGATCATGTCTATGAAACTGATATCAGAAGGAAAAATTATAAAAGTCGACATGCAACATACAATTTTTCCACATACAACCTACATTAGTACAAATGTGCTAAAACTAATACTCATCACACATTCATTTTAACCAAGTGCGGATCGGATCCACGACTCCTATCGCTGTTTTAAAAGAATCGAAGATCTGTCAACCCTACGGCCGTCTGCCGTGTGAATAGTCACTAATTGTCAAAGACACCGTCAGAAGAGGCGCCGCAAAATGGACTCGCCCGGTCGCCTCGGGCACGGGCGAGCTCATTTCTTAATCATAAATTAATAATGAACCGGCTAGACGATTAACCAGCAATAGGAGTAGGTGCACGGTTGCTGTTAGTGTCAATTTTTAGGAAATTAGATTTTGATTGTTGTCGTAAAAGCACGAATAGTCATGCTACTCTAAAGGTTCCTTTGATAACTTGGCTGATTGAACTTACCTATACTTTGATTAGTAGTAAAAGTAGTAGGTATAAAATTAGTTATTTTACTCCGAAACACACATAGCACAGGTTTTAATATACCTACTCAAATGCGCATTTCTAGCACTAGTACTGTTCCTTCTAACAACATTGCAGAGCTCCCGTTTTTTTCTTAATTTAATGTTGTACGACTATCACACATTATAGCGATAATTGATCGATTTGCCACATGTAGCGTTAAGCGATGTATTCAAGTTTGTGAAACAATTGACACAAAAACAAATGCGCATCGGAATAAGCTTAACGCTCTTTACATAACCTTCACCGGCCATACCACCCATACCACGTCGTCTTGCAGCTTTGTCCGATATCAATAACGTATTATACATTATAGAGTCGTTAATTGATCGACCGTGGTGACATTTCACGGCGGTCACTTCACACGGGCGGCGCCTTTGATCCCCGCGCCATCTTGGCACCGCACCTTGTCAAAGGATACCGCCACAATTTAATTCGTACGTATAAATATGCGACAGTTGCCTAGTTTCTGGGTACACAGTGACCGTTTGTTAATTTTTAACAGCGGCATCCACCTTTAAGGTTAATTAGAGTCCAATAAAATTAAATGCAATCACATGTTAGTTCATTAAAGTTGATAGGAGTTTTATTTAACTCCGGGGCACTTGACAGTCCGTTTATGGATAGGTATTTGTTAGAAACTCCCACTTTACATACTATATTGCCTTGCATTACTGGTCTTTTGATGCATCAAGTATTATGTCTAGTTAACCGCAAACAATAACTTAACATGAACAATTAAGAAGATATAAAAATACATCTTTATGACATCATTTAAAAGTACTGTCCATAATCAAAGAACCAGAATACTATGAAAAGTACAAAAGTAAAACGTACCCCGAACGGAAGAAACTACTAAACCGACGCGTTGAGATATTACATACGTCAAAGTGGCTATTAGCCACTATTTTCTTTTCTATGATGAGGGTAATTTTTAAGCAAACGATATGCTTTACATAATTTAACAGAAGAGTTAAAAAGTGCCCCACTTTACTAGTAATTGTATCATTTCATTATGAACAAAGAAGTGCAGTAAATAACCCTTAAAAGGGTATGGTGACAGAATATTTTTTATTTCATTCCCGTTCATTAAACTAGTACATGTACAGATAGGTCATTTAATCATACAAATAAAGTTTTACACACTGTTTGACATGCAGTTAGTGACATACATAATGCTTTCTATAATAATAAGCTTTGTTTTGTTCTAAGGCAATAAAATGTGTCCTCAATCCCAGCACAAATTTACGGCGTAGTCCAACATTCGAAATCATGCACAAGATAAGCAGTTATAAAACTGTCTCTCTACAAAACCAACAGTGGCTATAAACTGCGACATTTACGTGCCGCTCCAGATGACGGATGCACCCGAAATTAATTGCTCTGAGCATCGCTCTCACAGTTCAACCGGTTTCGCAAAACGCAATCACGACAAGTTTCGCAAACTCAAAGACTAAAAATCACGACATCACTAATAATAACGCGGTGAAATATTCGGACGTCAAAGACCCGATAAATGGGTGGCCAGTGTATGCTGATCTACCCCTAGTAAGAAGATTTTAGAGATCCATAAGACCCTGGTATATTTTAATGATTGGTCGATAATATACCTAGTATTTTTTTTTCGAGTAAGATTTTAGACTTTCGCGTTCCATTACACTAAATATTAGTCTTTATGGGTCTACACACGTTATTAGGCAGTAAGTAGCAATTTTTTTTCGTGAACAATGACAACACACTAAAACTTAATAAGCTTGGCACTCATGTAATTCTATTTTTAAATAAAATACTACTCACTTTTCCAGATACAAGAAGAGATGGTGTGACATTGTGTTCCAGCTATCAAAGAATTTGTAGGTAAGTCAAAACCTTAGGTAGAGAGCAGCACTGGTTTTGAGGAGACCTAGACCTTTAGACCTAGACCTAGACCTAGTGGGATGATAAATAAAGGTTAAGAAAAAAATTACTACAGCTGATCTCCCTATTACATTTACAGAACTCCCATCATTCAGATCACTGTAAAGTGTTCGCAACTTCTTATTATACGAGTATGAACGTAAAAGCTTTATTTCTGTTTTCACCCGATGTTTTCACTACAGAAGTATTTATTCACTTTAGCACTGACAGAAATTTCAGTACCATACACGGAAATGTAGAGCCTAATTTGAACCCATATTGTCTTCCGCCAACCATGCGTGAAGGGATTGACAGCTTAAGTGAACACTTGAAGCTAGCCTAAAGCTATCTTAAGCAATATGAACATTACCAACGTGGTCATAGTCAGGTCACAATATTAAAGGAGATGATGAAAGCTAAGCCATTTTAATCGATTATTCATGAGGATTCATTGACATTTATCGACAAATGTGATTAATGTTACTATCGATATTTGGGGTTTGTGTCAAAAGTTATTTCATGATCATTGGTGATGTTCACAATTTATTAGTTGCTGTCAACGATTGATCATTTTACACTTTTTATCGTTTAACAAGATTACATTGTAAATGTTAATGCCTGAATATAAATTATGTAGTGTACCTACGACACAATGTTTTGGTACTGCAGTATTAGATTGGTTACTCAAAATAATGTTGTTATTATAATGTAAACATCTCAATATGTAATTTTTTTGCTATAAACCAAGATAAGGCCGCTAACACTTCGTTTTTAGCAAGTTGATTAATTTAACCCTTTAATGCATGAATTAACCAAAATGATTTCATTGGTTTTCAATCTTATTACAAAGGGTTGGAGTTCAAAGTATGTTTGTTAACATTTGGACACAGCATGCATTTAAGGGTTAAGCGTGATAGACATTAAAGGAGCTTATTTATTCGCCAGTTTAGGATACAATAAAATCAATAAGCAATTCTCAAAACTCTCACCCCAGTACTAAAAGATATTTTCTAAAGTGTTTTATTCATACTTATATAGAATACAATTTATTGACTATCAAACTACTAACAGCTCTATCATGATTGGTTGTCTAATGGAGACCGACTGTGAAAAATAGGGGACACGAAATAATAACGAGGTCTTTGCAAAACAGCAGATGATGTATCATTACCCGCCCGACATTTACGAAGTTTCGCAAGTCTTTGTTTTGCAATAGTTAATTTCCTTGTTAAGAGAAACTAGACGGAATTAGCTTAAATAGTATACGAATGCTGTTTAATTAGACATAACGGCCAATTACAGAGGCCATATGTAGATGTAATGTCTAATACACTCCAATGTTAGATGGTATGTACAAATTAGCAGATTAACTGTCTTTGCTGGTTACAAGGAAGATTTCTGACAGAATTTGCATAATATAAGTACAATTTTATGTAGTAGTTGGGTAAAGATTGCGACTGAAGTGAAACAATGTTTTCATTATCTATGATATAAGCTGGTTACTAAGAGGTTTATCTGATCGTTAGAGACTGGAGCTCTAGATTATAGAATGCTAGAGGTTAAAATGCTAGTAAAAATCTTTTTTATGCTTTCTTATTTGAGTAACAAATTTTATAGAAGTAAAAAGAAGTCCGTTCATAATTGACGGGCATAGCTATCGGTGAACATAAAAAATATATATATGTATATATATATATAAATTTATATATATATATAAATATAATTATATATAAATATATATATATATATATATTCCTATAATAGGTAGCCTCCATCTTTACGTCGATTGAAAATGTTAAGATTTCTAATGAAATCGAATAAACGACTTTATTAACAAGTAATGACCTTATTTGCTAGTCCAGAACATTAGTTAAGCTAAATTAAATTCATACTTCAGATTCTACTTTTGCATTCTTACTTAAATAATTCGCAAAATTGTTCATTGAAGCCATCCATTCAATTAGGCGGCGATAATTAAAACCAATCAACATATATATGCGTACGCGCACTTGTCATCCGTTTACGAAGCGATGAGACAAAAGTATCAATCCAATGAGTTGCCAATTACGAGCAGCTGATAGTGGTATGTGTAGCCTTGGCACCTGATCTGAAGGTCACAGATTCAGGGCCCGGTCAATCGATAATGACGGGAAGTGCTTTAATGCCTGTCCCACAATTCTTGCTTCTTTGTTTTTTTTTCTTATTAAATTCCTTCAAATTATAAATGCGTGTAGGCTTCACTCTATTCGTGAATATATATTTTTTTTCGACAAAGGAACCTCCTACTGGAACTTTAAGCTTCAGAAGACTAGTAATCATAATCAGTAAACGTATTCAATGACTCGCAATTTTGATGAAGTGTCTTCCCCCAAATAATTATTTATCTGTAAAGTTTATAGTGAAGGTGGCTAAGTACGGGTCTGCGTGGTGAATTTTCATATCGAACTCCATGATTCACTCTGGGTCATTGAGTCGGCGTTATCATCATCAGCCCATAATTATACCGCCCCACTGCTGATGCACCTAAACCAGGACGATAAGGCCGTAGTCAACCATGCTGGCCATTGCGGGTTTGTCGACGATACAACCTATGAATGTTTTCGTAGGTGTGCAGGTTTCCTCACGATGTTTTCCTTTACCGTTAAAGTGTCGAATAATTGAACATGTTATTTTAAATTTTAAACACACTGTGGTACGTGGCGGCATTCAAACTGGCGACCTCTGGCATGCCAGAGCCAGCGTATTAAGCAAGTAACATTGTGAAAACAAGAGGCAGTCCATGGCACTTCAATTTATCGCTGCCAAATTAATGCAATCACTCTGTCTCTGTTTCTTTTTTTTTGATATTTTTGTCTCCTTGTTAGTCTCTACATAAGAGGACACAAAAAAGAAAAAAATCTCGTAACTACGACGATGGCTTGGAGTATCCTTGTCGTCTCCGACTTGCGGAAGAGCAGATGGCTCACACCTAGGGTTGCCAGATGGTAATTTATCAAATCCGGGACAATTCTACTAAAACAATGTTGGCTCGTGGTTATAATAGAAAATATCTTAAATGTCTATACTAAGTACATACCCATTAACTTATAGTTATAATTATAAGATAAAATACTGTGGTAGTTAATCAAACGTTAAACTAAAGAGCACTTCGCTTAAATTACCAATTTTAAACTTTGGTAGACAATTAATACCTACTAAATGACAAATTGAATAGTAATAAACTAAAAAACAAGTTTCCGAAATCCGGGACAATAAGCGCTAATTACTGGACACGGGACAAGAGGCAAAATTCCGGGAGAATCCCGGATTTCCCGGCGGTTTGGCAAGTCTACTCACACCCCTAACCTCAAGGAACGAATTAGCTAACCGCACATGAAGCGTGTCATACAAACATGTCTCAAATGATGTATAAGCAAACATCCGTTCCCGTCCGTTCCCGACAGTGTCCCGTTGTGGCGATCGTGAAATTCAGCGTAACACTGGGCGGGCTTCGGGAACGACTGTACTGGGAATATTGTCACTGCTATCTACAGGGTGGAGATGAAGATAGATTAACAATGAATTATACTTAGATCCTTATTAGAAAATAAGGTGTCCGACCGATTTCGGCCTTGGCGGCCGCCGTGGTCCCTAATCCTCACAGTTCGGTGAAACGGCAATCCGTCATGACTGATGAGAGATCGTTTATCGTATAAAACATGTTTTAGCGATATCGGTAAAATTTAAAAGCCTGGAGATAGAGCTGGTGCCGTAGACAAAGTAACAATATCGAAACGATAACGAAGTTCGAAAAGAATAAATTGTATGGGATTGAAATTAGACGCGATAAATCACGTGGTCATTTTGTTCTTTTCGAACTTCGTTATCGTTTCGATATTGTTACTTTGTCTAAGCCCCCTGGTCTATCTGCGTACAAAATTTCATTTAAATCGGTAGTTTTGCCTGAAAACACGAGAAATATTCATAGTTTACTTTCAGATATAATTATATAAGTATTACTATACTAATATATTTAGCCTCTTACGTAATAAGAATCCTAAAAAGATTGGGTATCTTACGAGTGACTTACCTCCATTGTTACACTTTTAGATGGTGTATAGTTAATACATTTTATCAGACGCGGCAGTTGTCGTTATATTATTCATCATTAGGCAGCAAATTATAGCGGAAAGTAAAAAAAGCTTATCGCTACCTACTTAACTTGGCCGCGATCTAAGATAAGAAAGTAAAAACTTGAATTATCATTGCGACCTGCCTACATTTGTCATTCCCCTTTTGTATTTCCCGGGAAGTGCAAAGAGCACGATTACGATGAACCTAAAATTAGCAAGTTTAATACAGAATATTGGCATCTGATCTTTGGAATCGAATGGGGGACCTAATTTAGTTGGTGTGCTGCTATTCCTAGACATTCCATAGACAAATAAATAAATATCACATACATTACTCTAATTCTGAGCTAAGCCGATTAAGGCGAGCATCCCTTATGCACTTGTGGGTATTATGGATGTAAGAAAAAAACAGTGGAATACATGAATTATTATATTATACTAGAAAAGAGAAATCATACTAAGGCACGGGACAAACAACAATGTTCAATTATCATACAAAAATTAGTGCTTAGTGCAACATAGGGGCACTTAACCAAATACACAATCGAGTTAAGATGTAGACGATATATAAATACAAGAGGAAAAAAGAGGTAGGTTCACTTATTTTTGTAAGAAGATTTGGTTTATTAGACATTTATTGATAAAAAAAAATGTGTTTATTATACCTTAAAGAAACTTACAATCTAACATAGTTTATGTACATTTTAAATAGAGATCTTTTTGTTTCCGGGGGTTGCCCAAACCAAGCTTAGCTTGTATCTTGGGAACCATATACAATTTGATACACAGAAATTTAAAAAAAACAAAAGGAAATACTACATTAGCACAGGTGAGTTAGAATGATCTTGAACAGTCTCTGAAAATCAGCCTCATAGCATTCGATGTCGTGGCATAAGCTGAGAGGCGTCCATTTCAGTGTCATTATATTATATTTTGTTTCCTATGCTCTACCTTTAATGCTCTGAAAAAGTTTATATACTTTCTTTCTTTCTTTAAAATAAGACTCGTTGTGCCCATGAAGATCAGGTGATCACAAAACAGACGCCTATCAAACGAGACAAAACAATGAGGGCCAAAAAATTTTTTAAACAGAACATCCTTTACATTGTAAGCCGGAAGGGATTGCACACCATTTTACTTGAACTCTAAAGACAAATACTTAAAGTTTAAATTCCTGTGGCTGAACAAGTTAAATAACATTCATCAGTGATGTATGCAAGTCGGATACTCGTAAATCATTTGGCAAGAAACTCGCATCGCTTGACACTAGTTTCGGGTGAACACTCTCATTATCCGAGTGAAATAATCATTTGGGGGAAGACACTTCATGAAAATTGTGAGTCATTGAATAGCTTTACTGATGATAATCACGAGTCTTCCGAAGAAAAGTTTTTGAGCTGATTAATAAATTAAAAGGTTGGGATTTAGGTGCCTGAAAGAGGCATTGTTTTATATTTATTTTATATTCTGTAACAAATGCAAAGTCACCTGTACCTTTTACCTTTACCTGTGAGCACCTTTTTTATTTCGCAGAGGATGGCACGAAAGTAAATACTACATTACATATTATTTGTTACTAGCTGTGCCAGCGACATCGTCCGCGTTTTTCTCGTTATTCCCACTTTTTTTTTTGCATTGTTTCTTTGCTCAAATTGGTCACACCGTGATGTTATTTAGCCTAAAGCCTTCCTCTAAAAATGGTCTATCCAACATACTTCTTCAACTCGAATCAGCAGTTCCTGAGATATGCGCGTGCAAACAAACAAACTCTTCAGCTTTATAATATTATAGTATAGATTGTTCAAAGTGAGTCAAAGACAGATAATAATAATTGAAGTATCGATGGAAGGTGTATTGATAATTTTTAAGCGTTATAGAGTACATTACTTGTATGTTAGCTTCCTGCCCTCTACTCCACACCATTTACGTCACTTCTTAGTCTCTACACAACCAAATAATTTAAATTGCTTCAATAGTTTAGTTCAGCGATAGAGGTTACTAAAGATTTTTGTGCGAAGTCGGCAGAACTACCATCCTCGAGTGCTAGTATGCGTTTCAAAAATACACTACCGATCTCGGACAGTTAAAAATTACCGATTACCTACACTGAGTGTTCACGTCAATGACCCCACGTGGTAAGGTTAAAACGTTCCTAAAAATAGTCCATCTCTTGCTCTGGTTTGTGTCGTGGCTGTTGTAAAAATTAATGTAAACAAATACGTGCTCTCACGCCAGGGTGGGCTGGTAGGGTTGGCTGTTAAGGTGCTTTTTACTTTGGCTTGCGTAATTAATTTAAGTAGAGAATTGCTTTACTGATATTGAGCAAAAAATAACAATAATAAAACAATCTTATAGATTTAACTGGAAGTTTGAATCAAGACCGGTATCACTGATAATGGTCATGACTGCGAAGCTGAAATGCTATTGGGTAGGCCAGTCACTAAAGAGGAAGGTCCAAGAAAAAAAAGTACGAAGATCTGGTTAAGTTATCAAATAACTGGCAAGTCCATGCCTTAGATATCTCTATAGTGGCAGCTGACCAGTCCGGAGGGTTCTTTGACCTACCAGCGAGATGATATCAGTTAATAAAAAACATATCTATATTAAGCTAACAAGATGACCTCACTCCACCTGATGGTAAGCGGTAGTGAGATCCGAATATGATGTCGACAGGCACAATAGACCATATTGAGCCTGTCGCACTCACCCTGAAAGCCCGCTTAAAGAGAAGACCACTGCTGCGGCAACAACGAGCTAGTCTACCGGATGGAAGGGCCCCCGTTTCTACGGGTCTACCTGGCCGGCGGGCTGACCCGCTCCGCCCGCACAATACCGCCGCTAAGACTCCACTGGTCCGGCGCTTGCCGCAACAATGGTCCCCCCTGGCTCCGGTTCGTACAGTGCTGATCCCGGAACGCGACCTGACCGAGAGAGGTCAGAGTCACTTGGCGGGTTTTACGCAACTGTATGGTGGTAACAGCAACCGATCGACAAAACGTCTCCCACCTGAAATATAAATATCTGAATATATCCGGGATAAATTTCCTCCTTCATTTGATCCTTAACAAAAACTTGGAAATAAAGTGCCTATTGGCAGACCTGTGTTTTGCTTCTAGTCTTAATTGAAGGATAGTTAATAAAACTATCTATCTTTCTATCACTAAATATATGTTGAAATTTAGGATTATTGTGTCACCCCTACTCCCCTGGTCTAAATTAGACGGCTCTTGTGCCGAGTGCGCGGAAGGCGGCGACGATTGAACCGTTCAGGACCGCCGGCGCAGGTTCACAGGTCCTATTGACATTCCATCGGGTAGGGTGAGGAATGAGGATGTGACGTAGGAGGTAAAGATTTGGCGGTAATACTTTTGACAATAAATGAGGATGTGACATAGGACGTAAAGATTTGGCGATGATACTTTTGACAATAAATGAGGATGTGACGTAGGAGGTGAAGATTCGGCGGTGATACTTTCGACAGTAAGAGTCTTTACCGCTTGTTGAAGTAAGTACTTACGCGCATATTGTATACAGTACATGTATGAAATAGTATTAAAATAATAAACAAGTTAATCTGGCTCACTGAGGACTGGGTACGTATGTACACTATTTAATTTAATTTATTTTTAATTGTCGATACGGATACCAATATAAAATAATATACGAGTCGTCAGCAAGTAGTTTTTAGAACTGTCTAATAATTTTAGGGATTAAACTCGCGTGTATTGTTATTATAAACATATTATTTCGAGACCCGACGTTTCGAACTCCTTACAGCGCTCGTGGTCACGGGCAAAGCTTAAGATGACAGTCAACTTTCCTAAAATTAGTTTTATGTTTAATATATTAGAGTTTAGACACATAAGAGAACTGGGCATCTTTTAAGAAACCATGATTAATTTGTAAGTGTGTATAATATTATGGGAACAAAATTACATAGTTTCAAAACTTTCAAATCTATAAACACACAATATTCTCATATTATATTCTCATAAGGTTTGTCGCATACAAAATATAAAACTCAAGTTTGAGTGACGTATCTTTTTGGGGCTTTGTACTTTAAATCATAAAAAAATGTATCAAGGCGAACTAGAGCTACAAAATGGATTAATTTTTAGATCTCCGCAGGTCGTTCTTAATTAATGTTCAAACTAAATCGATAACCATTGGCTCAATCAAAGAGGACCATTAATATCTTTACTATTTGTTTAAACTCGACGGTCAAATCCGATCGGAACCTTGAAAATGTCTTTTCAGACTCGATAGATCGGCGTTTATCGATTGATCATGCATCGGTTCATTTGTCAAGCCATTCAATGGTTAGAGACGTGTTTAGCAAGACAAGGCTCCTATGTTTCGTTATTGGACTTGACAAGCAACCAGCTAATTACGCACATTGTGTTTTTAGGGGTCCGTAAGTCACAGGATAAAACCGGAACCCTAATTCTAATACTAAGACTTCGTTGTCCGTCCGTCCGTCTGTCTGTCACCAGGCTTTATCCAAGAATAGTGATGATAGCTAGAAAGTTGCGAAATGTTTGCAGTAGGTGTATTTCTATTGTACAAATAAAAACATAAATATTCAAGGGATTCCATACAACAAACGTGAGTTTATTACAATATTGGTACGGAACCCCTTCGTCGCGAGTCCGACTCGCACTTGACCGGTTTTTTGTGTTACAAAACGTGGCCAACATAGGTGGTCTTGCAATAGTTGCTAATGTTAAACGAACGGTGTTTTGTGCATATCTCTTGATCCGACGCAACGCTACAACAACAATTACATAAAGGCACAGAAATAAACAGCGCAAAGAATACATTAATTCGTTTAGAAATTAGACTTCCGTCTCTCATGGCCAGGAGCTCTGTGAAGAGCTAAAAATGTCAGTTTCACTAAAAATTAATTCAAACAACTTAACATACGAGAGTTTTAACCGTAAAACTGGTTTTAATAAAATGATTTTTTGAACCTTCAAAAAAGTCAAAGGTTTCATCAAATCCTCAACAATACACGGCTCTGTATCGCTATCCAATCCTATGCACTGCTCGGTCAAACAGTTTGGATACGTACCTACCAAAAAAACTGTACAACAACGAATTTCCTTAAATGACCTACATCCATCCACAACAGACAGCAGGAAGCTGCTTAAAATTCAGACCAAAAAACGCAGCCCACGGCTCTTTCCTTCGTCCAAAACGGAAGTATTTGCGCAACACCGCGGGCAGAAACAATTAAACACGGCACGGAATGAATAGTGATCGTTCACGCACGGCAAGTTCGGAAGAAAGTGAGCCTATTACGACATGACCGTTTGCGGCGCGTTGCGGCGTAATCGGGACGAGCTGACGACTGTTTCCACGGGTGGTTGGCAATCTACAGTCTCCCAAAAATCCGGGACTCTGTAGTCCCGAGACGTTGGTAATGACTGATAATAATAATAATAAAAATAAATTTCTCACCATCAACCTCAAGTTACATTATTGTAGTTGACTAAAGCTATGTTACAGGTTAGGTTGAGGATCGCTGGTGTCTGAAGTAGGTTAATAAAATTACCTGTGTTACAGGTCACCAGGTTTTGACTCGGAACAACATTTACAACTAAATAGCTTATTTTACGTAAACAATATCCAATCAAAAACATAAATGTGAAATGAGAGCCAAGTTCAATATTATGATAATTGCCTTGGTTGTTGACTTCAACGACAAAAGAAGTGAGATCTAAATGGGTGCCAAGTTCAATGGTCAACCCTGAAATTTATTTATAAGTAACACTATAACATACCTATCATATCTTCTTATAACATAAGATAATATATGGTGGTAGCCTATGAAGGTCTGTCTTGGCCAGTTTTCATATATGAATTATAGCCGTCGCAAGTTCTAAGCCTACAAGTATTTGTCGGTTTTTATTTTATAATTCCGAAAATTTGGATTGTTGGTAGAAACTAGCGAGCGAACATAATAATACGTTGGTAGGTTTATAGAAACTAGCCAAGACAGACCTTCATAGGCTACCACCATACATTATATTATGTTATATGAAGATATGATAGGTATGTTATAGTGTTACTTATAAATAAATTTCAGGGTTGACCATTGAACTTGGCACCCATTTAGATCTCACTTCTTTTGTCGTTGAAGTCAACAACCAAGGCAATTATCATAATATTGAACTTGGCTCTCATTTCACATTTATGTTTTTGATTGGATATCATTACTTTTTGTAGAAAAGTATATATCATCGTAACGCCGTGGGTCCTTTGAAAAGGACAAATTCAAAACTAAAACTAGACTTTATAAATATAAAACAATTGAATCAGTTACTGTATTTTCCTACGTTTACGGGGTATAATTTTCTTCTGAGTGTTATTTTCTATATTTTCTTGTACCTTTGAAATATTATGAGTAGGTAATAATTTTATACTATTGATGGGCGCTAAATATAAAAATAATAATTAATCCCAGTTAATAAAGTAGGTACCTACCCTAAGTAATAAATATGAAAACCGACTATAAGTACCTACTCTTAATTGTAAATAAGTAAGTATACCTAAATATATACTTAGTACTCTGCCTTCCCCGGTATATAGGCGTGATTAGGCACTAATTAGGTATTTATGTTAAGCGTTCATACTAGAACCTAACCTAATTATTAAAAAATTGCCAGTTTTATATTTATTCCTTTGTATTCATGTAATTACCTATCTGCATACCAAATTTTAACTCTCTAGGTCATTTGGAACTGGGTTAGAATTTTGATCTGTCAGTCAGTCAATGATAAAAATGAGGATTTTTGGACATTAATATCTAAATAACTGTTTGAGATAAGCTTATGAAATTTAGAACACATATTTATCTTGCAAGTCACAATATATGAGCCAAATTTGATATGTTTATGTGACATAGTTTTTGATTTATGAGGGGTTCAAAAGTGGTTCCAAATGGTTCGTGTAATATTACACACGGTGCGGCTCGCCAGTTCTGTTTCTTGAACCTTGGCTTGACACGCTACCGCGTGTCTAGATTAATAACAAAGCAGGGTTTTGATGCTGTACATATAGGTGAAATGATGGCCGTTCGAACCAAATTTCCGATTCAGTGATCCGCTGATACTTCGGCTGATCTCTCATCTTTTGTGTCAAATTATCATTGACGAAAATAGTTTCGTCAATGATACTTTGACATAAAAGATCAGGGAACGGACTCGGTAGAATACCTTATTTTAGAATAGTTTTTATGTTCAAGTGGCTCGGTGAAACAGTGGTTAGTGACCCTGGCTGGCGGTTCCAAGAGTCGTGGGTTCGATTCCCATTCGGGACAAATATTTGTGTGATGAACATCGGTGTTTGTTCCGTGTCTGGGTATGATTATGTATTTAAGTATGTATTTATAAATATATAATATGTATGTATATCAGATATTTATTTATTTCATCATCATCATCATTCTCCTGCCCATATCCCATTTATTTATTTATTTATTTTTATATATATTAAGTTTGCATTGTTATCACCACACGTGAATTACTGAAAAAGGCATGTGCTTATTCGTTATCAATCTATTATGCCTTATGCTCAAAATTTAAACAATCGATAGTAATTTCACAGGAAGGAAGGAAATGCGAATTGCGTATTCGTCGGCACGCAACTCGACGCATTTCCCTGAACGAATGATTTTCAATGTCTTGGGTAATCGATACGTGTTCGATGTCTATAGACGTTACATACAAGTTTTAGGTCAATTTACTTTGAGATCTAAAGAAAAAATAATTTTTGCTACCGGGCTTGTTTCAGCATTGTTATTTTAGATGTTACACTGTTTATCTGCAGCTAAATAATAAAGGAGCATCTCAAGTTGATGATTTAATTTTTGTTTCAAATGCAAACTGTCGCTCTCCTGGTTTTGTAACTTATACCAGGTGCCCACGGTACAGGACCTTTCCTAGTGTGGGACCTACTGTAATGCTAAATTATACTCTAATTTACATGTTGTCTAGAAATAAAATATTTGTATTTGCATTTGCTTTTCAAAGCAATAGCCAAGATATTATTTGCTGATAAAAGGATTTACAGAATTAGCGTTGACTGTGTTGACTTTGACTTTGACTTTCAGATAAATAATCTAGACTAATTTAGAATCACGATTAAGCTAATTAATTCTCTTTCTGGGGATCACTTCATTAACCAAACCGATAAACACAAACAAAACAACAAACGACTAAAAAGATGTATAAAAGTTATAATAAAAATAAAAAACACGTAGTAAACAGCACCCGAATAATAAAATCGATAAATCTCCTTCCCGATGCGTTAATTAGCTGCGATTAAACGGTCTTGACATTCCAAATGCTTGAGAATGCGCCGTTAAACATCCCATTACACATTCAAACAAAAACTAGACACTAATTGACACCAAACGATGTGACAAAAAGAGACAAACCAGACGGAGAAAGAGGCTACAAAAAGCTTCCGTTGAACGCTTACACCATTTTGAAGTAAACCACTTTGAGCTTTACTTTGTAGCTTTTAAAGTCGATAGTCAAATAGAAAATAAGTACACGGATTCTGTCAATCCAATAGAAGAAGATTGTTTTGGTTGTAATCCGATACTATCCGATAATCTGTAACGCACTGTGAGGTTCGTTTTTACTTGTAATACTATTAGAGTTTTAAATGTTGCGGTGAATTTGATGATTCAATGTAAGACACGCTTCTTTTATTTTTTTTGTTTTTCCAATCATTAATTAATTGGTGATATTGATGATCGACCTAATAATAAATATCAGTATATCTATCGAGTTTCGTTTTTGTCTGAGAAGCAATACCTACCTTTCCCTAGACAGTGCGTGGAGACTACAAAATAAAAACCAAAAAACAGAGATTATAAGTAATATTTCTGTAACTAAACTGTAGAATCCAAAGTGCTAAATCGCGACTGTTCACCGAAACTTTGTTTATCTTGTCGTCTCCATTTGATTTCTCCGAATTAATTTGGAAGCTCGTAATTACACGTGGCGTGATGGCTGCTGGCAGCACGCCGAATGGCTGGTGAACCGCTGTTTTATGCGACAGATGCTCGGAGCCCTGTCAGGGTGAAACGGTACTCTTTGGACTTGAGGAGATGGTACATCATGGTACACTAAGCTGAAAACCGTTTAAAAGCAAGCGCCGCTACTAAAGGCCCATCTAGAGGTCTCTGGTATTTAGAAATGACTCAGCCCAGAGTTTTGAAGATGGTGGATGCACGCACACTTTTGCCACGGCATAGGACGGATCACTGTAGATAACGTTATATAAGGAGGCATAGGTCCAGCAGTGATTACTGCTATAAAAGGTGATGTTTTAGTTAGAAAAGGTAAATGGTACTAACATTTTTATACTGTAATTGTTTCTTAAAGAGTAAAGTCCTGTCGAAGAACATTTTAGAAGTCTGAAGGTAAAAATAATATCACCCTACGGTGTACAGGCCCCTTAGAAACTCCACCTTTTAACGAGTTGTCACGGTGCCAAATTGGTATTAGGATCTGTCACTGCGCACGTTAATCGGTGGGCGGCGCGTGCGCAACGGACTTCGTCGATGGCGTCTCCTGTCACCGGCTAATCTGACACCCATTTGATGTGGTCCATTTGATGTTTGCTTTGTAGAAGACAAACGGATTTGTCTTGTGAACGAATTTTTGTTGTTTGTTTATACGGGACATTTTTAACGTTAGTGGAGACTGGGCTTCTAATTAGCCGTCAAGGGTAGATAATGTTTAAGAAATTTTATCTGTGACCTTTACTAAATAATGCTATAAATTAGATAATTAGCTTCAAAATGGTGAATCATGCATGAAACTATAAATTACCTGAACCAAACAAAGTATCTAATACCATTTTACTCTATCATCTATAATATCATTTTTTTCTTAGGTTGTGTAGTCAACCAGTCACCTTACTTTAGAGTAGGCCCGTGCCCCAGCAGTGAGGACGTATATGGGCTGATGATGATGATGATGATAAGATAATTTTACTTCGATTCGATGAACACTTTGATGATCATTCGCATGTGTCTAACGGACCTGTATGTATATCAAACAACTGCTATAAAAATGCGAATCTATAACCTCATAGAGTAAATGATACACGGCCAACCATTTTTTCACCCATAGGTGTTAATAACGAGATATAATCAAGCGAAGGACAGTTTAATATCCAACAAAAGGGCTAATCATGAGCATAAATTTAAACCAGCTGTTAACATACCACCCCGGTGTTCATAGTTGTCTTAGTTGTCACGATGCCAACTATCCTAAACTGTCCCGCTCATCTGTTTACTGATCGCGGCGTACGCGCATTAATGGACTTTGTCAATGGCGTCGCTTGTCACCGCACAGTCTGACACCAGGATGCAATGAAGGTATTGACAGTGAGGAAACTGAATGTTCTAGATAAGAGTTTTTACATGTATCTAAAGTAATATTGTGAATGCTAAATGCGCTGTTTGTTTGTCGCCCTTTCACGCCAAAACTATTGAACCAATTCTAATGATATTTGTCAAGAGCCTGAAAAAGGAAACGTGCTACTTTTTATCGTTATAATAAGTAATGTTTTATGCGATAAAATATATCTGAATGGAGACTATGATGGAGAGTCGGGAGAAAAGCTATTCTGTAATTTGGTTAAGGATTTAGATATGTTTCTAAATAAATTACTGTTAGACCAGCGAACACTACGAATAAAATTTCATTCTTAAGTGTTTAATGAACTATTGGAGTTTCCTCACTGAAACTAACTTAATTGTATCCATTTGATGTGGCTCATTTGATGTTTACGTTACAGAAGACAAATCGGACCCATTTAGCGTTTAACGGATGCGGTGGTTTATTTTTTTCATTAAGATTAATGACCTGGTTGATGAAGGAGCGTGTTTATTGGGAATATTAATCAATTTATTTGACTTTAACACTGGTTTCGTTTAATAAAATACACAAATGTGTCTTTTTGTATGTGTCTTTTATTTTTCGAAGATTATTTTTAACAAATATCATCAAATCATTTCCAGGATTTTCATTTATAGCTTTACTGTGAATTTTCCGCTCGATTCATAATTTTGTACTATTGTGTACATAAGAATTAACTTAACAATTGTGATCAAAGAGTTTGTGTAATTAGTGTTAAACGTGCATTTTTGGTCCTTAGTTATGACGGCATAAAATAGAGTTCATGTCTGTAACAATAACATTTTTATCTCGCCTGAGATGTCATAATGTCATGAAGATGAGAGAGAGCTGGTCCAATACAAAGATTCACCAGATAGTTACTGGCTTTCCATCGCAGTATTTCCGAACATGATGTAAGTATGTCCTGAACATTCCGTATTTATAGATGCCAACATAGTTTCCAATACTTGGGGCACTCGTAAAGTCACGCCGCGTGCGACAGCTCACACTTTACGGCCCCGTATCAACGTCAATGGCTATTTTTGAACCTACATACATCCACTAATTTATAGTGCAATAAAGTTTTACTTGTCACTCAGTGGGATTTACGCGCCGACCGTCCCCGATGCGGTTTCTTCCGCTGACGAATTTCCTTGTCATCGTTCTTGGTACAGAGTGTCCACTTTCTTTTGGACTGATAGATATTCAGCATTTCTTCAAAGTCACATTAAATTACAACACTTCAAGACATAATCGACGACTTAAAAATCTACATGGACAAATTGCAATGGTGAAACACTCATCAACCAATCAAATATATCTGAACTGATATTGGTCTCTACTTTTGCACAACTAGGCAATGTGTAGTAAAATGTACTTTGCAATCAGCTCTAAAACGCTTGTCACAAATATTTTAAAATATTCAATGATCCATGTCGAAACTGGTTGTTTATTGTATCTTTAAGTGTAAAATCAATAAAATTATTTGACTTATCGAGCCATCGTGTTCTAGCATGTTTTTTTTTATAATGTCCCTTGAGTCTTTGCTTGGATTACGAAAATCAGTAATATAAACAAGCTGCTTAACCATTAATTATCGCCCTGTATAGGAAACATATGATGCTCAGCGTAGGCGACAGAGGCGCCATGGCCCGTTAGCGTTCGGCCATCTGTGACGCCTGTCCAGCGACACGAACACAGCACATTGTCTTCTGGTCTAACGTAAACAAAGTCTAATTTCCCGAGCATGTCTTTGAAATCGTCCCAAACACACCGAGTCCCAAAGTTCCTAATGCTGATAATGGAAATGAAACTCTATCTGAAGGTGTTCTAAGTGCAGAATCGTTTGGAGGTATTCACGGAGATGGAACCCTGTTACAATTGGATGAGGTAAATCGCACAGGCGGCGCCGGAGATGTCGTCGAGCGTCTTGACGCCGCGTTTGCTATGAGTAGGGTTGTCAGCTATTTCGGTCAAACCGATTATCGATCATATCCGTTGCAGTGCTTTGAGGAATTAGCCACATGTTAGTAGACTGATGTCTATAAATTGTACGGCTTATGGAATTTCTGTATTGTTTTTGATGTAAACATGTCTGAGGACATGAGGAAACGAATTACATCACTTTTACGAGTATGCAGGGAAAATAAAGTTTATGCTTTTCCTAATTTTTGTTACAAGGTTATCATTTGGTTGCAAGTTTATAAATAAGTGATTACTAGATGTGCTCTCGTTGCTGTTTTTCTTATAAAAAGGTAATGTAGCCCCAATTCTCCGTTTTGCTATTGTGATACAACTGGAAGTGATGTCACACAGTACAGATTTTAAAATGTTGTTAATACAAAACAATTTATATAGGTACCAAATTAAATTAAAAAAGTAGAACTGATATACTAGCAAATTCCAACTGGCTCCTGACCATTTCCGTGACACTGTCCATAGGCAAGCATGGGCAGTCTAAACTATCGATAGGCGATCATCATGCACACGAACATACACAAATACTGGAACGCGAAGAAGGATGCTTGCTAATTATATCCAGAGCCGAGCTGTGGAAACAAATACGTCGTGCAGTGAGAAGCCGCGCTTCCTGACATTCATGACGTTACAAGAATTCGAATGCTTATGCAACTATGACTGTATTTTACTTATCGAAAATTTCTCATAAGATTACAAGTCACTTACATGAGAGACTGACTAAAACTAAGTAATTATAAATACATAACTGTGTTCAACACAGTAATAAAAATGATAGTAAATAATGAACCCGAACAGTCTGAAACAAAATATTGAAAAAACTTGAAACAAAATATTGAAGAATCAGATCAAATTTATGAATTAGATAGATAGACCATTTTGTTAGCCTTTTGATTTGTAAGATTTGAATCTCTTTCGACTTGATGTAGAACCTATGGTTTATTCCGCTTTGCCCCATGTCTGCTCTACTCGAGATTATATTTGCCGTTTCAAGAATAAATTATGCAATTATAAGTTCTAAATTGTCTTTTCACGAAACAAACTGTAAAATTTCAAAGACAAGAATAAATATCTTTTAGACAATTAGTACTTAAAATTAAAGTAGTGTGTATCGAGAATCAAGCCCCAATGTAGTTAATCAACAGAATTCGAACAGACGTACACACATAAAATCAACGCACCAAGCTTTCTTTACTATCAATACTAATGAGGGAACAGAACAAATTCCGGCGTTCAATTGTCTCAACAAACAAACGACCGAAATAGTTACAATAAAGCGTCGCTTGTCAAACGGAGAACCGAAAGACGCAGAAGTGTCTCCCAGAAAAAAGGTTTAAATGTTTTTAGAACGGTGTAAAAGTTTCCCAGAAACAGATCGGGGACAGGCGTGTTTAGACTGAGCGCGCAACGCGTACATGTGTCACTGGAGACGTTGGCGTTCCTCTTAGCGATATCTACGGGAATAGAATTGTTTATCAGAAACGTGGTTGGACGTTCTACAGGGATCAGTAAATAGTAGCTGAAGGATTCTCAGATGAAATACATAGGATCATTAACCTGAGGACATTGATTTTGAGGGGAAGGATTTTTTTGGGGTATGTTGAAGGTCAATTATATAAATTAAAATGGGATTGTGAATTCAAATGCACCATCGAGTAACTACTGACGTTACACTTTTAAGAATTAGAATATAACAAATGTAAATTAGTCATACGATAATTTGTCCATCAAACATAATTATATTTTCACACTTAATACTTTTATTGGAGGAACTTAGTTTCCTAGAAGTAAACCTCATGGCCTGAGATAAAGCTCTTTAACTAAGTTTGCATCCAAATGAATTTGCTGAAATCTAAAATCTTACATTTAAAAAAGGTATCGACCTTACAGTTCCATTCAACAAAGCCGAAAGACAAACCCGTCCTCACCACCATTACCTATTTATATTTAACGTAGATGAATTGGTTCGGTTTATGGATGCATCGCATTGCATCAACGCGCGCATTAATGGGCCCGTGTCCCTGCTAGTTTACGCGCTGTTTATGCACGTTTTACTGCCCCGGGACAATATTCGGATCGTGCGATGACAGAATTCTAATTTCGTGTCATCGTAAATGTACGGTTCTGGATTGTTATGGTTCAATGGAGATGGGGGTTTGTAATGGATTTGTGGTGGGACACTGATTTAAGTTAATTTTGATATTTCTGAACTTTGTTCGATGTTATGTTATAATGACAGTTTTCTGTTTGTGTACCATAATTAATAAATAAATAAATGGCATTATTTAAATTCAAAATTTAAATAATGCCATTTATTTATTTATTAATTTTTAAGATAAGATATTTCGGATTGGACTTTGGGTACTAAAAACATGTTATCTTGTCTAAATTACATCAAACGTTTATTGTACTTTTTTACATTCAACCAAAAGTACCTATTAAATATTAAAGTCTAGGTACTTTAATATTTAATAGGTACTTTTGGTATATATTTTGTATTGAGGTATTTTAAAAACAGAAAACGAACAATAAGAAGGTTTTGCGGAAGTCCCAAAAAAGTTTCGTGAACGCGAAAAAGAAAATCCGACCTCGAATACGGAACCGCGAAAAAGCTGTCCTATTTTTGTTTTCGTTTTGGTAACACGAAAAACAGTCCAGGCACGACAAACGGCTGCCCACGGCGGGTTTTATTATTGTTTGCTTTATCTGTGACACGCGCTCGTTCGCTTTTTACAACGCAATCAAGTTTTTGTCAAAGCAAAACTGGCGTAATGTTGCTCTGTCAAGCTTCCAGAACACGTGGTGATCATACACTAGATTTTTTAAAAACACAATTCGAAACGGGAGGAAGAAAGCACTGATTAAATCTACTGTCATCCTTTTGGCTTCTTAATTTAAAACACCGAAAAGAATGTTCGCGAGCGAACTATGATTGGTATAACCCAGTCGAAACGTCGGGTAGTAAGTAGCTTGTATTTGCTACTCCTAATAACGCGTGTAGACCCATAAAGACTAATATTTACCTAAAAGAAAACATTAGAAAAATGCAAGTAAAGGCCGAACTTTTATAAAGAATGCCTAAATTGCTCCCACGAAACATTGCAATATTACTGCAATACCTAAGTACTTTAAAAAAACCATTTCCTAAGGATATATTGAAATACACATAAAAATATGAATGGTAGGTCTGTGGTAAAAACGTCCATGAGTTTAAAAATGAATTATGAATATTTAATAAACTTTATCATATATTTTTTCACCATTAAGAATTTTTAATAGTTGCAGTGTAGTAGCACCACAAGAAAACACTGTCAGATTTAAAAATGATACTGTCCATCTCGGATAATGTCATAACACGTATTAAAACGTTTTACGCGCCGAATGAAACACATGTTTCTGATGTCAAACGTGTGAAAAGCGTATAAAACGATCGTAAAAACTTGTCTTCTGTCTACAAGTCACAAATTATGAGTTAGAAAAACAAATAGGAATCACGAGTTCAGTTGTAAAATAACGGGTTCTGTGCTTTCGGGAAAACATAGTTTTCGTCTGCATTTCTTTAAAACAAAAAAAAATAAAACATAGGATGAAACTATGAAGCTGATATTATACAATATTATAGCAATGCAAAGAACACAAAAAAAAACACAAAATTATAACTTAAGATTACGAAGTAAAAAAAAAAGAATACTGCTACATCAGGTTAATCAATGATTATGTCATGGTTTTCACATGCTGCATTTATCGCTAGATGAACATCATGGTACCTGTAAAGATAAATAAGGCATTTAATTCCTTTAGAAATTACTATAGGTAATCAACAGAATCGAATTAAAACCATCGTCAACACCTTTAACTACACCAATTTACTACGTGATTTAACACGGAACCCTGAAACAATTAATTCTCTTTCCCTTTCCCGAAAACGAATTCTAAATCTTTTGGGTGTGAGAATAAAGTCGAGGCAACGACGCAGTACCAATGTATTTTGAGTTGGTATTTATTGTGAGATTGATTGAATGTCGTCAAAATGTCTCTAGGAAGACGAAATGCATAAACACCGCGTCTGAAATATACCAAGCGGTGTAGTGTTTGTTGATTATATCCTGTTTTATTACGGAAAGCCTTGGAGACAGAGTTAGGACTCTTTTGTTTGTTGTGAATGAAAGAATACCTACACGACGATTTTTTTTTTTGGATTTTTCTACTTCCCTATAATTCTCTCAATGCATCTCTATCATTTAACTTCATATTTTTTTTTATAACTGACGTATGATGGATTGGAGTTACCTCGTCATCATCACCGGACTTGCGGCGAAGCGGATGCCTCTCACCCCTAATTACTTCATAGTATACGGTCTAAATGGTCTTATTCTTACTTTCCGTTAGAGCCTGATTTAATTTAATTAATAGACCTAATCAAATAATTAAATTGTAAAATGTTTATCTTTCGAGTAAATGTATTAAGAAAAGACTGATAACTAAGATTCAATGTACACATGCCACTCTAAGTTATTAAAACCAATTTAATATTTTCCCTACTATTAATTATTATAAACGCAAAATTTACTTCATCTGTCTGTCGTGCTTTCACTCCATTACTACTTAACCGTTTTACATGCAATTGTGTACACTCACAGTCTAGAGACTGAGAAAGGATATCGGCAATTTTTAACCGACTTCACTTCAGGAAGTATGTTTTGCGTGATGAACGCGAACAGAAAGACGCGGACAGAAATCTAGTATTAATAGCGGTCCAATCGATAGGAAACTTTATGGATTTTGATGTGATCAAGAAAAAGGGTGTGTAGTTTGAAAGATTCAACATATGCATACTCTATAATGTTTTATGTGTTACATGCGCCCGTTTATATAGTAACCATTATTGACTCGTAAAAAAGTTCACTATATTTTACTATGGTATTGTTATGGAAGATCCCGTGAAAGTAAACACTATTAAATAGCCATTACAGAGCATAGAAACCTCATTAAAGAGTGGGGCCACACACGTAGAACGCATTTTTGACTGCACCATTACTGAAGCTTTGATCCTTATATGGAAATCCTATTTTTTAGTTTCAACCTACCTAAAGTATTATTATATAACTCGGTTATCAATTCTATTGAATTTTTATGATCTATGGCTGGCACGGACTATACTATAATTTTAAGCTTCATACACATTTAATTTGATTTATATAGGTATTACGTATGTAATTCTTTCGCAAAGAACGAAATAAATAAGTGTATATCTAAATCCATTTCAAATTCAGAATCATCTTATTTTTTTTTTGTTTGTTGTTTTAAAGCTTTGGTTTGGTGTGTAAAAATTAAAAATTTTCAGAATCATCTCGTTTTTTTTTATGATGACATCTTGGGTCCCAGCAACCGGAAACGATCGGGAACTTGCAAAGTGACCTTTACCACTGATCAACGAGATGGGAAGAGTTCCACAACACCAGTTTAACAATCTTAACTATTCGCATCATAAAGCTATATTTACCCGCGCATAGTTTCAGATGACCCTCCAATAGGACTTTACGAGAGACCACCCAAACTTCAATTGGTTCGATCGTTAAATTTTCTATAACAAGCAACGGTGGTCGGGTTAATATTCAACAGACACTTTGGCCCGGATTAAACCTTGATTAATGCGAGGTTATTTCGGGCGCGTCACATCATCTTAACTGAATGGTTGACTTTTAATGTCTAAATATGGTTAATACTTCCAAGCTGAAAAGGTAAACTCTACCATACTTTGTTTTTTTTTAAAGAAACGATTGACTATAAAGATTTTTCTTATGATCACCTTTACTTTTATATGCTCCACACGGCTAGGTACAGTCGTCTGCACTGACATATATACACCATGCGTTCTTACTACGTTATAAGGTACTACACACATATCAGTGTGTGTGATTGTACGAAAAAGACATACTCGTGGTAGATACCTAATAAATAAAAAGTGATAAGTTTTGATGCATGTTTTCCAAGTTATTGTACGACTTTTAAAATGTCTTATTTATTTATGATTACACCTACTTACACGGCAATAATCGAGAGAAAAGCTAATAGATTTCACATAAGTTCTACGCTTACAGCCTAATCTTTCACGTCTCTCTGGCCATACAAAATCATCTACTTCAAGTACTATGTCCCTTAAAAACAAACTGTATCTAGTGTAGTGTCCCTTAAAATACATTCTCCTATCTCAAACGCCCTTTGAGGGCTTCCTCATATCTGTCGTAAGCGTTCAAAGGAGAACCTTTATCACCGACAACACTCAGGCGAGTAATCGTAATCCGAAATAAACTCAGTACCTCGATGCGCACCGAATTACCCCGGTCATCGAACCCGAGACTTCGCGGCACGTGCGCGGTGTTTGGAGAGGGCTTATCCTGTAATAGTTAGGAGTAGTTGTCATATTTGGGAAGAAGGTAAATGACCGCAAAATGTTTAAAAAAGTGTGGTACTGTTGGTACCACACTTTACACATATCCAAAAATCAACACCTAAGTTTAAGACCTAACTACCTACCTACCTGATGCGTCGATGGCCGAGTGGTTAAGGTGGTTGCTTGCCATGCGAGAGGTCGCCAGTTCAATCCCCGCCAGGTACCAATGTGTTTTTCAAATTTGAAATTCATATGTACCATCATTCGACGCTTTAACGGTGAAGGAAAACATCGTGAGGAAACCTGCACACCTAAGAAGAAATTCTAAGGTTGTGTAGTCGACCAACCCGCATTTGGCCAGCGTGGTCGACTAAGGCCTTATTGCCCTAGTTTAGGGTAGGCACGTGCTCCAGCAGTGGGGACGTATATGGGCTGATGATGACCTACCTACATACTAAAGCATATACAAAAGCGGTAATTGATAAATTTATCGTACAAAAATCTTGTATTGTCTATGTTTTGCGAGAATTAGATTTTTACTTATGAAACTGTGTAAATTGCTATAAAAACGAAATGATTTTGCGCAGGACAAAACTCCTTAACAGCCCACTAACTCTACACAATCAGTAGTTTCACACTGTTTGCTTGGCACTTAGTAACTTTTAGCTGTTACAAACAAAAAAATATGTAAGTTAAAAACTGCAGATATAGAAAACTGTATCAAAGTTGTTTGCTTTATACACAACACCAACATCATCATCATCAGTCCACTACCGTTCACTGTTGGACATCGTTTTTAGACCTTTCACACATCCATGAATACCAGATACAACTAAATAAAATTCAAGTGTCTGTTTGTAATATTAAAACAAAGACTTTTAACTACATGAGTATGAATATATACCAATAACAAAAATACAATTTAAAAAATGTCTGTCCGTTTGTTTTCGATAATCACCGCAACGGCTGGAGCAAATTTTACAAGGTAAGGCAATTAAAAAAATATTTGCTGTCAAAAGTTACTATTCCGCCCGGGCCAAGTCGCGGGCGGCCGCTTGTCTCAAATAAAATACGCGTACACGTCAAAATTACAAAACTTCCCCACACTTAGCCATTTGAATTACTCGCAAACAATGTTTTTATCAGCGACAGGATCAAATTAAAAACATTACCCTCTTTTTAGCGTCGGCTTTAAGTAAACAAACTCCCCTTAGTAGCATCAAAGTGAATTTTGCAATTAACATTCCCTTAGCCCGAGTTGACTTGTCATACTTTTATTACTGAATCACAAAACATTACGAATTAAAACATAGTTTCATTTTAATTGAAAAATGGTACTCTTTCATGTTTTTTTAAAAATTCTTTTTGTTTTCAACTAAATTACAATCCTTACTAATTAATATTATGAACGCTCAAGTAACTTCGTCTATCGCAAGATAACGAAATAAATTTAAATTATATTTGAAAAGCGTCGATGGCCGAGTGGTTAAGGTCGTTGCTTGCCATGCTAGAGGTCGCCAGCTCAAACCCCGCCAGGTACTAATGTGTTTTTCAAATTTGAAATTCATATGTACATACCATCATTCGACGCTTTAGCGGTGAAGGCAAACATCGTGAGGAAACCAGCACACCTGCGAGATTTTTCAACGGTGTGTGAAGCCATGTCAGAGGCATATGGGCGGTTTAAAAACTCACCAGGTTGTTCATCAACCATACGATAAGAAGAGGAGAAGAATTATATTTGGCATACAAATAGTCCCCATGTTTTATATGTGAACCTATTTTTGTTAAAGGTAGATACAAGTGTAGGTACGTCGTAGATTTAATCATTCATCTTATAAACAAAGCCTCTTTTGACAGTTCCTTTTTTGTTGACGTCTTTTGAAGTGTCTTTGGTCCGACGTGAAAGAAGAAAGGTAATGTAAGCAAACGGATATTTCGGGTATTGCACTCTTTACACGATCAACGCTCTTAAGTACCGTCATACTAACTGTCTTTGATTAGAAATAGCCATACGGAATAGGCAACAATAGTTTTCAAAGTACATACATACATAGTATGACCTTTTTCTCAGAGGTGTAGGCAGAGATCACTTAATTTCATGTGCTACGGTCCTGGCACACCACTTTCGCTTCTTCCACATCCATCTACTTCTCCATGCTCGCTCATTTACTTTTGATTTGACCTTTCTTCAAGATGTGACCTATTTGGTCATGGAAGGTCTTTCTTGGGCTTCATCTGTCGACATTTCCATTTATACCTTATTTATTCTTCCCCTTTATATTCCTTTTTTTAATCGTCTTCTTTGATTTTTTAAATTTTTTGGCTGCTTTACCATATCCAAATTTATTATTTTGTGAAATACATTATTTAAACTTAGTACATATTGGTATTGCAGTAGAATGAGGTTAAAGAAAGGGTTACATCGGAAGGTATAGCATTACTATACTACTTATTGGCACCGTAAAAAACAATGCAGAAACGACAAGAGTTATTACTAAAGTCATGACTGCCTGAATTATTAACTTTTCGAAAAATTATTTTATAAATTTTTAGTATTTTTTTATAATAGGCCTAACAAGATGACCTCACTTCACCTGATGGTAAGTGGTAGTGAGATCCAAATATGAGGTAGACAGGCACAATAGACCATATTGAGCCTGTCGCACTCACTTTGAAGGCCTGCTTAAATGCCGTATTTTTTTATCCAAAAAATGTCGCAGACTGATGTTAGTATTCCATAAAAATTCGGTCAACCCGAAAATTACTGCGATACTCCGAACCGCCTTTAACGAATGAACAACGACGAAGGGATTTCACAATTCGAAAAAATGCCCAAAAACATTTTATGTCTCAGTAAACTCTGGCTTGGTGATATAAACTTTGCCAAACCAGACCAATAACATTGATATACTAAAGTTAACCTTATTACCGTTTGAAAAGGTTCAATATAGTTTTGTCAAGCTTTTTTAATGGACAAGTGTGAATTGGTCCTTCAATAAAAGGCTTTGACAGTTCGCGGTAAGGTCGCGAAACGGTAGGTTGGTCAATTTAGATGGCAAGATTATGATCTTTTTTGTCAAATGTCAACTTCTGTGGCCGCTACCTTTTTGTGAGTTTGTCTGGATTCTAGTTAGATACCACACAGGGCTTCGAAGGGGCCAAGGAAAAGATAAAAAATATTGAATATGTTCTGCTACTTCTTTACATACATATCTAAGGCCTTGCGGTTTAAGTTTTTGTTGTTAAACAAGAGTTTGAGGAATGCTCAGCAATATATTGTTTTGTTCATGAATAAGCTTTAGAAATCATGCGTATGGAAAGTAGGTAAAAATCAAAAAGAGCTCTCATAAAAATCAAAATTTCTGATGTGACAGAAAATTGTATTACCATTTTTTTTTTAATTATTGTCTAATGCTACAAATACGAAAAAGGTACGACCATTATTTATGTCCGTTACACATTCCGTACAACTACTCACACTCCTTCTATACTTACTGTAATATTAAATTAACCAATTACTTAATCATTAATTCATTCTATGAAAGTTTATAACGCTGAACATTACAATCGTCCCCTAATTTCGACCTTTTTATTCCCTTTGATGCAAGTAAGCTCAAACGCAAAGAGTGACGCCAAATGCTAAGAATGTTACCAGAGATTAATATTAAATTATATTTCCTTCCATACACTCTTTTGTTGGGAGAATTTTATGAGATACTTTGGTATGTTTATACACTGGGCGTTTTGAAGACTTTCGGGTCTTTGTTATTAAAATGAGGTTATGAATTACAATAAAATTATTTGCTTACATGTTTATAATTATTATCACCTAAAGAGCTAATTTAGGAAGTTACAATGTTACAAAGGTTCGAAATAAAATATTAAAGCTGTGCTGATTTATTACATTTTTAACTCACTCACGATCGCAACAATATTTTTAAGAAAAATTGATAATTGAAATAAAAGAAAGTATTGGCTACAGTTTCCAGAATTTAGGTGAACCTAAACAGCATACTACGTATGAGATGCATAAAAATAAAGGAACACTGTTAGATAGACCATAAAAAAGAACAAAAATTAGATATCTGTACCAAATAAACAATTATTCTATTCTATATATAATTTCAAACTGTCATGGTAATGTACACACACATTAGAAAACTGTAATTAATTGTCCGGCATATTTAGCATTTCCATGACGCTTGCCACAGCGCAGAAATATCGAAAGCTCATTAAACAAAATGGCAAATATCCCGCATATTTTCAGTTTTCTTATTATTCTATTCTACTCTTAAATTAAAAAAAAAGAAAATAAAAGTATAAACTATTTTACCTAAACCGAGCAAATGTTTTTCGGGCGACAGAACGTTATTTGTCACGTCTCGCTACGACGAATCCGTTCGGAATTCACTTAGCCGTGTATCAATGCGATGCAAGTGCAGCACCCGGTGACCGACCAAGCTCATGAATAATGCGCGCCACTTGTGCGTACGGGCTCGCTACGACGAATCTGAGTGCTTTATTAGAGCCAATTATCGAATCGTTCTTTGATCGGTCGATCGATATAGGGGTGAGAGCCATCCATTATGTTTTAAAAAATTTGGGATACAAAATTTGAGATCCTACCTTTATAACTCCAAATGCCACTCATTCGCGCGTTCCATGTTATAAACACGGTTCATGACACGGTAGATATATTTTCATGCACTTTTAGTGAATTCGCCAGTACTGCGTTAAATATAATAAGTTATAATTTAAGTTAGATTTACATAGAAATTATTTAATAAGTAAGTTTAGGATTTAATATTGTTATATATTCTGTAGGCTAGGTTATGTTATAAGTGTATATGTAATATATGTTATATAAATTGTATTTGTAGATTTATAATAAATAGATGTAGTTTAAGTAAGATATATGGCTATGCTATCGCATTGGGTTAAGGGACCTGTAATGTTAGCATAAGATTAAAAATAAATAAATAAAAAAAAATAAACAAAACTTTTTATAAGTTTTGTGTATGTTTGAATGAAATAGTTGTCCATTAGAAATTATAATTTACTGATTCATCAAAGTTTAATTTATTTATTCATTTATTTTTTAAACTTAATATTGCAGACTGTGAGATTACCACTGCGTTGACTGTAGTAAAGAGCGAAATTCTGTTCACAAGTCTTAATTGGCTCAACGGTCGTTATATTACGTTAGTATGTATGTTATATGTATGAGTGAGTAGGTTACACTTAAATACTGCTACTTTTGCCTGTTAGTAAAAATAAAAAATATGATTCTGACGTTATGATTAGCTATGCAAAGCACTTTGTGAGAAACATGCCATGATCTGATAATGGCATTTATTATTCCTTCTCCTTGGGAAAAGCCTTGTATATTTATCTGGCAGTAATATACATACAAGATAGCTTAATATTATAAAATAAAATTGATATCCAATTGTTCTAGTAATAGAACTTAGTTATAATAATTCTAGTAATCGGGTAACATACTTGATTTCGCTGATTAAAAAAGCCCAATTATACACTTTAAAAGAGTTAAGTTAAGTTAAGCCATCAAGATTCTGCGGTGGCAAAGAGTTTAAGAAAATTGAGAAGCTGTTTCTTGCCTTTCATCATCAAAATTTGATCTTTCGGTTCATTTATGCTTAATTCACAGCAAAACTGAAATTGAAGAACGAATATTGCTATTTTTATTTCTTATTGTTTTTAATGCTTTGTAATTTTAAATTTCCGAATATTGCTTTTCAACATTCGTCGTAGCGAGCCGGGCGCGCGGGAGCGAAGAATGGCATTTATTAGCAGATCGCGGTTACTTATACGGCGGTGAATCCGTCCCGCACGCCACGTAACAGGTCCATTCGACCCGCAGGGCTGCCTCAAGACACTTTATATTTGTTTATACTAGTTGATAGATGTACTTTGAAGCTCATTACTACAAAAAAATTAACATAGTAGGTAGGTAGAGTTACCTAGAGTGAGTAATACCAAAAAAGAGTTCTTATGGTAATGGTAGTCGTAATACACTATCACGCCTCATTAAGGTAGGTATAGAATAAATTAAATTTGGCATAGAGATAGTCTGGAGCCGGAGATAGGACAAAGGTTACTTTTTAAACGACTGCACAAGAGAAATAATGTTTTTGAGCTTGCAGCTCAAAATTATTTTACTAGCATAATTGAAAGTGATTTTAGGAAAAAATACTTACAAAATACATTTTTTATTTATTTAGACAACCAGTAGCTTTTACATTTCAATTATATATCTAAGTAACATGAACAATTAAAATAAGGTGGTACAATGCAAAGCTTTTAAAGGTGTCACATCATGCACACAAAAGTCATACTGACAACACTTACAGGACATTCTCTATAACACTTACAAAGATAATCTTAAACTACACTTCTTAAATTTAACAGTTATACTTAAAAGGCTTGCATTATATTATCTTTTTGTAATTTTTTGTAATAAAATTTTATCTTGAACTTGTTTCTTGTAAAAGCTAGATTTATTATTTATTTACTAATGAAAGATGATGACAGCTCTACTCAATTGAATTGTTTTATCTATTTAAAAATAAAAAAATAGTGATGCTGCCAGCTTTACTCTATATTTTCATTGTTAAAATGCCAAATAAAATGATAAAAACAAAAAGAGAGATGCTAGCAGTTTTACTCTATCTTTTTGTAAAAAAAAAACCATATAAATAAAATTTAAAAATAACCAAACTCCGGCAACCCTAGCTCGGTGGCTTTTTTCCTGAAGTTGTCGTGGAGCGTGACAAATCCGGTCGGCGCACGCGTCACCGCGCACCCTTACTCTTGCCGGCCCGATGCTTCTATCAGACGCTTTTTGTGCTTCTTGGGAACATACATGCATGTCTTTACTATCACGTGGGTCTAAGAGACCAGGTGACCCTCCGCACTTGAAGTCTGAAGGCGACAATCATATCGTAAGGAAGAAAACAAGTTTATTTTATTCAGTTACACTTTTTCTTCTTATCGTATGGTTGATGAACAACCTGGTGTCAGAGTTTAAACCGCCCGTAGGCCTCTGCCATGGCTTCACACACCGTTGAAAAATCTCTCAGGTGTGCTGGTTTCCTCACGATGTTTATTCCTTCACCGTTAAAGCGTCGAATGATGGTACAAATGAATTTAAAATCAGTTACATACACAAATTAAAACAAAGTAGGTAACTGAAAAGGGATCTGCTCAGCATGTATCGACGCTCTTCTTGGGAACATATATGCATGTTTTGACTATCACGTGGGTCTAAGTGACTAGATGACCACCCCACACCTAGATGTCTGACAGGGACAACGGTCTTAGAATGCTCAGCTTATAAAATCTGGTAATTGTTATTCTTAGTTTACGGCTCTTACAGCTCCTAGCTTTACAGCTCTTGAACCCGCCCGTGACCATGAGCGCTGCCAAGAGCTGGAAACGATGAAAATAATATGTTGAGGATATGCAGCCAGATTAGGCAATCTTGATAGAACTAAGAAGTGTTATCGATGTTTCATGTCCTGTAATCATTCACCCAGAGATAAAATGTTGATGGTTTTTATATTTCAAAAGGCTTGCAAGACATCCATCAAAAAATGCATTACACAATAGTAATGGTGTATTAAAAAGAACAAGTTAAGTCCTTAGTCCCGGACCTAACTCCGATCATGTAAAACTGACAACTCTTGGAAATCCTCAAATCGTACACCTCATGAGTCAATGAAGTCAATCAATATTTTTTATCTCTCATCACTAGTCTCATCAAACAAACAAATCTTCCTAATAATTCTGAGTAGTAATTCTCAAACCACACATTACTGGTATGAAGTTCCGCAAAATTCACATAAAAGTTTACTTTTAAACACGAAAACAGTTGATTGATGTATGAATCACCTTCAATTGAAATGTTTTGCGTTGAAATAGGTATGACGTGTACCAATTATTAAGATAGTACAGTAGTTTTTGTAAACGAATCCCACGAATTATAGTCTACGTAGTAAAATAGTGGTATGCTTTTGGTTCATATTTACCTCAATGCCTAATAGTATTTATAAAAAAAAACTTTGATATGATTAATTTTTAAAAAAGCGTCGATGGCTTAGTGGTTAAGGTAGTTTCTTGCCATTCGAGAGGTCGCCAGTTCAAACCCCGCCAAGTACGTGAAGGAAAACATCGTGAAGAAGTACAGGTTTCTGACTGGCTCGGTGGAACAGTGGTTAGTGACCCAGGTTTACTACCTACGGTTCCAAGAGTCGTGGGTTCGATTCCCACTCGGGACAAATATTTGTGTGACGAACATCGGTGTTTGTTCCGTGTCTGGGTGTGTTATTAAATATATTTAAGTATATTTGTGTATCCACTGTCATCTGATTTCCGTAACACAAGTGCTTTAGCTACTTACCACGGGATCAGATAGATGTATGTGATGTTGTGACATATTTATTTATTTATTTATTTATTTATTAATATATTCTATTAATTGTGATTTTCAGCGAAAGTTTTTATTTATCTTTCCATAGTCTTAAAAAAAAACTTTAATCCAAAAACATTTAATATTTTTAATTTCATACTTTAATAACAGGATGTTCCTAGAAAGATTCAAATCACCGAAGTGCCCTTATCTCAGATCTGAGAAACAAATAAGTTCAAAAGAACATCTTTCGCAAAAAACTGTTCCCACCATTGTGTAACTCAATTAGAATGACAGTTTTATTTTTTACTTACACGACAGTCACCTTGATCTGTCAAAAGGTGTCAGCTACGATTTTATCGCGTACGCCATTTGGTACTTTTGGTAGGTACTTGGGAAATCCATTTACGTAATTATATTTTAGTGTCCTATGTTAAGTGCCTTGTTGGTTTATTACTACGTTCGAGTCCCAAGTCAAGTAAAAATCATCTCATAAACTGATGATGCAAAACTTCATCTGACTCGATTCGGTTCGATTCCCATTCAGGACAAATATTTATGTTGGTTCCGTGTCTGGGTGTGTTATTTATATATTTAAGTATATTTGTGTATACCATTGTCGTTTCTGATATCCGTAACACAAGTGCATTAGTTACTTATCACAGGGTCAGATAAATTTTTGATGATGTTCTTCCTATATAAACTTATATTTATTTATCTATTTAACCATCAAATGAGGTAACCTGACCCCTGAATATCGCAATAATTAAAAACACGACATAATTGCCATTACAAAGAAGCCTTTTCATGAACCGCTCATAAAAGTTTGGAGGCTGATTAAAAATTTTTAACGAGGCAAGCCAATTATGACCCCTAGACCAGTATAGGTAGAACTACCCTGCCCGTCTTCCGCTAACAAATCCGTGGTTCAAAATAGTGGTTTATATAAAGTCAGGGGTCTTGGTACGCTGGTTTCAAGTTAGAGCGTCATCGTTCAAAGGGGGGCGTGGTTCGTCGTATAAAAAGCGTAAGGATCAAAGTTGTTGAGTTTTTAGAGTTCAGTGGGTATCACAGACGATCGCTGAGCGGGAATTAAAAAAAACAATATTCGTTATTTTGTCACCAAGTAGTATCATGGTAAATAAGTACAACACTATAATGTTTGCAATAACTAGAACTATACAGATACACAACTATAATTTTTTTTTTCTGGGACATTTACACACATTGTCATGTGACCCCAATCTAAGCAAACCTTGTACTATGGGCGTCAGAGACTGATATACATACACATATATTTATTATCCTATTATTATATTGAAGAAATATGAATATAATTTTATTTTTCAATTTACTTTAACGACAGCAGAGATATACCTGTTTAAAGTTCCTGAGTAGACAGAGAGATCCGATACGTCAGGTGACGTCAAATTACACTACCGCCATACGCAATCCATACAAAACACTTTTTTGTAAGAAAGAGATGGAAAATTAACTTTAATTCATTATAAAGCCTTCGTTTTTGAACCGATTTCCACTTTAAATTCACATTGTATTATATTTTGAAGCCTATTTGCATAAGTTGTTGAAAAAATCAAGATTGCCGGTTTATGTATATTCCTTATTTTCATCTTGAACGAAAAAGATATTTTTTTCACAAAAGTGACGTCAATCAAAAATATACCCGCCGAATTGAAGACGATATCTACTTACTTACTACCCTTACTAACCTTAAGTAAGGTTCTCTACTGCAAAACATTTTCGCGATTTCCTACGCAACCCTCTTGTTATGTTGTAAAACGCTTACCACTTTTTTAGTTTCGGTTCGATCAGCTTTATTGGATTCACAAATAGCACATTTATGACCCAGGCCAGATATGTTAACATGGCTCTACATAAATGTATAAGCAGAAATTCCTTTCACACATTCACCTACATAGAATTTTAGTACTATATCATATTGGGTTGAAAATAGCTGTGGTAGCAGTTAAGATGAAAAAATAGATTTTTATGAAAATAAAAAAGTAGTATCATAAATATATTTTTATTATTACATACTTCGTAGTACATGTATACATATAGAATCACGCTTTTCCCAGAGGGGTAGGCAGAGATCACTTCCTGCCATGTGCTACGGTTTTGGCACATGGCACATCGTAGTACACATTTATTATTTGTTTAGTTCAATATATTTATTACATATACACCGTGATATTTTAGTGGTTGTTTTCCCGCAGTCAAATGATTCTATCTTAGTAGTACAAAAGATGTGTGCAGTTCTTTTTTGGTAAAATCAATAAATGCCGGTTTTACGAAAGGTTTAACCGTAACTCGAAAGCACGTTCGAACCGCTTTATGACTTAGGGCGTAGAGCTTCTTTAGCTTTAAGCATCGATTTCATGCGGCAAGCAGTACCTGAATACGTCACATCTTCAAAAACAACGATAGCTTCTCTCGTTTTCGAGTTGGAAAATTATAATTCTGAAAAATCGAAAAAAATATTTTTTTTTTCGAGGAATAGTTTGCATGATTCGATATTATTACTAAAGGCAAGTCGTTCTGCCACGGGAAAACAACCACTAAAATTTAACGGTGTATCTATTAACCTCTTTCATATAGGTACAGACTTGAGTAATCGATACAAAAGAGGCAGTTGCAACTTAAATAACATTATGTACCTATGAATTTGGCTTTTACAACCTTATGACGTATTGTTTTTTGTAATAATAATCAGGTGTCAGACCGATTTTAGCAAAGGGCGCCGATCTCAATAGAGACATAATATTATAGTGCACAAATGCACTCTCTATTCTCTTACTCTCATAATTCGTTCAACCGCCGTCTATCAAACTCCGGGCTGAGTTATATTTTTACAGAAAAACTCACACAAATTGTGCCCGACCCCGGATTCGAACCGGGTAACTCTCGGTCCTAACGCGGCGCTTGCTACCAATAGACCAACGAGGCAGTTTTTTAAAGTGTAACAATATTATACTCTTGCAAGTCTCCAGTAGAATACATTGGCATACAGTCCTGGTAGAGTGTATAGTAGTTTGTAGGTCTTGTAATACTGTAGTCGTGTTGTAGTTGACTAAATTTCACATCGCTGTTTCCCGGATTCCTCCACTCACAAAACGTTGCTTATTAACCAATCAATCACTTGCATTTTTCCAACAATTAACTACTCACGCGTTGTAGTTAGACTTAGAGCCGACATACAATTTTGTATTATGTACCTATCTATTGAAATTAGAAGGTGGTGTGAGCTTAATGCTTTCGGTATTTAATTTTCAATTGAAAATTAGTCAGAGGCAGCTTCAGTTTGTATGGCGGAAATGGAAAATCTGCTGTAATATCGAAGAAAGACATGAATAAGTAGTAAGGTAATACATTTACTGATTTCATTCAGAACTGGTATTGTTTTCACATAGAGATGTAGAGTGTAGCTATTGGAGTGAGAATCAAGTTAGATTTATGGTAATATTTGCTGAAATGGTAACAAGCTTCCAGTCATAACTGGTTACTTTTTATTTCCTCTTGTATAGGAACACTGTGTTCCATTTAAAATAAACTTTGTCATCAAATTTACGGGAAGAATTCTCGAAACATCTTATTTGACAACACTAGTAGTCCGTCCCGCGATTGCATAAGGAAGGTTCCTATTACTTCTTACTTGAGAACTCTATGCACTATTGTTAACTAATTCCTGCTATCGCTAAACGATTCCTGTCCAACTCTCTTCCTACAAGTCGTTCGCTGTCACACTAACACACATAATGCAGGAAAACGTCATCGCGACATGCGCGCACGCAACTCGTCGGCACGCGACACACTATTTACCCAGTGACTTATAATTTTGCTGTCGTTTCGGTATGCACTTGCACTTTTATTGTTTTGACTGCATTCATTCGATCGGACATCAGTGATTTATTGTTATTGGCACCAATTTCGATTTTTAGTAAATTATTTTAGTTGTAATGACTTTATTTATAAATGTTTCTTTTGTTTTTTGCGCTCTAATTGCTTTATTTTATTGACGGTGAAGATTTTGTTAGTTTGCTTTGTTTAACGATCGGATTTGGAAAAAATGTGTTGCGATAGTTAATCGCTAGCCTAATAGATGATTAATAAAAAGTTTGGAATATTAAAACGAAGAGGAATAATACAATCACAATTCAAACATCCTATATTATAAACATAACGTGTTAGCATAATATTATTATAATTGAATTTTGTAGGACCTAAAAGAATGGAATGTATTAAATGGTTTTGACTGCGATCTCGTATATCTTATAAAAAAATACAAATAAATTATAAATATTACACAGCATCACAAACATTGATCAGATCCCGTGGTAAGTAGTTTAAACACTTGTGTAACGGATATCAGAATCAACAGTAGTATAAGTATAAGATTTTTATGCATGTATGTATACGAAGCGAAGCGAGGGCGGGTCACAAGTAGAATATAAAAGCGAAAGGCCAACGCCTTAATTCTGTGTATAAATTTTCATCCCTCTATGCTTTTTTTATTGAGCTAATATTTTAAAAGCATTTTGCCGTAAACGTGACATGAAAGGACTAATCTGCTAAGTAGCCGGTGTAAAGGGTCAATCGACCGAAGGGCCTCTTTCAATCAATTTCACATCTTTCATCTCCTAAATTACAGGGCAGGTACTCTTTGATGTCGTTTTGCAAGTTCTCATAATAGACTGGCACAATCATATGAAATGCTATTCATAAAAATTTGATATAAAAACTCTGGATAAAGCATATTTGGGTATTTGACCATGCGTGGAATAAAAACATTATTATTCTTAATAAAGCATTTAAAAATACTTTTTAAGCCGGAAAAGGTAATGGTCCATTAAACACAGCAAAATTGAGGAAATGTATACCAAAGGTTAAGGAAATACTTTCGAGACATAATTGTTTTAGATCATAATATTGTATGGGCCTAAGACAGGCCAGTAGCGGTACCATGAGTTGGCTATCGAAAACTTACGTACGTTAAAAACCTATCGAGTTGTTTTTTTCATACGACCGATTTTAGTTCCTAGCGTAACCACCAGCGGCGCTGTACAATTTTTTCATAGACATATTTACGTAGGCGATATCGAGTCTGTAACTTTTAAACTCATGGTAGCGCTACTGAATCGGCAAATTCACAAACAAATGACGATACACATTACTAAAACTGCAACCTGTCCTTCAACGCTGCTAAAATTGCCTGTACAAATGAAATTTTAATTACCAACTTATTATCTAGCACCTTTAGACATGGGGTGTGACACCCGGAAATTGGTTGCCTTCCGAAGCACGCGACAGCATAGCGAGGCACGACAGCACGCCTGCAACGTGATTGCAACTGCATTTCTGCATTTAGCGGTGGGACGGTTTTTAGTTTGCATTTTTAAATGGGGCCCTTAGAAACGTCAGACACGTTTTGGTTGGTGAGAGGCTGAAATTTGAAGCGGTAAATGTATGAGGCTGTGGTTTGTCGATATCAATCTTTTAAGATTTTTTATTTATTTATTTAATTAATCTTATCCAGTCATTTGGACAAACATTGGTTTGCAACTTCGTGTGATAGTCCAGGTAAGACTTGCACTGATTCTTGATAATTAATACTTTCCTTATAAATCTACGTACAGACAATGGTAATAATAAAACTGCAGTAGAAGTATGTAACAAAGAAGATGTCATGCCAGTTGTAACCGTGTTTGTGGAAAACAAGAATTTTTGTGTACTTTTTAATCAAAAATTCTACGGTGAATGACAATAGCTGACAGCTATTAGCTGTTCATTTATCTTAGACGGTCATAAACGATCCTTGGATCAAGAAGAACACAATAATGACTCATTCGACGCCATTTTTTTTATCCCGAATTTTTTTAAAACCTTATTCGTCAAAGACATACAATTTAAACAGCCACAAAATAGTAGGCATGTATTTCACGCCAATCCTGCGCACGCGTCCCTAGAGACGGTCTTAGCTCGGTAATGCCAGACACGCTTCCGAATTCAGCTATATTGAGACATAAATTTTTCATTTTGCCCGCGGGCACTCTGATAACCAACTTGACCGGTGCCTCCCTAGGGATACATAAAGGACTTCTCTTGTATAAGGAATCACATATTTCATAACGCGGTCTTCTCTGTAGGGGTGGGAAAGTGTCGATGTGGCAAGTTTTAGGTTTGAAGAAACTGGTGGAATTGTTTTTTTTTTATATCCAAAATAGAATATAATAGAAGGGTAATAATATTTTTTGGTGGTTTTTATTTAACCAGATTAAGTTAATTTATCATAGAAAAATTAAACTTACGTCAACATCACAACAAATGTTACCCAACCCAACAATTTATGTAGTTGAAAATGAATGTACATTTCCTTTTTGACAATATAAATAAATGAAAAATCGGTATTTTCCTTTCTATTTTTTTCTGTGGTACTTCAGTGAAACAGCGTATGTATTTAAGAAAAGTACTAGTTCCAAGTTTTGTTACATTCGTTATATTACTATTTTGATTAAACATTGCAAGTTGCATTTGGGGAGTCCTATGTCCACTGTCAAGCAGAGGACAGAGATGGGATGGATGGATGATGACGATGATGGTTGCAAGTTAAATAAAAGCTTGTAATAAACATAAAAACACAAAAAATATCGACCGACAGTCGCGTCACTAGTCAGTTCACACCCCCGATTTTTTCCTCGGTCGCACAAAGGGCTAAAGGGCTACTGGCCGGACACAATAATAAATATTTTGACGATAACACATAAATATTCTTCCTTTATGAATAACAAAAGTGCTCTGTGCCACCGGCGGTAATTCCCCGAGTCTTACGGTCACTCCTTCCTCTTATAAATCGTGTGCTATTTATTTGGAAGTATGCACGTTTTTTTTTTCGAAAATGCTTCAAGGGGTTGTAAAATGGGGATGGTTTGAGTAGATGATGGCTGTTTTTACTACGAGACAATTTGTAGCTTGATGTGTCGGTGAATATTTAAAGGAAAAATAATATCGCATGAATAGTGTGAAGGGGTTATCATGCGATCATGATAACCCCCATAGAACCGCATAGAACTATTTCTCTTATAAAGCTGGGACACGAAAATATAGATGATACATTATTATTTTATCGAGAAACCGTCTGACTCGGTGGAGCAGTGGCTAGTGACCCTGGTTGGCGGTTCCATGAGTCGTGGGTTCGATTCCTACCCGAGACAAATATTTGTGCGTTGAACATTGGTGTTTGCTCTGTGTCTGGGTGTAATTAAGTATGTTTTTATAAATATCTATGTATGTATATCCGTCTCTGACACCCATATTAAGCATGCTTTGCTTAGTTTGGGGTCAGGTGACCGTATGTGGAAATGTCCCAGATAGTTGTCATTGTCATATTTTCTTACCGTGTTAAGGTCTATTACTGTTAATGTTTTTGAGAAAATCACAGTAATGCTCGTAGTAGAACAATGTCAATCAACAATTAAATGTTCATTATATCTCTGTTTCAAATAAGTTTAATAAAATTTCGAAAGCTTTCTAAAACAGTCTATTGATTGTCATTCATCACATTTTATGAACACTATTTCGATACAAAATCAATCAGAATGGATTAGCGACAACACAACACTATCAAATGATTGATCTTCGATTGGTAATGAAAAAGTGACGCGACAATTTTAGGATTCGCCATTTGAGTGAATGGCTTCAGAGGTGCATTTCTCGAGATTCATCTTGAGATAACATTAATATTATCATTAAGAGTAAGTGGGTAGGCGACACAGGTTTCACTAGTCACGATACGCGCATAGAGTAGAGATTAGCAGATGAGTTAATATGATGTTGACTATACAGTAAATGTACTCCTGTTCCATATAACCCTACCGACATATTCCCACTGGTAGGGATACTGTGCAGTATGTAGTTCACAGAATCGAGGCTTCGATAGCCATAAGTTACATTTTCACAGCAAAGTCTTTGTTAAGTAAGTACCCATACTTAAAAGTTTTTTTTTAATATTTATCAGGTTCCTACCATTTTCCTTTTATATTAAAGTAGACCGTATTCAATTTAGAGTTTAAAATTGAAAATTAGTGTTTGGTTTATTTATATAAAGTATTTTTTAAAACACTTTATTTACGACCATAATTATGGCAGAGAGAGCGGAGTTTATTGGTTAAATAAGCCCTTTGGTCGATGAAAGCAATACATTATAGAAAAAACTGTACTCAGGCACAAAATAGGCACTGAACGATCTAGTCCTACCTAATGTAGCTCTTATTCTATGACCCAGTCACCAAGACCGCTCTTCACCGACAATAGTGAAGACGGCGCTTTAGAAAAAAAAACAATGGTCATGTCTCAAAAGGGGTCAGTTCACACTGGCGGCACAAGAGAAGGGGCCAAGTTGACATTTGACGTTGATTCGCCATTGTCATCAAACGGCTGACGTCATCGAATGTGACGAACGACCGTATTGGTGATTGGGGAATCATTGCGTAAAGTTTTGGTCATTATAGCATTTTGCTTTTTTGAATCTGCGGTATAACACCGTGATTTTTTGTGACATATTATGGTTGTCCTTAATTTGATATTGAAGCAAAATTGGCTTGCAAGACTTGCCTTTATATTATTTTTTTTTTAGTTTCTAACTGACTTACCTACGATAATAGCTTGGAGTAGCCTTATCATCATCACCGGACTTGCGGGAGAACGTCGAGCAGTTAGTAGCTATGTATTTGCTACTCTTCTTATCGCGTGTAAACGCTCAATATTTTATTTTTATTATAATGGAACGCGAAAGTCTAAAATAGTCCTAAATGCAAGTGCCGTAACACATAAAACACTAAAATTGATAAATATTTGAATCTTTACTTAACATTAAATTAACAATATATTAAACTATACTCGTAACCTGTAAACTCGTTTTGCTTCGGGTGGAGTAAATATAAAAGCCACGCTCTTGAATTCCTCTATCTTAGTCGTTTTAAAGATTTAAATAAGTAAATATCGTAAGGTAAATTTGTTTTAAAATAAAAATCATTTTCACGACATTTATCGTTGGATAAATATGAAATATATAAGAAAAAACTTACTATTACTTCCAAGTGACTTGACATTTTTATTAAAAACTGTCAACCACAGTAAGAACTAAAATAACAACTTAATGTCCACGTAATGAGAACATTCACACCTTTGGGTGGTCTCAATACTGTCTCAAATTAATATAATACTCGTCACACACAAACTTAATTTACTTGGACCAAGTTAAACTTAATCTTCTAGGTAATAAGGCTCAAATTTCTTATTGTGTAAGAATTGAAAAGTATTTTTTGAACTGGGTGACAAAAGAATTGCTTCATCATCTTTGATATTTGAAAGGATAAAGATTTTTACGTCCAATGACAACACTTTGATCTAAGCGAGATGCCGTGAGGATGACAGATGCAATGTTGATAATAATTTAATGTCGTTTTTTGAAGGAAAAGTAAATAGTACTTGATAACTCATTTTTTAAGTATCCAGAAAATTCCAGATAGCCTACCTAATTATTAAATAATGAAACATAATAATTTTGTGCGCTAAGAATAACATAACTCTGTTTTTGGGTACAGATTCTGACGTCACATTCAGTACATTTTATACAAAGTTTAGTGCTCTACTATTTCTACCCCAAAATAAAAATAGCAAGTTATATAAGTTAATGAATAAATAAATATTACACAACATCTCATAATATTGATCTGATTCCGTGGTTAAGCTTAAGCACTTGTGTTACAGATATCAGAATCAACAGTGGATATGTTATGGACCAAGTGATTAATGCGAGCATTATTAATAATGCCCGAGCATTATGTATAATGTCTAGCCCTATCGGGCCAAGTGATTAATTATTATTTCAACTTCATTATTTGTCATTATGCGCGGTCATTATTATATGGCTATGTGATAATTGGGCAATATGATAATTGTGCGTAATTTGAGAAAAATAATTGGCTTTTGTGCTTTAAAATAATTTAATAATAAAAGAAAACGTAAAATTTCCACTCTGTATAACGCTTTTTACAATGTTACGCTGTTTGACACGTTTTCATAGTGACGTAATGGGTAATACTCACTGCGTAATTTTTAGTAGTGGGAAATAGTCTTAAGCTGGTTTTACTGTAATTCAGTTGAATCTAGGTAACCAACTAGGTTGCTTGCCTGCCTAATTAATCTATGTATTCAGCCATTTCGTACATGTGTTCATAGATTTACTAAAATAATGACCACGTTAGCGCGTTATTGGACGATGTTCAGCGATTTTGGGTGTAAACGCCTTTATTTATATTGCAATTTTGAATAATAGCGTGTGTTACGAGTTACACCGCCAAATTATGTCCATTACCCCCTTTTGTTATGACATTTTTTTCACACCACAATATTTTTAGAGGCTAACTACTTTTTATATTAAACTATTGTATATCAAATGATAATAATAATTAAAGTATTTTCTACATAATAAGTTTGTATTACTTTGCCCAAAAGGTGATAAACATTATGTATAATGCCCGGTCAAAGTGATTATTTGAATAATAATTATTGAATTGCACTCTCATATTGGGCATTTTCCATATGGACCGGGCAGTATGAATAATGCCCTATTTATCATTTGGTCCATAACAGATACACAAATAAACTTTAATTTATTTAATAACACACCCAGACGCGGAACAAACACCGATGTTTGTCACACAAATATTTGTCCCGGGTGGGAATCGAACCCACGACTCTTGGAACCGCAGGTAGGGAACCTGGGTCACTGTTCCACGGAGCCAGTTAACGCGATCAATTCATAATTGAAAAAAGCAATCAATTAGCAAAAGGTTAAAAGTGGAATAGCGAACATTCATTCCAAAACCAGTCCGTGTCAATCGAGTAGATAAATCTCAAAAGACCGACGACTGCATGCATCAATGTGTTAATAAATCAATTTCCTTGAACCCTAGAAGAAATATCGCAATGAAGTATTTGTGACCCCATCAAATCCCACCTACAATTAAAAAGGAGCTCTATCCGTTTGAAGATAGGGTTGTGTTTGGTTCGGGGTTAGTGCAAGGGTTGGAAGCGTGAAGCAGGTGCATCCATCCATCAAAGTGCTCAAGCCGTGACAATTTGACGTATGAGACAATCCGGCTCATGCAAAATGGCGGGTGACGTGTACGCTTAAGGTGGGGGCTACATGGAGCGGACACTTAAATTGTTGTAGATCTGACCTTACAGGCGTCTACACAAATCTTCGATTCTCGACGGGTTTGGTCTGTAACCCATTGATGTGTGCTAGATATCTCCGTCCTCCATGCAGATATTTATAAAAAAATCATTTGATGTATTTTAATTAAAGAAAGAACTACACAGAACGGATTCAAAATTAAAAATCAAATATAGTCCATAGTGTTTTCTTTAGGTCTTACGCGGTATTAGGAGTAGCAAATACATCTTAATACCAGACGTTTGACTGGACTGCACTTGTCATAGTCACTCGCCACCACTGTTTAATAGTCCAATCAAAAAGTGGACAGGAGCAGTATTTTCAATATTTTTTATTTTATTTTATTTTTATTTCTTCAGGATAACAAACAATTGCATAATATTGCTTAATGCTACTACAGGGTTACTATCTAATACAATAATTATAAACTATACAGTGTACACAAAAAAAAATCCTTTCTTTTTCTTCACACGTGCTAAAGAAATAAAACATCGATACTAACTAGGATTATTTCTATGCTTTAAACTAAGGTTTTTAAAACGTTTACTTATCCAATTTAACATTCAGCTCCATGTAAGCCCCGTGCCGCGTCTCTTTGACAATTTACATTGTAAATAGATGCGAGGTGTCATGTTGGGGGCCGATCAAAATTCCAAATAGAATTCTGTAAGTGGATTTTTAGGGGTAAAGCCGGCAACGAGAAATTGATGCTGTCAAAGAGCTCGGTCAATTTGGGCTTATTAATTGACGGCGAATTACTCTTGGGATGTAGCTGTTGTTAAATGGCTTGTAGGCAGTTGTTGAGTTTTGTTTAAGGGTTGTGTCAACTGCGAATTGAGCGGTGTGGTTGTACAATTTGGGGTAGGGTACATGGATCGGTGTTGGACTCTATCGCGGTATCTTCACTGTAAGGTAAACTAATAGACCAATCATATTATAGTAAATTAATATGGTGTCTGACCGATTTTGAACCATGACGGCCAATCTCATTGGAGATTAGTAATTTGTGAGACGAGTTGTGACTAGATAAGTTGTTGTTTAAGATTTGTAAGCAAACATAGTATGAGTAAGTACTTGCACTTTTTATAACTTTAATTTACTAACTATAATGATACAATACCAATATTCAGTAACTTTATTAGCTATCAACTAGCTAGACTGTTAAAAATCAAAATGAGATAAACGTAAACACCTTGTTTTTTTGTAACAAATCGATTTATAGCATAATCAAACCAACCTTGACCAAGAGCATTGACAACAAACAGACAGACGGAATAAATGAGATGTGGCCGTAAAAAAACATCGATAATCGTCCCGTCATCGGCAAATTGCAGGGCTGATTACGTATAATCACGCTACGAATTGTCATCGCATCGAATGACGCAACGGTCTCGATTCTCAATTCGATTACACTCGGCGACAGATGTCCACGACGTGACGAATTTCGACTAAACTAATTCACGTTATCGATACAAGTGACAACTACTTCTCAATACATTTTGAGCTTTAGTAGGTTTTAATAGGGTTCAGTTTGCACTTAAAATGTTTGGCTTAATTCAAGTTAGGGTTTCGTATTGGTAATCAGTCGGTGACCGCAAATTGTTGTCCCTCGATCAGACGTTGCCAGGAAATTACAATTTCGATTTTTATTTCACGAGTGACTGTAGTACATGTTCGATTCACAGATAGTTTTTGAACAGGCAAACAAATACCAATGTCCTTATTAGTTTCAATCATTTTATACACAACCAACACTCAAACTTTGACTCTCACTCACTGATACTCAATGATGAATACCGATCTATTCTTTTTTTTTTGTAAATGAATTATTGAATCTATGTTCTCCATAAAACAAACTCCAACTAAGATTATCAAATTTTTTTTATTCTTTATACAACACCGCAACTTAGCAAGATAATATGAAAAATATCACTTCAGCCTAATTTAAAGAAGGACCACACATTATAAAATATTGTAGTTAAACCTTTAAAATATTATAGTAATACAATGTTTCGCGTAAATAGCCCGTGGGCAAGAACGAAGAAGAAGAAATAAAAGCGTGTGAATATATAGTTTTTTCAACTTCCTTACCTAATTACGCCTTAAGTCCCGTTTAAAATGCAATGCAAGACAAACTGAACCCACACAAACTAATTCAACACCAACAAAGATACAAAATTAACGTCAACAACAAAGTAACAAGCCGCAGAACAAATTGCTTATCATTTCGCTGTCCCCGTGTCGTAAAAACATAAAAGGCAATTTGTTTGATATTTTCCCATATACTGGGCGGCTTTGTTTTTGTGAATGTCATCCTTGAGGCAGTGTTGCGGTCTCTTTGTCGGGCGCAAGGTGCAAGCGGCGTGTTCGGGGTGGGATGACAGCTTTAGTAGGTATTGGCTGGCTTAAGTGTGTAAATGGATATTCGGTAGCACCCCTGGTTCATACTCGACTGGCTCGGTGGAAAAGTGGAGTTGTGCGTTCGATTCCCACTCGGGACAAAAATATTTGAAATGTGAAGAACATTGGCGTTTGTTCCGAGTTTCGGTGTGATTATGAGTTTAAGTATGTATAAATATATTTTTTTTTATAAAAGGCTAACAAGATGATCTCACTCCACCTGATGGTAAGCGGTAGTGAGATCCAAATATGAGGTCGACAGGCACAATAGATCGTATTGAGCCTGTCGCACTCACCCTGAAGGCCTGCTTAAATGCCGTTGTAAATATCTATGAATGTATATCAGTCTCTGACTTCCATAGTCGATACAAGCTCTGCTTAGTTTGGGGTCAGATGACCGTGTGTGTAAATGACCCACATATTTATTTATTTATTATCTTACATTAGTTGTTTAGTCTTTGCGTACCCGCTGGCAATAAATAAAAATTACACAAAGTCACTTTCATAGATCTGATTCGATGTTAATTTGCTAAAGCTCTTGTATTGCGGACTTCAATTTCAATGGTAGATTACAGAAATACCTATACTTAAATATGTTTATAAACAGTAAGCTTCCAGGAAACAAACACCAATTTTCATCGCAATGTTTGCAAGTAGTAGAATTAAAATCTACAACGATTCTTCGCGCTCTAAAAATGACGTCGAAACATGTTCTGTCAGCTAGGACGACGTAAATACTACAGATTAAAATAGGGTCCGACGTACGCAATTTAAAACAACTTGCAGTTAAAATAAAATTTCTAACAAAACTTCTCCATTCGCATCCTTATTAAAATATGGAAATGAACATGAATCGCTAGTTGAATGGTAATGGAAACTTTGATCCTCCCTTCCCCCAAAATGACGGTAGCAGTTTTACACCCATACCCATAAGAAATAGATAATAAATCGGTCGACATTCCTCGGGATGACAAAGGGAATCGAGTCGTCGCGAACATCACTCATCGATTCATTGTGCCGATGTCACATCACTATTGTAACAATAGTGCAATGCTATTGTCGCTCGGCCACTAAAAAATGAAGCGTGTGTTGAGTTCTTCGATATGGGTTCCGGATAGTAGCCTCTAGATATTGTTGAATTATTTTGTACCTGCCTCTTTAATTGTGTAGTTCATTACTACACTACTACTACAGTCCTCACTATGCAGTAGTCCTTTTTTTCCTAACTGACATACAATAGCATGGAGTCATCATCATCGTCGTCATCATCACCGGACTTGCGGAGGAGCGGATGGCTCTCACCTCTAATACTTTTGCATAGTTTCTTTATATTTGAATATGCTTGACACATACAAGTATGTTTAACTTTTCGCAATATCACGTAAATTGTTTTAATTCCGAAGTCAGTTATCAGAAACAAAACTAATATACCTAAATACCACACCCAGGAGTACACATACACATACACGGATGTTTATCACACAATAAGTGTCCTTAAGTGGCAATTGAACCCACCAATAATAGCGCAACCAAGCAGGGCACTATTCAATCAAAACATATTCGTAACCAATTTTTCTTGTGCACTTTTTTGAACAAACAAATCGGCAGCCATCTTTCTACTAGTAGTTACCCATCTCACAACCACGCAAGGGACCCAAAAGACCATTTAAAAAGAAAACCTAAGATTCAAAATTCGGAATATCATCGGGGGATATATTTCATCGTGTCATAACACAGGGTCAGAGGATCCCGATTGATAAATTGCCGCTCAAATGTGGGATATAATGTCTTTTTCACTGCGATGACGTAAGGAGGGAGTAGAAGGTGCTATGCTGACAGGACCTTACGATTTTTGACTGTATTTTATGTAATGTATGATCAACTTGCTACGGCTAATATTTTTTTTTTTTACAAATATCAAAAAGCGTCGATGGCCGAGTGGTTAAGGTCGTTGCTTGCCATGCGAGAGGTCGCCGGTTCAAACCTCGCCAGGTTCCAATGTGTTTTTCAAATTTGAAATTCATATGTACCATCATTCGACGCTTTAACGGTGAAGGAAAACATCGTGAGGAAACCTGCACTCCTAAGAAGAAATTCTTAGGTTGTGTAGTCGACCAACCCGCACTTGGCCAGCGTGGTCGACTAAGGCCTTATCGCCCTAGTTTAGGGTAGGCTCGTGCCCCAGCAGTGGGGGAGTATATGGGCTGATGATGATACAACGGCATATAGATTTTATTCAAATTATACATTGATCAGCTGAAAAAATATTAAGGGGGGAAGTCCCGAGTCAGTCCAACTTTGTGTGATTTATTTCTGTTAAGAAATTACTCAACTCGGAGTCCGGCACAACAACGAATGCACGTCTGTGCTTTGGGAAGCACGTTCAGCCTGTGCAAATAATCTTACGTTAAATGTATGTAATGATAACGAACTGTAGTCTCACCAAACTAGGAGTATGGGATTGAGGGAACAGAGGGTGCACTAGTGTTTGCGCGCACTTAGTGCACTTTATACATGACTAGCTTTCTGCCCGCGACTTCGTCCGCGTAGTAATTTTTAACGGGTGAAACATTACTTCTTTATAGCGCAGCCTATGTCCTTTCTCAGGCCACGGACTATATCTGTACCAAATTTCATTCAAATCAGTTCAGTATTCTATGCGTGAAAGCGTAACAGACAGACAGAGTTACTTTCGCATTTATAATACAAGTCAGGATAATGTTTATAAGATCTGCGCATTTCGCTGATCTCCATTGAGATAATCCGCCATGGCCAAAATAGGTCGGTCTTTTACATACTATACACTACTTACTACATACTACTTACATGCCATGCCCGTCAGGTCAAAAACTAACTTCTAACTTCGCCTTTTGATACAAAGCCAACTCATTACAGTTTCGTCCTATCACTTATTAACTTAATTATCCCTTCGTCCATCTGTGGCGTCCAGGATGTGGCGGCCTCATTACTACAGGAACATATATCATCGTCAGATAGAAAACGCAAGTCATACGAAGGATCTCGACACTCTGAGGGTGGAAAGGGACTCCGTTAAGGGATTTGGAAGGTTTAGGTTTGTGGAGAGACGGTTTGTGAAATTGAATATTTTTTTGGTTATCTTTAAAGCTTAATTTTTCATGTCACTCACATTCAGAATTCGGATCAGTAGGTATTTGTTATTTTCTCTTGTTTCATCAAACATTAAGTAATTTACCTATATGCTTCTTGCATAAAATACATCATTCAATGAGAATTCAATTTTGCCATTCTTTTATTCTAATATACTTGTATTCTAATAAGTACTTATAGTTGTATCTTTATTCAATAATTAGTAAAATAAATCCATAACATATAAAATATACTTTATATAGAAGTATTTTTAGGCGCAGTCCGGAAAAAAAAGACATAGTTTTTTCTCAAACATTACACCACATTTCATTTGATGATATCGCGACACTAAGGTTTAGGGGTGAGAGTCATCGGCTCCTCCGCAAGTCCGATGATGTTGACGAGACTGCTTCAAGCCATCATCGTATGTCAGCTTGGAAAAAAAATGACTCTAAGGATTGATATATTTTCAGAAAAAAAATGTGAAAATTATATCAATATTTCTAAAGTCCCTCTCCATACTACGACTCCTATAAATGACAAAGAAATATCAAAGCGGTAGCTTTTATAGAAATTACCATAACTATTGATGGCGGTCGCATCATTAAGCTCCATCGTAATTAAAACGACAATCCGAGATTTATACAATGGATCTGGAAAAGGTAGAGTCATCGAAACGCCCTTACCGCCTGTCGTAATACATAGGTTTCTCCTCCAAGGGTTCAATCTCAGTGATTTACCAAATCACTGAGATTAAACTTAGAGATTGAACTTAGAGTTTATTTAACACGTTTTGGGAAATTTAAAAGGATTTCAATATTTTTGATATCTACTGAAATAAACCTAAAATTGTTGTAAGTTTTTTTGTCTATTTGAGATTTTTAATATGTAGATAACTGGAATAGAAACTAATAACATAAAAAAAACATACATACATAAAATCACGCCTTTTTCCCAGAGGGGTAGGCAGAGATCACTTCCAGCAATCCACTTTTCACCTCTGTGGGAAACGTGACGTGACGGGTTGTGGACCACGTCGCGCGCCGCCATTCTGCCTTGTGCATTGTTTAGCTAATAAGTTATAATGAAATGATAACCCAATGTCATCTGATTCTGTATAAACCTACTCCTAGTATTTTCAATATGCGTGCGCAATGTGTAAATGTATTACACAAACCACTCAGTTCTGTGCAAGCAAAATAGAAAAAACTTCGCCAAACAAGCTAGTGCCCTAGTGACTGTTGAAAACCTTCTAAAAATACTCGGTTCACGCTGCGTTTACGTATCGGTCGGAACACAAACAGATATACATATTCCACACCTGCTTTTAAGCCATGAATACACTATGCGCGAAGCTAGGGTTGCTAAGAGATTGTTTCTATTTCCATCACCAGTAACTGAGTAAATAGGAGTGCCAATGTGGGTATTGGTTGCTGGAAATCTCAGATAGTTGATGGACTCTTTTTACTGATGGTTAGTTAAAAGGAAGGCCAAGTCGTACATAATACTGACTAAGGGCTCCATCGTCAGTAAGTAACCTTACTAAAAGCTCGCAAGATGTTTAGAAATGTTCTCGCAAAATGGTTCCTTTAAAATATTTCTGTACAATTAATGCTTGATAAGTTATCCGTAAGTAAAGTCGGTTCAAAAGCTACCTCTTTCATTCTTAGTTTATACAATAACATAGACCATCCGTGATTAAAATTTCATTAAAAATCGGTTCAATCGTTTAGGCGTGATAGCGCGTGATAGAGATTTCCGCAATCAGCTCATATACGTCCCCACTGCTGGGACACGGGACTAGCCCGAGACGGATCTAGGGTGATTAGGCCTTACTCAACCAAGCTGGCCCAATGCGGTTTGCTTTATTACACAACCCTAGATTATTATATTTATTCGTAAGTGTGCAGGTTTCCTAATGATGTTTTCCTACACCGTCAAAGCGTCGAATAATCGTTCATATGAATTTCAGTGGTAAGTACATGGCAGAGTTTAAAATGGCGACCTCTCTCATGGCAAGCTAGGACCTTACGAAACGGCCATCGGCGCTTTTATAACATAAGAAAGGACTGTTCTGCCAGCCCTAAAAAAAAAGGCACCTGACCGATCAATTGAGATCAGCCAAGTGCGCAGGACATATTATAGACAAAAGTACGCGCAATCACAAGTGCACTCTATATTCTATTACTCGCATTATTCGGTGAGACGGCAATCCAACATGACCGATGAGAAATCGGGCGCAGGACCACCGGCTCAACGTGCTTTCTGAGGCACGGGCGTTCAACCGCCAACTTCCTAACTCCGGGCTGAGATATTTAATTACAGAATAACTGACATTTGTCCGACCCCGGACTCGAACCGGGGACCTCTCGGTCCTTACGCAGCGCTTGCTACCAATAGACCAACGAGGCAGTTAAGTTCTGCCAGCCCTAGTCATAGTGCAGCGTGTGCAGGCCGGGGGCGGCGGTTCACGCTTTTCGATTATTCATAAATCGGAGGTGTCGAAGCGGGCCGCGGGGAAGGCTTTTATCCGTTACATTTTAACTAGCCTTCGACGGGACGCGGTTCGGGCTGCCGAATCAGCGAATGGAAGTGTGTTTCTAGGTGGCGGCCAAACTACACCTTGAAATTTTAGTGGTTGTTTTCCCGTGGCAGAACGATTTGCCTTTAGTAATATTACCGAATCATGCAAATTATTCCTCGAAAAAAAAAATTTCTTTTTTCGATTTTTCGGAATAATAATTTTCCAACTCGAAAACGAGAGAAGCTATCGTTGTTTTTGAAGATGTGACGTATTTAGGTACTGCTTGCCGCATGAAATCGATGCTTAAAGCTAAAGAAGCTCGACACCCTAAGTCATAAAGCGGTTCGAACGTGCTTTCGAGTTACGGTTAAACCTTTCGTAAAACCGGCATTTATTGATTTTACCAAAAAAGAACTGCACACATCTTTTGTACTACTAAGATAGAATCATTTTACTGCGGGAAAACAACCACTAAAATTTCACGGTGTATATACTATAGGTTAATAATTAACAGACAAATACGTTAATAGTACAACGTTTAAGTTTAAGTTAGGCGTCCGACCGTGTTTGGCCATGATGGCAGATCTTAATTGAGATCAGCCAAGTGCGTAGGACATATACTGCACAAGTGTGCGCGAAAACATAAGTGCACTCTCTGTTCCCATACTCTCATAGCTCGGTGAGACGGAAATATGACATGACCGATGAGAGATCGAGCGCAGGACCACTTCGGCTTAACGTGCTTTCTGGGGTACGGGAGTAGGTATATATTATGTAAGTTTAAGTAACATTCAAAAACAACAACGTTCAAAAGGTACCTTGCAAATAACAATTTTTATGGACCTTAAAACCTATGATTCTTTAGTAATGGATCTCTTAACGCTTCAGAAATATTTTCGGAAATGTTTTAATCCTATCAATACATTGTTTGAAGTAGTACAAAAAATAATTTTCCTTTCCTAATTTGTTCAAGTTAATTCGTTGAGGATTGTTATCTTACAAACCAGACATAGATTTTACAAATAAACGATGAGAAATTAACAAAAAGTACAGAAAAATCAAAATATGTATTAGGTACCAAGTAAAAAATTTGTACCTAAACCGCAGAACACTGATCTAGACACGCGGTAGCGTGTCAAGCCAAGTTCAAGAAACAGAACTGGCGAGCCGCACCGTGTGTAATATTACACGAACCATTTGGAACCACTTTTGAACCCCTCATAAATCAAAAACTATTTCACATAAACGTATCAAATTTGGCTTATATATTGTGATTTGCGAGATAAATATGTGTTCTAAATTTCATAAGCTTATCTCAAACAGTTATTTAGATATTAATATCCAAAAATCCTCATTTTTATCATTGACTGACTGACAGATCAAAATTCTAACCTAGTTCCAAATGACCTAGAGAGTTAAAATTTGGTATGCAGATAGGTAATTACATGAATACAAAGGAAAAAATAAAAAACTGGCAATTTTTTAATAATTATTTTTTTCTTTTTATTTTTAACTAGCCAAGACAGACCTTCATAGGCTACCACCATACATTATCTTATGTTATAAGAAGATATGATAGGTATGTTATAGTGTTACTTATAAATAAATTTCAGGGTTGACCATTGAACTTGGCACCCATTTAGATCTCACTTCTTTTGTCGTTGAAGTCAACAACCAAGGCAATTATCATAATATTGAACTTGGCTCTCATTTCACATTTATGTTTTTGATTGGATGCATTTTTGTGAAAGCTCCCAACGCGTTTTCTAAAAGTGTTCGACATCGAATAGGTATATTTCTATCGTCGCAATCAGCACCTGTCCACAGAGTCTGCGCGTGCGCTGCGTGACATCATTAGCGTCAAGTTGAGCTCGTCATGGATCAGCTGGGTTTACTTGAGAGTGGAGAAAACGTTTGGGATATTGTAGAGGTTTATTTTTTTATTTATTTATTTATTACATAAGGTACACCAACAGCATTTATATAAAACAAATGTTACAAGTAAGGTGAAGAGTAACAAACGTTTGGGATATCCCAAACGTTTGTTACTCTTATACAGGTTTTTATATACAGGTTTGTCGTCTTGTACAGGTTTTTATATATATATTTCTTACAAAAGGTACACCAACAGCATATATTTAAAACAAACGTTACAAGTAAGGTAAAGAAGTAAAGTTTACCCCCAAACGTTTGGGATTTATACAAAAGGTACCTAAAGGAGGTACGTGATATGCCTATTATGAGGCGTACGTAACATTGGCAGATTCAGTATTTCAAGGCTTGATTTTAGAACTGCTATTGCTTTTTTCAGAAAAATTAAATGATAAAGTTATTAAGCTTTTGGGAAAATGAAAAACTGTGCGTACAGACATTTTTACACAAATCCACATAATAAACTAGTAATTTACAAGAAAATTAAGCTAAATTAAGCTTAAGCAAAAAAAAATACCAATATTATTATCCTTCTACGAGTCTAAAATAATTTTTATGTATTCTGATCTTAGTAGATTTAATCGTACATACAGAACCAAAAGTCTTGTCTAGGTTACAGCGATATGCTTCGATTGCTCATCAAAAGTGGACATCAATCGACGGATTAAAGTTACTGTCAATCGAATTGCGATGTCATGTCGACACCGTTCCGCATATCAAAATTTCGGAAATAATGTTGCGTTCGCGTTTACTCTTCAAATTCACCTTTGAACACGTGTTTTGTTAGATACGTATTGGCGAAATGTCGATTTACAATTTTATGACACGAGCAACAAAAGGTATTCAGTACCAGTTAGATTCGACCATTAGATTCGACGGTCGGCACACGTCTTATTTTTGAAACGGCACGATGTTTGAAGAGCGTTTCGTTTTATTATTGGAGCTATCATCGTAATTAGTATCTTTTGACCACAATTTATTTATTTGAGCTAGTATTTAAAGTGTAGTACATATTTTACAGCAATAATTTATATTATAAATGCAAAAGTAACTCTGTCTGTCTGTCTGTCTGTCTGTCTGTCTGTTACGCTTTCACGCATAGAGTTCTGAACCGATTTAAACGAAATTTGGTACAGATATAGTCCAGAGCCTAGAAAAGGATATATGCTACTTTTTAACCGACTGCGCTATAAAGAAATAATGTTTTACCCGTTAAACATCTCTACGCGGACGGAGTCGAGGGCGGAAAGCTAGTAATTTATAATAGTCAAAATTTGATGACATTTTGCCTTTCTAAATTGTAAAGATGGTCATCTCACATTAAATTTCATTATCAGCTAAGCCGGTTTTCGAATCATTGAGAACACCCTTTTCTTATAAGGCTTTTATTTACAGTATGTTCGATTCTCTCCTGGCTCCTAGTCTCAACATCCTTTACAATAGCTTCATTACTCCCAAAAAAACCTTATTCATCGGATAAATCAATCCGATGACCATCAAAGGCGTTGTTAAAACGCGTACACAGTGCTGATGATCCCAAAGTGAGTAGTGGAGTAGTCACTGCTACCATTAAATGACTTGATGTCTGATAAATGAACCTGATTGGCATTGATATGCGCTCCCATTTGGACGTCACTGCCGGCACGATCGCTAGACGAGGTGGGAACCCACTGAGGGTTTTAGTGTTGATGAAGAAAAGATCAGAGGTTCGGGTGGGACAATGGAGTCGACAACTTTTCTGTGAGTTTTCATTTTTTTTATGTAAATCAAAAAACATACAACAAACAAGCAAAAGTAAACAATTACATAAATAAAGCAAGTGAACTACACTAAGAAAAAGCATTTTCACATTTGAACTTTTATGCTGCCCGCAATCAATACGTAATTGTATTAAAATTAAATAGTTTGTTAATGCATTTCTTGTAGTATAAATGTAGCACAATAGCATAAATGTAGATCTAAGTGTGTGTGTCAAATTAAAGATGTGTAAATCATTTGAACGAAATTGCTCGATCTGTCATCGTCTTCAGACCATATTTACACCAAGTTCATATTGTGAAAATTTTTTATTGCATGTCTTTTAGCACTGATTATTTTATGTAAGCACTATAGTGCCTCATCTTATTTGGCTTACCTTGTCAAGGTCAATCAGAAAAAAAAATAAAAAATGAGCATCACAGAAAAATCACAATACCATCGACTCCACACCTCCGCTCTCCGCGTCCCATTAGTAGCCAGCACCCTCGATCAACAATTCACTTGGCCTTTGTGATTTTTTTCCCGTCTGTCGTTGATGGAGATTTTTCTGATACGCGGCGGTGTCATGCGCGCGCGCATACTGTCAAATCACCGCGATCAAAGAGCGCGGCAGAGTGCTCACGGTGAGCGTTTTGCCGCGCGGCTGTTGATTTATTGACTAATGGTTTTGTTTTCTTGTCTTTTTGATGTGACGCGCTGGCTTGTATGTCTTGAAAGGTGTAGTACAAATTAAAACGTGAGTTAATTGATAGGAAAATACTGTAGAACTTTATAAATATTTTACAGTTACGGTACACTTAACTCTTCGACGCTTTAACGTTAAGGGAAAACATCGTGAGGAAACCTGCACACCTACGAAGAAATTCTCAGTTTATGTAGTCAACCAACGCGCACTTGGCCAGCGTGGTTGACTAAGGCCTTAACACCCTAGTTTAGAGCAGGCCCGTGCCGCAGCAGTGGGGACATATATGGGCTGATGATGATGACACTTATTCCATTATCTCAAATCATCTCTTCGAAAATTTTGTCTTCTAATCTGATCTTCTCATTCAGTTTTTATGTTTAAAGCAAAATGTTTTTTTATCTGAGTCACTTATGTGAATCAATATAGCCGCATAATAAAACAATCCACTATGAATAACTTCAAGAATGGAAGATTACCATGAGAAAAATATAACTGTAAGAAGTTCAACAATTTGATCTTACATGGTTAATGCACAATTTTCGTTAAAAGCGCATGAGTCTCACGTTAAATCTTTTTCAAGAGCAATGGTTCTTTAAAAGCGCAAACTCGTTTAACGCAAAATAATAATTATAATGATCACTTTAAATACATGCCATTAGTCCTAAATTACGCATTATCCCTTCTTCTTGCTTTGCGACCATAAAATGGCAATTTTCGTAAGTTATTAACCACTAAGCCGTCGATAATTGAAATAAAGAATGCCATTCAAAGTAATACATTTTTAAATCATTTTGTAATTTTTCGGCATTTGATTTTCAGTCGTAGTAATATAAGGTATCGACATAAACGTTTTTACATAAAATAAAGCATTGTTTTTGTGCTTAACTATCATAGTCTTTCTTTCTTAATAATAATAAAGGTTGTAAAACAAGGCCAGTAACAATGTACGCGAATATGTCTCTATTAATAAAATAATGATATAAATGATATAAAATAATGTAACAACATTTGTATTGCTCTGTTCAATATCTCTCTCTATGACATTTTTCAATTTAACAATTTTGTCCTAGTTTTTTTTTAATTTTAATATTAGCTTTCAATATGATGCTATCATAGCAATACTCCCCTATGACAAAGTCGGTTGAAAAGCAGCCTTTGTCCTCAGGATATACAACATGTGTACCAAACTTAATTACAATCGGTTCGTTAGTTTTGACTTGCAAAGCGGGACCACGAAGTTACTTTTGAATTTATAAGATTAGTTAAAGATATATATTATAGAACGAGCGAATGTTTTATATCATTCAAATATTGAACATTATTCTCATAAAGTGCGGGTTCGTCGCACTCTTTGAACTTTAACATCTCGGAGCGTACGTCTTTATCGCGTCGTGAATGGGCGGTGCTAACTCAGGACTCGAGTTCCCTTGAGCCTTTGTGCCATGCAAATGATATTCCCGCGCGAAAATAGGGATGTCCCGCCGTGTATGAGAGTTAGTTCAAGTTGAGTTCCGAGTGACTCGAGTTAGGTGGCTTTGATGTTGCTTGAAATGAAGATGCTGGTTCGCGCTCTCACTAAACTTTGTTTTTTGTAACTGAATTTCTAATAATGTAAACATGGATTTTCTAGAATTTAATTTTTTTTATATTTTCTTGAAATTTCTTATTATTTTTTATGAATTTTATTGAAATTCAGCTAGTTTACACGACTATCAAATAGAGGTTTATAGGTTTCAGATCGAGTTACACGAGTTTAAACTTGACTCATAAGAGTTTAATCTCGAGTTAAAGGTATTTCAACTTGAGTTACACGATATTGAACTCGAGTTGCCCAAACTTCACATCGAGTTACATGCCGATGTATATGTTACTTTTCAAAACGAGTTACCCCGACTCATGTTCCATCCTTAGCCGGTACATCTCTCCGCGTACCCGTCGTAATTATAAATGCATCAATCAGATGCGGTGTGCACGCACCGCGTAAATGGTTATTAGGGGCTGCGGGCGATGCGCTTTTGTTTTTTTTGTTACGCAACTTGTCTTCATGAGGTGACGACTAATATTTCGCCTTATCTTTTGTTGCGAGGCTTCAGGCGATTTTGTAGTGTTGTGACATTGGGGATGTTTGTTTGGAGTGGAGTTTAGTGACGTGGCTGAGTAGGAAACAAGATGGTTAAACACGTAGGCAAGTGAATGTTATTTACACTTCATATAGTTGTTAAGCTACAGATAGCATTTACAGGTCAATGTCAATGGTAAAAATCCTTACTAATATTATAAATCCGAAAGTAACTCTGTCTGTCTGTCTGTCTGTTACGCTTTCATGCATAGAGTACTGGGCCGATTTAAATAAAATTTGGTACAGATATAGTCCAGAGCCTAGAAAAGGTTATAGGCTACTTTTTAACCGACTGCGCGATAAGGAAGTAATGTTTTACCCGTTAAACGTCTCTACGCGGACGAAGTCACGGGCGAAAAGCTAGAATATTATAAAGGGGTATATAGCCTTATGATCCCCTGCAAATTCGGTGATGATGACAAGGCTACCCCAAGCCATCATCGTAGTTCTGTGAAAAATAAACTACCTAAACTAAGTAAGTATTGAATAGCAGTTTAGATTTAGATTGTCAAAACCTATAGACATTTACCGTAGGATATTCTGTGCGAAATATTTCAGTATTTGAATTACCCAAAAGCTTTCAGAGTATGACAGTTGATAGTGGACTTTATTATGTTATAAATATAAAACAATAAAAATATACTTTCATTATTGTTACTTTCAAAACTTTAATCTAATGATGCGTCCATAATTGCGGGTGCCAATTTATTCCACAAACAATAATTTGTATACCGCCCGTCACTGGTAGGTAACCCATCACAAATGCTTTTGATTTGACGGACAGACGGACATAACAACAGTTACAGCTCAGTGACTGTTCATTCTGATCTGTAATAAAGACGCGGCGTTAATTTTGATAGATGCATTCAGGGGCAATTGAACCAGAACGGAATCCGATGTGTTTTGATTCCGTCTCTGGTTACAACACCAATTAGAAAGCGGCTGTGGACAAAAGACGATCGTCAATTATGTTAGACAACTGGACGACTTTGATCCGTCTGGCTAGACACTATAATAGCTGATAGGTTTCAAAAAGGACGTCGATGAAAGATGATGCTTTTGTTGATGCTAAGCTTTATTCATTTTGCGAGTGAGGATCTAATGTTAATTTTTTTTTTGGTCTGTGAACTCTAGAATGGGGAATATGCACACATTTTTTTTTAATTATCCTAAATAAATCTTTAATATTGAAGAAATATGAATAAAATTTTATTTTTCAATTTTTTTACGACAGCAGAGATATACCTGTTTAAAGTGCCTGAGTAGACAGAGAGATCCGATATGTCAGGTGACGTCAAATTACACTACGGCCATACGCAATCCATACAAAACTCTGTTTTGTAAGAAAGAGATGGAAAATTAACTCTAATCATAAATGATGAATTAGAGTTAATTTTCCATGCCTTCGTTTTTGAACCGATTTCCACTTCAAATTCACTTTGTATTATATTTTGAAGTCTATTCGCATAAGTTGTTAAAAAAGTCAAGATTGCCGGTTTATGCATATTCCTTATTGGGTAAACACATTGTTAAGTTTACTGATACTTTATTTGACTTGTAAATATAAACTGTTTTATTTCCTTTGAAATATGTAATCCAGTAGAGTAAAACATAGAGTCTACTACTTCCTGCTGCATCTAATTTTTGGGTTCAAACTTGCATCTCACATGTATGTGTAGCTATGGCTTAGATTGGTAACATTACAATGGCATTTCCGTTCTACGTTAAGCGATAACTCAATCGACGTTAAAACTTCTTAAAGTAAAATTTTTAATATGTGGTATTATAACTCTAACTTGATCTAACAGATCCATTGCGCTGCTAAGACCTAAGCTGGATGCATTTCCCTTAGTTCAAAATTCAATCGTGTCACTGGGACTGTCAATATTTAATTGGCTTGTTACCTATATAGGCTTTTTAGTATAGATACAGCTGTAGCTAGTACTGCAGTAGCTAGTAAACTATTTACTGTATCTATAACTTACAATACTTCTAACTCGTTTATCGTCTCAGTAGATCTGGCTAACTGTCCCGAATGTCTCGTTCTTACAGCCTAGTCGACTCGACTCGGAAATGTCAAAGCAATTTTGTATCGATTTATTGCGAGTGAGTGCTCGGTACGAAGGTCGCTCCCGTTAGCCAAATGCCAACATGGAATGGAGTTGTCAAGTTAGTTGCGGTATTTGTGCACGATTTGCAGTGACAGGTGGATGGATTGGGTGGTAGATGTAACTTATCGCAAGCCAAATTTTTGTTAAAAGAAGAAATACTTATTTATCATTTTTAGATAACCAAAAGACAGGAATAAAAAAAATGTACAAAAAATCGGTCAAGTGCGAGTCGGACTCGCGAATGAAAGGTTGATTACGAAATTTATAAAAAAAATCACATTTGTTGTGTAAGAACTTCCTCTTGAATATTTGTTTTGTTGTTATACCGGCAATAGAAGGGAAAATTTTATTTCTTTATCTATCACCGTTTTAAGATACAACTGGAAGACAGAAATAGAACGGACGAATGAATTTGTTCTAAATGCAAAAATAGATTTCCCACTTACCACCAGCAAAACTAGTAACACACAGTATACATAACATATCGTCCCATAAAAATGTTGTAATTGGTTTTATTATAAACGTCCTTATTATAAAATAATCAACATCAGACATCAACTATTTGTTTGTGAAGAAACGAACTCAAAAAAAAAAATAACATTAAAAGGCGACAGCTGTTTGTAATGGACTATTATTATCGTAATCTATAATTAATAAATATTCTTTATTTTGGAGTCATGTGGTGTCAATTCTTCTATGTACCGCCCGAAGGCTACACTAATGTCGAACATTTATTTCTAACAAAAAAGACTACCTTACATTAAAATTTAGAACACGCGATGAAATAGTTTCTTAATTATTGCTTCAGGTTGTAGTTTCAATTGGTAATGAGCTTTGCAATAAAACTAACGGTTGAGTATAGCTGCAAACCTTTTGTCAATAATTTACTTACAAGGTATTGCACAAAATTAATATAATTAAAACGTTAATGGGACCACAAGAATACACAAGAACTTCTAGTATTTTATATTCAAAATGTAGGTATACTTGAGATTTGGCAAATCTACTTTAAATTTTATGATCTTAGTATGCACAAGAAGAAGCAAATGGGCAAATAAAGTGTAAAAAATAGTTTGTTATCATCATTCATCACAAGGGCAGGAGAAAAATATTTTTTTTTTTTCGAAACGTCGTGCAGTAAGTAGCTATGTAATTTGCTACTCCTAATAACGCGTGTAGACCCATAAAGACAAATATTTAGAAAAAATAAAATGTTTACAAACAGTTTGTTATATTATGTAGTAAATTTATCTGACATGAATCTTATGATCTTTATGTCTATATATTAGTTCCTGTTTTATCATATCTTCAGGGTGAGTGCGACAGGCTCAATATGGTCTATTGTGCCTGTCGACCTCATATGTGGATCTCACTACCGCTTCCCATCAGATGGAGTGAGGTCATCTTGTTAGCGTTTATATAAAAGTTACACCTATGCCTTCAAACAACTTCTCAGAGGGCAGGGGAGTAGCTGAAAACCAGCGTTGCCCGGGAATACTCTCCCGAGGCAACATCAGCTGAGCTCCTTCCCTTTGTCTCATGCATGCATCCTGTATTTTTTTTTTGTTATGTTATTTATGTTAAAACTTGTAATATGAGACAATAAATGTATTCTTATTCTTATTCTTATAAAAAAAAGAATATCCTTATTATTCGATCTAGTAAATAAGCCTAGTATGTTACATACCATGCCCTATCAACTTCCATGTTCTCTCGCCGTACGTTTCCTTGGTCCGTCGCCTCGTCACCGCGGCACCTGCGCGCGCGCACCCGCTCATTATGGCGGCGTGATTGTCATACGGACACGCCCTCCGCCTTAGACAATTACTGTACTGCTTCACTGCTATGTGAGTGCGTTGCTATGGATGTTAGTTGCTATGGATGTTTTTGAATGACAACATTACATATGTTTTTCTGGTCAACGCCACCATAAACTTACCCTTTTACCTAATAATGATTAGGTATAACTGCCTCGTTGGTCTATTGGTAGCAAGTGCTGCGTTAGGACGGAGAGGTCCCCGGTTCGAGTGCGGGGTCAGGCAAAATTTGTGTGAGTTTTCCTGTAAAGAAATTACTCAGCCCGGAGTTACTCAGCCCGGTTGAACGCCCGTGCCTCGGAAAGCACGTTAAGCCGGTGGTCCTGCGCCCGATCTCTCATCGGTCATGTCGGATTGCCGTCTCACCGAATAATGAGAGTAAGGGAATAGAGAGTGCACTTGTGTTTGCGCGCACTTGTGCACTATAATATGTCCTACGCACTTGGCTGATCTCAATTGAGATCGGTCGGACGCCTTATTAGGGTTCCGTAGCCAAAATGGCAAAAACGGAACCCTTATAGTTTCGTCATGTCCGTCTGTCCGTCTGTCCGTCTGTCCGTCTGTCACAGCCGATTTACTCGGAAACTATAAGTACTACAGTGATGAAATTTGATGGGAATATGTGTTGTATGAACCGCTACAAAAATATGACACTAAATAGTAAAAAAAAGAATTGGGGGTGGGGCCCCCCATACATGTAACTGAGGGATGAAATTTTTTTTTTCGATGTACATACCCGTGTGGGGTATCAATGGAAAGGTCTTTTAAAATGATATAAAGTTTTCTAAAAAACATTTTTCTTAAAGTGAACGGTTTTTGAGATATCAGCTCTCAAAGTCGTAAAAAGTATGTCCCCCCCCCCTCTATTTTTATAACTACGGGGTATAAAATTCTAAAAAAAATAGAGGTGATGCATGCTAATTAACTCTTTCAACGATTTTTGGTTTGATCAAAGTATCTCTTATAGTTTTTGAGATAGGTTGATTTTTATTATATTTGCTGCTACGGAACCCTTTGTGCGCGAGCCCGACTAGCACTTGGCCGGTTTTTATTTTTATTTAGGTATAAGGGTATCCGCAAAATACTTACCAGCTTGATAGCACACTATGTCATGACAAATAGCTGAGCTGATTTGGTGCTATTATATTAGATTATTCAAGGCAATTATTACCATATTATCTTGAGTTTGATTCATATTCGATTCAAAGAAAATATTAATCATCATCAGCCTAATATATAAGTCCCACTAAGGAGACGAACCTACCCTTAACTAAGCCGATCAGGCCTCAGCCAACCATTCTGGCAAAGTGCGGGTTGGTCGACTTCACATAACCTTAGAATTTATTAGCAGGTGTAGGTATGAATGTAGTGTAAATATGAATATTACACATCTTGAAAGCAACAACGATTTTTCATTTTCACATCACATACAATGTTCCAATTCAGAAGTAAGTTGCTCTTGAGTTACTGATATCAGAAACAACAGAGTCAAACACAAATTTTAATATACTTAATCAATTCCAGCTACTCCTCTTTCTACTTCCATAAACAACAATTTATCTGCCTGCTAGTTCCGCGGTGGTAACGACGATTTTCGTAGCATAGCTCTCAAGTTATCGCTCGGAGCTTATGTGGACACGACCCTAACTGTAATTCGTATGATTACACGGGTGACTGTGTGTAATGCCTGTCTTCTCGGATTACCGAGGAGACGAGTTTTAAGTGGAGCGCCGGTTTTAAGTTGGGTTCATTGTTTGGGCTTGGTCTAGGAAGTCAAGGAAAAAAAGGATTTTGGGTTATTACTTTGATTTTATGTGGTACCAACAACTCCACCCACCTTACTGATGTCACGTAATGTTATTGTATTATGTATGACTGGCTTGCTGGAACAGTGGTTAGTGACCACTAGCTATGGTTGTAAGAGTGGTTGTATCGATTCCAATCCGGGACAAATATTTTGTGTGATGAACATCGGTGTTTGTTATATATTTGTGTATCCACTGTTGATTCTGAAATCCGTAACACAAGTGCGTAAGCTTCTTACCACGGGATCATTCCAGATCAATGTATGAGATGTTTTGTATATGTTCTGTTGGTGTGTCTTGTTATAAATAAATATACATGAGAATATTTATAGGTAACTACGAACCGACGAACTTCATAACGCTAATTCATAAATCCCGTGTAATTCTTCCATTAGAAGTTTCTTATTGTCATTGTAAGGTTTCCGTTATGAAGACAAGCAGCACAGCAGAAATTAATTTAGTGCAATAAGATCTACTATTCTTGAGATTTGCACATGGCAACACACTCGGTGAAGGAATATTATTTTTTGTAAGCTCAAAAAGCTTAATCATCAGCTGTACGTCAGGATACCTCCATGATGGTGAAAATCTTTAAATTTTTAATATCTTTTTTATATTTACTTACCTGAAAAAATACTATATAGCCATAAAATAATTAAATTTCTTTAAGATAAAATTATGTCTTATTAAACGACTAAACTACCAAATAACCATAATCTTGAGAACACTTCCGTGGTGCTACAAATTCCTCGACATCTCAATAATAAAAACCCTCAACAAACAATGCCTCGAAAACCGGACACAAATTATATTCCATTACAAACACAATCCCACAACACATCTGGAGCATAATTCGGCACCATTGACTTCTCCCATTGAGCCGATTTCACCATGACCATCAATGACACGAGTCTATCAAGACAAAGGAACAAAGACGTTGCCCAACCGCTTGATATTCACGCACGTTGAGCCATATAATGACCACCGATGTACATACGCTAATGGCGATCGACGAAATTGCTTTGACCACTTGCCTCTCACACCAGACTACCACTATTTCTAGTGTATCCTAAAATGAACCTTACAGAAACGATGATAGAGCCGTTTATCGTTAATGATGCAATAGGTGTACGTTAGTAGACCACCACGCCTACTCTTGCGACAAACGGGGACATTTTCATAGCTGTCACTTTAAAGCTAACAATTTTGAACTTTATATCTTTTGTGTTAATGTTGCTTTTTGCTTAGTGCTTGTTGGTATGCGACAAAGAAATGCTGTGACTTTGATTGAGCTGTTTGTTACAGTTACATACAGTTTCATTAGTTGTAATAACATTTTGTAATGATAACTCTTAATCACATTTCCTGTCTGGGATTATTGAGAGCAGAATTTGTCAATGCAACATGTAATGATATTCTTAATCGTATCATTACAAGGTAAGATACAAGGTCTTTTTTTCAACTTAAATTACGATTATAATTTGTATGTAATCATTTTAATGTTCGTTATGTAAAAGGAAAAAAATACCGGCTTATTTGAATAAAGTAATCTGAATTTAACAGTTTGTAAGTTTGTGTGCTCAGAACTGATTTTTTTTTATAATAGGCTAACAAGATGACCTCACTCCACCTGATGGTAAGCGGTAGTGCGATCCAAATATGAGGTCGACAGGCACAGTAGATCATATTGAGCCTGTCGCACTCACTCTGAAGGCCATGAAGGAAATAGAACAATTTCATCGAACGATCAGTTTTTTCTCATCTTATTTGGTCAAAGTCCGGATACATGATTTTAAGTAGACTTTTTAGCGTCCAATTGAATCTTAGAATTAACATAATTTCAAAATAATTTACCAAATTTACGATAAGTCTATTGAATTTTATTTTGTATTAAATTATGTATTCAATTACATTATAATGTAGGTACCTGTTAGGGGTTGTCCATTAATCACGTGAGGCTTGAAAGGGGGGGAGGGGTTTGATGAAAATCACGAAAATAACACATGGGGGATGGGAGTATGATATCACATGCATTTATTATTATTGTTATGGCAATCAAAAAAACTTGCAACCTGGTGTAGACATTTTTATAATGGTCCTTATTTTCAGAAAAAAATAATTTACCGGTATTTAAATTAAGATAATATTCAGAAAATTTTTAGATACTATGTAGGTACTAAAAATACACGTAATGTTGAGAAGGGGGAGGGGGGGTGGTCTTAAACCTCACTACGTATCACCAATGGGGGAGGGGGGGTTAAAAAATGCTAAAAAAAGATTATATGATTAATGTACAACCCATGAGGACCGTAAGCATTAATTACAATATTCGTCTTCTGACTGGCTCGATGGCATGTTGGATAGTGCCCGTGCCAGTTGCGCCAAGAGTCGAAGATTCGATTCCTCTGGACACAAATTTATGTGGTGAAGTTTATTTGTGCATACTCGTTGGACTGTTGTTTCTGATATTCATGACAAGTGTTTAAGCAGCTATACAAATGATTTCGTGTGATACGTAACTCTTTGTACCTTCTTTGTCCATCTTTTAGGCTTAGCAATTTTGCCAATCATAATACTTACCTAAGCATATATCTATAAGCACATGTAAGTTACGCGCAGATAAATGTGTTAGAAAGCGCATGCATGCTTCATACGCATACCATTTTTAATTTGACATGATTTTGACACAGACAGAATGAGTTATTAAGCTCACTTCATACGTGTTGGTCCGTAATATGCTTGTAATTGTTAGATAAGTAAGGTACATATGAAAACAGAAGTAGAAAATGTATGTCTTAAAGCATATAAATTTAATATCATGGATTGTTCCTTGATGAAAACCTACACGATTGTAACCTTATCGTCCTAAAATTATATAGTGCTCCTAGTAAAATTATTTGAAAAAAGCGTCGATGGCCGAGTGGTTAAGGTCGTTGCTTGCCATGCGAGGGGTCGCCAGTTCAAACCCCGCCAGGTACCAATGTGTTTTTCAAATTTGAAATACATATGTACCATCATTCGACGCTTTAACGGTGAAGGAAACATCGTGAGGAAACCAGCACACCTGAAAGATTTTTCAACGGTGTGTGAAGCCATGTCAGAGGCCTACGGGCGGTTTAAACTCTCACACCAGGTTGTTCATCAACCATACGATAAGAAGAAGAAGTAAAATTATATAGTTTATAAGTTCTACGTGTTGCTATGCTCTTAACGTCATATGAATACCTAAAAATACCTAAGTGGTCCAACTGTGTTACTCAGTAATGCGAAATGCAATAAAGATATTGAATTTTATTTGAAGTCTGATCGAAAGCATGTTTATTAACGATTGTATATGATTTTCAGTGATTGAAACGTTTTTATTGTAACAAAGTAATTAGTTAGTGATGCAGCTTGCTACTATTTGAATACCGTAGTTATTTACAGAAGATCCTATACCATTATTAAAATACAGTGTCAACGTTCTACGAAAGGTCACCAGGAAAACTGTTTGCAGTAATGAAATCGGCTGTAAATGTCAAACATATCACATAGCATTACGAGACATTAGATATGCGTCGTAATGGCGACTTCCTATCACAAGGTGATATTACCATTGTCTCAGACAACCCCTACAATGATGGGAATGCGGTGGGGTGTTGTTTCACTGAGAGTCGTTACGATCCCTGATACCTGTAGCGCTACCATGAGTTTAAAAGTTACGGACTCGATATCGCCTACGTAAATATGTCTATGAAAAACTTGTACAGCGCCCCTGGTGGTTACGCTAAGAACTAAAATCGGTCGTATGAAAAAAACAACTCGATAGGTTTTTTACATACGTAAGTTTTCGATAGCCAACTCATGGTACCGCTACTGGATACAAAGATAGTGTTTGCTTGTGTTAGACTGATGGTCTTACATGTAAACTCTTCCGGTTAGTGTTATTGGATCTTTGTCGTCCAACCAAACTTTGAAAATGAAGGAATACTATTCACTTCTATTTTGCTCATTAGGCACTACCTATTTGGTTATACTTGTTTAATATTGGCGTTATTTGGTTAAATATTTTAAAAGAAAATCTAAAATAAAATATATCAGCCAGCAACATCATTACTGAAACACCTGATTTCATGTTAATTTGCTTAAAAATATCTAATTTTAATACAGACCATAGGGGTTAAATTCAAATGAATATATACGGTATACATAACAATATTATATTGTATCATTCTACGACATCGTGCTCCTTTGCATCCTTATTGTTATCTAAGTTAATTTACTATGATAAAAAAATATATTTCAAACCTAATTTCGAAGAAACCGTGTGTGGTAGCAACTTAAGCTTCATGTAACAATTATTTGGTTCAATTGCCCGGTATATGGTCTTGAGTTGAGCCGAGGAAATTATAGGTACCGTCGGTCTAGCCACGATACGAGCGTTAAGTCGACGAATTAACTTTACTACTTGGAAATTGTGATAATTTCTAATGGAACCTTTGAAACACAACTACAAGTACATAAAAGTGTTATAATATTTCTGTATTGTGTAATTACTTACTTGAAATGGTTAACTATTTACTAGAGCTTCCAAAAAGCTAATAAACTAAGTTTCTTAACTTAAATCGGCACTAATCAAAATAAATAAATATTACACATCATCACATTACATTTAATCTGATCCCGTGGTAAGTAGCTTAAGCACTTGTATTGCGGATATCAGAATCAACAGTGGGTATACTAATATACTTAAATATATTTAATAATACACCCAGACACGGAACAAACACCGATGTTCTTCATTGAACCTGGGTCACCAACCATTGTTCCACCGACCCAACCAAAATGATATTCTACGATGCCTTTCACAGATAAATCTAGGTGGAGTATTGTTTGTAAACTAACTTCACCATCTATGCCTTGTTATGTACCGTCCTGACTTTTCATTGACTCGAAGCGCAAAAATAGGCTCATCACGATATTCACTTCTGGCTTATTGCAGTTTTTTTTTAATAAGGCTAATAAGATGACCTCGCTCCACCTGATGGTAAGCGGTAGTGAGATCCAAATGTGAGGTCGACAGGCACAATAGATCGAATTGAGCCTGTCGCACTCACCCTGAAGGCCTGCTTAAATGCCGTTTCACGCCCCGCCTGAAGAGCCCGGGATCATAGTTTATGCACTAAAGAAATGAAAGCAGAGCCGCACCTATCGCATATCTAAAACCTGGAATGTTGATTCTTTGTACAAGCCACGTATATTCGTAATCTGACTCGATGGAGCATTTTTATGTGCCCTGTCCCTAGTTCCAGGGTCTTGGGTTCAATCTACACCCGTCACCTTTTACCACTAGCATTATTATGGTCATCGTAAGGAAACCTCCAGACCTACGAAGAGTTGTCGACCAACCCGCACTTGGCCAGTGTGATTGACTAAGGCTTTGTCACCCTAGTTTAGGCTGTTGATGATGATGATTATAGGTCAGCTCAACGATACTCTATGGTCCAAAACCTCTTTTTTTTAAATTCCCTTCTGCTCTCACCTAACTTGTTCACGACACCCAATTAACAACGACACTCACAAAAGCCAAACGCCAAAGTCGCCAGACATTATTTACGTTCCCTGTACGTTCCGAGTCGCCAGTAGTAATTATCGGCAGGAATCGAACCCGCATTTATGGCCAATAATTGGAAAGGAGCAGTACGTAAGTATAGTGTTGAAGTCGTAATGTTGTTTTATGGCCACCTTAAAAATAATGAATGTCATTCGGTATAGGACATCGGAGGTGTAATGGGGGCCAATTTGGTTAGGCACATCTCAAATTGTGAGATGGTTATGGCAATTGGAAAATGGATTCTAGGCTGCTCTAATGCAATTAAAGGTTCTTGTTGCAGAATTAGTAATTAGTCGCTGGTATTCCTATTACTCTGTTGTTAATTGAGACGTGGGATGATTAATTACAAGATAATTAAGAGGAATGTATAGACAAAGAGACTTACTAAGCTATAAGTAGGTAGATACAGTCTTTTAGATGCATTCCAAAGTTACTGTATTTATTCCGATGGTGTTTAGGTCTTCTTTAAAAGATATTTACTAGAATTTAATATCATCTTCATTTAAAACAGTCCTGCTAAGGGATTTTCTTCAATAAATACCTAAGGATAGGACTATCGGCAAGGTGAATCAATTTGTATGTTTGTTATCTACTTGTACTTATGTTTTCGGAGATTTTTGGATTATTTATTAGTTTTAAACTTACTCGTATTTGGTATTTGCTTAAAATCTCGTCTCAATACGCCTGAAGCCATTTCAAGACTAGAATAAACTATCAGTGTACCAAATTTCATTCCAATCGGTCAGTAGAGGCGTGAAGCACGACACACGGACATAGAGACTTTAGCTTTTATAATATTTATTCATAGACAGAGTTACATATAATAATTTAACCTCGCGTTTTAAGACTTACTTTCATAATTAAATTTATGAAACTGGAGCAGTAAGTAGCTATGGATTGATATTGTATTTATTATAATCGAGTGAAGTCCATAAAATAAATAAGTCAGAGTTATTTTCTCATTTAGTAAGGAAAATAAGGATGTACAGAAGTTATTAAGGATTGATTTAATACTTTCGCGTTCTAGTTTATTAAAGATTAGCTTTCCGCCCGCGACTTCGTCCGCGTAGAGACGTTTAACGGGTAAAACATTACTTCTTAGTCGGTTAAAAAGTAGCCTATATCCTTTTCTAGGCTCTGAACTATATCTGTACCAAATTTCGTTTAAATCTGTTCAGTACTCTATGCGTGAAAGCGTAACAGACAGACAGACAGACAGAGTTACTTTCACATTTATAATATTAGTAAGGATATTCAATCGGGCAATAAGCAGCTACGTATTTGACTTCACCATTCGAAGTCCCATTATGAGTTTATGAAATACTTAAGGAGGGAGGAAAAAATAATAATATTTTATTCATCATCATCAGCCTCTAATCAGACTGAATGATGAATGTGGACTACTAAGTCCACTGTTGGATATAGCGTTTGCCACTCCTTTCTGTTCTCGGCGGCTGGCATCCGACTCTAGCCGTTCTGCGCATATCGCCACTCCACCTCACATGAGGGCGACACAAACTACATTTTTAAAACGCGTTATCTACTCCAAAACTCGTAACCTATTTTAATAAAAGCGTTTGTTTAATTTACCTCATCCGATCGCATTTGTCATTTATCCTGCAAATTTATTAGGAAACCACTATTAACAGGGACAACGCATACGAGGTCAACAGGAATACACCCTTTGAAGATTGGCTGGGAACATGGAATCAATTTCGGTGCTTCAGCACCGCCCATCCTCAGCGTTGGTGCCGTCGGTGCGACAGGCCCTGATTAGCCGCTAATTACGGCCCGGCGCTGCCTGGCACCGCACCGCTCGATTAAACAACTTTGTCCTACTAGTTGTGTAGAGTTTAGAAGGCGTAGAAGTGGCTGTAACCCCTGTGATGGTAGGTGAATCAATCTTGTCTTGAATTGGCTTGTCAATCATGACCTTACGTGATCGATAAAGATAACTCAGCACGATCGAGTATCGCTACCCTGAACACGTATATATGTTGGTGAGTTTAAGTACATAAAGGAATTCCACAATGGACAGTGTTTAACTTAACTAACACCCATATTTTTAATATTACCCCCCCCCCCCCCCCTCCTACTTTATGATAACCCATCATCAACCTATCAACCCCACCGACAGGTTAAGGGGTGAGTGCCATGCGCTTTCCCGCAAGTCCGGTGATGATGACGAAGCTACTTCAAGCCATCATCGTAAGTCAGTTAAAAAAAAACACTGGAGGACTCGAGCCTAACCAAATTCTACCATAATATCCAGAACGAATAAGCCTTATTTACCTCTGAATTTTCTTCACAATTGTGTAGGTTTGACGATGCTTTATTTCACCGTGAGCGTCGTTTACATTTCAACTTTGTAAACAATTCTTTACGTGATCCTGATAGTTTTCACCACTTCACAACCATCACCACCACCGCCGATTGTCATCAATCAAATATTTTCCTGTCTTGGGGTCTCCCTCATGTGAATAAAGATGACAGTTGTCTTTATAAGAAGTTTAACTGCCACTTGATGATGGTACAAAACCGTTTAAGCACGAGTCCCACCCGCACTTGACCAGTTTTCATTTATTATCTATACTAATATTATAAAGCTGAAGAGTTTGTTTGTTTGTTTATTTGAACGCGCTAATCTCAGGAACTACTGGTTCGATTTCAAAAAATCTTAGCGTTGTATAGACCATTTATCGAGGAAGGCTTTAGGCTATATAACATCACGCTGCGACCAATAAGAGCAAAGATACAATGGAAAATGTGTAAAAAACGGGGGAAAACGCGAACGAAGTCGCTGCACAGCTAGTGTTCAATAATAATATACATATTTTTTTTTGTTTCGCATCCTATTTAGGTTTTATATAGAAAGGAAACCTGTAATTAGCTTTACTGTTCGATATAAGTAAAGTTAGTTAAGATATAAATATGTTACGCAGTTGGTTTTCTTAATAGATAAAAAAAATATGCGTCACTTTTATCCTTGATAGTATTTTATTAAAAAAATGTTCTTCTCTAACCGTTTTATGGTCTGTGGACTATTTGGAGAGGTTATGGGGTGTCCCTGTAAGTTCCCTCGATTCAATTACAAAGTTTGACGAGTTCGTCAGGTGTTCCCCGTATCGACACCGATCTGATAATTATTTTGCTGACTGTACCTACTTATGTGGTGTTTGTGAAGTAGACGACGTTGTGAAGTGTGTTCTTATAAAATTAAATTCAAACTAGGTACATAACGGCAACATATTTCCTTAGAGAAAATTCGTGACAAAGTGGCATAGATCTAATTTTTTTTTATACAAATTCTTTGACATATAATATGGCGGAAGTACTTGCTAGTAAAAATACGCAAGTAAATAACTGTCTATGTGTTATTAGGGGTGAAAGCCATGCCCTACCTCGCAGTGCCTGTGATGATAACAAATCAATACAATGACATTGATGATGATGATGACAGCTATCCAATCATCTAACTAGTAACTGAAGTTTTAAAGAAATTTATAAGTATTAGGCTGTCTACGCCTAAACTACTGAAACTGACGAAATAAATGATTTCTTTTTCAGAGATAGTCTAAACTATATTTTTAACCGACTGCCCTTTACTTTACGCGCATAATGAAATCATCAATCTAGTTTTATATGCACAATAATAAACTTATTATTATGTTATAATTACACTAAATATTAGTCTTTATGGGTCTATACGATAGAGTTCGCTCGCGACCACGATTGGTGTAACCCAGTCGAAACGTCGGGCAGTAAGTAGCTATGTAATTTGCTACTCCTAATAACGCGTGTAGACCCATAAAAGACTAATATTTAGTTATTATTATGTTATTATTATACATCAAATGTTATACTATCATACCTATTTCCAATCTTGCCATTAGTAAGCTAAGTTTACGGCATGTCCAACATGATATCAATACAGCAATAACAAAATAAATCACCTTGCATCCTCGTGAGACAACTCGCAACCAACACACATATTTCACCTAATATAGATAAGTCAACCTCCCCATCTCATGACTAAATTACGAAGAGAAAGTTCCCAAATTATGTGTGTCATAGATTGTTTGTCACGTCTCGCCCAGCACTGAACCCTGGACCCCACGCGAGCGGTAGCATTTGTCTTCATTTTCTTACCTAGCCCCTCGGGCTGGGACGAGAGTTGTCGATGATTTAGTGAACCGGTTTTCATGTTGTGACTGGAGTATTGCCGTGTTTTGTGTAATGTAGAGACTAATTGTGTATTATGGTGTTTAATTACGTTGGCTGCCGTCTTTGATTTGGATGTTCAAGGTTTTAATACAATTACGTTTTCTTCTGTATTTCGATAAGTGTGTAAACAAATGATTTAGAATTTATAATTTGAACTTTCTCATTAATGTTGTCGTAGCTGCGACTCAGTTCGCTTCGCATATATTCGTTGATCGAGTAAAACACTACACCTTTGAAGTGAATCAGTTAAACAGAAAGCCTACCTATGTCCTTTATCAATATCTGTGTCTAAATGTTTTTCTTTTTGGCTTAATTATTTGACTTGTTCTACCTTCTATTGCTTTCCGCCTGCGACTCTATTCGCATATATTCGTTTTCGATTAAAACATTACTCCCTTCAAGTGGATTCGGTTAAACAAGCCTATGTTCTCAATTAGTTAGCCTATTTGCGTAGCAAATTTAATTTAAATCGAAAGTAACCGAAAAAAACCAACAAAAAACCGAATTAACAGTAGTTCAGTAGTAGTTCAAGCGCAAAAGAGCGACAGAGAGGCAGAGTTACTTCTTAATTACTCCTATTCTATTAAATAATATTCTCAAAACATCGATAAGACCGACATGTCGATAACACAGCACATCCCTATTACCCTAAAACAAAGAACATTGATATTAATTTCGCCTTCTCGCCCAAAATCAGGACTCGATCTAATTATCCGATATTCTGCGCCGGTTGATATTAAATTATGAAATTTGCGACTTTCCGTCGTCCCTCGGGAAATAATAGGCTTGTTTTTAAACGCAATAAGGAAGGGAGGGACCAATTAAGTGTTTACGGGGACTATTGTTTTTCGTTATGCCGAGTTATTACGGGACGCGGGTGTTTCGGTTTGTTTTGTTTGCTATCTCTACCTAAAAATTACTTATATAAAATACCTACCTAATGGTCAAAGCTTTGTAAATGAAATATTATTTAGTTATTTGGCAGATTGTAGTTTGGTAACCTAATTTTAAAATAACAGTACTGAAGAATCCACGTTTTGATAGAAAAGTGTTAGATTTTTTTTATCTTTTAGTCTGATAATCTGTCTATTATTATCATACATTTATGTTCAGTGTCAGATCTAGCAATTTAAGTAGTATGAAATTGTGTTTTATAATCTTATAATAATGTACAAAATAATATACCTCGAATCTAGATTTATATATTGACATTATCTAATTTTAGATACTGAACAAAATAAAGACAAGTAAAAATTAAAAAATAGGTTTTTGAATGCACACATTATATTCCTGATGTCTTCAAATGGGCTACAGTGATTACCTACCACTTTTCAAACCATCAACCCAAGAATAGACGCTCGGTCAAAATGACCGGAGGCAAAACGTTCAAACCCCAAAACGTTTGTGGTGAAATGTGACCCTTGTCTCTTAATACTATAATTGCAGCATGCGACTTTAAAATTCTTCCTAAATAGCTTAAACACTTAAAGACAGTAATTTGTATGGCGCATAACTCGAAAACTGTTTACCAAATCCACCATAACTTGACACCTATTTGTTAGTTTTCCCCTGCTTTTAGGAGGTCTTCAAGATTTGGTGGCTTAACGACACAAGCATTTTCGGTAGCTATAAAAATTTAAATTCTACTTAAAGGGAATGTGTCATAGCCTTAGGTGGATATTTCTTAGTTTCGCTTTGAATATGTAGATTGTTATTAAAGCATTAAACTTCATTCTTTTTGGTCGGACGTAATGGTGGAGTTAAATCAGTGAGCTAAGCATTATTGTTTTATTATGGGACGTTTTGTACAAACGACTAAGCTTGAAATATCTTACGCGTAAGTTTAATGTGAAAATTAGCATCAATTACTTACTTAACAATTTTTTTTATTCATTCTTTGCAAAATGTGAAAGACCTTACCTTGGGTGTTCACGTTGTGGTAAAAATGGGAGTGAGAGAGGAGAGAGAAGTTGTGTGGAGTGTACATACGTGACATATTTACCACAAAAAAAAAAAGAAAATTTGCAGTACAATAAAATTGTTGTTACAATTCAAAGTTTGGGCATGAACTATGCTGACTATACCCCGTACATCTACCTACCTACCTACATATAATAGCAGTCTTTTATACAAAAGCAAAATTGCCCATCCAAAACTCCGCAAGCGAAATCCAAAAACATCGAACCACAACAGTTACCGCTATCCATGACCTTACCCAATGCTATGTACACAACCCAGCAACCAGTTACACGGTATTACCAACCAATCAAGCGTCAAAGGGCCTAACCGATGGCTCCAAATCACCAAAGGATCAATTAGTTCGTTAAAAGGGGTCCTGCCGCAGGCGCCGTTTGGGAGCCAAATTTGAATTTGAAATTTCGGTACCAATTTTAGCTGGTGGTGCAGCGACAGACGCAGAAACGCAGTGGAAAGGAGTGATCAAACGGGTGTAGTATATGTCTGGTTAGGAGATAAAGCAGGAAAATGATGATAAAACTCGTTGGGTAATGAATGGAAGATGAAATTGAGAATGTGTACATGGCAAATAGACGTACTGGTTACGTTTGAGACAATTGCAGGTATAGTAAAGCTATGTCTATCATCACTACATAATATAAAGCAAAGTCGCTTCCCGCGTCTATCTGTTTGTATTTATGTACGCTTAAATCTTAAAATCTAAGCAACGGATTTTGAGAGTTTTTTTTGATAGATAGAGGGATCCAAGAGGAAGGCTTTATCCTTACTAATATTATAAATCCGAAAGTAACTCTGTCTGTCTGTCTGTTACGCTTTCACGCATAGAGTAGGTACTGGACCGATTTAAATGAAATTTGGTACAGATATAGCCCAGAGGAAATGTTATAGGCAACTTTTTAACCGACTGCTCTATAAGGATGTAATGTTTTACCCGTTAGACGTCTCTACGCGGACGGAGTTGCGGGCGGAAAGCTAGTGTATAATATTCCCGAAGCGAAGCGAGGGCGGGTCACTAGTATTGGTACCTAAAAATTTTAATTACTTTCATATTTTCTTACTACTCACAATTCTATGAATAAACACAACGGAATGAAAATTCCTTTATAATCATAGACGACAAACTTTCGTAGGAATGTTTGAACAGACCTGATTTAATTTGTTCTGTCGATGAAGACAAATCAACTTCGATAGCAAATAATCTCTTATTGCACTTTATCTTATGATTCACATCTTTCGCATTCCACTCCAATAAATTTTATTAATCGTAATGTTTTAAGTGTATTTTCACTGAAAGAAACAGTATCTACTTGTAAACTTACAAGCATGAGAGTAGCAATAGAATAGTATGATTCTATTGCTACTCTCATGCATTTGTACCACTAAACAAAATCACTTGTTTTATCTTCATCCTCAGCGTATACTGTAGCAAGTCACAATATTAATACCGGGTCGCGTCGCGGTCCCGAGGGGTTTCTAAATCATCCGTCCCTGTCGCTCCCTCGCGCCCGGCGCTTCGACGAAGGAGGCTTGTGGATGTGACTTGAATTTCTTCTCGTGTCGGTGCTTTATTAACAGATAAGTTATAGAAAAGTGGGAAGAAAAGCTTGAAGTCGTTTATCGCGTCAATCGTGCACTCTTTTGGAAATAGCTGGTTTAAAAGTATATCAGTCGCTAGACTATCACCAGATAGTCTATATATTAGGTGGTACACCAGTACCTACAAGAGCAAAGGCTCAGTACTCTGTAGCTTAGGTGATACTTTTGTATTTTAGCATAATAGTTCAAATCAGGTTCAATTTTATTGCACTACTTGTCACGTTGTTTCAACAACACGTATGTTGTTGTGGTAAGCAATACTTATGGTCAGTTGGACGTGGTTTATATAGACGGTCGACTTTCGGTAACATTTTGATTACTGCCGGTGTTAAAACTGTATGTCCCAAAGTAAACGAAAGCTTAACATAGTTGCATCATATTTTACTGAAACTGAAATTGAATGGAAAGATAAGTTTTTAATCATAGTCAGTACAACTTGATTTTGGATGAAAAAAAAACACAATATGATAACTTGTGCCAATTTTATTTTTCAACCGTTTTGATTGATAATTTCAACAATTAAGTGTATAAATAGAAAGACAACATACAGACTGCCTTATTCACTGACTTCAAATGACACATAACGCAACAAATAATACGATTATTCTCTAACCCTAAAAAAATATTCACCAACAGTCTTATCCACCCTAATCTCGCTCGCACAGCGCCTCTGGTTACATTCGCTTTACGGTGTAATTTTTCTTATGTTATTTATTTATTTATTACCGCGTGAGTGATCTATATCACGTCATATCTTACACCCTTGTAAATGGCCGCTTTATCCCGCTAGCCGTCTTTGTCTTCCATTCATTGTTCCAGTAATTGTTTCGGGTTGTTTTGCTTTAGTGATTAATGCGGTTAAGACGGTGTGTCCATGTCAGATATCTGGATCGGGGTGGGATTTAGAAGGTTAGGTTGTGCTAAGTGTGAATAGTTTGGCTAGGTATAGGTTGGAAAGAAAGGACACACAGAAATGTGGAATAATTTGGACATAAGCATGTTTACATAAAAAAAAATATCTGGGTCATTTCCACATACGGTCATCTGACCCCAAACTAAGCAGAGGTTGTACTATGGGCGTCAGAGACTGATGTATATGTTACGGTCAATGTGAGCAATCGGTAATTATCAATAATCACCGGTAATTATAGATAAATACCAACGCACATGGTAAATGTAGTGAATTATTCAAATTTACCGGTAATTATATAAAACTCCCTCGCGACTGAGGTAAATGTTGACATTGCTGACAAAAATCACAAGTACTCTGCAATTCCAAATGTCACAAAACTCAAACCTGCAAAAATATATTAACGAGAAAGAATTTTAAGAGTTCCACTGATAATTGCCTGCTAATTTGTTAATTTTATTTCACTTTATTTTTATAAGATTATATATTTTTTAAAACCAAACTTGAAGTTTGGTTTCTAGATATGTCTTGTTTATTTTATAACTAGCTGTGCCCGCGACTTTGTTAGCGTGGACTACAGGATTTTACAAACAAAAGTTTTTTCCCAGTAACTCCCGACCCCGTAAGAATTTTGCAATATCGCGTTGCAAGTAAGCTTTACGTCTATTAGGGTGCATGCCAAATTTCAATCATTTATCTTACGCGGTTTAGATGTTTTCATACAACGCGACTTTGTTAGCGTGGACTACAGGATTTTACAAACAAAAGTTTTTTCCCAGTAACTCCCGACCCCGTAAGAATTTTGCAATATCGCGTTGCAAGTAAGCTTTACGTCTATTAGGGTGCATGCCAAATTTCAATCATCTATCTTACGCGGTTTAGATGTTTTCATACAAAAGTTTTTTCCCGCTAATTCCCGTTCCCGTGGAAATTTTGCAATATCCTGTTGCGATTAAGCTTTAAGTTTACGAAGGTACCTGCATGCCAAATTTCAAGCATCTAACTTAAGCAGTTTTAATATTTTCCTGCTAATTCCTGTTTCCTGTTAAAATTTCGGGAAATCCTTTCTTATTGCACCTTTACGGTACCTAACCTACGTCTTAAATCTTACGTTCCAGCGTTCAAAGTTGACGGAGTTTCATACAAACTTACCCCCATATTTTATTTGTTAATTTAATGAGAATATATTATATGTTTTGCTTAACCGAACAGAAGGTTTGGTCTCTTGATATTCGAGGAATATTTTTGTTTGTACGATGTTTGTAAACAAATTTTATTTTAATTAGGACTAGAATTGGTTATATCCTAATAAACATTTGATTCAGATGTTTACATAAATAAATAAATATTTGGGACATTTCCACAAACTAAGCACAGCTTGTACCTACTTTTGGCGGCAGAGACTGATAAATTACATATATATTTATAAATACATACTTAAACACATAATCACATCTAGACACGAAATAAACACCGATGTACATCATAAATATTTATTTGCCCCGATTGGGAATCGAACCCAGGACTCTTGTAAACGCCAGGCAGGATCACTAACAAAACCATTGTTTCACCGAGCCAGTCTAGTCAGTTTGATTTTATTATTTAGGTACCACATTTACAAAAAGGGTATGGTAATTTTATATAATTACCGGTAAATGTGATTAATTCGATAGTTTTTACCACCTTTACCACGAGCACTGATAATTATGCATAGTTACCGGTAATTATACATAATAACCGCTCTATCCACATTAACCGTAACATATACATATATATTTTTAAATACATACTTAAATACATAATCACACCCAGACACGGAACAAACTCCGATGTTCACTTCTTATTACCTTTGAACTGATAATGAGGTAGGAAATTGTAATGAAGTGACCTATAATGAATCATTAGTACAAGTAATTATAGTAATTGTGTGACTACCGACTGACTACCGACTTACCTAAATATTTTCTACGTTTACGTTTTTTTATGACAATGTTGGTCTATGTTTATGGTCGAAAATAAGAAAGTTTTTAAAGTCAATGTCTTACTATTATGAATACCTATCTAATGAAAGTTATGAGATGTACAAGTTACAAGACATTTTTTTTGCTGTCATGTACTTGTGGTGTATGATAGGTTTATATTATTATTTAGTGTACATTACTTAGTTAGTGTCTCTTGCGCTAAAAATCGTGGGTTCGATTTCCACTCGCAACAAATATTTGTGATTTGAACTACTTACTTAGTTACTTACATACTTTAGAATCAGAATTCGGTATGCAATGTGTTTTTTTTTTTCAATATAACTTCAATGTCCATTTACAAGTACCACTCGCACCAAAGACAAGAACAAAAGTGTTGTCCCGAGAACAATGTAGTGATGTTATCGTGTAATGCCACATTGGTGCGGCGCGTGCGGCACCGAACAATGCCGCAGCTGCCTTAGGCCTGGGGTCACTTCGACGTTTCGATTCTTTTTTTTTTTTGAAAATATTTTTTTTTTGCTAGACCGTGCTTGGTGCGGTATTGGTGGTGGTAGTGATGGGAATCGTAATAGTTGGTGAAATTTTGAAACATTTTAGATACAGTCAACGTTTTGGGTGATGGCATTAAATTAGTTTTCTTACTACCGAATAATCGCACTTACATCCTTCATCCTATCGCTTTAAAGTAATATTAATTCCTTGTCCTTACTACTAAGGAACTAAAAAGGTTTTTGTGATGTAATCATTATTAATACCATAATTTGTTGAAAGTCTGTTAAAAGTTTTAAAGGACACTTCGTCATCCGGCTCAAAATTTCGGACACTAAGCTTTTTTTATTAATGTAATTGTGTTCACTTTAAAAGACCACATCCACAATATCGACACAAAGTGGAGAGATAGAAGTAGGAAAGCGGACCCCGGGCTCCGCAAGGATGCAACCGGGAAAACGCGGAGATGATGATGATCCGCAATATCGACACAACCCATCGACGAAACATCACTAAACAAACGGTTTGCTTCCGTTTTTACCCGACAATATAAAGAAGGCTAATGTTTTTTACCCCTTTACCCTCCAGATTCGTCGCGATGACCGCAGATGCGTTGCGTGTGCGCAGGTGTTCGCTCCACGCCAATCCGATTGCTATTGTTATTCATATTTACGGTGTTTAGGGGTAATGGACTTTAATCGATTATGAAAGTGAAGCGACGTGCGCCTGAGGCGGTTAAGAAGATTGTTCCACTTTGCTTTACCAAGCCGCCCCACTAAGAACAAGTTTGCACATATCCGATCCATGCGGTGCGAACTCCTAAAAATACGCCCAGGAGGTTAGGGGTGAGAGACATCTGCTCCCCCGGAAGACCGGTGATGATAACGAGGCTACTCCAAGCCATCATCGTATGTCAGTTAGAAAAAAAGGGCACTAGAGAAATAAAATTAGATGCTGGTCTGGTCATTTCTGTGCCCTACCAGAGTCTGCGCTCTGTGCCTAAGCAGCGCTGACATCAGTTACGGCACTGACTCCGCAAAATGACGATCCGGATAGTCGTAATGAAAACAAGGCAAGCAAGGCGTAAGGCAATGAAAATCACTCTTAGGTAAAAAAGGTTTTACTTCCAGTGGGGCGACTTGGGGATATAAGTGGAATGACCTGATTTGGGAACGGCTACACCAAAGATGTGCGGTGAAAACTCGAGGTGGGTTCATGTGTATCATTTAATGCTCGATTCTCAATGGCGCATTTAGTAAATAAATAAATATTACACAACATCACATACATTGATCTGATCCTGTGGTAAGTAGCTTAAGCACTTGTGTTACAGGTATCAGAATCAACAGTGGATACACAAATAAACTTAAATATATATTTTAATAATACACCCAGTTTAGTTAGTGCCCTGTTTCTTTTGCCAGGAGTCGTGGGTTCTTGCTTTTTTTATTAATGACCTAATTCTAATGGTAAGCGTATGTTATGGTTTAACTTCTGCTATGAAATACTAAAGGGCATCAGTGATACGAGGGACAGATACAGCATTACTATACACCGTGAAATTTTAGTGGTTGTTTTCCCGCAGTAAAATGATTCTATCGTAGTAGTACAATAGATTTGTGCAGTTCTTTTTTGTTAAAATCAATAAATGCCGGTTTTACGAAAGGTTTAACCGAAACTCGAAAGCACGTTCGAGCCTCTTTATGACTTAAGGCGTCGAGCTTCTGTAGCTTTAAGCATCGATTTCATGCGGCAAGCAGTACCTGATTACGTCACATCTTATAAAATAACGATAGCTTCTGTAGTGTTCGAGTTGAAAAATTATTATTATGAAAATTTGAAAAAAAAAATTTTTCGCGGAATATTTGCATGATTCGATAGTGTAATACTATCGAATCATGCAAATTATTTGCCTTATTGCCTATTAACGGTTTGCCTTGTAAAGGCAAACCGTTCTGCCACGGGAAAACAACCACTAAAATTTCACGGTGTATAGGTAGCTAATGACAAACTTAACTTGCCGCGCCTCTCAAAAATGCGTGGGTTGCTATCTTCGTAAGCTCAGGAACCAAGAAAACTATTCCACTATTTTAGTACAGTGGCTATTTTTAACTCTTCCAAAAGCCCTTGTCATGCCATAGCGTACACAAAAGAAGTAGATTGGATCACACCCCAAATTGATCCGACCCGATCCGATTTGACCAATCTGGCAGATGCCAAGCAGGTGTGCCAAGCCACTCATGCCAATTCATGATGAATCCTTTCCTCCATAGGTCATTATTAATATTTTACAGCTCACCCTCGCTAATTAGGGCGGCATCTGCTTACGTGGAACGAACTGTTAACCCGTCATTTGAATCATTTAAAACGTATAGTTAAAAAAGGTTTTTTTTTTCAACGGTCGAATCAGACTTCTGGACTTTTCAAATAGTACATATATTAAATGTTTTTGAGTAAAACAAATGGGAACGATTTATTCTTTAAATTCTTAGGTTGTAGAGAACGAACTGTCCAGTGTACTTTGTACATTTGCCATTTGAAAGAAAATATCATATATTTACGGCTCCCTTTATGAAAAACATGTGTCGAAAATACTAAATCGACTCGGCGAGCAAGTAATCAAAGGAGGAGATTTTCAATTCAACTCTTGTTTTAGTTTGGTTAATTTTTTGATTTTTCATCGTATTTTAATGTTATACTTCAGTAATTGACATAGCTTATCGCAACACCAAACTGAAGGGCCATTTGACAGGCCACATCAACCGTAGAACCGACAACCGCTGGGGTAGACGAGTTCCATAGTGGTGACTTCGTCTCGGCAAAGGTAGTGTTGGACCCTCAGGCCAGTTGGAGTGACGATCTGCGCAGGACGGCTGGTAGGAGCTGTAGCCAAAGAAAGAGAAGAGACGTGCATTTAGGGAGGCCTATATCCAGCAGTGGACAGAAAGTACCTGATGATAATGATGGTAATACCTACCAACATTCATAATAAACACCTCAAGCAAACACAAACGGAACCTCACCCACTTAAAACATTATTCCTCACATAATTATTCCCCTCACACCCGAGATATCCCCGGCGAGTAATTAAATGCAAATAAGGATGTTACCCGGACGGCCCGTCGATGTAACTCCGTCGCCTTATCGACTATCTCGTCTCACACGTCGACATTATCAACTTTATGGCGGTTTGCGCGCCTCCGTCAGATGGCGCTATCGGCGGCAAGTAACTCAACGTCACGCTAATTGTGGCGAAAGTGTCGTTGTTATTGAGATGGTGACAAGTGCTAGTGATGGGATAGGGTGGTGTCGATGATTGCTGTTTGATATTTTTTTTGCTGGGATCGATTTTATGTTTTGTTTGTTAGTCGTTTTTGGTGTTTATAGACATTGTAAATAAATAATAATCCCGAGATTAGAAAAATAAGTAGTATTACTCCTGTATTATATTAATTAATATAAATAAATAGTAATGATCAACGAGGCAGTTTATTGATTTTGAACCCAATATTCTACTGTCATCTTTGGATACTTTTTACCTCACAGGAAGGGATCAGGGGATCAGGCAGTGGCCTGTTTCAATGACACTCTACTAAATTTAAATTCGCTATTATTATTTGTTGTTTTTAATGCTATTAAAGTTCAGTGTGAATTTAAAATTTAAATTCGCTTATTTAAATTTATTCGAGTTACAGATAAGTTAAATTCCTTCCCCTGTACTTTCCCTTACTTATTTATTTATGTTCAACCAGCAAAGTATATACATACACCTTACATGACACATACATAGTCTTATTATAGGTATAAAAAACATAATTTCCCAACATAAAAACTAATAAAAAATAGTCTTTATTAGACTCTGATCCCATTATAACAATACGACTAATTACTAATCTTAGTTCAACCGCGTCCCATCCCTAGTTGTCACTTGATAGCCGAGTCGAGTACATCACTCGGTGCGTTATTCCTAGTTATTTACGGTCAACTAATTTCATAAACACGTGTAAATTGGCTCGGTATCGGCTGATTAGCATTCCGCCTGGCACTTAGCGGTGTGATGGGGTGACATCTATCAATCTTGTCACGCCATTGATAAAGACCGGCAGGTGGGAGTCTTACTGAGATGCTTTTGATGTATTACCACTTGTAACACTTCGGAGTTCTACTGCAATACATTAGAATGATAACCCGTGTGATCACCCGTGTTCATGGCTCTTGCAACAGTGCCGAAATATCGGAAGCCCATAAAACAAAGCAACAGGGTAAATAATATCCCGGACATTTTCAGCTTACGATGCTAGTAATTATACACTGCGATACATTTAGTTCTACTGAAATGAAAATAGAAGAATCAGTAAGAATGTAGGTACCACGCTTTTAAGTAAGTGCTGTTTTTACTGCTTGAAGAAAGAAAGAAGCTTTGTTGCCCTGATACACTTTTTATTATCTACCAGTTGTTGAGTTCACCCGGTTAACTTCAAAAGAATACGAACGAACATACAAAAAGACATTTTTTACAAATCTTATCCTAAAATAAACTAACACTAAACAGAGTCATCCAATTTGGCACAGTAGTTCTGTAGTTACATCTACAATAATTCAAACTGTCAAATTTGTTTTGCATTTTGAATGAATAAGCCTAGGCATTTTGGCGCCTCTGTAAGACAAACCCCTTAGCGCGTTATACTAAACTGTTAATAACTCTTAACACCCTAGCAATAAAGTCCGAAATAAGAAAGCATGCTCCTATTAATCCACATTCACAGTTCTGGCGTTAAAACCGTTTACCAATTAAAACATACAAATAGACTAGTCTGAAGTAGTTTATGCTCGATCCATACATTTATAGATTCGCTACAAACGTTAAAAGGCTGAATATAATATGTTTTCGTGTTATAGTGAATGCTAACTCTTCAAAGGTCAAAGTGAAGAGATTCCTTTTAACCGATAAGCGCTTTGCACCTCATTATCGGAAGTGTATCTAAAAGTTGGTTAATTTGCTTCGTTTTAATGGAACGAATTCAAGAAATGATATGACTTTCATAATATTCCATGAATACACCGTGAAATTTTAGTGGTTGTTTTCCCGTGGCAGAACGATTTGCCTCTAGTAATACTATGGAATCATGCAAATAATTCCTCGAAAAAAAAAATATTTTCAAATTTTCAAAATAATAATTTTCCAATTCTTTCGAAAATTCCATTTTTTTCGAAAACGAAAGAAGCTATCGTTCTTTTATAAAATGTGACTTAATTAGGTACTGCTTGCCGCATGAAATCGATGTTTAAAGCTGAAGAGGCTCGACACCATAAGTCATGAAGCGGTTCGAACGTGCTTTCGAGTTTCGGTTAAACCTTTCATAAAACCGGCATTTATTGATTTTAACAAAAAAGAACTGCACAAATCTATTGTACTACTAAGATAGAATCATTTTACTGCGGGAAAACAACCACTAAAATTTCACGGTGTATATCCATAATAGACTAGTGGCTCGCTCTCGCTTCGATTCCGGGTATATTATACACTAGCTTTCCGTCCGCGACTTCGTCCGCGTGGAAACCCTATTCTCTCGGGAACTCCGGAACAAAAAGTAGCCTATGTGTTATTCTGGGTCTACAGCTACCTGCAAACCAAATTTCATCGTTATCGGTTCAGTAGAATTTGCTTGAAAGAGTTACAAACATATGTATGTTTGTAACTAATATTATAAACGTGAAAGTTTGTATATGTGGATGTCCACATATACAAACTTTCACGTTTATAATATTAGTAGGATATAAAGCTTCCTCTTCAATCCATCTTTCTTTAAAATAAAACTTACAAAATCCGTTGCGTAGTTTAAAGGTTAAAGCATACATATATACATACAGACAGCCGCGGGAAGCGAATTTGCTATGTAGTGATAAAACATTTTTTTAGCACACAGAATTACATTTTAGCAAGTAGTTAAATTAAACTTATGTGCCAAAAGGCTCCCTCAGTATTGTGCCGAGGATCCCGTGGGGGAAAACAAGACGCTAATTTTCAGTCATCATCAGCCCATAACATACGTCCCCACTGCTGGCCTACTCTAAACTATTTCATTTGAAAACACATTGGTACTTGGTGGGATTTGAACTGGCGACCTCTCGCATGGCAAGAAACGACCATAGCCGCTCGTCCATCGACGATTTTTAGTGGTTTTAGTTATATTTATTTGTAGTATTTTAGTTAGTTTTAGTGCCACATCTGTTTGAAGGTAGTAATATAGCTCTTAAATGTAAGGTACCTCAAAAATTGTTGCCATATGAGATATCTTATTAAAACACCGCTTAGGAATGTTTACTAAATGAGTCATTACATCAAACATTTAATTAATTTTATGAGAAAAATAATTTCGTCTAATTATAGCGGCGGGCATTATTTGTCAGCAACTGATTTATGTTAGAAGAAACTCTAACCAGTTTTGATGATGATGATACTTCTGTGCGCTACTCGCTGACAGCAACATATAATTAACAACCTATTAAATAACATAAAACACCGCACACAAAATAAATGTAAGTAAAAATGCACAAATATCACCTTCTAATTTTAATTTTATACACACAGCTCTTCAATACATCAAACAGATTGCCTCCTTCAAGCCATTCACGTTGAGACAAAGCAAAAATGTAACTCCCATTGGATTACCAAGACCCGAATCTAATTAACTCTTGGGGTTCTTAATTAGTCCCCATTGTAACATGACAAGAGAACCGGCAATTTTGGCTTAACGTCCGAAACTGAGACACACTGTCGCTGCGAATGGTGAACCTAATCGGCAAAATTGATGCGTCAACGATTTAAAGATTTGAGCATACTTAGAAATAGCAATACAATGGAAACGACTTTGTTTATAGGTACTACGACGACTTCATACTTTTTTTTACCATCCTTTTTAAGACCAGCCAAAATCTTGTTTTAAACGGTGGAAAAATATATTTTCATTTATTAATTTTCACCCAATAAGAACTGTTTAATGTCTTGGATGTCCATGACAGGAACTCGCTGGCCATGGCTGCAAATCGTCAGTACTCTGGAGTCAAATGTCTATATTTAAAAAAAACAATCACTAATCCTAACTGCACTCTTATTCACTTGAAGGGCACTCAAACGTATTGTCAGTGAAGGATTCCCATTCTCAAAGTCTGTCTCTTACAGCTTAACACGATTGATAGTAATCATCAGAGCATAGATTTTTCTTATCCGTACGTCATACATACGGTTTACAAGGGAGGTCGCTTACCGCGTCTGTCTGTATGTATGCAACGGATTTTGATGGGTTCTTTTTAATAGATAGAGGGATTCAAGAGGAAGTTGTTCTCCCTCCTAGTCGGCCATCAGTCTCAGCTAATGTTTGGGCTACAAATCAAAACAAAGCCTTAAAAAACGTTTAACTAAATCATCGTTTCTTCCCGAAAACGGTCTCGCTTTAGATAATTATAGGCTTCTGATGGTTCCAAGTCTTTTCACGTGCATTCCGGGGAACTAATCAACGCGAGCGAGACGGCAAGATAACACTTGGTGTTTGCGTCCTGCTCTCAGATCACATATTTTAGAATACAGAAGGTAAACTAATCGGTATAATTTGTAATTCTATGAAATGTATTTTGAAGCTATGATAAAGTTCATCTTTGGCTGCGTTGGCTTGGACTCTTTATTTTTAACAGACTTCAAAGGAGAGATTTTTGTAATTTGACTGAATGTAGCTTAGCTTACTTAGCTAAAAAATGTATACTGTCCAGCATCCAGTATAAAATAATATATGTTTTAATTCGGCAAATAACTTATTCGCGTCAAATCATTTCAAGGCTATTCCACCACAATATTGATACATAAAAATACAATATTATACAAAAAAGATTTAAAAATGCGATCTATTGAAAAATATAACATAATGTAGAGTCATTAACGCCGAACGAAAATAGGCTTTAAACGTCCATCAACATCCCTTTCTGTACTTTAACCCTCTATGGCGACTGCGCTATAAAATCCGCTATTAAACTTGGACATAGAATTACACCTTGTCCACGGGACGGACGCGTTGATTGTCAGGGTGGGAGTCAGGCGCCGGCGTACAATTTGGAGCCATACGTCACTCCACAAAATGGCCGACAGGTCTGATTGGCCCTAATTCAGTCGTGTCTCCAACCGTTAGCTGGTTAGGGTTAAATGTAGGTTCACCGTGAATTATGAGGGGTTGCAATTATTACTGCATTCGGAATTCGAAACGAAACCGATTCGGATTGGAAGAAAAAAAAAACATTGGTAATATGAAATTCGTTTTTCTGTGATTTATGCAAAAGATCATTGTTAGTTTTTTTTTTTCAACTTTATGAGTAGCCCAAGCTCAGTTATTGTCAACTACAAACATATCTAAAGATTAAGTGCCTTAAAATTGCAAAGACTGTTTTTTTTAAATTCAATCTAAATAATTTAATTATTCATTATTTTTTGACTACTAAATACAAAGTAACAAAGGAGACATCGTACATATTATTTACAGTAAAATCACATGATCATTTATTGATTTCGTTACATAACGTTCCCTGTTTATCAGAAGCGACCTAAACCATGTCGAAGTTGACAATCCCTGCCGTTCCCATGTCTCGTGCTAACATCAAACAACGTATCTACTTATAAATAAGCCCCCTATTTACCGATTTAAATTCAATTTCGCACAAAATAGGGTCTTATTTTGTTCACTACCCTTGAAAACATTCAGCACAAGTATCTGTTTAACGTCAACTCAGACTTAGCGTGTAAAGCACCGACTAACATGGACTCCCTATGGCATTTACAAGGGCAAACTATGACTGGCTCGGTGGAACAGTGGTTAGTGACCCTGGCTGGCGGTCCCAAGAGTCGTGGGTTCAATTCCCACTCGGGACATATTTGTGTGATGAACATCGGTGTTCGTTCCGTGTCTGGGTGTGATTGTGTATTTAAGTATGTGTTTATAAATACATTTGTATGTATTTCAGTCTCAGACGCGCGTAGTACAAGCTCTGCTTCGTTTAGGGTCAGATGACCGTATGTTGGAAATGTCTCAAATATTTATTCCAAGATATTTTAACTACATCGCTTCCATTTTGCGTGCATTCTGTTGAATTCACCGTTAAATTGAGATAACAAGATGTATAATTACTGGGCTAGCAATAACATAAATATGGCCCAAATGAACGCGGAACTGATCCTCAGATAGCGAGAGACAATGGGAGATCTCATATAACAATTTGTATGCAAAACGCGGGAACCTGATCTCTTAATTTGTTGCTTGTCTCCACGATTCGACGTTTGTTAAGATGATAGAAGAATGGCAGGTGGATGTGGCAGGTATGGCCTTAGTTGAGAGGTATTTAAGATTATTTACAGTCAAAGGATTATCATTAATTGATATAGATTAAAAAAACTAGCTTAATAATAGCTCACTTTGAAAATGTCCGAAAACGTAAAACAAACACACTGACAGTCGTGAAAAAATATTATACTTAAACTTCAACACTATCAGTATACTTTTAACATGCACTCACGTTGCGCTGATCAAAATGTTTTTCCATCTCAGCATAAGCAGGTGCGATTGCTGCAGCTAGGTAACTGAAGAAATTATTCTGTCTTCAATAGACACTTCACCGTCATCATCATCAGCCCAAAATATGTCCCCACTGCTGGGGCACGAGCCTACCCCAAACTAGGGCGATAAATAAAGCCTTAGTCAACCACACTGGCCAAGTGCGGGTTGGTTGACTCCACAATGAATTTCTTCGTAGGAATGCACCTGCATTCCTGCGAAGAAATTCATAGGAAAAACATCGAGAGGAAACCTTTCCTCTCGGTGTTTTTCTTCACCAAGCATCGAATAATCGTACATATGAATTTTAAATTGGAAAAACACAGTTCTACATGGCGGGTTTTGAATTGGCGACCGCTCGCATGGCAAGCAACGACCTTAACCACTCGGCCATCGACGCTTTTGAGCAACTTTCTGCAAAGAGATTATTCTTATTTCTTTAATACCGTGTCCACCAACAACCCACCTCTGTCCCAACAATGGTGAGAGTCATGCGTGGGACGCGCGACTTGGGGACAGCAGATATCATCAGCGACAGTCAGGTCGCGGCGAGGCAGAGAATCTGGCTTCATTGTAATTGACGTTGCGTTTGGTAAGATGGAAAAGGCATTTGTCTCTTTTGTTAGAGACTATTGGCGATTGACAGGCTCGACCCTGTTTTCTCGTGGTCCCAGGATTTTGTCTCATTAATGGGACCACAAGGTAGAACTGTTTCTCTTAGTCCCATTGTTGTGTGTATAAAGGAGGATAAAATAATTTATTGAATAAAGAAATGGGACTACAAAAAACAGTTCTCCCTTGTGGTCCCATTAAAGGGACAATTACATCCTGAGTTTTCCCACTCGATACAAACATTTGTGTAATGAACATAATTATGTCAAAGTTTTAACGCACAAATCAGTATTGATCTTAGACAGTTCGAGTTCAGACAGCTTAGACTTGAAGTCACCACTTACTGTTCAATTCAATATAATGCTCTACTATTACCTTATCTAAAGTTATCTCGACTTTTTTGATATTGCTGCATGCACTTGCCAGTCCTGTAACAAATTAGAACTATACTGTTTATTTATGTCTATTGTTAGCTAATTTGCTATCGTTCCTAAAAGAAGACAACGATGACAACTAAGACAAATATTGACATCTTTATACAAATCCTCGCTTAACAAAGAACCAACTGCATTTCCATAACAGTGCCTTCAACCATCTTTGCACTTGCACTTACCGAGCGAGGTTCCTCTTCATTATATGCAAATCTGGTGTATATGTGCATGCGCATGGTTATCTAATTGAGCTGTTTATTGTTCTACTAGCCACTTTTGTTCACCAGTGTACTTGTTCAACTAGTAGACCGTGAAGGAGGGAAAGTGCTCATTACTTATGATCAACTTTTACTCTTAACGTTTTGCTAAATACTTGTAGCTGTCAATTGGAAGTTCAAAGGTCCAAATAGTTAACTTCGACGGGAAAAATCAATTCAAAGGGGCAACACAAATACACACGAACTAGCGACGATTCTGTAACTACCTTATAATTGTTTTGAATACTAGACGTGCCAGCGTCTTTGTCCGCGTTTTTCCCGGTTTTTACACATCTACTTTTTGTAGCCTTCTATTGGTCGCAGTCGCGTTTTCCATTTTGAAGCAGTAGTACCTGAGTATAGCCCGTTCAAAGAAACAAACAAACTCTTCAGCTTAATAATATTAGGCTAGATAAAGTGGTGGCAGACGAAGACGGGCGGCGCCAGAGGGCCTACCATGAGTTGGCTATCGTAAACTTACGTACGTTAAAAACCTATAGAGTTGTATTTTTCATATGGCCGATTGTAGTTCTTCGCGTAACCACCAGGCGGCGCTGTACATGTTTTCCATAAACATATTTACGTAGGCGATATCGAGCGCGTAAGTTTTAAACTCATGGTAGCCCCACAGTTCGCTCGAAACCACGATTGGTGTAACCCAGTCGAAACGTCGGGCAGTAAGTAGCTATGTATTTGCTACTCCAAATAACGCTTGTAGACCCATAAAGACTAATATTTAAATAAAGTTGTTGTTCAACAACAAACAAACTATGTACCCAAATAGTTTTTTGGGACTACTATTAGACACTTAAAATGCAAACCACTGATTGTTTAGTTTAAACAAAAAAATATAATGTCCACTAGTTTTGACAGGTAATTAAATCAAATACGACTAAGGACTACAAATATAGTCAATACCAGTCAATAAAACAATCCAAATGTGGCCGACATGACAGTTAGTTATAATTTTAACAACTCACCCACGTTTATTAACAATACCGATAGAAAATTGGGCGCCAAGCAAAAGTGTTAGTCGCCCACACGAATACGTTTCACGTTACGATTTAATAAATTAATTAACACATTAAAGGCCATGAAAACGGCGGCGCTCATTATAATAATTGCTGCTTATTGGTAAACATTAACTCACAATTTGCATACAATCCTTCGGACTCCATCAACGTTGCAATATGCACTTTAGTTCCAAGGAAATAAAGTGAAAACTCGACTTGGCTTTCAATTATGCAAATATAAAATGTGTACTGATAATGACCATGAAATCGATTGGTATTGTGTCAGCAGAGCCATTAATCAAATAGGTCTTAAAGTAGTAAAATGTTAGTGTTTAAAAATATTTGCTCAGGATTACCAACGTAAGTAAGGCCTTGGGTAATGTGCATCAATAATTTATACTTTTTAAATGAGCAACATATTTCTTGGAGCCGAAATATTTATATTGTTAAAGTACTTTTTATGTTTTAATTTTATCGCAATATTGCTATGTTGTACAGGGGTCTTATTTAAGAGATATACGTATGTGTATTTCAAAAGTTTATTTATTTATTTATTTAAGAGTTGGGTTATCATAGGCTGAATTCTCACTCAGGACCAATTTGTGTGATAATCATCATCCTTGTAACACACCTAAGTGTGCTATTTATATAAAGTTTATTTGTGTACACCACTGTTTTTCCTGATATACGTAACAGGAGTGCCACACTACTTAGCTACCAGGGGATCAGAACAATGTACCTATAAGATGATGTGAAATTGATTTTCACATTAGTGAATAACACAAACCCTTACATATCCCAAATCATTCAATCACAAAGTAAAGGCGCAATACACGAATCAACGACACTTAATCTACCCGCACTCACTCCCAAATTTATTCGAGGCGACTGTCACTTTTCAATTACGACCCACGGCCCAAAGTCAATTTAATCTGCCCTCCAGACGAAAAAAAAAGCGCAGTGACCAAAACTCATAAGCTTTGTCCCGCCTCTGACTCGAACCCAGACCATTCCGTCGGTCTATTTCGGAATCGTGGCGCTATATTAACTTTTTTCTGACCTTTATGGACATTTTAATGAACACCAAGATTGGACTCTTGATACGACAGACTTTTGTTTCGGTGGTTTTTGATTAATAGTTCTTTTTTTGAATAGTTTAAATTTGTGAGTCGCCAGTTACTGGTAAGCTGGAATTGACGTGAGAAAAATATTCACTATTTAGGGAATCTGCCCTGATTCTGATTTCAAAAATATTAAAGTGTCCTTTCACGTTAAAACTATTTAAAGATTAGTTTTTTCACTTTGTATTAAATAGAACGTTAGATATATAGATATTTTTTAATAGACTGTTGTATATTAAACACTGCATTTGTTATGGCGTTTTTTATACAGATATATGTTAATATCCAAAGTTTTCGCGACATTATGTAATGTTACAATATTGTACATTCTTTACAGAACTGTTGGTCCAGTTTCTCGTCTAGTCCTCGCAAACTGCACAGACTCTCTCAAATTATTTACATTACCTTTTGGTAATTACAACATGAGTAATCCAACAGAACAATGTAGTTCCAAAATTGAAAATACGGAAACGGCACTAAATCCGGAATCGTCACCGGATACTACGTCACGTCGGCGAACGATTGTTTTTGAAATCCGAACGTCCCGCGATTGGTGTTTACCGTGCGCGCACGCGCGGCGCCTGTCGCCGGAATGTGACAATGTTGCCACACTTAAAATAAATAAATTTATTTTAAAAGTTGGCTTAGTTTTATGAGGTTTGGTTTCAAGGGTACCCAAATTAAAATACCGTTAGTTTCTAGGCGGAAAAAAGACCCATCATTGCATATGACTGTCTCGGTGGTTAGTGACCCTGGCTGGCGGTTCCAAGAGTCGTGGGTTCAATTCCCACTCGGGACAAATATTTGTGTGATGAACATCGGTGTTTGTTCCGTGTCTGGGTGTGATTATGTATTTAAGTATGTATTTATAACTACTAGCTTGTACTACGGGCGTCAGAGACTGATATATATATGTATGTATATCAGTCTCTGACGCCCATAGTACAAGCTCTGCTTAGTTTGGGTTCAGATGACCTTGTGTGGAAATGTCCCAGATATTTATTTATATAGTACAAAACACAGACATTCCCGCTGTCAGTCCGCCTCATCATCATCATCATCTGAAAAAAATAGACTGTCGTTTGACAATCTGTGACAATTTATTGATATACACCTACCCTAAACTTAGAAGTATCAGGCCTTAGTCAACCACGCTGGCCAAATGCTGGTTGGTCGACTACAACCTTAGAATTTCTTCATAGGTGTCCTCAGGATGATGTTTTTCTTCACTGTGCGATGGATGGATATTAATAGTTGAATAATTGACATCTCCTAAACATTGGGTGCGTATTTCCTACACACATAACAATTGAAAATGATATCCTTCAAGTCACATCAAAGTCAATGTCACAGTGTTCAAACATAATTACTATTAATGACTGTACCGTTAATTAAACGACCACGTAGCTCCGATACAGTTGTATACCAAATAGTTTAATTGTACATAATGAATAGAATGTCAAAGCAGTATTAATAATGGCTTTCTAACGTCGTGACATCTACGGCAAGGCACTAATTTGGAGTCGAATCCGACTCATACTGGGCGTGGTCTTGGAACTGTTCCACCACGAAATAACTACGCTTGTTATTTCCAAAACTACACTAAATTGAACTCTATCTCATAGCATTAAGTGAGTAGAACCAACTTTTTAATTGGAAAAAAAGCTACAAACTTCTTCATTCGTCTTCGCTTTTCCCGAACGCATTATTTTCAAACGTATTACAAAAGAGTTAGAGGTTAGATTTTTATGACCAATGGAACCGTTGAAAATGTTGAATGTTAATATTTAGCATCAGTCAGACCTATGTCTTGCCGATGGGTGGACAGTCAACCATTAAATTTTAATAATAAACGCGTATTTTGTATTTGGTAAAAAAAATCTTTATGATAATTCGGACGGACCCGGGACGCCTAAAGCAAGTCTCTTATCGTTTTATTAGACGTTGTATTTTGTGAGTTTTAATTTATTCATTATTCCTTTGCCCTAAGCTTGTTCTAAGCAATTTTAAACGTTGGATTGGAGTTTTTCTCCTTTTAAAGCGAAATAAGTCATTAAGGAAACAATTTTTTTGAGCAAAACATACCTACACCTATAAACCTACTTATTGTAATTTCATTTGATATTTTACTTTAGCTTCGCTGTTTCATATCTCTTCGCTATATTCTCATTTCTTTTAAAATAATATACCTACAAAAAAAATATTTAAAACTAAAAACTGTTTTTTAATTAATTTTTTTAATAAATCGATGTTGTAAGTAAGTACAGTCTATCACCGTAGAAGAACTCTTTAGATAAAATATTTTTTATTAAAAATGTCTTTGGTTATTATTACTTATTAAAAAATGATAATTACTCATCATTAACATAATAACCATGCGACAGGTTTTGAGAAACAAGGAAAGGCCATGGCATGGTCATTTGCACTGCCAACTTAAACTTACAACTGACATTTACAAACTGACCCTTAAGAATTACAACATAGAGTTGAGATTCTAAGTGAGCTAGGAAGAACTGACATTTGTTTTTTTAAAGATTGCTAAAGCAAAGACAGAAAATTTGCATAATTTGACCGATTAAGAGTCGGCATGCAAATGAAACAATAGGCTATCGTGTGACAATCTGTGACAATTTATTGCAATCCGTCCGAATGAAAATGGCGCGGTCGTTTTATGGTTCAATCGTAAAACTATTGTTTGTTTTATTAAGGTCGATTGGAACATGATCCGTGAGATTAGAAGTTGTCGTTAAGATTTATGATATTTTTTATTATTATGACTATCTAAAGGAAAACTATTTTATGTAATAATCTTTGCTTTCAAATACTTTAGCTACCTTAATTAGTAGGTACATTTACATATTTGTTGTAACCTAATTCACTACTTTCAGTTATTGGAAATATTGCCAAAATTATGCTAAGATGTAGCAACCAAACTATAAGTAATTAACATTAACATTCATACATCCATCTCTACTTTGGTACCTATCTATGTATGTAGCTATTCATTCACAAAGTTACTACTGTCTGATCTAGATTATATCCTAGAATTTTGACATCCAAAGCAATTTACATAAGTTGGTGTCAGAAATTGAAACCAGAAGTCATCATACAACTTAAGAACTTATCAATCAATTGAGTTGACGATGAGCTATCAGCCCCCAAGGTCACTTAATAAAAAAAACTTAAATAATGGTCTCACCCTTAATCACCGTATGGTTTATATCATAAGCTGGTACGTACTGTAAATGATGTACTAACCAGGATGCTCTATCTTTCATCTGCAATTGTGTTCAATTGTCATGACTATCAAGGTTGATGGTCAGTAAAATTCCAAGCCACGCAATCCAAATGCATTATCTAAATTGACGACTGAATTTGCATATATAAATACAAAGCACTTTCCAAGAACACCGAATAGCCCAAATCCATGGGAAAACGCGGTCCTTTGACTTACACGATGACGCAATGTAGCGATGACTGCGTCATTGTCTTAATACGTCATCTCCGTCATTGGCAATCTCTTGCTCCAGCCCCTGTACTCACACAGCGTCAGAATTGAATAGAAATTTGGAAACTTTGCTCTTTCAAAACCAAAGCGATTAACAGTGACTAATCACAGATTTTCCTAATCCGAATGTCAGAAATTCGTTGTGACTAGGAAGGAAAGAGTAGTTGTTCTTGTTCATGACTAAGATCAGTGCGATTTTATCACATTGTATTTCTTTACCGTAACTGATTCTGATGGCTGCTACACAAATTCAGAGCTACTTATCTCGGCACAGATCAATGTATGCGATATTTACTGACACAATTTCCCTAATCCCCGTTGCGAAGAGCAAGTAATCTCCCCGGAATGCGAGTACCTGCAATGTAGGCCACTTGCCTTCCGCAGACCAAAGCGAACACCGAGAAAAGCCCGCCGATGTATTTACAACAGTTTAATTCAGCCCACATAAGAGTTTACGGCTCAAGTTAACACCAAGATGCGGTTAAACAGCATCTAGTTTAATGGATGGTGTAAAAACAGTAATTGACATACTACACGATTGTAGGGAGTAGATTCCATAGAACGTTATGGGTCCTAAAACGTTTAAGACGATGCTGGGTTCTGAATTGGAAACAGATACGTAGGTACATTGAAAAAGTAACAATATGAAAGTTGTTACTTCACGACCCATACTAGTCAAATAAAAACGTATCATCTCAATCGACGAAAACAGAGAACTGTAATTCTCATTAAAAACAATCTCTTGCCTAGTAAAGTACCATAAGTCAACGTTCCCGGGAATGATTTCTCATCGGCAAGTAAGTGGCTCCTTCTGTAACAGAAGATAATAAACTTTTAGAAAACTGAAGTTTCTTATTATAGAACCCACTCGACTAAAAGAAAAATCACCAAACCCAAACATTCGAGTTCTCATTAAAACAACAATCGAATAGTTTCTAGGAATCGATGTTTCCACCTTACGCTGAAGCGTGTGTCGTATTGAGACGTTAACTGTTGGAATGCCGACAGGATTGGTCATTGACCTTGGTCAATTAGGATAACTCCTTGGCTAAGGAGGATAGTGATACTCCAAGGGGTATGGTGATCAATTCACTAACCTCCTTGGTCTTCTTAATAGACCAAGCAAGTTCTACACAAGGACTGAGAGGTTCTGGGTTAAGCAGCCAGGAATTCTTCTTAAACACTCAGAGCTGCAATATAACCCACTTCTCACAAAATCCAAGCGTAGATCCCATAAAGTATGCGAGACCATCACCCACCATACAACCTTCCTCAGAAGACATTGGTACTTCCTTGCCCCATATTTGTATAATAAAATGAATGCAATATTGAATATTTACCCAAAAACACATTATGAATGTAAATCATTAATAAAAAAGTGGTTGCTCAAAATTAACTATAATGATACTGAAGCCTTACTCACAATAGCTCAATAGCATTATATATATATACATATTTATCTATTTATATATTATTTTGAAAACAATCTAAATAAATATATATCACCTATTCCTCCTTTTATGTATTAATATTTGCATATTTTATTAAAATACACAAGTGTGCGCACACATACACCACACTCACAAACACAACACACATACACACCACACACACACACACCACACACACACACACACACACACACACACACACACACACAGACACACACACACACACAGACACACACACACACCACACACACACACACACACACACACACACACACACACAGACACACACACACACTCACATACATACATACACTCGGCTGAGCAAACGTTACAACTGTTTTAGCTAATCCTTACATCACATCCTCCCCAGTGTATGACTAATTGACTAAGTATTACGTTTCGCGAGTGGGACCTGGAGTCCTGAAATACAGGGCCTCCCTAGTTTAGGCTCCAGTTTCACACGCATTGAGATAGTCTGACAACATTGTTCCATTTAACATTACTTACCATTTAAAATTTAAAATTATATGTAAAACTGTAAACTTGCGTGTGAAAGAATAAATGCATTTTTATTTTTTTATTTATTATTTATTATTCTGGAAGTGGATGCACGCTCGTGCCTCGCAAAGTATTATAAGCCAACGGTCCAAGGACTTATTTCCGATGGGAAATCCATCCTGACCGATGGGTCATGACGGATTGCTGTCTCACCGAACGTGAACTAGTGCACTAAAATAATTATGTTCTGCGCAGTTAACTGATCTTATTACGGCCTTACATCAGACTTACACATTGCTCCTTCTGTCATCATCATCATCAGCCCATATACGTCCCACCTGCTGGGGCACGAGCCTACCCTAAACTAGGGCGATAAGGCCTTAGACAACCACGCTGGCCAAGTGCGGATTGGTCCTTCTGTAAAAGAATAAAAAAATTTTAGAAAACCGAAGTTACTCATCATACAACCCACTCCGCTGAAAGAAAAATCACCAAACACAAACATTCGAGTTCTCATTAAAACAACAATCGAATAGATTCCAGGAATCGATGTTTCCACCTTACGCTGAAGCGGGCGACGTATTGAGACGTTAACCGTTCGAATGCCGACTGGATTGCTCATGCGCTTGCGACCGTTCGGTCTATTTCGGTGAGAATAAATAAATATGCCGCCCGCACTTCACTGGTGCAGGGTTAGATTGGTGCTGGAAGAGACTGCGAACAATTAATTATAGAAAAAGAAAATAATTATGAAGGAAAGAAAAAAAGCACATGGAAACAAAATGACAAGTTATTGACTGACGAACAGCATTACTCTCACATGCCTGTGATAGTTTTTTTTCCTAACTGACATACGATGGCTTGGAGTAGCCTCGTCATCATCAGCGGACTTGCGGGGGAGCGGATGGCTCTCGCCCCTAAACCTGTAATAGTTTATAAATAAATATTTCACAACATCACATACATTGATCTGATCCCGTGGTAAGTAGCTTAAGCACTTGTGTTACGGATATCAGAATCAACAGTGGATACACAAATATACTTAAATATATTTAATAATACACCCAGACGCGGAACAAACACCGATGCTCGTCACACAAATAATTGTCCCGAGTGAGAATCGAACCCATGACTCTTGGAACCGTAGGTAATAAACCTGGGTCACTAGCCTCTGTTCCACCGAGCCAGTCAAATTACATACACATACATTTCCCTCACTTAATTTATAAAGGACAAAATTAATAAACTATTCGAATTAGGACCAAGACCAAGACCTAAACTGGCCATCCCTGATCGGCTACAGGTGGAGAGAATTGGGGAAAGCCTTAGCTCAGTATTAGGACAAAACAGGCTAGATGAATGAAAATACTACATACTTACTACATAATTATAAGATTTTACTTCCACATACATGTTATTATCCGAGAGAAAACTGCAGTGAACGGAGCAGGCTGACATCATTCATGTATCAGCAGTTCCGACCAGAACATCGTTCCATAGTACATCTGTGTTAATCTCCAATTTAATCCCAAGTAAAATGAAGAAGGAATTTAAATCACCTGCAATAATTAGTGACACCAGCTCTCCGGTCACGCCGCGGATATTCCCGCTAATGTCAAAGCCGTTGAATCATAATGAGGGACGAGCAAATCGGGCCCGCAACGCCCATCGCGTATACCGGCTTCTTGCTGGGTGACCATGATGGCACTGGAAGATGAGACAATGTGGAAACGTTATTTTTATTTTGTCTTGTTATTCTTATATTTGTATTCGAAATACTTTGACAAGCATTTTGTTAATCACTCATGTTATCGGTTCATATTTTACTAATATAAAGTTTTTATAGATTTCCTAAAGCTACACGCACTTGTGAAGTGTTTAATGCATAATTGCATATCTTTATCTTTTGTTTGTTTAGTTTGATACATCACCCTTGTTATTGATTTCTGATATACCTGTGTATTTGGAAATCTATTTGAATTGCGCAACTTTTCAGTCTTCCCTAATATCTTCTTCTTCACAAATGTGGTCGGTTATCTGAAAAAAAAGCGTAAAGTGAAATCATTGTAAATAATTTTATATTACATTTAGACGTTACAGAAACTAATAATCATTAAAATCTGACAAAAATAAGGAGGTAAATTTTTTTTACAGCTTTTGTTTTATAAATTACCAGTTAAGATAAAAAAATTAAACTGTCATAGTTACACACGTTAGAAAACTGTTATTGTCCGGGTTATTTAAAGTAGTTTAGTCCGGGCAAACACACCGGAAATTTTCAGTTTTCTAATAGAAAAATGTTTTCTTGTCCTAATTGAATAGAATTATGGCTTGGAGTAGTCTTGTAATCGTCACCGGCCTTGCATAGAACCTTAAAATAAATGGATCTGAAGGAACCCTTGAAAAAGAAAGGCTTATAGTCCCAGTTAAACGCTTACCCAACCTTGTCACCCTACCGCTACGTGGGAACAGTATGCGCCCGCGCACCCGCAGGCGTGGTCACCCATCGCTTTGTTTTTCAAATCATTTCCGGGCGTCATTTTTGAAAATTACGATTTTTCGCCCCGAGATTTATCGCCACCGGTCGCCCCCATTTAATCTTTCGTATTAACCGCTCCCAAATTGATGGTCATATTGAAGCTTCGTGGATTTTTATGGGCTTCGACAGGTTTGTATGCCTTAAATGGTTTTTCCGCTACGTTATGATCAGAACCTTAAGTAGTACTATTTACTCGAACTTATGGACAACTCTCATAATTGAAATTAATTCAGTCCTTCGAAGCATAAAAGGATCAGTGGGGCTACCATGAGTTTAAAACTTACGCGCTCGATATCGCCTACGTAAATATGTCTATGAAAAACTTGTACAGCGCCGCCTGGTGGTTACGCGAAGAACTACAATCGGCCGTATGAAAAAAACAACTCGATAGGTTTTTAACGTACGTAAGTTTACGATAGCTAACTCATGGTAGGCCCTCTGAAGAATTTAGTGAGCCCTTTTTTTTAGTAACCAGTACAGATTAAAGTTCACTCCAACTAAAGCTTTGGGACAACTTAGAAATAAAATAAAATCAGTTTATAGGAGCCGGTGACCACCTACATACATGTCATCATTCAGTGAATGTACTAAACAACTAGGTAAAAAGGTGCTGAGATGATGTGATCCAGGTATCAAAGCACCGCTCAGTCCTAGCCTTAAATAGTGGATGGGTTTGGAGACCTTACCCATCTATGGGATGATGACAGGTTAATAAAAAAACAATGTTAATACGCCTTAACAATTACAAAACATAATTAATTTAATGAAACCATTGTAAAAACGACTACCCACTATAAAAAAAACTTTAATAAATAGGTATCCGCCAATCCATAACGCCAAGCAATAAATTAAATACCCCACCGTCCCATTACCCCCATTTATAACATTCGCGTGTCGCATTCCTGAAAGTTCAGATATTTTGTTTCGCCCTTTGTGAAGGAAAAAAGGCTCAAAGACGCCGCACAAAAAGCCTTAATCGATTAGGCGGTTAGGCGCACGGTAGTTTGCAAGCCAAGTCTTAGAATTTAAAAGGATTTGTATTTGTAGTTCCAAATAATGTTTTTATTTGAACGTAGTTTGTACCCTTAAATTAAGGTATGTACCTAATAGCTAAGCCGTAACATAATTATGTGCAAGTATTACACTGTATGATATGCAAAATATAATCTAAAGCTTATCCCGTGATGTATGATTGTGCAATTTTTAGTTAGGAATGTAAATTAAATGTTTTATCTCTATTATGCAAAACTTAATATGATAAATACAAACAAGATAAATTACACATAAAAAAAAATTATCAGCACATAGTTAGATGTCAATCATATTTTACGACAACTGAATAAAACATACATCTACATTCTGACAAGTGTTATTGACAAAGACAATTCATGAATAATTTAAACACGACATAGAATGTCGCTAAGTTCTCACCGTAAAATAAACTACGCGCAACGAACTTGGCCTGACATTTACCCGCCCATTTTTTGCGGCATCGATTATAAAATGAATCGATTACAACGTGAACCGATTACCGCGGTCGCCCGCGACAAATCGAGTAGACAATGGAATTACTTCATCAGTGACAAAAACCGTGCGATATATGGGGCCATGAAAATTATGTGCGAACATACAGGATGTTTCGGATTTGATTTTTTTGTTTATTTTTAAACATTCACATTTTAACTAGAATAAAATTTTACATTTTTTAACTACTATTACTAAAATGTTTTCAAACTTTTCGCAAAACCAAAAATGAGTATACTTACTAACCTACACAACACACCAGCTTATTCCTATTCTGCATTCTTGGAAAAACATTTACAATAATACCTACATAAGAAGGATCACAAATTAAATAGTCTTATACATATATTTGTAAATTACCTTACTAAGTACATTGTATTTATGAGTCACATTTAAATAATAATATTACAGAAAACAGATTAAATTTTGCAATGTATTTACTCAGTGCAGAAAATATTTGTTCCCTATTTAGGATAGGATAGGACACATAATACGTGACACTGGTCTCTTACTCAGTTTATAATACCTATTGGTTATCATTTTACTCTTCAATAAAGTGTACCAACGACTGTTATTTTTTGATCATTATTAATTCCCATGGAATCCAATTAATAACATAAATATATTATAAAGTGCACCCTGTATATACTCCGCGCATGCGCCGACCGCAGCGGGGCGCGGGCGCCGGCGACTCTTTGAGTTTTACTTTTTAATGTTTTCGCTTTTTTCTTATTTTTTAAATCTCTAGCGCAGTACCCTCGGATTGGGCTGGCTATTTAGATTTTAGATAAGGAGGTGTGATGCGGCGTTTGACTACGTTGTTTTAACTTTTGATGGGCCTGCTTTTAATAGGGATAGGGTATGGCCGGTGCGTGCAGACGGGACGTCTAGGAACGGATGGTCTAAGGTTCGGTTAGCTTTCGGGTCAATAAAGCTGGTTCATAATCAGCCCATATACGTCCCCAATGCAGGGGCCTACCCTAAATTAGGGCGATAAGGCTTTAGTCAACCACGTTGGCTAAGTGCGGGTTGGTTGACTACACAACCTAAGAATAGAGATATTCTTAGGCCACACCTACGAAGATTCGTAGGTGTGGCGGGTTTTGAACTGGCCACCTCTCGCATGGCAAGCAACGACTTAAACCACTCGGCCAACGACACTTTTATTAATTAAGCGAATTGGAGTAAAGAAATGTAGAGGTATGTGGTAAAGCTGCTGAAAAGCTATTGTTTGTCTTTTTAATAAAATCAAATCGTGGTTTACGATGGTTTTAGGAGCCTACTGCTATTTGACGTTGCTCCTTAGGCAAAGTGTCTATCCTATAAGTATCCACTTTCCTGTCTAGGTAATTTCAGATGATAGTTATGTTTGTGAACCTATGTACGTCGAGTGGAAAGTAGTTTTACCAGAGTATCATTATGTACTAACGACATCATTTCCGTAAGCAACCCGTTGATAGATTACGCAAATATCATTAGTAAGTACTGACCACTTTATTTATACCTTCAATCGCAATCAAGCCATTTGGAATTAAGAAAAAATCCAAATTGAAAAAAAAAACACAACCGCGGCACAAATCGGGCTGGTCACCCAACACCGGGTGAAAGTCACCGCTAAAGCTTTTAAACCGCGTGACAGAGTGACAAGTTGACACCGACGTCCGTCGTCCGAGACGGTTAATTTAGCCGCCCGTGGGTGGTAAGTGTTAACGTCGTGTTAAACGACGATTTGTGATGCGGTGGTAATGGACTTGCCGATTTACCGATTCGAATTTGGAAGGTGATTGCACTTGTGGATGGAGACTGTTGATTTTCGTTTGTCACCAGTGTTTTTAACAAAAGAGGTTACTCTTTTTATCCCATAATTATCTTAAACCCCGAAAGATTGCAAGTGGTGGGTGGGAAGTAGGTAACCCTTTTGTACCTATTAGATGAATTTTAATACTATTTCACTGTGTAAATGTGCTAATTTGTTCTTATTGCATCATTGTGGTTTCATAAGAATCTTATTGGAAAGATAAATAGATTTAGAAGGTTCCCAACATCCCGTTTTAGAGGCAAGGGAGATACACAATAGAACTTATTTAGGTAGGCACAACTACAGTAGACACATTATCTGTTATTTTATATCAGACCACGAGGAGAAGATAGTCCTTGAGCATCCCAGGGTAGGTATCTGGTGATGGTAGTTCTGTGTTACCTTTAGAAACAGAGGTTAGCCCAAATCTACAGTTGCCTTCAGATAAATTTTCTACATAACTAGTAAGAACTTTGTTACTGGCAGGTAACGAAAAAAAAATGTTTACAAGATTCAAATTTTGACAACGCCAAAAGGAAAACATATCAATTTTAAATTTCGAACGTTCACATTTAAAATTGTTAATCGCGTTACCAACCGACAAAAACTCGCGCGCTACTCACTCGCACCTCGCCTTCCCAGCGTTAATCAACATCATTACTCAGTTAATTGCCGCACAATGTCCTCACAATGATTTCGAGTGTCATCGGGTGTCACAAAAACTGCGTTTGTGTGGAATCACGGTCGTTGATGAGGCGGCTCGCTTCACAGGAGGTGTTGCCGACGTACGTCAGTGAGGTTGCCTGGTAAGTTCTCTTAATGATGGCGTGTTGTCAATGTCGGACGCGTCAAAAGGCGCGTAGTTCTTTTCATTTCAATTATAGTCAAATGTCGGCTAAAAAATGCTTCGCTGAGAGCCGGTATGGATTGGGAATGTGGAATGTGTGTAAGGTCAAATTCAAATTAAGAAGTGATGTTTAAGGCCGATTTTAGTGTCGCGACGACCGGACGTTGACCATCAGCGCTGAAGGTCCACTAGGGGTGTGAGCCTTCCGCCCCCCCGCCAGCCCGGTGAAGTTGTAGAAGCCGTCTGAGGCTAACATCTTAGTCCTTTCGAAAGAAAAAAAAAAGCTGAAGGTCCAGTATGCATAGAGATATAGGGACCGTTTTTAAGTAATGCTGACCGGTCGGCGCTGACACCCGATACAAAAATCTATCAACGCCGAAGATCAGTGATTCTCCTAAAGTAGCTAGACTCACATCCTCCATAAAATTCATCTATTTTTCATTGTACATGACAGTAATGACGGGTAGTTATTGAAGTTAACAGAACAAAAATTTTCCTGTTGCTATGTAGATTAAGCAAAATATATTTTTGTCTCTGTGAAATTATGTACCAAACTTTATCTATGCCAATTATTAATTATTTAGAAGGACTACGTTACGTTAGTTTACGATTCTTTTCTTCAATCTAAACGCCATCTCGCACCGATAGCACCGTTATCGATATTTAAAAACCATTGATTTTTTGTTGCTCTCCTTTATAAAGAACCCTATTTTTATTTCGCTCCAATTTCCTACGACGATCCGAAACGATGACATTGCTAATTTTTTACACGTCACTTTTGACAGTTCCCTTCAAAGTTAGACTTTGAGAATATGGGAAATAAAGTTGAGAATCGTGCCAGTGAGTTTTGTATTCCGAATGTCGAAGGTTTGACGCCCTATCAAAGGTGTTATTAAAAAAAAGAAAGGTCCTTTGCACGTATGCGACAAAAAAATACGGTTGGCACGTTAATTTCGCATGAAATGACTTTCTTGTCATCATGACAAGTGTGACACGAGACTTTTTTATTTATTGCCGTCCACTCTAAATTGTGCATCGAAGAATTTAAAATAAAAAGTGTTTGATTAAGTACGGGCGTATGACATTTTTGGTACCTGTGACAACTGCACAATTTATTAAAACGTGTACAGTGAACTTGTTTCAAGTCTTGCTTATAAGAGCCTTTAACTCGCAATTGAATGAAATATTATGTTTACAAATAATGAATTTAGTTAATTTTGGCGTTAAATGCTTTCCTTTAAATCCAAATTGAATCCTTTTAACAGACCAGATGACAACTAATTAATGGAGTAAGATTTTTTTTAAATCGTCATGAAGTAAAAAAGAATATGGCTCGAGCAAAGATAATATCTTTATAAAAGTTAGGGTACCTAGTACCTATATACATACTATGATTATCTAAGTATCTACATATTATGAGTATGATACTCAATGTTAGGAAACATTTTCTGTTCTGTTTTCTCTATGGTCAGTTGGTCACGTCATAAATGTCATCCGCTACCAATATAGCGGATTGGCGGGATAACAATCGCTTCGTCATTGGCGCACAATTTGGCACAGATGGCGCCACCGAGGCGTGATAAAAACTATTTCGGGACTTCCTGTTTGCGGGCGACAGAGGAAGGAATCAATTTCTTTTTTTTGTTAAGGGATTAACTTGCTGTTACTTCAGTTGTAAGTGTTTTTTTTCTTCGCATTCAAATGTGTGTATGTATGCAGGTTTACTCACAATGTTTTTCTTCACTGTTAAATCGTCGAATAATCGTACGTATGAGTTCCAAACTAGAAACAAAGTGGTACGTAGCGGGGTTCGAACTGGCGAGTGGCGACATGACCAGCAAAGGTTATAAGCACTCGGCCATCGACGTTATTGTATATATAGTATAATTATACGTATAAAAAATAAAAATTTAATTAAAGTAACATAATTACCGTGAACGCACCTGCGGCAAATCGCAGAGGCTAATTTAGTAAATTTTTATAAGTGCGCCAATTTATTTTCGCCTATTTGGACATTTTAGATTAAAACTGTATGATGACATTAAGATGACACAAAATATTATTCCCATTTGGAATTCACAAACTTAGAACCTAATTTGAACAGATCTTATTAGAATTTTTGTTTGTACTTGTAAGATTTTGATATCTTATATGAAAATCGCAACCATTTATTTGAGGTCTAAATATATTTGTATCACAACCTTAATCCGATTAATTGGTTAAATAGTGTAAAATAAACAAAGTACCAACCTTTAGGTAGGTATGTAGGATAATTGTTCAACTTTGTTTTTTTTTTATGCAACAAAGAAATATTTTATCCATCAAAAATTATCTACAGCAGAACAAAAATCTATCTGTCTACTTGAATATTCTATTAGCATCGATAAAATGTGGACTATAACTTAATGTTTCGTGTCATTCATAAAAGTTTATGATTTTTAGTAAGACGAATTGCTTTTAACAAGAAACGCTTTAGTAAAAATCGTCGTCAATAAAAAATTATTGAGTCATCAAGTATAAAACGTTTGTCAAAGCTTTTATTTTTTACTTGCGTGTCCCCTCTCTAATTAGAACCCACCGTGACCACAGTGAAATACATTATAGTGAGGATACTACAATACTGTTTGTGGTAAGGATTTTTATGTAATGTAAAAATTGGCTATGTTTGGTACTAACATTGTAGTGAAAACTACATATAGAGGAAGATCTCAGAGCTGCCAGACGTCACTTATTTTCTAATGGACAATAACATATATAAAAATCAAGCATCAGAAAATAAGTGACCTTAATTATTTTTTTTCATAGCTTTAAAGCGTCTGTTAGGTAAAACCGCCGACCGCATGTGTCTGGGAGTAATGAATTCTGATTTTTAACGATATTGTGTGAAATATAAATGTTAAAATCAGCCATCAGAATTTAACTGAGGTGAGCAGTGTTTCCATGTACCTTGATTAATTGCTACCTGAAAAATGGCCGTCTGGTCAAGGTAGCAACTAGTCATATGATCATAGTACACCCCACCACTACTCAATCGTATATATTTTGTCCATTAGAAAATAAGTGACATCTAGCAGCTCTGGGATCTTGGACCAATAAGTATTATGGGTCTACACGCGATAAGAAGTGGACCAAATAAAAAACTACTTTTTGACCGACGTTTCGACTGGGTTACACCAATCATGGTCGCTAGTGAATTAGTTTAATCGCGTCGATCCATAATAATACATGGGTTTTAATTTAATGGAACTCGAAGGTCATACATATTTTACAGTTGTAGTATTTAATATTCCAAAAGGAATATATTCAAGATTTTTTTATGGAATCTCTCTAGGTCCCTACACTATTAAAGTTTGAGAGAGTGCAAACAAATACTACTACTGGGGTGTATTATTGGTTACGTCATCAGAGTAGGATTGCAATCGTTGTTTTTTTTTTATTATGATACTTACCTAGTAGGCATTTTAGTTAATTATTCACTTGCGTACGCACTAAAATGGTACTGCACTGATTGTAGCTAAATATACTATTAAATAACTTTCCTAACGAATAAGGTACCTGCTTATTAGGTATACCTAGAAAAAAATATAATGCTTTTGTGAATTTCACATTACACGGACCCAATGTATAAAATAATAATTTAATTACCTGCATAAACAAGAAGCAATCATGTTATAAGCACGCGTTTTGTGCGACACCACCTCTTTTATTTGCCAGCTTTTTATAATTTTTTATTTAATACTAGCTATGCCAGCAACTTCGTCCGCGTTTTCCCCCGTTTTTACACATTTTCCATTGTTAGCTCCTATTAGTCCCAGCGTGAAGTTATAGCCTTCCTCGATATTTTTTTTTTAATTCAAACCAGCAGTTCCTGAGATTAGCACGTTCAGACAAACAAATTCTTCAGCTTTGTAATATTACTTAGTATAGATGTGAGTAAAGTGAAATTTTAGTGGTTGTTTTCCCGCAGTAAAATGATTCTATTTTAGTAGCACAATAGATTTGTGCAGTTCTTTTTTATCAAAATCAATAAATGCCGGTTTTACGAAAGGTTTAACCGAAACTCGAAAGCACGTTCGGACCGCTTTATTACTTAGGGCGTACAGTTTATTTAGCTTTCAGTATCGATTTATGCGGCAAGCAGTACCTGATTACGTCACATCTTATAAAATAACGATAGCTTCTCTCGTTTTCGAGTTGGAAAATTATTATTTTATAAATTAGAAAAAACAAATTTTTTTTCAAGGAATAATTTGCATATTTCGATAGTATTATTATAGGCAAATCGTTCTGCCACGGGAAAACAACCACTCAAATTTCACGGTGTATATTTAAAACCCAAATCAGTATGAAGGTAACATATGAATGAATACCTAGTTTATTATAAATATCGTCGCACTGACCTCAACTTGACTGTGACACAGTCTATATAATTAAAGGACACCGCGACAGGCGGAATAAATTCTTATTGTACCCTATAAATACCTCACCAGCTAAGCAAGACCTACACACACCTTTTATACTTATATATTCCAAGCTCTATATAAAATGGCCAAGTATATCGCTAACTATAGGAACGGTTCCTGGAAGTAAGGTGTTCTAAACGTATCGAGTAGCGATGGCTGGATGGCACAGTTGAATGGCCCCGGTCTGTAGGAGCCGCGTTTGATGCTCGATTCAGTGAGTAAATTCGATTTTTTTTTGTGTAAATGGATGGTATTTCGAAATGGGCCGGTAGTTTGGACTGGGTATTTAACTCGGGTAAGGTAGGTATTAATAGTAGGTACTTATCTAAATTGGAGTTGATGTTTCTAATTTGTAGTTATGAACTTATTATATTCGTATACCTACATACTTACTTAGTTATGTAGCTTACCGACTTCGTGTGATAAGATAATAGAGCAAACTATTACTTATTAAACAAAATAATAATTCTTCAAAATTTTTTCTTTAATCTACTATCAAAATACACATTTGAATAAATAAAAAGTTGACTTTTTATATTTGAATAGGTATAAAGGTCAAGATTGTTTTATTTTGGTACCTACCTGTAAACGTAATATAACTCACATATTTCTTGGTCTAAAAATGTTTGAATTATAATAAAAATCAACAAAATGTCCGACAACTAATCGAGTGAAAAGTATAAAGCAGAATAGATGCAATAATAACGTATTTCATTACTAAATTCGTAAAATTGCTCAAAAAAATCTATAAAAAAATCAATATGTAGTAGGTATTATTGTAAAAAAATACTCACTAGATTTTATAGATCTAGGAATAGGTTAACAATCCCAATTCTAAATTCAAACAAGCGAGTTCCACATTCATAACATTCCCCGCTACAACGCACCTACCAATCTCGCATCACAAAAAGTGTCACACGCCCAACCACGTGACAGGGCGTCGCTGTGCCGATGTCACCCGGTGTCATTGGGCGCGCGCACAGCCCCCATTGGCTAAGAGTGTCGCGGGCGGCAGCGCGACATTTCCCATTGGTCCGTTTTGTCACACGGTGGGCGCGGCGAGCTATTCCAAATTTGAATAGCCACGTGGTCGGGTGACATTATTTTTTTATTTACCCAGTTCGTGGCTAATGACATCGTGCAAAACAAGAAGAACAGTTTATTGTAGTGTAATTGCGTTTTAAGTGCGTAGAGTTAGGAATATCAATTGGTGTTTTTTGTTTTTTTTTTTGTTTTGTGTTTAGTGTATTTGGAGTTAGTAGTAATGAAATAATGTTTCTAAGTATGTGGGTATTCTGCAATTGAAAGATCATAGGTGCTAAGTTCAAGATGATTTGCCTACCTACTTCAGTGTTCTTTGAATTACTATCTACAACATTGCCTTGAACATAAAAGCTAGCATAGCATGAAGCTTTTACATAAGTAGAACTCCATTCTAGTATTTTGGTATAGGCTACTATCAATTATAGAAAGAGCAAATAAATACACAAGCAGCCAGACGTGACAATTACTGCCCCCCCCCCCCCTCTCCTAAGCAGTTTTTCTCCGGCAGAGGCGCGGGGCGCGGGGTTCGAGGCTAGTATTGATCGCGCCGCGCCCGCCGAGGTGAGATCTCTCGTCTTTAAAAATGCGCCTTTTCTTTCTTTTTTTTTTAAATGTCCTCGGCGTTCGTCGTTGATAGATTGCATTTTCTTATTTGCGGCCAGTGTTTAGAAAAGGTGGTCAATGGAATCGAGTTTCATTTTCCTGACTAGATACGAATAGTAGTAGCGTAGTTAGATTTGCTGTAGATTACGATAATGATATCTGACTTCAAAAAGGTCATCTTGTTAGCCTATTATAAAATATAAAAAAATGGCAGGGGGTTCTTTTATACTTGCAATTCTGCAAACGGTGTGACATGGAATAATTTAGCTTCTGAATATTATTAGACACTGACATATTTTTTAAACTGTTAATTCGCAAGATCTTCCTACGGCTTTTACATTTGTAATTATTAAGTAGGTATCTATTATTACCCACCCCACCATGAAAGTAACTGAATTAAACACACTTTCGAATGCGCTCAGTCTGTGATTATTAAGTAAGTAAATGCACTTGCTTGCACTATGCTCCTAAAAAACGCACTCAGCCTGTGAATCAAGTTGTACTGACCAAATCAAGACGAACTCTATTTAAAGATGTGATCCGCTATACGCAGTTCAAAGTAAGTTTTTACTTCTACTGCATTACAGAATCGTAAGGAACAGTTTTATGCGACTACTTTTAGACAAATTGCTTACTTTCCGGGATGAGTACCTAATTTGCACTTTAACTCAAGGGAATAAGAGATATCTAATGTGTGGTAAGATTTTTGTTTACAGAATTCAATTTGGCTGTAAGTATATCACACCGTAATTACCTGTTATTGTACTTATTTATGTGTTCCTAATAAATTAATATCGGAGGTATCTTTGGGACATTTTCTTTTATTCTGGGCACTAAAGATGTTTATTGTCGTTTTTATAAGGACATTGCATTTTCAAGACGATGAACAATATTTCCAACTTATATGAAATAAAACATTCCCTTATCCCGTATCGGTGTAACAGTAACCATGATGATGATAACTAATAAACTCACCCCATAAACGCGATTGGTTCGAGTCTACGTAGCGACAGTGGTGCCGCCACACGTGTTGCGGACGATGCCGGAACTAATTTCCATACTTTAAAAATAAAAATGGAGTTTTAGAATGATTACATAATAATCACGAATAGGAAAAATATTTTTTATGCTTGTGCATTTAAGAGTTAACTATTTAGACACTGAAGTATCAAATGCAATAAGTAATTTAATAATTTTTAAATTTAATTAAAGAACATTAAATGCAAAATACTAAGTTAAAACAAACAGACACTTTCTTAACTTACCTACCTACATCAGTGCAGTGTGACATAGGTTACTGTACGTTTAATATTTATTGCACTTTCCGTTGTTTCGTCACGCTCGTTGGATTGACAATCATAGACCTACTCAACAATAGAAAGAACACACTGACTCTTGTTTGTCTATTAGTAGTAATTCCTATTGTTAAAAAAAAATACTTGAAATATCAAGTAATTTCTTCAACAATAGGAATTATTCAACTCAAAAAAGATGATTGGCACAGAATAAGTAGCTTTTATTTGCAATAAAAAAGTATAATATCTATCTTTTTTAATGCGGAAAGTAAGTAGGAACCTATATAAAATCTATTTTAAAGTAATGTCTCTTACCACAAAAATTCAAACACGAAATAATTTAAATATCTACCATCAGTATTTTGCTATATCTCTACGTATATCTGTTTGCTAGTGGTACAGTACAGTTTGTATCAAAAATAAATGCAATTTAAGTAAGAAGTACCAAATATTTCCTTATCACAAAAACCCATTCAAAATTAACAAAATAGAAAAATAAACGTCATTGTCTATCACATTCCTAGCCGTTTCCCATTCCCTCTGAACCATGAAGTGGCGTGTTCACGAATTATAGTAATTACGCGGCAAGTATTGAAAAACAAATTAACAATTTACGAAGCGCCTCCCTGTACTTGCGTTCGAAAGCTTCGGTGAGCTTTGAGATTGTAGAGCTTTCGATACAAATGTCTACTGTGTAAACTTACTATAGTACCAAACTCCAGGTACCGAGAGACCCGTTTCCAACAGAAATTATAAGCTAGGTTTGTTTATTATTACATGTCATACAACATGTTTGTGGTTACAGGAAAGAAGAGAATGAATGGAAAACTAGACAGGTATTTAGATCAAATAAAGAAAACTTTTAATTAATGCAGTTCATGACTAACTACTTAGTAGTAGACTGGCGCAATGGTGACCCAAAATGAGGCCTGACCTCATATTAAAATGACAATCAATTACATAATTTTTTATCCAATCTGGGTAAAAAATTATGGTGGGGTCACCAGGGAAAGGCAAAGGCATCTAGCCCGTACAGCCTAGTTATGACAATCAACAAAAAGTACTCGTCGTACAGTTTGAATATCGAATACGAAATATGAAAAAAAAACAAACATCAGAACTACATCCAGTTACGCGCGCTTTTTATACGCTGACATTAAAGAGTATCAACGCACACACACAAACCGGCAACAATAGGTTATTAACAATATCAGCAGATGCGCCGGCCACCTGAGCGCGGCACGCCGTAAATCATAATATTTAGCAGTAACGACCCGATAAAATACCCAATGGCGCGTTGCGTACTGGCCGGTTAGAGCGCTCTACCGCTTCCGTGACATTAAAAAGTTTATTCAAATAGTTTTTTTTGTATAATTCTAAATTCTTTCTATGAAGGCTTTATTATTTACTTTTTGTTTTTAGAATAAGATCTCTTTGCTAAGATGTTTTTAACTGAAATTATATGTTCGTTGCTCATTACAGTTAGGTCTAACTCTAGTCTAATCTTCCGTTACATTAAAAGTTTTATTTAGAATATAGTTTCTTTTTTTAAATTCTTAACACCAATCAAGGAGGCTCTATCACGCAGCTCACTTTTATTTTCAGAACACAGGCAAACAAATGATTATGTTTAAATTCTACAGGAAGAACCTATTTTTGGTAGCAATTTAAATACAAACCCCGCAGATCAAATTAATAGTCCAGTCATTTAAGCTTAAATTAGGTAAGAATCTCGGAATTCGAGATACCCAGCTGTAACTTTGTAAATACTTGGATATTGACACCCTAAAAGTGGTCTCAAAACCTACATATGGTAGGGTGTACGCAACTATAAAATTTTCACGGTCAAATGTCACAAATATCAGTTTTATGAACTTTTGAGCGAAACGGGAAGTTTTATCATAAAAGTGTGTAGGAGAAAATTACTTATCATCTAATTATCTATAAAAATTGTCAGTACGTTTTATTCCTAAGATTCAGCATTTCAGAAATACAGCGATGCAAATAGTTGAAAAAGTTGTATTTTCAAAAGCTTCCAGACCCCCGTGCGATTGTGCTAGACAGTTGAAATTTTCACGACTAATGTATTTCAGTAGCCTCTATAACATCTGATACTAGAAAAAGCTTAAAACCAATGTTTAAGTGGGTTCTCATACAAAAACTATGTTTTTTTTTTCTCACACTTGGCCGGTTTTTAACGTGGTTACCCCAGTAAAACTATTCCAGGCGACACCTTTTATAAGTAAAGAACACGAAAGCCTAGTTCAATAATTGTTTTATGTTGTTTTTCAGTATATTCAAACTGCTTATTATGGGTCAAAAAGTACGAAATAACAATTATTAGAATTTCTGTTTGAAGTATAACTGCAAAAAAACATTTTAAAAATGTTAACTGTCCATTTAACTCTATTATGAACGTGAAGATCCATTTATTATTATCCATTAACCAAATTTAATTTAATGAAACGCAGAATTCTTAAATCTTCTGAATGCTGAAAACAACACAAAACAATTATTTAACTAGGCTTTCATATAAACAACGTGTTCTTCACTTATAAAAGGTGTCGCCTGGAATAGGTTTACTGAGGTAACCACGTTAAAAACCGGCCAAGTGTGAGAAAAAAAAACCATAGTTTTTTTTATTAGAACCCACTTAAACATTGGTTTTAAGCTTTTTCTAGTATTAGATGTTATAGAGGCTACTGAAATACATCAGTGGTGAAAATTTTAACTGTCTAGCACAATTGCACGTGGACCTGGAAGCTTTTGAAAATACAACTTTTTCAACTATTTGCATCTCTGTATCTCTGAAATGGTGAATCTTAGGAATAAAACGTACGGACAATTTTTATAGATAAATAGAAGATAAGTAAATTTCTCCTACACACTTTTATGATAAAACTTCCCGTTTCGCTCAAAAGTTCATAAAACTGATATTTGTGACATTTGATCTTGAAAATTTAATAGTTGCGTACACCCTACAATATGTAGGTTTTGAGACAACTTTTAGGACGTCAATATACAAGTATTTACAGACTTACAGCTGGGTATCTCGAATTCCGAGATTTTTTCCTAATTTGACTGGACTATAACGCGTAGGCGCCTCACAGTTATCAACCAACAAAAGGCGACCAAACTCCGCTTCGTAACGGAACGTTAGCCGACAAAAAGGGCCCAAAATTTAATAACAATCCTTTTTGCTCCAATATCATTATCTGGCGATGACGCGACCCCGTCCCGCACAAAAGGCCGTTAATATCACACAGACAACACTATTCCCCATTTTTGTTTCCCTTTTTTGTCCGCTGACAACATTGAAAATTTCGAATGTCACGCCTCGTTCAACGAGGGAAAATAGATGAGGGTTCAGTGGATGCGAAATGGAACGCTGATCGCGAATCCGGTTTTGAATCGGACGATGAATTTGTATGAATAGCAAATTATCCATTTAATAGTTTGCGTGCGGATTTTAAACGTACAGTATTACATAGCTTGATTTCGGTGAAAATTATGAACAGTCGTCGTAAAAGGAGGTAGTCCGTCCATGTCCGACTAAATGTTTTTTTATCCTTTTCTAAACATCGATAAAAATAGACAATAGGTCTAACAGAAACCAAAAGATGCAGTATAGGGATATTTTATAAGAATGTGAACCTTTATATTAATGAATATGTCATTATTTCTACGGAACTTCTCCGATGAAAATCGAACTCCCGACAGATTGCTTTTTAATCATCGAACGCAAAAAGTTCATTATTTAAGTTTAGAACGCTTTCGACGTTCCGTTATACGCACATCCTCCCGATCGAAGGATATGTTCCTATGGACGTGTTCTTTGTAATCACTTTTTTGCCGCGTTTTGTCCCCGGACACCGGACATAATCGAATTTTTGACAAACAATATGGGTTGAAATTGGTTCCTTTATTGATGTTCCTTTTATGGTGTCAGCTAAATTATTGTTTGGAGCCCAATGTGGGCTGTATTGGTTTCTTTTTATAGTGGCAGGGCTTAATTTTATTATATAAATGATGTCGAATGATGGATTAAGTCTTAATAACCAGTAAATTCATATTTTTAAGTTTTCCGCTTTAATGTAATGTACGGGAAAGAAGTGATAATACATAGATATGAAGTGATTGTTTTTTGTCTATCAAAATAATTTTACTTGCCGAGGGAGTTGTGTGCATTTGGGGAGGCCTACGGCCAATATTGGTATTTTCTTGTAAATTAGTTTTAGTGATCGTCAAGATTTATGAGAGTAGGTTAGCGTAGTATGTAGTACCCTATAACTCTTTTGTCCACTTTGTTAAGTTACTTTGTGGCTTATCAAAATCCAAATTATACGGACTGTCATAGAAATACCACGATCCTGATCAAGGTATTTTATCCAAGCAAGGATCTATTTCATCCAAGGATCCATGAAATGCATTAGGTATTAAATTAAAGAAATGTGTAACCATTTAAGGTACTTTTTACAATATCATTATGAGAACATAACCTACAAAGCTAAACCTCGAGCATTATGTGTTAACGTCTCTTATTTACTGCAGTCCCCACAATCCCTTCGCGAAGCTAAAACCCGATGGCATTGCACATGGCAACATTACGTGCATCTGTCAGCTTGCGATTTAAAAAAAGAACGCTCACAATACGTCCGTTGATACACATTTGACCGTGGCAAGTGTAACTTGAACTCCCCCCTCCCTTCAAACGGTACACTTGTAGACAAAAGCGGTGGTACATTACAGATCCTTCGGAGGTCTTATTAGGGCAGTCGCCCCGGGCGGCAGATGACCGCACCATGATTTATGACGGGTACACTCGGACGCATTTACATTCGTAAATATGATCTCGGTAATTATGCGGCTGTTTCGGCCACGGGCGGTTGTGGGTTAGACTCCTGTGTTACGGCGCGAGTCTAATGACGGAGGTGTGATGGATGTTAGGTACGACAATTAGAGCAGGCTGTGGAGCAAACGACTTTCTGAGAACACACGTAACTGTTTTCTACAATAATACTAATGTGAAAAATTTCCAACAATATCGACAGCAATTTTAATCGAAATTGATCCATAACACTTATTAAGAAACATACAGACTTTATATTAAAAAAATCTATACAAGCATGCTCAATATTGCTCATTACATCAGATGTACTTACAGTAACAAACAAATTCTGTATTAAGTGCAGTACATTTTTATTTAGCAGTACAGCTCTAGTAGTACCTAGTATTATTTTTAGTATCGAAGCCCTACTTTATTATTTCTAAATTTATTTAGTTGATAGCGCTTACGTTCCCTTTGAAATATTTGGCTGCTAAAACTGTCCACATCAACAAAAGCTAATAATTTTAACATTTTATTGTATGTTGTACGAGTACCAGACTACACTAAAAATCAAAACAAACAAAAAAAAAACAATACATCAATTTCATCACACCGCGCATCTGAGTAATTCGAAATTTAAAAACCGATTCGATAATTATTTTTTCTGGCAACTGTCAACGGTGTTTGTCTTGTTACCAGCCAGTGGTACATGACGCAATCAGCGGTTCGAAGAAAACGCTATGGGGTACCTCCTCCTGGAGCGGTGACGAGCGTTCGGAGTCACGGACCGGGGTTAAGATCGTAATTAAAAAACAATTAAAGAAAATCGTCACGAGTTGTTTTTTGCACAAAATAAACAGCGATTGTAGGATTTGGTGAAAAATCTTCAGAACTTTTTCGATAATAATTAAAAAAAACAGAATATGGAGCTGTGGGCATGTTTGGAGGAGAGTTTTGCCCAGCAGTTGGATGGCACGGATTAATAAAAAAAAATACTGAATAGTATATCCGATTATAATGATTTTGTCAATGACAGGACTGTAATAGTATAGTTCGGATAATATTATAGTTCGGTTTAATGTGATATGAACCCCTACTCACATAAAATGTTTAGTTACTTTCGCATTCGATTCCGAAGGTATATACCTAAGTGATGCTTTAAATAGATACAGATAAAAGTGTTAATTAATCATTACAGAGGTGTGAAACCACATCCCGAATCTTATGTTTCCTACGTCCATCTTCGTTTTTGATTAACAACACACGTTATATTCATAATTTTGTAATTTCATCACGTCTTCATGTCGTCACATCCAGTTTCCAAACTTAACACGATCAGATAAAAACCGTTCCAAACGTGCCCACTTAATAATTGAATTCAATATCTGACTAATTTATAGCGTCTTCACTAACAGCCACAGATACCATCTTGGACCTTGATGATTTTCTTTTAATAAAACCTCCATGTTGAATTAGAACCTTAAAATCAAAGAAGAAAAAGTTTATTTTCTTTTGTGGCACGTTCAAACTCTTTTGTGTAATTCGGTCTTATTTGAAATGGAACCTTTGTGACTGTGTGTTCTAAATTCAAAATGCTTTAAGCGTTAGTGAAGGTTGTGTTTCCAAAACGATGATCGCGCGTTTAATTATGATTTTAATTGTTTGAAGAATAGAGTTTGAATTTGGTTTGATCGTTAGTTGTTTTGACGGCCTCCGCTACGGCACTCGATCACAACAATGGCACAGAACAAGCGTTGAGGTTGCGACCTTCTTGATCGTAAGACGATAAACGTGATGCGTTTTGTCGCTTCTGCTTCGCGGGCATTGTAAGCAGCGTTTTGTTATTGCATTTTGTAATTGTGTCCGATTGTTATTTCGTAACAGCGCCGTAGAAGGCTGGAAGCGTTTTGAAGGTACCATTCTTTTGAGTTGAACAGTACTTCAATTAAAATTATTTACAAATGTCGTGTCCCTTTGTGCCGATTATGGAAAACAGACTTAACAAAGACAGATCCAGACTGTAGGTAAGTCGTAACATAGAATGACTATGTAAAAAAACAAACCAAGCGAATTTGTACCTACCTATATATTTAATTGCCCTTTTACTAAATACTGAGGCTTTGGTTAACTCTTGGTCAACTCATCCCGCTCGATCTCATCCCGCGGATGAGTTGTCCTAGTGCAATTGTTGAATCTGACAACTCATATACCTACTCATATTATGGCTCTTACGGACATGGAGAAAAGTGGTTCAGCTGCATTAGAGCTGATTCTCATTATCAATATTAGCGAGATAGATAAGAGTATTGATTGAATTCCAAAGATTTATTTGTGCATATATTTTTTTTTTAGATTTACAAATACCTCAATGCAACAACGTAATACAACAACGTAATGGGCAGTTCAAGGTCAACTCATCGGGTCATGCGAATACAACTACCTGTCTCCAGCAAATTGTGACTCCACGCCTTGTATCGTTGTTGCTGCAGCAGTGGTCTCCTCTTTCACGGCTTTCAGGGTGAGTGCGACAGGCTCAATATGGTATATTGTGCCTGTCGACCTCATATTTGGATGTCACTACCGCTTACCATCAGGTGGAGTGAGGTCAACTTGTTAGCCTCTTATAAAAAAAAATTACATACAAGAAGCTTATCACAATAGTGGATTGAGCGTTAACGTTACGTTTGAGGGCGTGATTTTTCAGTCGGCTCTTAGTTTTTAAACTTAATTTTTATTACCTTTTGTTTCATTGTTCACGAATGTACAAATATGTCATAATACAATACATTATTACATTCCCTTTTAAAGCGGGATGAGTTGACCAAAGAAATATAATAAAAATATTTATGAGTACAACTTATCCCGCGGAATAAGTTTTAAGCGGGACGAATTGACCAAAGCCTCTAATTATGAGTATGTACTAGAGAATACATTCAATCAAAATTTTATAGGTACAGCTCTTTCGTGCTATGAAGCATCTAATTCTAGTTCAACAAGTATTAAAGCTATGACTTTGACAATACGTTATACGTATAGTATTGTCTATATTTTGCGCGAACACTACACATTTGAAATAAAACTAATTAGGTACTAGGTAGGCGAGTATTGTTAATCTAACATATTATTTAGAGATCCGACGTTTCGAGCTCTTTACAGCGCTCGTGGTCACGGGCAACACGTTGTTGACATCACGTTGTACGTACATACAATACAGTAACAGTTCGTACTCACAAACCCCTTTGACAAACCGTACATAAAGGCCAAGCCACCCCAGTTCATTACAAATGTCATTTACCGCCATAAGGGCGCGTTCACACGCGCGGCGACATCGCGACAGTGGCGCCGCATTAATCACCTGTCGGTGCGATTCGTCGCGCAAATTGCTTCATTGTTGGCGGATTGCGATCATTTTCCGCCCGCTTGCGTAGGGAAATGGAACGGCTATTTATGTTTTCTTTTTTTTTATGGCGTGTGTATGTTTTTAAGAGAATTCTTCTATTTTTAAATACGTTTGAACTTGGTGGATTCATCGTCATCAACATAAGCCCATCTTTGTCCACTGCTGGACATAGGCCTCCCTACTTGGTGTATTACTTAGTTTGAAAAATGTAGTTATTTATACGTAACTAACCGTTATATCTACATGAATGTATATTATATGGACTTAAGAATTCAATACAGGCCTTTCCCATTACACGAATTACGTTTTGATTGTATTAACTTTGTGTAGTCCCAATGTTTAACTTCCATTGACATTTTTAAATAATTTTCGTAAGTAATTATTTATTTCTTTGATTTGGGGATTTTATATAGCTTCAAGCATTCAATCATCATAAAAAATTCCCAAAACCCAATTTCCTGAAATCTATAATTCAACAAAACATTCCTGAAAAACAACATACAAAGAATCCACACTTTTCTCGGTACACCCGTTCATCATAATTTGTCGTGTACAAAAACCACCACCGTGCGAAATCCTTTCTTCGCGCAAATTTAAACTCTCATGCCATAAATAATGTTAATTGAGTGAGTAAATAACTAAAAAGAATCGGGCGGCCATTACTGGCGGAAAAGTGTGGTAATTGTCACCGCCGCCGCGGGCGACGGCTGTTATCACTACAATTATGCAAATGTGCTGGGAAATTGAGGCGACGAATCCTTTAGGGCTGGCGATGAGGTGAAGAAATTGTTTTAAGAACTTGTTTTTGACTTTTGGATTCGCTTCCAATCATACATATATACATACATAAAATCACGCCTTTTTCCCAGAGGGGTAGCTTCTAATCATTCCTTAATGTAATTGTTTTTTTTTCTTCTCTGTATCATAAAAAAAAAACTAATTTACCAGTGATTGTTGTACCATGCGTAATTTGACTTTCATTGATTTTGATAAATCTTGGTAAGTCTTAATAAATAAATGATTTTCCTTACGCTTCCGGTACTAGCAAAGTGGGTTTCCACTTTCTGTCGGCATTTTGGCTTTGATCTTTTAAACCTCGCAACGATTGTTGATGCGTTTTAGTAGTTAGAGGGCTTCAGTAGTAGTTCCAAAAAGGAAAAGTTTTATGAGTATTATAATCGAAGCGAAAATAATTGTTGTGCCTACACCACTTTTATTCTCTAATAACAAAATATGCTTAACCAACTTATTCACACTAAATATCCCTTGGATGAAAAAATAATGTTTCTCATCTTTCATCTTCACCTTTTGTAAAGTCAACGACGTACTTTTTCAAAGGGTCAGCCCTGAAGCACGCCAGTAATTGTCCCGAGTGGCCACGTGCGACAAGTGCCACAATTTTCTTGTTACGGAGTGTAGACCCAGCCTAATGGCCGGGTGCATCGCTTTTTAATTAACGCCTTAATTATTCGTAAGGTTTAAGGAGTTGCGTTTCATTCCGTAAACACTTCGCTTTAGGGTGTTCCTTTTTAGGAAGTTATTATGATAGGAGTGCGACAGTTGTGAATTTGGGGTTTGGATTTGTATTGTTTAGGGTAAACAGTCGCATTTTAATGACAGATCAAGGTCGTCAGCAGCAACTTTTGTATGTACTTACTAATAAAATAACAGTTCTGATTTTATTTCTTTTCCAAATTTTAGTCTGTACTTCAAATCAATCTAATCCTGCCAGGAGTGGTTTAAACATTTATTTGATAACGCATAATATAATGTAACAAACATCTGCCTAAATAAGTTCACAATTGAAGTAACAAAACAAAAGTCATAAATTCGCCCTAAAAATAACTGAAATTTCACTAAAACATTCACTACCACTACACTACTATAAACTTGAACCGTAACCGAAACGAAACGCACACAATAATCATTATGGCAAATTCGCAAAAAATATACATCAAAACACAGCCTTCAAGCCGCATTTAACGTAATAATTTTTAACATAACAATATTATGTTAAATGCAAAAGCTGCTTGCGCAAGATTGCCGAATTTCGTTCTAAAGCCGATTGTTAAGAGTGAACAAAAGACACATGGCCTATTATTGTCACGAACGTTCGAGTTATCGCGTGATCTTTACCCGGGACAATATTGGGCATTAAGCCGACAATTCGAGTAAATGTTGGAAATTATCGCAAATTTGACGTGTGGTGCGGTTTTCGGCGAGCAATTAGCGGTTAGCGGATTCACGACAACGCCACAGTGGATGCGTGGAAGGCAGTAACTTGATTATCTCAAACTCAAGTAGCCAAAATACTTATTGCTTTTCCATAATGTACAAAAGGTATCTTGAACATGCATAGCCTTATACTTCCTGGAACGTTTTGACTGGGTTACACCAATCATGGTTGCGAGTGAGCCATTACTAGTTTTTGATGCATTGGAACGCATTAGTCTAATTTTTTAAAGAATAATATATTTTTTTAAACTGTCTTTGTTTTATTCTTGAGTGAATTCTGTTTAAAAATACATCAACTTCAACACATCAGCTGAAAGACGTCCACTGCTTCACATAGTCCCTTTTTAATGTAAAGCGATCAGTCTTGTGACAATTCATCTTGTAGAGGGCCTTCCTATGGTCCATGGTCGCTATTAGGGAACTTTTCTGGCCCAACGGTCACTGTTCTTATCGATGTCATAGACTTAAATAAAACTCATTCACAAACATGACCCATTACTTGTAAAGCGTAAGGAAGAGAAGGTATGTATGTGCAGGTACGTGCCGTTGTAAAAACTAAGATCGTATTTTCTTCACCAAAATACGTAGCCATTTTCTACCCACACGTTGTTACCATGAGTCATAGATGTCCTGACTAAGACATTCCATTCTTTTTAATAATATAAATGCGGAAGTAACCGTTGTCTTGTGAGTTTTCTAGCAAAAACTAGCCGATTTTAATGAATATGGTACACAACTAATCTAAGTCGACAATCAAAGAAGTTAGAAACTCAAAAAATCTAAGAAGTTAGAACAGGTTACTTTAACCGACAACACTTCAAGGAAATAATACTCTATACGTGACAAACTTGCAACTAATAAAAGTCATATTTAGTTGAATTTTTTCCGTTTTTCTAAATATTAGAACAGCTAGTGCAAGCTTTAGCACTTAAAAAAAAAATTAAATTTACATTAATAAAAGTCATAATATTGTAACCTACTGATGTGTCGCCGCACTGTGTCGCGCGACATTTGGTCGCCTGTCGCCGCGGCTGTCGCGTCTCGTGCGCTTTCGAGCTTTTGTGCTGGGTTTATTAATAACCGCGCAATTGAGCTTTTGCCCAAATAATGGACGAACTTTCGAAATTATCATTCGAATAATAATGTGAAATTTTATATGCATATTACTAGTTTCCAGTAAGGTAACAGGTTTCCCTCACTTCGAAATTACGACTTTGAAAATTAATTAAATAATATTACTCGTGTTGGTCTGGTTAATATTGGGATATGCCTGTGTATATAAAATCAGTCATTTGCTGTATGTTTAAGACAAAATGGTGTAGTTTATTCTTAAACATACAGCAAATATATAGCCGTGGAAATAGATATGTTAGAGTGTAAAAATAAAATAAAATAAATAAAAAAATAAAATGTTTGTAGATGAAAATAACCTTACAATTTTTCGACGACGTCAGAACATACATAGTTTACAGATCGATTAATATCACTATAAATAAATAATTAAATACATATATTAGGAGGCCCGCGTGGAGTTGCATCATAAAATATGACTTTCTTATAATTAAGTAGCTTAGTATGTCCATTCTCAAGAACTAAATTGTATACCAAATTTCATTTTAACCTGTTTATTATGACAGATTTAAATACCTATCTCTTCCATTATTAGATAATAAGTAGATAAGGAAGATCGGAAAAATTGTCATGACTACTTATCACTTTCACAGAAATCGTTGTCGCTTAAATCTACCTAAACTCTTTTATCCCAATAAGCCTCACTTCAAAATCTATTTAAATAACGCTTAACATTATTACATCAGAAAATGGGCACAATACCAATTGTCAAAGTTTGCGAATGCAATATACCATTGTAAGCAATGAATAGCGACAAAAATGTGTAAATAGAGTGTTCATGTCTCATAATCTACTCTATGGCCACTGTTTTTACAACTGTTTAGAAGTTTGACCTTAAGTTGAATAAGGCTGGACTGGCACGAACAGTAGAGGTACCATGAGTTAGCTTTCGAAAACTTACGTTCGTTAAAAACCTATCGAATTGTTCTTTTCATACTACCGATTTTAGTTCTTAGCGTTACCGCTAGGGGCGCTGTACAAGTTTTTCATAGACATATTTACATAGGCGATATCGAGTCTGTCACTTTTAAACTCATGGTAGCGCTACAGATTGAAGACTTCGTATTCGGTTTTAGTAAACATGGATTATAAAATAATACAAGGAATTTACAGGTGCACCTATCTACGTATGAAAAATTATAACGTATATAAATTAAGATGCAGATCTTTAACTGCCTGATTTAAGTCAAGTTAAGATAGTATTGTCTTTTATTTGCGCGAGCACTATACATCCTTACTAATATTATAAATCCGAAAGTAACTCTGTCTGTCTGTATGTCTGTCTGTTACGCTTTCACGCATAGAGTACTGAACCGAGTTAAACGAAATTTGGTACAGATATAGTCCAAAGTCTACATTTTAACCGACTGCGCTATAAAGAAGTAATGTTTTACCCGTTAAACGTCTCTACGCAGTCGAAGTCGCGGGTGGAAAGCTAGTTTGAAATAAAACTAATTTTACAATGACGTAAAGAGCTCGAAACGTCGGATTTCTAAATAATATGTTTAGATTAACTATACGTTAGGTTAATCCGTAAAAATAGTTTTTAGCAAAAACTTATTTTGCGCATTTGTGCTCCCCATTAAAAAATCAAATTGTATGTTGTTAGTCACATTTGGTTAATAAAGCGAAGCCTAAAAAAGTTTTCTCATGCAAAATATAAGATAACTATCGTAATGCACAGGTATCAACATACAAATCGATAGCGTGAACTAGCCCTTAGACAAATACACCTGCCTTTCGGAATTTGGTGATAACAAGATCGTCACAACTTTGTCACAAGTCACCAAAATGGTTATCATAAAACATACAGTCTACAAACTAAAATCAACCTTATTTTAACCGGGGTAGGGTAAATTTTCGTTGGCTGTTTGAGGACATTTTACGCAATAGCAATAACAGAAAAATTATCACAAATATAACTGTGTGAATGAAACAATTTTATAAAGGGCAGTTTGTTCTTACTTTGAAAAGGTTCTGTATAAATTACTACCATAGTAAGCACTTTTTCGTAACCATAAACTCATGTCTGAACTTGATGAAAACACAAAAGGCACAGGATATATAGAGAGGGTGTAATTGAAGATGTCTACAGAAGAAGACCAAGAAAGACCTTTTATGGCCAAATAGGTCAAAATCTTAAAGAAAGGTCAAATCAAAAGTACCCGTAATCGACGAGCATGCATGAAGAGGTTGATGAATGTGGATGAAGCGCAAGTGGTGTGCCAGGACCGTAGCACATGGCAGGAAGTGATCTCTGCCTACCGCTCTGGGAAAAAGGTGTGGTTATGTATGTGAGATGAAAATAAAAAAAAATGCATAGTTAATCGATTGTGTCGCTCGTGAGTTTGGTCTAATTTCTTTGAGGTTTTGGTACACAGATCTCTAAGAAACGACATCTGAGAAGGGTACATTTTGTTTTGACGTACAGACCTTCTCAGACTTTGGCTCTTAAACGTACAGTATTAAGGTCCAATAGCTTAAGGCTTATAGGCTTAAAACTGACTGTACATACATTATGTTTGTCGTATGTCGTTTATTTGTAGTAGTTATTTGATAGGTTCCATCACGACTTTGTGCCATGTTTGCTTGTATTGTGTCGTGACAATCGCACAAAGACGACAATGAGAATTAGACCCTGGTTAGACGATACAAATAATAAATACTTAGATCGGAACGATAATATAACAAGTTATGTATATTATTATCCTTCAATCATCATACCTACACAATATCAATTGTTACATGCATATCTTTATGTTCAGTCAAAATTTGTAACAGTGACCAGTTACAACTTTTCATGTTCCAAATTTTACATTTACTTTATCATAAACCTTAAATAAATTATTAGCTACTAAAACCTAAATACATTTAGGGGAAACCATTCATGTGTCATCATGAGCCATGGTCTAAAATTTGTCCTTTCTATTCAATTGTAGAGGAGATACAAGTATCGTAAGATTGTCCAATTGTAAATGATTGGCAGTCTTGGTAATAACATGGATTTCCAAATATAAAGGCAAATCCAAACAACAAAATAAGTACTAACACACAATATTGAAATCAAACCAAAAATCTCCAGTGTAGTTGGTTACCCATTCTTCAGTACAACAACACCCAAAAAACTAAATCAAAAACATTAACGACACTTATCACTACTAGGCGTAACATCGTCCTATCATTATCTTTATGGCAACCCCGGGGTCATTTCCCATGATCCCCTGAAACTGGTACAATTGTCCTTACACTCATATTAATAGAGTCTACTTTTGGATGTCCATAGGCCAAGTAAGACAAGTTTAGTGGTAATATAGGCAGTTGACACGCAATTCGTGAATTATGGCGTCCAAAAACAGCGCAAAGGTTTTCATAATCTTTTGTGAAGTGGAAGGAAGGTGCATTCGTGTTGGTAACGTGAGCTGAGATATCTTTTGTAAAGGACACCTATGATTTATTGCCTTTGAACGGGATAGATGTAATTCTGACTGTCTTTTTGTAGATACCAATTTTATTACATGGTACTACTGTGGTCGCAGTAGTTTGAAAGTGGCAAACGACTGTTAACATTTCCTAACCAACATGCCATAAATTTTTGTTTAGCTCCAATTAGTTCCATATTGAATTAAAAATAGCTCACAAATGTTAAAGTTGGTTTGAAACGGATATATTATTTTAGTTTTTAAGCACAATTTGTCACTGCTATCAACTAGACTCTAGTTACTAGAATTCTAAGACTCTACTTCATATTCCTCTGCTTGTCATCGATTTAAACTATCGTGAGACAATATTTTCATCTTCTTATGTTCATTTTTTATTATAACCCAGTATTTTTTTATATATGAAAACTGCATATTATATATTTTTTAATAAACAAACACAACCTTTTTAAAGACAAAGCGTGGAAGCCTTTCGCAACCTTTCGCGTCGTGGCCCTCGGGGCTGATTCCGCGTCGCATCATCTTCTGTTTGCAGACAAAACGGCTTGATTAATAATCACCCCCCGAATTAATAACGCTAGTAATTGAGACGCTCGCAAGGGTTCGCCAACCCTTCGTTTAGGGCTGTCGATGTTATTTAAATTTTTATGTGTTTTAAAATGTAATAATTGGTATGGATTTTTTTCCAATTTTTGATTTATGTAAGAGCTCTGTGTTGCATTTGAAACACAACTAAAAAAATGTTTTAAAATGTTTATAAAAGAATTTACTTATTGACTTGACCTAACTCATAAATTTTTTATTTACATTAGATGCTACAGCATTAAAAACACAAGTAAAAAAAATGTTGTAAGTGGTTATAAAAAATATACTTCTTAACCTGACCTAAATCATACTCGTTTTTTGTGTGCAGTACATCTGTGTTTGTTCCGTGGCCGTATTGATTATGTATTTAAGTGTGATTGAATTAATAAATATCTACGTATCTATAAGTCTGCAACATTTGGGCAGGTGGCCGTGGGAGATGTCCCCCAATATTTATTTATTTAATTTGCCCCTGCATCGAAATTCTAACTACTTAGATTCTATTATTGTATGAACTTTACATAGACGAATAAGATTGTTTTAAAATTAGGTAGTAAATATTGGCACTTACTGTGAAACGCCTACTGTTGAGTTTAGACTTAGACTCACCTATCTTCCTGTCACTTATTCTTTTGTAAATCGTGTAGGTATTCCATGTATCTAACGAGTTATTTCAACTAATCCCTCCCTACCCTTTCCACTCTGGAACGACATGTGCTGGACAGCGCTACCATCCTCATATAATGCAGGCGGCAGTGGCTCGGACCAAGAGGTTCAGCTCCTCTTTTCTGCCCCGTGTCATTAAGGCATGGAATGACCTTCCAGCTCATGTTTTCCCTCCCTCCTATGATCCGGGCTCTTCAGGCGCGGTGTGATACGGCATTCAAGCAGGCTTTCAGGGTGAGTGCGACAGGCTCAATAAGGTCTATTGTGCCTGTCAACCTCATTTATGTGGATCTCACTACCGCTTACCATCAGATGGGGTAAGGTTATGTTGTTAGCCTTTATTAAAAAAAAATTATATAAAGCTAACACGGTCTCATTTTCTTCTCAACTTGTCATCCGATATTCTAAATATCTTGAACATTAAAGACTTTATTCTCTTCTTAAACAGAAGTATGACAGCCCTATCTCCCTGCCCTATTATTCACCGATTCATATTTAGTCAACCGAAATGCTGAGACGACCCGTCGTTTTACATTCGCTCCAAGCAAGGGAGCGGGGACGAATAGTATATAATTATGCGCATATATGTATATTGTAATTAAATAACTTTAGTACAAAACCATTAAAATGTGCCAAAGTATGCTAGTTGTTGCTATAGGGCTTTACTCTAAAAATAAGGCGTCCGACTGATTTCAGCCAGGGCGGCCCATCTCAATTGAGATCAGCGCAATTTTATATAGTGCACAAGAATACGCGCAAACACAAGTGTACTATCTATTCCCTAACTCTCAGAATTCGTAGAGACGGCAATCCGACATGACCGATGAAAGATCGACTACATAACTACCATACCATGTTATTCTAATGTAAATTTAAATCCATGCGCATATTAGGTCCCTCCAATTTTCAATTTACATGTGACAATATAAGTATTTTGTCGTTTAGGTATAGAAGTGCCTTGGTTGTACACATTTTGAAACTTTAGGTATGTTTTGAAAAGCATAGAACATAAATATTGTTTTTTGTGCTATCAATATTGCAGTTGACCTATTTGGTTGTATAGAAGTTTCTATTGACAACATTAAAACTTTTATGCACATGCCCACGTTTCGCATTCGTTTTAACCAGTTATACCTTTTAGTACCCTTAAATTCACGTACCCAAAGTACGAAGATGTAAAGGAGCACCCTTATCATAGGCCACAGTTGCGGGTTCCCATGGCGTTCCCATAACGAGGCAACGAGTAATGACATGTTTTTGGGTAATTTCAGGCTAAGTCTAATCTAGATCCGAAACGGAGGTTTTGAAGGCTGTAATATGTATGTTATCTTGGAACAAACATGTAAATAGGTATTTAGACGACGTACTTATATGTCTATTATTTTTTTTAAATATCAACTAATATGCGAGGAATTTTGTCACCATTGTCTTAGCTTATTAGGTTCAAGTATGTATTTATATAAGGATAATAATTTAAGATATACAATAATACTAATCACGGAAGACTAAGCTTCGGCCGCAGTACCTAAGAAAATTCTCTTCCTGATGCAATAAATTGGATAATATATATTTTAAGTATATTTTGTTTAATTAGTTAACGGTTTTATTTAGCTTATTGACCTTTAATTAATAGTTTTAAACAATTCATTAAAAAAGTAGGGATATTACAAATCGCAACAAGGAAATATGTTTTGTTAAGAAATACATTACGCAGCAGTCCACAACAGTTTAATCTCTATCTAATAAATAAGTCAATGAACTACGTTCATCGTATTAATATCTAACGCATCCAAAATGGCCGATTCCCATAATTCAGGTACAGATAATCACAACAGCACTAATTGTACGCAATGGCACTGTTACAGTAGGTATTATGTTATTTGCGGCATTGTCTGGTAATATGTATTAGGGTTACTAGGCGTTCGGGCAGTGCCGGCCTTTTAGTTTAGTGTCCGGCTCGCCCAGATTTTGTCACGGTCAAACTCGAACTGAAATGGCTTTTTTTATTTTCCATAATGTAGGTAAGTACTTATATAGTAACGAATATATAAGATTTTATTATTGTCCCTGTTATTTTGTGTCAATAATTTAAATAATAGAAACCTTATAATGGTCATCCATCATTTATTTAAATAAAATTAAATAATTTTATTTAAACGAACGTTGATCACTGTTATCTTTGCCAGTAGGTACAAGTAAATGTCATTTGGCCTTTTGGTCAAATCAAATCTTAAAGAGTTGTCAAAACAAAAGAACTCGTAATCGTCAAGCATGCATGAAGAGGTTAATGGATGTGGATGAAGCGAACGTGGTGTGCCAGGACCATAGCACATGGCAGTAATTGATCTCTGCCTACCACTCTGGGATAAAGGCGTGATTTTATGTATGTATGTAAATGTTATTTTGAGAACATATTTTCTGCCTTCAGTTCTACTAAAACACTAAATCCTCAATAAGGCTGGGTGTCCGGTCTTCCAAATGTCCGGCCCAAACTGTCCGGTCTGTCCGGCTATTAAGCCTGACGACCTGGCAACCCTAGTTTGTAACGAGGTATTCATTATGCACTACGCTGGCACAAATTGCATCCCTCATCCTATTACCTATTAGTGTTAAGTACGTAAGGGCGCCATGTCTAAACATACCCTTTAGGTAAGTTAGATATGTATATTAAATTAATTTACAATTATTTAACACTAGCTTTCCGCTCGCGACTTCGCCCGCGTAGAGACGTTTAACGGGTAAAACATTACTTCCTTATAGCGCAGTCGGTTAAAAAGTAGCCTATAACCTTTCCTAGACTCTGGACTATATCTGTACCAAATTTCATTTAAATCGGTCCAGTACCTACTCTATGCGTGAAAGCGTAACAGACAGACAGACAGACAGACAGACAGAGTTACTTTCGAATTTATAATATTAGTAAGGACTAGTAAGGATTACCTGGACCAACCTTTGGATATATTCAAGCAATTCACTTTTTGCAATCGCATCAGGTCGTTTCGTTAATTAATTGGCTTTTGTTAAAGCGATAAACTAACATGAAAAGGACTTGTCTTTTGTTATTGTTTGACGTTCCTGTCATAAAATATCCATCATCATCATCATCAGCCCATATACGTCCCCACTGCTGGGGCACGGGCCTACCCTAAACTAGGGCGATAAGACCTTAGTCGACCACGCTGGCCAAGTGCGGGTTGGTCGACAACACAACCTTAGAATTTCTTCTTAGTTGTGCTGGTTTCCTCACGATGTTTTCCTTCACCGTCAAAGCGTCGAATGATGGTACGTATGAATTTCAAATTTGAAAAACACATTGGTACCTGGCGGGGTTTGAACTGGCGACCTCTCGCATGGCAAGCAACAAATAAAAGCAAAAAATAAAATATCCACTTGCTAAAAATTGCGTGTTTATAAGGTCATACTTTTTCATTAAATTGTATGTATTCTTTAGGCGATGTGAATTCAGTAGTCGAATACAGTTAGATACTATAGCACATGGGTGTAGCTTAAATGATATTAAAGTGTAATAGGGCCATAAACCTCCTCGTATAATAATGCAATAATCTGCTTTGTAACAATATTACTTTCGAAAAATTATTTATTTGTATTTGAAATTATATTTTTAAGTAAACTCCTTCTCAACTCTATCTCTATTTCTCTTGCTCTCACAGATTATCTCCCAAACATTCATTATAAAGACATAGACACAACAGCGAAATGGAATTTAATTAATGGCCTGTAGGTACAGCCGTTGTCAAGGAGGCCGCTAATTTGTTTTGCAAATTGAGGGTGACTTGGTTGCCAAAGGGTTGTCTGAGGTTCCAATTAGATATAGATGTTATATAATATAGTTTGATGGAAAGGGTATGATGTAAAGATGACGTCTTGATATGCAGATTAGAAGGTCTATGCGTTTAGATTCAAAGTTAGATAAGTGTCGACAGGATATTTAAGTACCTAACGTACTGTGTTTGTATGAAATACGATAGAAGATATAAAATGACGTTTTGTTCGATTTTCTCATCATCATCATCTTCGCGTTTTCCCGGTTGCATCCTTGCGTAGCCCGGGGTCCGCTTTCCGCAGTATATTCTCTAGATATATAACTGTTTAAAAATATAAAGTGTGTATTACCTATTACACATTGTATAAATTTTAACGAGAATAGATTTACCTTTATTTTAAAGTCCATCAAAAATTAAAACTCCATCAAAAGAAATAATAATACGCAAAATAACATACATTATGCAAAAATAATAAACTCCAAATCCGACACTTGTTACTAACAAAGCCGTGTACAATCAATGTCATTTTTTCTCGCCCAATTTTCGGTACGAAGCAAAAACAATAGTAAAGTATTCTAGACAAAGGTGGCCCATAATCACATCGGGTTAGTTCTGTATCAAACACCATGGGTACCATAGCTCACGGCCCATACTTACACCTCATTTGCCTACGATATTATAGAGTGCGTGACCGAGCCACAATAATTGTAATAATTCGTAATTATATAGTGTTTTTTGTGCGACTGTACCCACTTACTTGGTGTGGAACAGTTTGTTTTGAGATTTTGAGTTAAGTATTGTGTTTGTGAATGTACTGTACAGTTTCATTGATAACTCGGTCATCAAAAATAGGATGATCATCAATAGGACGATAATCATCCTATTTTTGATTGCATTTGAAGGAAAAATAAGGACCTATTTGACAAGTTCAAAATAAATATTGTGCCGTTGAAAACTTTAGGATCCATATTATGATTCCATCAACCTTATATAAGTAAAATAAACAGAAAGACGTTTATAAACTCGAACGGATATTTTTAATTCGTAATAGGTTAGATAGTAGTCGCTAAGCCAGCGTAGTGAGCAAATAAGTTTTCAAGAATCACAATGTCATATAGCATCAAAAAGTTACGTTATCAATCTAATGTCAATATCATAGTGTCTGGGTGTGTTATTAAATATATTTAAGTATATTTGTGTATCCACTATCGTTTCTGATTTACGTAACACAAGTGCTTAAGCTACTTACCACGGGATCAGATCGATGTTTGTGATGTTGTGAAATATTTATTATTATTATCAGTCATATTCATATTCCCCTCCCAAAAATCCGAGACTCTGTAGTCCCGAACAGAGTCTCGGATTTTTGGGAGGCGTGCGTGGGGCCAAAGCCAACACGTAGAGGCCCTTTTATGACTTGTATGCTATATGTAAAGTGGCACCAGCCGACGATTATCCCTTATTATTATTATAAATTTTTTCGTTTCGAACATCGTTATCCTTTTGATATTCTTACTTAGTCCAAGCCCCCGTGTACTTCTAAGTTTGAATATATGAACCTTCTTTTTTTTTTCGTTTCCCCTGTCTCTCCTGTCTTCCCAGCCCTATTCCCATCGCTGGGCCATGTAGAAGTCGCATTCGACCAGTAACGACGCTGCGCGCACGCAACGCGCCGCACGACCCGGGATTTACTGGCCACCGACAGCAGAAAAAAAAGATGGAATACTTTTAATTTCTTTTTTTCGGAAATGTATTAGCCAGAACTGCCTGTTCCAGTTTTTTTTTAATATCACGTACTTACCATCACATTTATTCAATTCCGGCTACACCGGAAGTTGCTTGTACTTGTGTTACGGAATCGAACCCCCAACTCTTGGCGAAATAGGCAGAAGCACTATCAAAAGTTCCATCGAAGCAGTTGCAACTCTATTACTATAAATTTTTATAGAATATATTATTGAATTTTTATTTGGAAAATCACGCGGTATAATATGTCCCTTTATTTATGTTTTTACTATACGTGATAGCAAATCTATTAAAATCTATATTTCATACATAAAATCACGCCTTTTTCCCAGAGGGGTAGGCAGAGATCACTTCTAGCGATCCACTTTTCACCTCTGTGGGAAACGTGACGTGATGGGTTGTGGACCACGTCGCCGCCATTCTGCCCTGTGCATTGTTTTAACAAGGTCATTGCGTTCCCACGAGTAGCAAGGATATATGACGGGGAAGGAAAAGGGGAGGAAGGATACTATCGCCTCGGATGATTTGGACTGAGTCGATAGTAGCTCGAGGAGCCGGGGTCGCTTACCCGTATACCGTTCACCAACCACCGGACAGATAGTTGTGACTGGTATCCCCTGACTTGAAAATCTATATTATTTTTAAGAATCGCAGATTAATCACAATATGAACACTCTTGAAAAGTAACTCTTTAAATTTTTACTATTATATGAGAAAAAAAATGAAAGAAAATACTATCTTCTTAAACGGTTTTATTATATAGTTAATTTCTTACCAAGGTGTTATATCATACAGGGTTGTGATATTGAAACAGTTCAACAATTAATTACAGTATTTCGTATCCCCGTTTTTGCTGGCGCTCCAATCGAGTTAGAGAGGTTATCTCAACCTGCATTGACAGTACATAATTGAAATTATTATTTACAATGATTAAATAATACCGTGGCGGCCTCCTGACGGGATCGAGTTGCGCACACTAGTCATTTTAAAATGGTGATGAAATGCCTCTTCGGAGGGGGGAATGTTGGACATGCACGGCATTTAAAAGGTTAAAAATTATCGCGGAACCTTAGATTATTATGTTCTTTATTACAGACTAGCGGCCTGTCCCGGCTTCGCACGGGGGGATTTAACCATTAAAACGATTGTCATGGGTAAACTATAAAAGGTAGACTTAATTATGCTCTCGCGGACATTTTTAAAGATAATGTTAAGTAGACAATTCATCCATAGAGCATTTTTGTATAACTTTAACTACATGCTCAGCGCACGCCACGGAAGGCCTCAGAAACAATGCTTTTCCCCCGTTTTTGAAACATTTTCGGGTACTGCTCCGCAACTATAGGATCTAGCGTGATATTATATATAGCCTATGTTACTTCTGAATAATGCAGCTTTCTAATGGTGAAAAAATTATTGCAATCGGTCCAGTAGTTTTTGAGTTTATTCATTACAAACATACAAAAATACAAATCTTACCTCTTTATAATATTAGTGTAGAAAACAAAGAAAGATGTTCCATGACCAAATAGGTCACATCTTGAGGAGAGTTCAAATCAAATGTACGTAATCGGCGTGTGTGCATGATGAAGTAATGGATGTGGAAGAAGCGAAAGTGGTGTGCCAGGATTGTGCCGGAAGTGATATCTGCCTACCCCTCTGGGAAAAAGGTGAAACTATGTATGTATGTAAAGACAAAAATTAGTACTTCATTGTTTTCGATTAGATTGATAAAAGCTATCATCACCTACAGTGATCTCAACGCTTTTACTCTTTGACATTAATTTTTTTATTTTTTTGCAACCATAGTTACAAAATATCATAAATGTAGTTTGATAAAACTAAGAGATCTATAATATGGACCTAATTAGAAGTAAATTGTTGAGTGTAAGATTTTTTAAGGTTCGCTCGCGACCACGATTGGTGTAACCCAGTCGAAACGTCGGGCAGTAAGTAGCTATGTAATTTGCTACTCCTAATATCGCGTGTAGACCCATAAAGACTAATTTTAGTGTTGAGTGTAAAACGTAAAACATGCTTACTTAACAAAATAGTAATTTTAAATGTGTTTAAAATATGCGTTTCAACAACTGATTGAAATGATTATAAAAACCAACGTTAACTTAAAAAAAAATGTCGAATTGAGAACCTCCTCTTTTTATGAAGTCGTCAAAAAAAACAAAAGAAACGCGAATCATATTCAAAATTAGAACAGTCAACATCGCCGAATTCTAACCCGCCATTTTGTTTAAAACTTCTTTGTTGTCTATGTACACAGCCACAGCCCCACATGCACCCATAGCAATTATTAACCCTTTGGAGCCCATCGCAGCCCTTTGTAAACCCTTTCAACCCGGTCTATTGTGTCAACTGTCACTCGAAAGGACTGAATTAAAAAGTGGGTGTATTAATTTTTTTTTCACCCTTGGAAATAAGTAGAGGGGCGGTGAGTGGGTAATAACATGGCTGGTACGAAATGACAGCCTTTTAAGCATCTTTTGACTAGTCGAGTGGTCTATGAAGTTTGAAAACGGTACGAGTGCCTAATTTGACTTTCATAAAGCAATTGTTTTATTTGTTTTTTTTTTGTGTTGAATCGTGTTTGTTATTCGAGGAATCTACTAGTGAAGTGCGTTTTGTTCAATGTATTTTTGCACATTTCTATTCACAACGTTATACTGATTTTATTTCAACACTATTAAGAGCTACTACCAAACCATCGGCTCATAATAACATAGATAGATAGATCTTGTTGCATAAAAACATTTAAACATGCTTTATGGATTTTGATCTATCTAGGTCAGTGCAGATTATTGGTATTGTTATTACAATCGTCGACAAAATAGGGCTTCAGACATACTGCGCCAAGCATTTAATGGCATCCTATAAATGTATGAATGCGCTACATGTGACAACGACCACATTTGTTACGATTGGCTCCAAAGTATCACTATACATGATTCACATGGTACTTACTACGTGTACAAAATAGTTTACTACGTGTACCAGACTACTGCACTTAGGCCATCTAATTTGAAAGCCCTTTAAAGACCTATTAAGAATCGTTAACCGTTTCAAAGGGCCGGCAAGATCAGTGGTCAAACCGCTCCGTGCCCGCCGCTCTTGGCCACGGATAAAAACTGTTTTAACCCTTCACTGCCGCCGTAAGTGTCCAATTAGCGGGGCAGTGTCAAAACGACCGCGGCGACACTCCGCCCGAATTTACACAGCGAAGCACAAAGAAGTATTGATGCGTTTTCTGGAGAGCTATGAATGTGGAAGATATCTCATCACCCATTTTAATTCACTTCAAACCTTAACTTGTACATGCAAACCACTGTACAGCTAATTGATTTCTAGTAAACCTATTTTAATAACGTCAATTCGTTCATAGTCATTTGTGCATTAAAGTAATGTGTCTCTATAAATAAAATAATAGGATTAATGTGCCTAATTAAATCAAATAGTTGATTTAAGTTGTAAACTCTCCAACAATGTAAATATACCACTTGTCCTTAAATTACCTATAATATTGCTAGCAATCTCTTCTACCACGGTCTTACCCCATCCACGATTTCACTATTTAATACGAGTAATGTTTCATGGTTTGGTAATACTAATAGATTATGAGATCTACAAAAGCGGCATCACAAGGAATACTGTCACAGTACAATGCAAAATGGCCTCTTTGTCTGTTGTTGTCCTTTTTAATTCGTGACTTTTATGCGTCAAAGTGATTCACAACGTCTCAGCCGAGCTACTTGATGTCAAAAAACGTATATTTCTTAGCGGTCTAAGTTGAAAATCGCGTGGTTTTAACATTAAAGCGTTGGTGCTAAAAGGACCCAATCTTTTTATTGGTGGCGGTCACAAAAAGTGCAGAAAAGGGTTGGCTTAATGTATGCGAGTTTCGGAAACTGTCGTCCGTTCGTGATGAATCGTTTTTTCTTTGAAGAATGAGTAATGTCCCGGCGTAGCTTTTGACATGTTTGCTGGCGTCAATTTGTTATTATTGCTGGCGGTTTTCCGCTTAGTTTTTATGCGGCGTAGGTTAATTCTGTGTGACCTAAGATGAAGGACTAGTAGGATCTCATGGTACTTATTGTTCTTATGATATTTCGCCGCTTTGAAGATTTAAAAGTCAGAAATTAGCTAGGATAAGATAAGATAATAATCTTATCATGTGCATGTATAATTTTGTGCATATATCTATAGGTCGAGAAAACATAATGAAGTCTTCTTAGTTAGATATTTAAGTTTAACTGTTAACCGTGTCGTTATGGTCCAATCATAAACCATGAAATACAACTCAGTTAAAAATACATCTAAACTAGAATTCCAAATTCAAAACAAAACATCGTTTTATAAAATTTTTACAAGACATTTCCGCCGAGCGTGCCTTTGTACTATGAGAAAACTAATTAAAAATCCAGTTATCGTGATTGTTATCTTTAAAAACTGTCCCACACAGTATAACTGCCATTTAGTTGTAAAAATGTCAAAATGGATGCGATGAAATTACGTTGTTCTGTTTTGAATAAGCTTTACGTAAAAAAATAACGATCGTCCATTTTTCATTGCGTGATTTTCTTTTTGATAAGGCCAATTACACACAATGCAAAAAACAAAAGAATTAAATTAGCGAAAAAATCCGCCAATGTGTTCTAGAAGAATGACGAAGTAAGTCTTAGATTAAATTAATATCGTGTTAACGCAGAATGGACCATAAATCTAAACTATAGCCCTATAGTTGGTAATTGCTTGCGTTATATTTACATACGACGAGAATGCTATTGTTTTTTTTTATATTATTACTTTTATGTTGGCGCGTAAAACTGATTTCAATTTATTTTATCAGATTAACGCGTCGACATAAATAGTTCATAATGGACTTTATTGTTTTAGGCAGATGTAATTTTTGTATGCCACAGATTTGTATCAATGAACTCGTAAATGTTCTCACTAAATGACTCTACAAATATAATTAATCTGTTTTTGGTGGATACTAGATTAAAACTTGGTGTAAAATAACATTTTTACGTCCAATCTTCGTACGTAATAAGTAGATCATTTCGTAAAATGTAATACTAATGAGCAGACTACTGAACTATGTACTATGTACTATGTTTATATGTAATACTAGCTTTCCTCCCGCGACTTCGTCCGCATAGAGATGTTTAACGGGTTAAACTACATTACTTCTTTATAGCGCAGTCGGTTAAAAAGTAGCCTATGTCCTTTCTCAGGCTCTGGACTATATCTGTACTAAATTTCACTTTAATCGGTTAGGTACTCTAAGCGTGAAAGCGTAACAGACAGACAGATTTTTTTCGCATCATATTAGTAAGGAAGTAAGGATTACATACGTATAATATTACATATAAACAAAATTTCGAAAAACAATATTTGTACCGGAGTACAAAGAGGACATGAGAGTTAATTGGTGCATTATTTTTTTATTATCAAGTTTCGTAACATACAGCCGATTGATATTCCACAGACAATGCATTTATTAAAAATAAACATGTCAAACATTCAAAAAAAGAACAGAATTTTCACACGCACACAAGAAAGATCAGGGGATCTCAACATTTTTTCGATCGGCAGACACTTTTGCCTCATTCCAAATTAAAAAAGGAACCCGACAGACACGGGCGGCATCTGGCGGGACATCTATTAGCACTGTTTAAAAGCTACCGGAGTTCGCTGCGTCAATGTTTGCGTTCCTCTGTGGACGTAGCGATTTAAGAGCCCGATGGGAATGAGCGGTCTTGTTGAACGATGATTTACTTATTATTTGACTTGCCGAATATAGCCTTCTAATGTTTCGTTGGAAGTATGCAAACTGTTATAAGTGTACTGCCGTAATTGAGTGGTTGTTGTTACAATGGGTTAGTTTGTCTGTAAATACTGGGTTGATAATTATTAAGATTAAGTTAGTTTAGGTTGGTGAAGAAACACATGTACTGAAAAGCAAAGTGTATTTTTGGACGCCAGACGTCACTTAACCACCGAGAACATTGTTAAATTCTTGTATCATGTGTCACGAAGTTCTGCAACAAAGTAATTCTAAAGTATTTACCAACAGAATGACGTCTGCAAAACTATTTAGCGAGCCATCTAAGGTATTACGCAGAGCAAACCTGCAGCTAAAATCAATAGTTAATTCTAAACACGTCTCCACTTACGTAGCGCCGCGACGCGGAGGTCTCCTCGCCCTCCTAATCACTTTGACACACAAGTCGCCTTTGCCTCACCGCACATGTATACACTGCTTTAAAACTTTTGGAATTCCCAAACTAAAAAGGTTGTTACCGCCTGACAACAAAACTACTCTTAAGCCATTCTGTATTTTAAAACTAAATCGAGTTCTATTTTCAAAAAGTCCTAAGTTCGCGGCGCTGGAAATGGACGTTTGAAGTTTTTATTTTTAAAGCAAGATGGCCGACTAATGTTGTTTAGATACAGTAGTGGTCATCTAGTGGGACCACCTCTGGTTGTTTGCTCCTTTAGACTTTACAGATTAGTGGTGTGCGCAGGTTTTAGAATAACAATACGCTCGTAATGCATGGACGTAAAACATCGGTTTATTGGATATTAAAATAATAATAGGTAATGGTGGCGGTATAGACAAGTTTGTAAGTGAGACCACCTAAGTTACTGAATATGTTTAAACTTTACATAGGTTGGCATGAAAATTATCTTACTTAAGTACCTAACCTTGTTTTATCCGCTTTATATATGCTAAATCTGTAGATAGGCAAGAAATACGGGGCAGAAAAGAAATCAATGCAAAGCAATTTTGTTAGATATGGACGCAGTTTAAAATATATATTACGTAATTAGTGCAACATTACTCAATTTTTAATATAACATTTAATCACAAAATATAACAGCAACAACAAAGATTCTAATAATTATTGTCCATCGCACATCACCTAAACTTTTCTCCTTCTGCCTCCGCCAAAATTTCATAACCAAGCAACAGAACAAGCCCTGTCGCATCGTTCCCAAACACATACATAACGCTGTATGTAAATACGGACCCTCAAAACATCAATAAAAATCGCTCCCACCCTTTTAATCAGAGCACCCCTGTAATGAAATCTGGCGGCCATTAGAGGATTAAAAATAATAACTAGACCGTGGGGCGAGTGGACGCGACTAATGAGTTATTGATTGGAACCTCCACGGTCAAAGCGATGATCGCCTCCGTACAGGTAAAGACAGGGTGTTGCACAGATTTCATAGCATATAGAAGTGTAAGTATAGAGATATCTGATCGATGCGGTCATTTTTAATACGGGTGTTCCCTGCTTTGTTGGGCCAATATATATTTATTCTTACTTTTGTGGCTCTGATTGGATTAATAGCCGTACGTATATAGATGCTTGGCGTTTGAAATAAAACTAATTTTAGTTTAATCCGTAGTAATCCGTAAATATGTAGTGCTCACGCAAATAATAGACAATACTAGAGGCTTGGCCTTAATGAGTATACTATTTCAAAATATTCCGGTTATTATATGCTTGAAAAGGCATGTATATTGTCATGTATCAGGTTTAAGAGCCTTCTACAAAATTAAAAACTAAACTATTGCGATAAAGTATTGCAATAACAATCCTTGAAAATAAAGCTTTATTTTAAGAATTTCGAAAGTAATTTTAATAAAATAAAACCCTAACAATCGTGTATGTCACATCGGAAATTTTGAAAAAGCAAGAAAACCACTGAATATAAAAAAAAGAGATATATGTTTATTACAGAAATACGAAATAAGTGCATTCTACACAATAACACTGGAAATTTTTACTTAAAGCTCAGTACCGCTGACGCTTATATGCTAATTATTCAAATCTAAGATGTCAACAAGCGCTCCCTCCCTCATAATATCTATGCAATCCCCTTATTTGCCAATTATGCCCTTTGTTTACGCCGCCGATGGGGTCAGCAAATTGCTTAAATATCCCGGCTCCCAATTTTGAGGTGAGCTTTGCCATTCAAAATAAAAAAGAGAGTCAAGTGCAAATCAGACTTGTGCACGGAGGGTTCAATGCAAACTTGTATTTAAAACATTCTTGTTACAAGGTACTTTTTATTTTTTTGTTGCTGTGATGAAACATTCACCATGTTCATTTGTTTTGACTGACGATGACTCTTTATTGCGATTATTAACTTGTTTACCTTAAATTAACGTTTTTTTTATTTAGCCTATGGTATCCCTGCTTATGCTTAAATTACTTACTACTTAACTTATATTTTTTTGCTAACGTTTAAAATATACTTATGCGTGCTCTAAGGATCATTCTTAGCTAAAATAAGCTTCTTGTAAGTCGGATCAATAGTTTACAAGAAAAAAAAATTGATTTTGCGTCCCGAAGCTTAATTTAGGTAAAAACTAAACAGGTTAATAAATAAAGAGATCTAACATACGACATAGATTAAAAATATAAATTGGTGGGGCAGACAAACCTATTCAAAACGTATCGTGTCACTCTCCAAAACACGCGTGTTTTCACCGAGACTGTCTCTAATCGGTCTTGTTCAAATCATCATGTAGAGTCACTCTAGCAGATAAGTACACGACGTTGGCATTACGGAGCGAAGTCGGGATGCGTTCGGCGTGTCTGTGACGTCACGCGCGTGTGTATGCACTAAGAGCTGGGAAATATATAGAGCTGCTATATACCGCTATAGTAGTTTGAAATAAGATTTATGAAAATGTGAGAGCCATCCGCTCCCCCGCAAGTCCGGTGATGATGACTCGAGGCTACTCCAAGCCATCATCATGTAGAATCACTGTAGCGATGTCGGGATGCGTTCAGCGTGTTTGTGACTTCACCGTGTATACCAGCAACCCGTACGGACGCACTAAACCGCGCACTATGACCTGGGAATTGTATAGAGCTGCTATATATTCCTACACGAGAAGTAGTTTAAATTTTGATTTATGAAAATGTGAGAGCCATCCGCTCCCCCGCAAGTCCGGTGATGATGACGAGGCTACTCCAAGCCATCGTCGCAAGTTAATTAAAAAAAACGAAATCAACCATAGGAGTGAGAGCCATCCGCTCCCCCGCAAGTCCGGTGATGGTGACGAGGCTACTTCAAGCCGTCATCTTGTAGAGTCACTCTAGCAAATAAGTATACGAGTCTGGAATTACGGAGCGATGTCGGAATGCGATCAGCGTGTCTGTGACGTCACGTGCGTATACCGCCAACCCGTACGGATGCACTAAACCGCGAACTAAAATCCGGGAATTGTATAGAGCTGCTATATACCCCTATAGTAGTTTGAAATAAGATATATGAGAATTCGAAGTCATCCAATTATTCTTGTCGTACAAGATGTTTACTTGATTCCTTGGGCGTACAATCAGCCAAGAAAGTGGTCTAGCACTTTTGACAAAAGCATCTGCGAGATGTAACGATCGCTAAGATCACTTGTGGTGGTGGTTGTGGCAACACTACGAATGACAGCTGATTTCGTTTGTCCCGGTTTTAATTAATTATTTTATTTTATTTTCTCATTAATTGGCCCATTTCAATAGTACTAATTACTTATTCTGTGTTATAATAAGTGTATGTGTAAAAGTATAACTTAATTACTAAGTATCTTTCGTGATTGTGAAACAGCGACAAGTACAAAGCGGATGACAGTGCAAGTTTGAATTTTGTGTGATCGTTTTTAATTCTCAAAGCAGGTAAATACTAATATCTGTGCTAATAAATAGTATTATCGACTGGTATTAAATATATTTTAGTTAATTACGTGTCGTTTTTACGCGATAAAGTTACATTTATTACCTAAAACATTGAGTAAACATCTCATTGGTACCGCGATTTCTGGTGATTGTTTTATTTTGCTTTGATAAACATTGTAAACATGTTGACTCGTAGCAAAGCTATTTCTCGCCAGGCAGGGTCTGGGACCGTCTCGACGGAGACTAAATTAGACCTGGCTTTGCGAGAGTTAAAAGCCACCAAGGAGGAAGTTACTCAATTAATTCGAGAGAGAGATGAAAATGAGAAGGAACTGTTGGATGTATTGGATAGGAGCAGTAAGTTAAAAAAAGATATGGCCGAACTACATACTCAACATATTACTGTAGTTGAGGAACGGGACAAATTGCAAACGATTGTTGATGGGTTTGGTGAGTGCAGTCAGGAGTACGTCCACAACCTGCGGCGCGTTACGCTGCTGGAGCAGGAGCTGCAGGAGGCCCACCACCACATAAGCCACCTGGAGACCGCCAAGCAGGAGCTCACTGCCTCCCAAACCCAATCCCTGTTTGACGAGCTAGTCGATAGTGCGCCCAGCCTTGTTCCTGATGCAATTAACATTAACCCCACTGTGACAATAGATTTGACCAATGACACTACTATCTGTCCTACAACCACAGTTGGAAATGTTAAATGCAGCCGGAATAAATTAAGAAAATATTTAAAAATTAATAGATTTATTAAAAAAACCCAGAAGTTAATTAAAAAGCAACACTGCTCATATGATAAAATTAAATGTATTAAGGAAAGACAGCGTTTAGGTGATGAGTTAGATTTATATACATTAACTTTAGATAAACACATAACGACCTCGGAGGAAAGTATAGGTAAATTAGAACTTGAGATAATAAGTTTGACAAACTCCTTGGACAGCATGACTAGTAGGTATTTAAGCTGTAAAAAAGAGAATGAGGAACACATATTGGCTCTGAAGAACCTTTTGGATACCTCAGTGACCAGTGGTCAAAGTCTAAAAAGTGAAAATGGTTCTCAGTCAGTTTGTGACTCATCATACTCACCCTGCTGTGATAGTTTGTTGAATTTATCTAATGCAGTCCACTCCAACCAAATTTGATGAAATTTAGTAAAGTAATTCCTTTATTCAAGGCAGGTAATAAAAGTGATCCATCCAATTTTCGCCCTGTTTCTATACTACCCGCACTTAGTAAAATTTTCGAAAAAATTATATACACTCAATTAATGTCTCATTTCAATGAAAATAAGCTATTACATAAAAAACAATTTGGCTTCACAAAAGGAAGATCCACCACTGATGCGGGAGTGGCACTTGTCAAGCATATCTTTGACGCATGGGAGAATAAGCAAGATGCAATAGGCATCTTCTGTGACCTGTCAAAAGCCTTTGATTGTGTAAATCATGAGATATTGCTAATGAAATTGAATCATTATGGAATCTCAGATGAGGCGAATAATTTGTTGAAATCATATCTTAAAGATAGGGTGCAAACAGTTAATGTCAATGGAGTTGATTCTTGTGGCGCTTCCATTCTCATGGGAGTGCCTCAGGGCTCAATTCTGGGACCTTTACTGTTCTTGATTTATATAAATGATCTTCCTTACTTAACTGCGGATCTATGTGAGACAGTACTGTTTGCTGATGATACATCTTTGATTTTTAAGGTTGACAGAGGTAAAAATAACTACGACGAGGTAAATAGTGCCCTCTCGCAAGTTCTGCGCTGGTTTGATACAAATAATTTATTGTTAAATGCAAAAAAAACGAAATGTATAAGATTTACAATGCCTAATGTAAGAAAAGTTGATACTAACATTATTGTAAATAAGGAAATTGTAGAAATGACTGATTCTACAAAATTTTTAGGAATCACTATAGATGCTAAGTTACAGTGGGGACCTCATATCTCTGTTCTGGCAGATAGACTTAGTTCAGCTGCGTATGCAGTCAGAAAAATCAGGATGTTGACTGACATTGAAACGGCAAGATTAGTTTATTTCAGCTATTTCCATAGTGTTATGTCATACGGTCTTCTGCTATGGGGATCTGCTACAGACATTCAAACCATTTTTGTACTACAAAAAAGGGCCATCAGATCCATATATGGTATAAGACCGCGCGACTCTATTAGAGATATTTTTAAAGTTATAGATATTTTTACCGTAGCTTCTCATTTCATTTTAGATTGTATCGTATATGTTCATAAAAACATGCACTTATTAAATAAAAAGTCGGATTCTCACAATTTCAACACCAGAAATAAATATAAGCTTTCCGTTCCAAGACTCAGGCTTCAAAAAGTTGGAAAATCATTCATAGGTTTAAGTATAATATTGTTCAATAAAATTCCGCAAAATATTATTGAATTGCCGTTGTATAAATTTAAAGTCTATATTAAATCTTGTCTTTTGAAAAAGGGGTACTATAAAGTAGAATACTATTTGAATGATAAGAATCCATGGACATGATGAGCTGCTCGCTTGGACATCCAAGAATTATGTAACTTGTACATATTATTATTTATTTGTAATTAATTAACCTGTGATTTGACATGCGAAAGAATTTCATGAAATCTACTTGCAGAATAAATTATTTCATTTCAATAAATTATTTCATTTCATTTCATTTCATTTCATTTCACTGACACAATCTTATTCCAAAAGAAAATTTTATATTTTAATACTTTTTTATATTATAACTTATTATGTCGAACTTATACTTTACTAGCAGCTCTTATTATATCAATTCAAAGACGTATCTAGACGTAAGACCACGTCTTGAATGATCCAGGATTACCAGCGACTGCAATGATGCCTAGACCTAATACACAAAAGGAATAAAGTCTAAATTACCTTGAACGCGGTTTTCTTGCAAAGCGTCCAAAGAACACAGGTCTATTGACATGTTAGACGATTATATGTCGATCGCGGGTTATTATGAGAATGTGGAGCAAGCAGGATAATGTCTCAAGCGGGAAGTGCAGATACGGTGTACCGATTAAATAAGATTGGCACATTGGGAAGTAACATTGATTCCATCCTGAGAATTTATTTGCTTACTAACTTTCCGCTCATGACTCCGACTGCTTGAAGTCATGTATTGCGTAAAACGTTACTCCTTTATATCGAGTTCGATTAATTATTTCGATCGGGAAAAGCGCCACAGATAATTAAGCTCCTGAACAATACGAGTACAAGCTGTCTAACACATAATACATTTTGTATGAATGAGTGTCACACCACCAGTAACACTAAAGCAATAAGACGACACTGAATTCGATGATTACTGTGTACGCGATTTAGGAACTTCTATACAAATATCTACTTCAAAAACTGTTACAAGTAATACAAGTAATAAGTATTGGATCCAATAATGCAGTAAGCTTAAATTCCTATCACTAAAATTATAATTCGAAATAACACAACGAAGTAATTTGTAATTAAAGTATTAATTATTGTTATCACATAAGTGACAATATTTGTCTTTGTTGATAATAAAGTTCTTTAAACCTAAACCTATTTAAATTTCTATTATTTCTATTAACTCTATGCCTGTCACTTTACTATTTGCATCACAGAATTTGTCTTTAGGTAGATGTAATGATAAATTCAAAATATCTCACATGTGACGCATGTGCTTTTAAATTACGCTTATTGTCAACTGCTTATCTACCCTCACAGACAAAACAAATTACAAATATCGCTGCCGAAAAATTCACATTTCACATAGTAGAGAAGAGCATCGAATTCTATATCTCAATTAAAAAAGCCGTAATTGAAACTGGATCCCCTACTTACTATTGGCGAGTGGCGAGTGGTACCACCCTATAGGGAGACGCAAACATGGGGTCTGGTGATGTGTTCCCATGGACGATGTCTGTGAAATCGAATCTGTGCTAGCGTCATGTCATCGTGGGTAGCGCTATGTAGAGGTGAACCAGTTGACTGATGGATCGATTTAATAGCTGTGGCAGAATATTTCGTTACATACTGATTGGATGCAGTTGTAAGTCTGATTTTAATCATATCATTTTAAGCAACAACACATGTGGCATCATTTATTTTTACTTTGTGGCTTCTGACTGACAGGCTCAAGTTTGGTTCTATACCTTAGAACGATGGTTGTTTTTGTGTAAACATATTTAAGCTACTAATTGATTACCAAAGTCAGCTACATTTCTTTTTTTTTCTTACTGACTTACTATGATCGCTTGGAGTAGCCTCGTCATCATCTCCGGACTTGCGGGGGAACGGATGGCTCTCACCCCTAAGTAGTCATTTATTTTAAAAATACAATTTTGAGATCGTAGATTTTATACTGCCAAGCTTAGAGACCACATTAAACTACTTCTAACATTGTCGTACATTGAAAAGTAATAAACGTATAATTTCCAATAATATTATTATTTTACTTTCTATCTGACATAAACCCATCCCCGATGACGACATAACGCCCGCACTATAATCCTCTCACTAATCGCACTGTCAATACGCGGGGAGTGCAACGCAACGAATCACTGCGTTACACAACTGCCACCTTATACTCTCACGAATAAGGTTTATATTCCTTTAACATTTCGGGATAATGGTTTTATTAAAGTTTCCAATGTGTTTTGTGCAATGTCGCCCGGGGAATGGCAGCCATTTTGTAATCCCGGCGCGAAGTGCGCTTTGTCAATACAAGTCCCGTGGGGTGATTAGTTAAGCCATGTATTTTAAATATGTATAAGGGAATACATGTGTTTGAGCGGTGGATGCAAGGGGTTTGCGTTTTTGTGAGGTCGAATTGAAAATGTTTTGTGATTTAAAATTTTGGTATATTTTGAAGTTGGGTAGACTTATTAGCAGTAGATAGATATAGAAATAGTTACTCAAATTCTGATAAAGAAAATAGAATTTATGGAAAAGTGAAAATTTTTCATGGATCTTCGTTCTCAGTGGTAGGTAAAGAATAGGCAAAAGCTTTCTTTGATTAATGCTTATAATTTTTTTTTACCCAATCCTGGTAGGTTTTATCCAGTGTCAAATTAAGAATCTCTTTAGTTTGCATTAGTAATAAATAAATAAATAAAAATAAATATCTGGGACATTTCCACACACGGTCATCTGACCCAAACTAAGCAGAGCTTGTACTATGGGCGTCAGAGACTGATATACATACATATATATATTTTTAAATACATACTTAAATACATAATCACACCCAGACACGGAACAAACACCGAAGTTCATCACACAAATATTTGTCCCGAGTGGGAATCGAACCCACGACTCTTGGAACCGCCAGCCAGGGTCACTAACCACTGTTCCACCGAGCCAGTCAAATAGGTTTAACTAAGAAAAAAATTCCTTTAGAATCAAGTAACGCTTATTTTTTTGTACCTCATTTCGATCTACATATTATTATGGATCAACAAAATTTTAAACTATAGTTTGTATAATTTTAGCCTTAGGTCATTGAACTCAGTTGAGTCTAAATGTATGCCTGGATCACATAGGCGGCAGACCGATGCCACTATAAATCTAGACCGAAATAACGTCGGCTTCTGAGAGAGTAATATAGTCCGGTGAAATTCTGTGGCTTCCTGACTTACGCTAAAATATTTACTTATTGTATTCCACCCATTTCTAAATATGTTTAGCGGTTCTAACAGGATGTTCGTTCAGCTATATTTTAAATTTGAAAAAAACATTTTTATGAATCGCACACGTTTTTTATTTAATTCTAAAATTTACTTTATATCTATTTAGTAGCATTAAAACAAAAAATAAAAATACTTAAACTATATGTAGTTATTTGCAAAACACTATGAAAAAATATTATATTATGGGTCTACATGCGATAAACAGAGTAACATAACTACTTACTGCCCGACGGCTGGATTATTATATATTTGTCTGTTTGATGTAATGGAACGCGAAAGTCCAAAATCATTATCTATCTATCTATACTATAATAAAAACGTAGAGGCAAAAATTCTTGTACTTTTCTTAGAAACGAAAAAAAAATAGTCAGGGATATGTTTTGAGAGTAGTAGAACACATCCTCATACTTAAAAAAAAAATTGTATCTCTGTCTGTTTGTTTGTTTGTTTCGACTGACCTCCTAAACGGCTGAACCAATTTAAATGAAAGTTTACACGAAGGTATTTTAAATTCCGGAAAAATGCATAGGATACTTGAAAATACTGACAGTTGTCTGGTTCCCGTGGGATATTCAAAAAACCTTAATAAATGACTGATCTCTGAAACTATTACACCGATTTAAATAAAATTTAACATGGTGGTAACATACATCCCCGGTCAAGATCTTAGATACTTTTAGTCACAGAAATTCCTGTAGGATAGTAAAAAATCTCACTTTATTAGATCACGTACAAAATATGGTAAAAGTATATCGACCAAAATGAACCTTCTGACTAGGACTATACGGACTACTTTATTGAGCAAAACGCCATAGTAGGGGAGGTCAATAGCTAGATTTGCAGTTACTCGAACAACATGGAATCGGAATAGAAAGATTACGCTAAATAAGAAAAATGTTTATTACCCTTTCTTTATAAGTGGGGGGACAGCGTTGAATACAGAAGAGCTACCTGGTAACAATTTGTTTAAAGAAAAAAGTTATTTGACCGTGTCAGTCGTTCAAAGTGCATGTTAAATAATCCCTAAAAAGTGTTATTGTTGCTATCGAAGTCCTGCTGTTTAATAATCTGTAATTTTTTTTTCTTAACATGTATCACCTTACTGCTGGGCACATGCTAGAACTTGCCAGTTCTTTGATACATGGACCAGATCTTCATACCACCTTTTCTTGGGTCTTCTTCGGCGAAAATCGTCTCAGGCACGCAATGAGTAACAATTCTGGTCCATCTATTGTTCTTTATCCTCGCACATTTCACATCACATTCCCCGCCCATTGCTACATCAGTTTTGACCAACAACAATACCAGTACGAGAGTGGATGGTAACATATTTATTTTTTCTTTTAACTTAATACCTATGATACTCCGCTTCATAGCTTTTTGAAAAACGTTGAGTTTGGACTTCTGATTTTCGGTGGGGGATCAAGATTGTGTGGAAGTTAGGATATATTTGCGGTTCAGTGATATTAGAAGATCACCCTTCATGTACATATTCATGGACCAGAAGCTTTTCCAGGTTTTGTCTGCTCTACGGATTATTTATTTGTCCTGCCTGTTTTCGAAGGACTGCATAGCCCAAGTATATACTCCTCTACATATTGCTTTACCTGCCTGTTGACTGCAATCCTATCATTGGTGCTCTTGATCATGACCTTGGTTTTGGATCTATTCATCGTCAGTCTAACCTCAAAGCTTTCTACGCTCAGCTGTTCGAGCATCAACTCAAGTTCTGTAGAGGTATACTTATTTGCGATGAGAAAAAGTCATCTGCAAGGCGAAAGTTTATCAACCATCTATCCCCTACACCAATTACTTTTGTTGCCTAAGAATATCATAGTGACCTGAAAGACTTCTTGGAGCGTGCTACTGGAAAGCTTTGGACTTGGTGATAGGGAGTCACCTTTTTTGTATTTTGAATGTCAGGCGTTCATTGTGCAGTTTGATATCGGCTGTGCTTTGTTGGTAAATGATATGGAAAAGTTTTATGTATGTGGGTTCGACGTTTTACTGAAGAAGAGAGAGATAATTGGATTGATGTGGGTGATACCGTCAAAGATTTTTGAATAATCCACAAAGGCCAGGTACAAAAGTTTATTAAATTCGCTACATTTCTCTTCTATCTGGTTTTCGGTATGGAGGTGGTCAGTTGTCCAATATTTGCTTGCTGGCTTGCATTGCTGGTTTGTATTATTCCAATTAATAGGCTGTTCGGTATTATCTGAATGTTTATATAGAGGGATATCGCTATTCTTAGCATATAAAGGGGAATTTATAAACATTCACGTAAAAATTTTGGATGTAATAAAATTATCGTATATACAGATTGTTACAAGTATTATCACATAGATCATTAAAAAATTGGGCATGTGCCCCTTGAATATTTGTTACTACAACTATCCTATTTATGATCACGCACCTCCCTCCCTCCCGTTTGAAGTGTTCATACTCGGTAGAGGTACATGAAAGGGTGCAAGAAGTCTCCCATATAAATATCTTACAAAACCGAGTCTGAGTCTGATCAAGACGGCAAAACCTTCGTTGGGCTCCCCGACTATCACGTTTTTAGCTGGCAATTCATGTCAAATTTTAGTGCTGTCACATTTGATATGAATATGAGTGTTTAGTTCTTGGTTAGTTCAAGAGATGTCACTGTGCTCTATAACTTCGATATATTGCTTCAAATACTAAAAGTAATTAATAAGTTATATTTTATTAAACTTACGTTTTTACGTTGTTGTTTTATTACGAATACAATTGATGGTTAAACAAACTTACCTAAAGTGAAGTTTGACCGTAATTGTACGAGACGTTGCATCCGAAGAGATTTATGATAACACTTGTAGTCCACTCTTCAATGTATTAGGCATCGAACACTATTTTAGAATACTGAAAAAATAAACTATTAAAAAGACATAAGTCATCCTCATTTTACCGCTCACCTGTGACATTGACGTCTTGTGTCATTCGTTTTAGAGCTAGTTTTGCAATAATGATACTTATAAAAGGGCTATTAAGGGAGGGTGGGAACTTATCATAAATCTCTTCGGATGCAACGTCTCGTACAATTACGGTCAAACTTCACTTTAGGTAAGTTTGTTTAACCATCAATTGTACTTCGACGTTGCATCCTCGAGATTTATGATAACACTTGTAGATGTTCAGAGTACCTACAAGTTGCAAAACACATCTTTAAATGGAAACTTAAGTGTTTTAACTTATTAGTTTCAATCAGTCTTCATAAATTATATGGGTACCTAATAATTCTATATTTTAATTATCATGCACATAATCGACTACTGTGAACAGCCTGTGCAATAGCATCATGATTTTTATTTCAAATAATCTTTAATAAAATCTGTTAACCACCTACGAATCGCCTGTCCAATTCGCAGTTTTCCTTAAGATTTTTATCCGAAGACCCTATCTGTTTGCTGCTGAAATCAAAGCATGTCACAAACTGATAGCTCAAAAAACTTAAGTATTTGTATCACCGTTAAAGAGTTTTATTTTTATAACGACGACTAATGGTAAATCTTGTCGTGTGTAAAATGGTTTTTACAAGTAAACAATAATATCTCACGATAAGTATCTATAGTTTGTGGTGAAAACAAAACTGCCTATTATTTCGCAAAGTTAATTTGAGAAGGAGCGATTGAGGTGGTCACCAATCGGAGCTAAAGGTCTAATTTAATCATCTATACCAATACTATTAAGAATAAATATTTCCTTGTTTGATTGTTTCATAGAAGAGGCTCTGAAACCACTTGAAGGATCTCAGAAAACTTCCATCGTTAGAAAGTTACACTATCTGTGGTGAACATGGGATATCAATTTTTAAGTGTAATTCTTTCACTTATCTTAGTTATATTGTTAAACGGATTAGGGGCCCATAACTAAATATATTGAAGTGAATATAGCACTTCACTTCATATTGTGGTATGTAGCTTAGTCTATACCAGCCCATGATTTAATACAGTCAATAAACAGATGTGTACCAAGGAACATCTTGACAATTCCCGGTCCCACGTTAGTACAATATGTAATGTAACCCAAGGTGTAAAAAAAAAAGAACCGTATAAAACGTTTTTTGTCGCATGCGCTGCTAGACTATTGATATCCTATCAGTATATTTTACCATATTAAGGAACGTATTATCAATATCTATCAAAAATATGCACCAGCATATGTCTCTATCATTGTAAAAGCCACGTCACAAAATAAATATACCCGACGAGTCTATTATGATTTCAATGTTAGAGAAATAAGTCCAACATTACTAACTCAGATTAGAGATGTGGTGTTGGTGGTCAACAAAGTTTATATGGGTATAAATAATACTAGGATCCCAAGTTGTTGTTGTTTGGCTTTGGCAAACAAGGTTTGGTTTTATAAAGACCCTTAAAATCGTTTTCCAGGCATTTTGAACGCCACTCATTCGATCTCTTAACGACATGGCAGTCGCAATGTCCATCCTGAGCAATCTGTCCATTGTGTGGCTTTCTGCAAACCAATTTGCTTCCAAGTTGTCTCCATCTCCAAATACAAGTATGTAGTTAATATGCATTTCTGCATCAACAGTAACCCTCAGGCGCGTTCATCTTGGTAACAAAGGAAGGCCAGAGATAAATAACAACCGGTCAAAAAAGGTCATAATTATGATTTCCACAAATTAAAATCTTCCTTCAGGCAATCTGCTAAGTTCATTTTCCCATTATTATCCTCAGAGTAGAAAAACATCCTACCATCCATAACCCATCAGTGGTATTTTAATTAATTCTTGATCTTATAAAGGCCTTTTAATAATAAAGCACTTTCGAGCATTAGAAAAGTTGATTAAAGCTTCCCCATATAAACCACCAGTTAGGATTTCACCCCAACGTTTAGAGACTCCATCTACTATTTCTGGTTCAAACGGTATTTACCCGACCATTGAGTCACTCAAAATATCTAGAAAGTCCGAAGATCGTTAGCTTCCTCGAAGGTTCAGCATATATTATAGCAGGGCTAGCGTTTAAAAGGATCGGAGTTTTCCTTCGTACAGATCCAAGTCGTGCTCTTGTGCCACTGTAACTACCGATCGCAAGTCAATCCAATTCTGGTTCCTTATATAGTTCCTCATCGTTTCGGTATTACCAACTCCCGCTGGCGACGAGCTGCCCGAGCGCGCTGAGTGGTCATCTTAAGGTTTAGACATAATTTGTACTTAGTAATGGCTATAATCATGTCAAGGTAGTACACAATTTGTACATAGAAAGACCATAATCTCGTCATGGTACTACATAAGTTGTACATAGAAAGACCGTAATCTCGTCACGGTACTACAATTTGTATTTAGAAAAGACCGTAATCTCGTCACGGTACTACATAATTTGTACATAGAAAGACCGTAATCTCGTTACGGTGCTACAGTTTGTATTTAGAAAAGACCGTAATCTCGTCACGGTACTACAATTTGTACATAGAAAGACCATAATCTCGTCATGGTACTACATAAGTTGTACATAGAAAGACCGTAATCTCGTCACGGTACTACAATTTGTATTTAGAAAAGACCGTAATCTCGTCACGGTACTACATAATTTGTACATAGAAAGACCGTAATCTCGTTACGGTACTACAGTTTGTATTTAGAAAAGACCGTAATCTCGTCACGGTACTACAATTTGTATTTAGAAAAGACCGTAATCTCGTCACGGTACTACAATTTGTATTTAGAAAAGACCGTAATCTCGTCACGGTACTACATTCTTTGTATTTAGTAGTGACTATGGAACACTACATACTTAGTACTGTCATGCCAAATTCAAATATTTATTTGCATACAAAGTGCAGTTACATAATTTAAGTCAAGGTATTACATCCTTTGAATAAGTATATATTTATTTATCCTTAACACTCTCTGTTACTAGGGTTGCCATCACCTTACTGGTGATGCCGGATAAACACAGCAAAATCCCGGACATAACAGCGGTTTCGAAGATCATGAAGATTGTCGGTCACCTTAGGTAAAACCTGGGCACTTAATTGATCCGGAGAAATCCGGACGAATGGCAACCCTATCTGTTACGCAATCACAGCATAGAGTACTGAACCAATGAAATTTGGTACAGATATTGACCGATTTTGAATCGACTTCTCTAAAAAGAAGTAATGTTAAACGTCTCCACGCGGACGGAGTCGCGGGCGGAGCGCTAGTATTATATATACTTATGTATATTTTGATATATTTCATAATAGTCGCAGTAGCCGAAAACGGCTAAGAGTCATTTATTCACTATTCTCTGTAATGCATATTATGTGTAAAATCATATTTAATAATGCCCATATATATACTATATATAACAATACTACACACATCATATAATATCACCTTTATGCACATCCCAATATGTATTTCCATTTATTACCTATTCATATTTCAATTCACTTATATATATCTTCTATATATTTCTTCTTATATGTATTATTTAAACAATGTGTGTCTTTATTTATACTGTGTTGTATCCATAAACATACTGTCCATAATATTTCAAGAGTTTTTACTCTATTTGTTGTAATATCCAATTATTGGCTTTGTATCTTCAATCATGTGTAATTTTTACTTATGGATTTGCTGTTGGATATCCAAACAAATATATAATAATACTAAACACATCATATAATATCTCCTTTATACACATCCCAATATGAATTTCCATGTTTTACCTATTCATATTTCAATTCACTTATATATATCTTCTATATATTTCTTCTTATATGTATTATTTAAACTATGTGTGTCTTTATTCATACTGTGTTGTATCCATAACACACTGTCCATAATATTTCAAAAGCTTTTAATATATTTGTTGTACTATCTTAAATCATGTCCGAAGAACAATGGAGATGTGATTGACTGTACACCTAAACGGGGGTACAGGATTGACTTGGCCAACTTGGACCAATCATTATTCCTGTGGTTTTGTCATTTATTATCTCCCTTAAGACATATTTAAATGTTAATGAAGATGGAACAAATAGGATTATAATCTACTCATGCACTTTGCATTTACTCGTATATGGGTGGCAAAATGATCTTTATCATAAGGTGATGGTGATAAATGTCATCAGTATCAATAATAATGAGTTGAGATTCTTTATCTGTCTCCAGACCATTTTTGAACTCAATATATGACACACCACATGATTGACTGTCGTGAGATTTTGTTTAAGTTGACATCCAAAAAAAATAAATAATTTATATGCTTTTGTTACAATATTATATAATTTGTATTTAGAACAGACTGTAATCACCTCACACATAATTTCTCTTAGTGTAAACTATCATCACAGTATAACATAATGTGTATTTAATACAGAGTACGTCACGGTACTACATATTACAATACTAAAACACAGATTAAACTTTAGCCATAGCTAAATATTCCCACCAAATTCTGAACTTTATTCTTTTGACATAAGGTTCAAACCCAATGAAAATTTTCAACAGGTTCAGTCCGTTGCAGGATTAAAAGAATAACTTATAAACAAGTCATATGACTCACTACAATAATTGTTTAATGTTCAGTAATTTTAATTGTTATAATAATGTTCTATTTTACTTAAATTTTAAGTTGGTTTATAATGTTTATAAAGCTAAAATGTTATTTTTATATATTTATCCTTTATGTGACTAGCAATAAATGATTTTGCTTTGATTAATTGTTCTCAGTATGGACCATAATCCTATCATGGTACTATAATGTGCTGTGCCAAAAGGCTAAACAGAATAAATATTCCAAATTAAGTTACGTTTTAGTTAATATAGGGGGAAATTGTTTATGTAAAACAAAACATCCATAACCCTACTTTTTAGGTGTCATAGTCATAAGTTATGTTTATTTTATATAGTAATTTATTGTAATTTATAATTACGCTTACTGCACTATTATTATCCACACCGCATTGAGCGTGTAAAACCTTTGGAAGTGATAAATTTAATCAATGTAAAGCACTTACCGGAATCACTGGATGTTTGTTGTTTAAGTAACTTTCTTTCGAGATTTTTTGTGATTAAAATGCTCGAAATCCTTACTTACGTTTCCCTTTCTCATAATTTACACTTACACTGTTTATTACTGCTTAATTACTCACTTTAAACAATAAATTACATGGATAAACATAAATCGATGCCCAACACGAAAAGCGAATGACACAAGACGTCAATGTCACAGGTGAGCGGTAAAATGAGGATGACTTATGTCTTTTTAATAGTTTATTTTTTCAGTATTCTAAAATAGTGTTCGATGCCTAATACATTGAAGAGTGGACTACAAGTGTTATCATAAATCTCGAGGATGCAACGTCGAAGTACAATACAATCTTCGAGAAATAAACAAAAAAATAAACAATATGCAAAAGTGGCACATAACAAAGTAGCAAAGCAAATTCTGATTAATTCGTCACATGGCGACAAACAGCCTTTATAGATACTTTAAGACGTTTTTTGAAGTTATCCTGATATCAAACATCAATTTTTATGTACTAACTACGTAGGTACAGTACTTATGCTGTTTGCAACAATTGAAACCTGTTTCTGCCAAATAAGTTACTCTCCTCATCAGGCTGGCATTTGGCATTGCTTAGACCAAAAAAAAAATATTGAGCAAGTGAATCCTCTTTTAGCTGACCGATTTGTAATGAAAAATGTAACATGTTGTTTATCAACTATTAATCTGCAAAAATTTCAGGTTCTTTCCTGGATATTAATCTTATCAATTACTAAGTTTAATGATCTTTTCTGTTCTAATAGTTTTTATAATTTATGTAGCTTTATTTACTTTAACTGCAATTTCCTACAATAAAAATGCTGGCGAAAGTCACTATTCTACGCAGACGAAGTTGCGGGCACAGCTAGTATTATATATTTGTTACAAGGTAGATATTCGATGCATAGTAACCGAAAATGTCTTATTTTTTAACTCAGATCTGATGACGATTCCATTGCCGTGCCTTTTCAAAATCTTTGTTAATTTACCTCTACATTTATTGTTTACAAGATAAAGGAATTATAATTTACAAAATAACATACATTTTATAATTTGGTGTATTGTTATAATGGTCAAACCCTACAAAAACTTTTCTAGGCAGTATCTTATTCAAAAGCGTAACAACACCTTATTAGGTAATTTACCTATTGAGTTAGAAAATAGGTTCCTATGTAAACGTTGCTACCTATTTTAATTTTTCTCGAACTGAGCCACTTAAGAAAGTTCGCGGACCAACTGGCGACTCGCATTATAATAATGACTTTAGCAACATCGGGGATTTTTTGTTTAAAAGTCGCATTAGGGTACCGACAGCAAGATTTTAGGGGGAAAAGTTTGATTATTAAATATTAATGCCTAGTCACCGTTCATTGAATGTAAAGTCGATTAATTTTATAAATTATATTTTAATAGAGTGATATCCACAAATAAAATAAATACAATATTCTTTACAGACATTTCATATTTAAGGGAAGATTTTTTTTCCTAGCTGGCTTGGAGTATCACCGGACTAGCGGAGAGCGGATGGCTCTCACCTCAAGAAAGATATTTTATCAGGTAACCCTACAGAGGTGATTGAAATTATGTGGACCATGTACATATTAATAACATCGTGTCAACGTCTACATATCATACGTCGGCTTAAATATTTTCCATTTAAATTCCAAATTCACGCGGAAATATATCTCCTTCCCTAAATTTGGCATCGATTTAAAAAAACAACATCCCAGCATCCACTTAATTCATTAAAACGTAACATTTCCCATTTCCACTCGACAAGAGTTAACCCTAAAAGGCTCGTGGACCAACAAATCCCTGCACAACTGAACCCTTTCAAACAATTTCCAAAGAATCGCTGAGATGCCCCAAAGTAAACATCCCGGGTGGTTCCTCCGACGGTACCGGAGTGCCTGGCCCTTTCCCTCCGCCCTCCGTCGTTAGCCACCGTCTAAAATATTTGCATAACTCATTACGCTGCATCCATATTTAATTAGGATATTTCCTTCTTTCGCTGTTAGATGCTCTTGTTTATGTCTTTTTATTGGGTAGAAAGATGTTATTTTTTAAATTTTATTTCCATTAACATAATTGTGTTTCTACGAAAGTACCATAACGTAGTTATTTTTCGGCGAAACTAAATATTATCTCACTCGTAGGCAAACATGATAAAAAGAGATTTGAATTTAAAAAATCAGAAATATCTTATCTTTATAGGCAATTTACATAATATGTACTTTCAATCATCGATACAGCAACAATTAATACTCAATACACTCTAACACGAAATGTGAATGCTATCAAAAAAATAAATCGATCAATTCGTTAGGTATAAATAGACAAACTTTAAACAGTCTGAAAGTGCTTTCAGCGCAGAATTGTATTGGTACAGTTAAAAAAAATGTACAGTTCATAGATCCTCTCACTATTTTAAAGCGTGGCTCATCAAAACACTAAAAAGCTCAATGAAGAAAGCTCGAATCCGCCCGCCGTTCCCGGAATGACCCCGTCTTCCCGATACGGCAGCACTCCAAATCGATTGCCATTTAATTTGCCCGCGAACAGCACTAATGGCTCTGCAAATTCCACAGTTTGCTTACACTTCGGCTTTCGGATTACATTTTTTAAGTATCGGACCCGATTCGAGTTGGTAAAAAGGTAAGTACTACTCGTTTATAGTCGGTGGGTAAAATGTACCCTATTTCTGTTTCGTAGGGTTATCATTTAAAAATAGGTACTGTTTTGATATTATCTAACAGTTTGAGATCTCCCTTAAAACCTTGATACAGTAGCGTATAAAACTCAAACTTTATACCTTAGCCTTAAAATTAATATCTATCATAAATTTAATTTACATCAGTTTATATTTGTATAGGTATTACGTATATATCACACTAGCTACAGTACCTTCCAGTGTTATGTATACTGAACTCCCATATTTGTTTTTTTAATGGCAGATAGATTAACGTAAATATTTACCATGGATATATTATGAATATTAATAAATATCAAAATTCTTAACCCTTTTCCCGCGACGCGACGCAAAAGCGACCCGTTAATTAACTAAACAGCAAAATATTAATGAAGTATCCGATGCAGACATGTTTTGAGTTCGCCGACTTTTGGGACTCGGTATCTCGAAGCATGTGGGGATTTTATTAATTTAATAAGCGATACGCTGAGTGTGTGGGGACCAGGGGACGGTGTATGGTTGAAATACCTATGGAATTAACACCGAAATTTTGCATATCAATTTTAAGCTTTAGGCTTGTGGTTACACGTGTTTGTTAGCTCTTTGATTAGTTATTTATAATGAAAAGACTGATTTACGATATTAATTTTGTCTGTAGTATTATAAATGAGTGACAATAGTCTTAACCCCATTATTGAGTAACAATCTTATATTATATAAAATTCTCGTGTCACAGTTTTCGTTCCCGTACTCCTCCCAAACGGCTTGACCGATTCTCATGAAATTTTGTGAGCATATTGTGTAGGTCTGAGTCTGAGCATCGGCCAACATCTATTTTTCATGCCCCTGAGTAATAATGATTGTCCACGCGGACTAAACGGGCACAGCTAGTTTTACTATATAAGAATTTAATTTCGTGCCTTGGTTTTCATTAAAAATTAAATAACGCCAGACTTTTCAAAATAAACTGCACATAATGTTGCATACTTAATGAACCTACAGTTTTAGTGCTTAAATATAGCAAAGGTTTGCCTTTCATCATAAAAGTCATGAAATTTTTTTAACTAACAACGGAATATAGTAAATCTTTTTAATTCACAGAGACTCAAATTAATTCAGCCTTGTTACACCGCCCAAACTCCTAACGAGCAAAAAGCAAACAACTGCAATAGTCTGAAACGCGAGCAATTTTGTCAAAACTCCACAAGCATTAATATCAATATGTGGGGTAAAAAAGGCCCCGTAATATCCTAAGGGCCCCGCTTTATTTATCAAGCCGACCCCGTGTAGGTACCTAACCCTTTCATCGCTGCGAATTAAATTTCTTTTGCCGTCATTTCCCGCGCATTATCTCGGTTAGAATCATAATGGCGGGCACAATGGCCGGTCTGTTTGGCCCCGGCTTCATTAATGTTTGCTGAAGAATTTTATTAAAATGTAACGTCGCGTTTAAGGGTTAAATCACAGATGAATATGGGAGCAGATGTGGTATATATTTAATGAATGTTTAAGTGAAAATGGCAAAGCACGGATTTTAAAAGAATAAAAAAGTGTATTTAGTTAGGTACGAACATTTTATGTTACATTAGAACATGATTATTATCTGCGTCTGCGTGGCCTGGCTTTAGAAATCTGTGGGAAATTCTAAAAAATATTTTTTATGAATATGAATTTTACAAATCCTCAATTTAGGGCATAAAAATAAGGAAACAAAAATCTATTTATCTAGAAGGCTCAATGCAGCAGTTTATCATGTGAATACCTACATATAAAACACTGACAACGCAGATAATAATTTTCCGTAAATAAAATGTCATTAGAAAATCATTTTAAATAACGTATACTTTCACTGATGCCGACATAATAAATTCTTATAATCATGAACGGAGCACAGTCGCAAATTTATAAAAATATAAATCAGTAAGGCATATAGCAGTAATTTATATTATTAGAAATCTTTTTAAAATTTTTCCTCACTTACATACGATGATGGCTTGGAGTAGCCTCGTCATTATCACTGGACTTGCGAAGGAGTGGATGGCTCTCCCCCCTAATTAATAATATTATCACAAAGGCTCGGCTGTCCGTCTGTCTGTTTTGCAGTCTAGACCAGGGGGTGTATTACAACCTCTTAAATCCAGTCAATTTAAGAATGGCCATCGAATAATTTCGTGTTTCTGGTACACTTCGTTTAGCGCAAAGATTGTAGAATCATACAGACTGATAAATAATATAACCCCTCTATCATCTATGTAAATTTTAAAAAGAAGCGTAGTTACTTGCTCTTTATCATAGTTTTTTTTTATGTCACGGACTAAAAAGAAACATGTATTTCAAATACCAATATGAAAATACTTAGTTTCTTTACTTACATTATTTTGATTGTGGATCGTAGCGTTTGCGTTAACACCGGTACAATCTTCATGGCTCATAATAATTATTGTATAAAATAATTTGTTTTTATACTTTCGCTTTCGCTTATCTTGGACAATTTATACACAACAGTTTTAATTATGTTTATTGTCATTGTCATAATCAAAGGCATAGTAGCGTTTCATCTATACTAATATTATAAAGAGGAAAGATTTGTATTTTTGTATGTTTGTAATGAATAAACTCAAAAACTACTGGACCGATTGCAATAATTTTTTCACCATTAGAAAGCTGCATTATTCAGAAGTTACATAGGCTATATTGTAGTTTAAAAAAAATTAGGGATCCTTACTTAAACTCCAATAATGTAACCCAAGGTGTAAAAAATAGACCTGAAAAATTCCTTACGTCGCCTGCGCTGCGAAAACTATTGAAGATAGAACAAAACCATTTACTAAGACTTTGAAGAACTCATCATTATCTACAAAAAGTGTCGCGACAGCATATGTCTAAATATTATAGTTATGTCACAGCAAGCGGTTTTTTATTCTAAAAATTTTATTTATAAGCCGCCGCTTGAAAGGGCTCTTTATTTGTACCTTGGTATTAATCCTTATCAAAATAAGTTTGTATATATTCAAGACGGCTTCAATACCTTTTTATAACTTTTTGAATTATTCAATTCGGACATTTAATTCGGAAGATATCACGAGTTTAAATATGCAAGTATTAGAAAAAAGTCGCGTGGGTGCCGCCACCGCGCTCAGCTAGCCAGCATGCGATGTAGGCTCCATGTTAGCGTCACTGGGGTACGGGGGAGTCAATGTAATATGTATGTAATATAATATAATATTATAAAGAGGAAAGGTTTGATTTTTTTTGTTTGTTTGTTTCGAATAGGCTCCGAAACTACTGCACCGATTTGAAAAAATCTTTCACTGTTGGAAAGCTACACTATCCCTGAGTGTCATAGGCTTTTTTTAGATAAAAAAAATAGATTTCTCTTACGGGGTTAAAATATATTACATAGAGATAGAGATATCCCCGAAGCGAAGCGAGGGCGGGTCGCTAGTCTTTGATAAAGGCAATAAACTACAATTCGTATTTTTATTCGGATTACTGCAGTTCTAAAAGATGGTCTGAAAACTGTCTTGCTTATTTCCTTACTTTCATTCCAAATTATAATTTATATTATGGTTAGTTAGGGATTTCTGGATTAATTGAATATAATACCAACACTTTTAATCAACATCAAAAAAGGTAGAGGTTCTACTGTCGACTGTATTTTTATTTGTTACCTCAGAAGTCACGATTGGGTGAATAGATTTTCATCATTTATTTAATTTATATTTTTAATTTATAAGCTCATGCTTCCCGTGTGGTCCATTTTATATGGGCAATTTTTTTTGTAGTTTTTAAAATCACAATGAAAATGCAGTCCTAACCAAACCTAACGCAACCTTGTATTTAGAACTTAATATTTTGTGTTAGAAATTTCAGTTGCTACAGATGCTTCTTACGACATGCTGACTTACTTGGATGTATCAATAGCATACATACATACAGTTGCTAAATTAGTTTCACGTCTCAAAACTAAGCCTATGCAAATTACATGATTTTGCAAATCCAGTCGGACAGGCTCCTAACGTCTCTCAAGTAACAAACTATTGATTACAAACGACCGGCGAAAAAATTACAAGCGTCGAAGATCTCGCCATAAATTACTCTATTAACTCGAGCGTGTAATTAGCCATAGACAAAATGTTTAATAATCAATCTCCGAAATGAAAGTACAGTTAGCGCGGTAATACTCGGGCTGCACAAAAAATAATGAGCACATTAAATATGTGAGGCGTGCGAGGTGCAACGATGGGCTGGTTGGGCCACGAAGACGGCGGGTTGGAGGTAGGTTTCAGTCTGAGAGAGGGTTTGGTATGCCTTCTAATTGAATGAAAACAAAAAGAGAGAAGACTTTTTTGTCACTATTTTGCAGTATGAAGAATTCTGACATTAGCTCTACATAGTCGAAACATATTTAATGTAGAAAGGAACTCATTAGGCCATTTACAAACATTGTAAACATTGTAAATGGCCTAATAAGCCCTTTTCTACATTGTTACTGCAGTATTTCACTATTAATTCATATGGCTTTGGCTTTTTTAGTAGTCTGATTCAAGTATTGAAACATAAAAGGTTCATCTGGCCAGTCGGGTGAGCGAATGGCCACTGGAATAAAGAACTAGTAAAAGATCTACGGAGCCTGCAGCTCGAACCTTTAATGCTAACTTAATAAGTTCTGTAACTTATTAAGTGGATATCCGGCTTATTCCTACGACATAATCGCAGTTCAAAACACAAAATGTAACGCCTGACGAGCTGTATACTAAACAGAAGCACCCAAATGGCCTAGTTTAAAGCGACAGGTGCACAGCCTTATAAAACCGCTCATTTACTGGCCCGACACAAACAAGTTGCGTATATAGAAGGTCGTGACAGATGTACCGATCCGATCGTGTGAATTTGATAGTGAAATATTACGTTTAGAAGTAGTCATAACTACTACTGGTACCGTCCGCAAATGAAGAAGTAAATGGGCGGATTGGTAATTAAAGACCTGGTACTTTTTAATGTTACGACACACCTTTTATTTCATATCGTTTTAGTAGGGAATTATGGCAGTTGAAAGCCATTTTGCAATTGCTATAGTTTAAGTTAATTTTGTAGTTCAAGTGTTATTGTGCACCTACAAATTAATGTCAGTAAGTATTGCTTAAGCGATTAGCCCAGCTAAATGTTCTTTTAGTCGGTTAGTAGGTAATGACTAGTTGCTCTTTTAGCATTATGAACTTTTAAAGGTTCATATAAATTCGATTAAGTAAAAGGACAATGCGATCATGTCGTAAGTCTATTAAAGAGATCTTTTCATTGACTGATAAATGTAGCTGAATATAGCTTAATATTTTATACATAATAAATTAATTTACGCGATATGCGACCTCACGCGGACAAGAGTTCACATCATCATCATCAGCCCATATACGTCCCCACTGCTGGGGCACGGGCCTACCCTAACTAGGGCGATAAGGCCTTAGTCGACCACGCTGGCCAACATCGGGTTAGTCGACTACACATACCTAAGAATTTCTTCGTAGGTGTGCGGGTTACCTCACTATGTTTTTCCTTCACCGTTAAAGCATCCAATAAACGTACAAACCATTTCAAATTTGAAAAACACATTAGTTACGTGGCGGGATTGAATAGTCATCCACTCTTAATGACATGTATCGTGATGTTGCTAATCCTTTAGACAAAAAAAAGGACAAAATACCTGTTTTTTGTCTGATTGTTTTGATTAGTAGCACACCATTAAACAAGGTAATATTGTGCTTAGCTAACACTGCGCAGCCTTCGCAAGGCTGCAGCTGCTTCCACCCTGAGGCTGTATTCATAGTAATAGAAGCAGGCTGCGCTCAAGAACAGGCTCACTTGGAAACCATAAGTTCAAATTGACCAAAACAAACTGGAGTCATCGCGCAACTTTGAAAAACTTAGAAAAATAGCCAACTAGGAAACTAAACACCTAACCGAGTTCAAAATATGAAACTGACAAAAAAGTTTTTGATTATTACCACCTTACTACCATAAGCTATCTTTAGATAAACATAAATGTGGATAGGTTCCAAAACTATCTTAGTAGACTTCTCTGTGATAGCTAAATCACATAATCATACGTAATTTTGACCCATGTAATTCATTTGTTTCTAAATTTTTCTTTTCCTTTTTACGCATTGGAAAGACTCTTTAATTTCTTAATTTTTCAATTTATTCTTAGGTACTTGTACTGGCCAGTAACACTTGTTTTTTATTCATTTTTCCTTTTTTCTATTTATTCTTACTGGCCAGTAGTAACACTTGTTTTTTTTCGTTTTTTCCTGTCCATACCAGCCGAAACTGCCCTGCGTCTGTCGAGTCGTGCGCAGTTTAATTATGGCTGCGCTTGCGCCGGCTTTCTACTCACGCCACCGTAAGCATGTGGTCAACTCTTCACCCTGTCATTAGAGTTACGTTTGGCCGCTGCTTTGCATGATAATCAGATGGACAGATGGAGAGTAACCTACTCTGTGATGGCTGAAATTAGGTAGACTCAAGAGCGATGATTTAGTTATGACGAGAGTCATGAGGATCATTTGGGTTAGATCTGTATTGAGCAACAAGCGTGAAGTTGAAGATAACTAGGAGTGAGGGCCATCCGCTCCCCCAGGGATGATGAAAAGGCTACTGCAAAGCCATTATCGTAGTCAGTAAAAAAAGGAGTTGAAAAAAGTATAAGTAGCTTACGACAAACTAACTTGCCCTAGTAAAATTTCATTGTATGTGGGAGGGTGTATTACAAAAATTGTAACAAATTCAGTAGGTTTATTTCATAAACATTCTTTAAATTTTATTGGAAACTACTACGATGACTAAGTTTCGTTAAAAAAATACTTAATCATGGTATTAAGTATGCCCTTATGCTTAAAATAAGGGCATACATACCTGGTCCAAATTATAAACGTGTTACGTCACACATACACATCACTATATTTCAAAGATACTGCTCTTATGTTCTACTAATGAAACCGGCGCAACCTTTTGTAATCCCAAACTCAACCACCACACACTTTATCAATCAGCATTCGCATTAATACACAAATAGGTTAAATTTATGGTGATGAAACGCTAACCACTGTCTTAAAAATCACATAACGACAATAAATTAAGCGCGTACGACCTCGTCTAGACAATTCGGGACGTCACATAAATCCTGTCCTATCGAATCTTTTTAATTACACCTCGTAGCTGGCTTGTTCGGAGCGTCCGCGGGCGATCGGAGTTGCCATCAGTCATCGGGAACAGTTACGCCACGACTAATTACCCGAATTAAGAAATCGTGGCCGATATCTCTCGTTAGAGACAATAAACCTATCATTAATCATTAGGCATTAGCCCCGCAATCATTAATGATGATATTAGGTGTTTGTGCGTGCCGATTTGGTGCGGCGGAAGATGGGAGATGAAAGCGGTAGGGTTTTTACTATTCGTAGTACGGATGATTTTTTCTTATGAGTGAACTATAAGTAATGTTTAATAAAACTAATAGTATAGGTAGACAATATATTTTACACTAGCTTCCACCCGCGATGCCATCCGTTTCGCGTCGTTTAATAGATACTCCCTTAATCAGTAGGTCTACCACTATGTCCTTTTTAAGGCTCTTAAATAATTGTGTACCAAATTTATTTAAATCGGTTTAGTAGTTCTATTGTGATAGCGTGACAAACAGATTTATTGATTGTTAAATACCCTACAAAAAGAAAATCATGGCATATTTGACATGACTATAAAAATACGCTTTATACACATTCAGTTAGTATGTCAGATTAGTCAATTGACTGTTGAACTTATTTAACTGAAACAGCAGTGTTACAGTTGGTGAAGGGAATATATTCAAACTGGATAACAGAGTGATCTCATAACTTGTTCCACGGAAACTGAGCAAATCTCGGATCGGTCGTGAGGCCGTCTCGCGAGTGATCACGGGCTGTGTGAACACGCAGCTGCCACAAAACACTAACGCCATAACAGACAAAAATATATAGGTACCAGATGATAACGCTATAACAGACAAATTTATATAGGTGCCATGCTGTTGCGACTAGGTAATGTATAAATAACGTTAAAACCTGCAGAATATTGCATCAATTCTAAAAACTATGTACTTATTAGTCTGGTTTAAGCTCAAAATCGCTACATAGTATAAAGCAAAGCCGCTTCTCGCGTCTGTCATATTATGTATTATGAATACTTAAATCTTTAAAACTATGCAACGGATTTCGATTTTTAAAATAGCGAGGGCGGGTCACTAGTTTTTAATGTCGGTACTTCTTTAGGCAAGAACAAGAATGCATCGTTAGAAAACTCTATCTAGGTCCGGGATATTGCTGTGTGTAACCATGACAGTTTACATCGGTGATAAAAAATCAACTGTCCAGTGATCACTTGTCTACTAAGACACCCTCGCCTGTTACTAAACAGGGTCCTTTATTTGCCCTCTGGGCACGCAACCCAAAAGTGCTCCTGTTTGATATTTTTTAAACAATGTAGGCGTTTTATGGTTTGTGTTCTCGCGTGGAAGGGAATACATTGTTTATCTGTGGAGGGCTGAGGGCTGTCCTCGCGGCCACATCAAACTTTCAGCTGCCCGCGCCCTTTGTCAGAGGGCGACAGGACACTCGGGCACACAAGTGTTATAACTATTATACACTAACTGTGCCAGCGACTTCGTTCGCGTTTTCCCCGTTTTTTACACATTTTCCATTGTATCTTTGCTCCTATTGGACGCAGCGTGATGTTATATAGCCTAAAGCCTTCCTCGATAAATGGTTTATACAACGCAAAAAGATTTTTTCAAATCGAACCAGTAGTTCCTGAGATTAGCGCGTTCAAACAAACAAACAAACAAACAAATAAACAAACAAACTCTTCAGCTTTATAATATTAGTATAGATAAATAAGGGGATTTATTTGTCAATGTAATGTGGAAACAGGCTAGAAAATGTAAATTAACTAAACATATTGAATACTGAAAATAATCGGGATATTTTTTATTGAAATCCAACCCCGTATAAATTGTTTAATTTGGTACAGTCAAGAATGTGATCTATCTATCTATTGTTTTATATTCGTATAATCTTTTTTCGGCGGTTTACTGTCCGATATTTCAGTTCAGAGTTGCGTTTGCATATATCAGTCACCACTTGTGTGCTCCATAGATTACTCACAAATAAAAAGACAAAAAAAATTAAGGTATGTCTCATATTATGGTTCCTGAAACAAATAGCTACCCTAGCTAGCTTGTAGAACAAGTAGTAGAAGAGAGTAGAAGAGAGAATATTTTACAAAAATGGCATAGGAAACTAACCAAACTAAGACTGGAATATCCATTTCAAATAGAAAATACCATGAACCAGTTCAAGTGAAAACACCTTTATTTCCTTTTTAAAAATACAGCGTTTACTTTTCTCCGCGCCAGTACTATCGATATCCCTCAGGATTCGTTTGTGTGTGTGTACGGGAGAGGGTACGGACCCGATGGCATAGATCCCCAATGCTTACTGACCTACTTGCGAAACGAATGTACCTACTTAGCTAGGGCGTCGATTCTTTTCGACCTTTTTGTTGGAATCAAGTAGAGAAGGGAAAGGTATGGTCTAATCTAACCTAATTTTATGTGGATATATATTTGTGGGCTTATTTATCTCCAATGGAGAATGTAACTGTGGCTCAATTACCTAATTAGTTATTTTTGTTAAGGTTCATCAATCAGTCAAATTCGTTTTCATATGAAGTTGTCCTAGATATTTATTTTATTTACATATTATGTTCAAAATAAAAGGTTAGTACGATCAATCAATTTAAAAAGTATAAGATAGACTAAAGATATAACTTTAAGCTTTAAGCTCAAAGGATTCGAAATAACGCTTTAAACTAACAATTGCAAATCCTTTTACTCGTTTGTACATGCACTTATTTATTCTTCTTATAGTGAGCATAGAAACCATTTTATGCCGTTAATGGGCACATTCAGTACCAATATATGTAGATAAATTGAAATCTATCGAGAATAAAATAGAAAAGTTTTTATACACGAAAACACTTCTGATACCATATTTCGCCTCTACACACGTACCTTCAGTAGACAATTACTGCAAGCACTTGCGGGCAGTTGCGCAATCTCCCACTGTCTTCAATATAAAACACAGAACAAAAAGCCACTTCAACACGATTGTTTCACACAAAAACAGCGTCGGAGTTATAACTGTCACAATGTAAAGTAATAAAACGCGGTATAATGTAGTACACTCGAACTCCCTATCCGAACTACCGTGGGCTATATGAGCATCTGCCGGCCCAGCGGATCTTGAAAGGATTATTATTAATGCGGCTCTTTGATAAAAAGATTATTCAATATGGCGAATAATGAGGCAAGATGGCGGCTTGGGTGCGTGTGGATAGGGTCTTATTTGCTTCTTTGTTTGTGTGGACGGTATAACACTATTTAGCGGTTGGTTACTGAAATAATAGGCTCCTTACCATTAGTAGATATCAATAATGAAATAGTCTTTTATCTAACAGATATGATAACTGGAAAACGTACCTTTTTTTTTGTTTTAACAAAAGGTTCATTTTGGTTATGTCAGAATAATTAATTCAACATATTACTATTTTATTATATTATTTATGGTACTTATATTATTATCTTATTCTTATACAAAATAAATGTCCCAAAATAATAATTTATCATACTTATCTGACAAAAAAATTAAAACCATAACGATCCTATCCATTCTCGAGCATTGAATTAAATGAATATTAAGCATAAAAGACGAAGCTCTACATCAAACACAACCATTCACGTATTGTTAACCCATCAAAAACACAATGCAAAAATGACAACCCTGCAAAACTCGACAACCATGGTAAACCGTCACAAAACAGGCGCGATTCGCCCGATGAGACGACAAAAACGAATCGACCGTGACCCGAGGGTCCTAAAGTACTCGATATAGATAGCAGAGCGCGCGCAGGGTTTTTTTAACCCAGGTGTACAGTCGCACCCACCCGTATTTAATGACAAGTATTGACGGACAAAAAGATAATTGTAATAGATAATTCGTATTTTTATGTACTCATGTTCTGTGGTGTCTTTAGATTTTTCTTTTTTTTTTTTAATTTATTTATGTAGATGAGTGTTTATGGTCCATTAATGTAACCTTTTATTTAATACCCATAATTTTATAACGTACTACTGTAGACTTTTGTTTTGAACTGGGATCTAATTACGTACAACTAGTCTCTGGGTGTGTTTATGTTTCTTTTCTACGTTATTTTTCTTAATTCACATGTTATCTTACATTCTGTTAAAGCAAATGGGAATCCTAATGCGGTCTTCAAAGTTATTTAATATTAAAATTACAACTTTACCTAATCTACAACCTACCGCAAATCGGTACACAAAAGCTGGGGCTACATTCACGGGTTAAAGCAAATATTGAAATCATTATTCGAGCCAATTACTCCTTAACAAAGCAGGCATAGCGTAGTAAAAGTAATATTAAGGAGTGTTTGTTCTGTATCTGGGTGTAGGTATTGCTTATCTACTTAAGTTTTTCATTGTTCTTTCTGACACACTTGTATTATTAGTAACACAAGCGCATGAAAGCTTTACTACTAGCACTACATAGTATAAAGTAGTCACTTCTCGCGTCTGTCTGTATGTATGTATGCTTAAAACTATAAAACTACGCAACGGATAATGATTTTTTTTTAAGAGATTTTAAATTTGTATTGAGCTTTAATAGCATTAAAAACAACTAATACAAATAGATAGAGTGATAAACAGGAAGTTTATTATACCAGAAGCAAAAGCGAGGGCGGATCACTAGTATTACTAAAAAAGTTCACAGTGCCCAACCATGTTCCAAATTTGACCCAACACATCTGCCACTGAGGATGAGTGTCCAACACTGCACATATTTCACCCGGGGGCGTCCCGTCCCGCGTCCCGTCCCGCGCGGGACGCTGCGCGCACGCAGCTGCCAGGGACTTATTGTGCCTGACAACCCCGGGACATTGGGTGCGATTGGAACAAAAAAGTTTATGTAGCGTTGTGTTGTGAAACATGCGCTTAAATTGAAGACACATTTTAAACGGTTTAAAAAATTGCAATGGAACTGTGCATTACAAGTGCATTATTTACAGAATTGGATTGATGATTTAAAATGTTTTCGTTTAGCTAATGGTGCTTTATTAACTTGTTGTTTGACATGCGGAAGTCATGAAATCTATAACGTCTTCATAGAGCAACTTAGCAAATATTTTGTTAGGTTTCTCTAAGTTATCTTTCAAGCAGATGTTAAGCTTATAATAATGTTGCATTAGGTATATTGTGTCCAAACCAAATGTACCTAACAATCAAAACGCATATCGCTCTATTTTATAGAGCTAATTTATTTTCCCCTAATGAAATTAAATTATGCAACTTCATCACTACCCCCTGATGAAATAATTATTTACAGTTAATGTAGATTCTTCTGTATTACAAATCTAACAGTTGGTACCTAAGTAGTCATTTAATATTTACTATTTACAACATAACAAACAAATTCCATTTTCCCTCATCCGCCATTTTAACCCCCAAACGCCCACAAATCACAATAGCGCTACTGAACAAAGCATTACATAAAACGACATCGGGTGACATTATCCGATTGTGTTCCATATTCGAGCCCCGCGCTCTGATTGGCCGGCGCTTGGTGACAAATGGGCGACAAATTGCGCGCCAGCCAATGGGGAGAGGGGATTTCTACGAGTATGGGTAAAGGATCCAGTTGAGTGACATTTTTTATGCGTGTGTGAGCTCAGACGGTAGGTATGTCGCGGTGGGTGAAACGGACTTTGTTTGCGGTTTGTTGAATGTAGGGATAAAAGGTAGGTCGGTTGCAACACATAATGTCTTTCATGTAATTCGCTTTAATATGGGCCGTACGTGTCGTTCTACGATGTAAATGTACCTAATAATATACCTACCGACTATTTTATTACGACTACTAAAGTAATAGGTGACGTACAATCGACTTGATAGATACATTTACTTACTGCCGACCTTTATTGTAAAAATATAAGATTTATTTTATAATCCTAGTGATTAAAATTTATCGTACGAAAAAACTGTCTCAACAACTAAGATGGAACATTCAAACATAGACTGCTAAAATCGTTATCCTTCCCGTAGTCAGGTAAAAATAACCATAAATCGTCATGTAAATCAACTAATTATTTTACTATTACAATCTAACACGATCCGATAAGCAGAAAAAAAAAGAAAAACACACCTAATCTAACCCTAAAACGGCCGCGTGACCCGAATCATTGAAACAGCACCTTATTACAAGCTCATTTTCATATTTACAAAATATGATTTACAACGGTTATCGCACACGATCTGACAAATTGCGGCAATCAACACATTTACGTGTCAACGCAGAAAAAACGCGTAACGAACGACAGCGCGTATCTCCGCGGGGATCTTTACGGGTTATTACGGAGGGGTGGTGAATAAGCACCTATTTTTAGAGCAGAGATTTATTTACACGTCTTTTAGTTGATATTTTTGTTAAAATACCTTTTTAATGTTATGTTTTTGTTCTGAAAACTTATAGTATTTTTTTTTTATTTTTGAACGAAAATAATGCTTTCTACACATGACAAATGTGACCCTGACGGTTGAATACATTCTTGATGTTGATTTAATCTCTACATCAATTTTCTGAATAGTAGTTGCAACAGAAATATTGTCATGCGACTTAATTTTCATTAATTCCGACAGATGAATCTTTAAAAGTGCACAATGATCTATGATGTTATATAAACCCATACTTATATTCTATTAGGCAGTATAATAGATACCTAAAACAAACAATTCAACACTGTCATTCCAAATCCTATAAGTCAGGATGTTTACAACTTCCCCACAACACAACTGAACGCCAACTCCCAAACATTAAACAACTCCAGTGATAATCACACTTGATTATACGTGCCCTGACCCAGTGGGCGATAGCGGCGGTATCTAAACGACCATCGGGGTGTAATAGCGATAGCATTTGATACACGCGACAGTGGAGGGTTGAATAAAGTTCAACCCTCCACTGTGAGGAAATTTATGGGTAAAATGTTTCAAGTAAAGTGGCGATATGATGATGATGTAATAATTATGCTAAAATGCGTAAATATTTTATGGAGCTTTTTAAAGATTGCAAATTAGATAAATTTGGAAAAATTATAAATAAATTGTAAAATATTTTTATTCTTCTGTTACTTTAACACAATTATATTTCTGTAGGTATTAATCACAAATTATATAAGTGAAAATGTCCGGGATATTTACCATGTTGTTGTGTTTTAATAAGCTCCCGGTATTTCGGCACTGTTGCAAGCGCCATGATCACGGGCGAACTTATAAATCAGTTCACCCGTTCAACCACTTGACGTCTGAAAAGTACATCGAAAAGTCCTCTAAGACTTTTTTTGATATTCAATACAGACTGGTATCTACTAGAATAATTAACTTTTCAAACTATGTAATCATAATCGTCATCCTTTAATATATGTTTCTGAATATGTACCTACCCTGATATATAACCACCTCTTAGGTTATAAAGAAATATAATAATAGGAATGACAACCCCAAAATATCTCAACATATTAAAAATTCCAAGTCTAAGACGAACAAAACGACAGCCAAACCAACCAAACATTAGTACATCGTCACAAAAGGCACAGATCACTCATTAATACCTAAACAGGGAGAGTGGACCGCTAACGAAGACCAAACATCGGCTTCCGTGGGACTGCTCTAGCACCCGGACGCGTGTTTGCTCAAACAATACCTACACTTAGTACTGGCATCATGCCCTGTTAGCAAGGCTAGTGATGGGAAAGTGTAGGAGGATAAATAGATAAATAAATATTACACAATATCACAAACATTGATCTGATCCCGTGGTCAGAAGCTTAAGCACTTGTGTTACGAATATCAGAATCAACAGTGAATACAGATATGTGGCTGTTTATAATTCGCCCAAGTACCTAAGTGTTACGGTCACTTTTCAAGTTTCCGTACCTAAACGATGAAATCGGGATCCTATTACTAAGACTCCGCTGTCCGTCTGTCTGTCACTAGGCTGTAGCTCAAGAACCATTTTAGCTAGTTGAAAGTTTCACAAACTTAAATATATTTAATAGACTAGTGACCCGCCCTCGCTTCGTCGTTCGGGTATATTATATTATACATAAAAACCTTTCCCTTAAATCCCCCTATCTATTAAAAAAACCGCATCAAAATCCATTGTTTTAAAGATTTAAACATACATAGGCACAGAAAGAAAGATGGTTGTCCTTGCACCAGAGGAAACGAATATAGGGTTGGTGTGATAAACAATAGCTTAAAATTAAATGTTCAATATACATGTTCTCAAGTACACCTTTACTGTAGTTTAGAAAATAAAAATCTAGGAAAGATAATCAACATTTTGTGTCAATATTATATGACTATGTGTATTTATATAAAACGTTTACAAATTCTGGAAAATATGTATGTAGTAGGATAACAAATATTGACTGATCATTTAAAGAACTACAAGGAAGTAAATAAAATAATTGATTATATATTATTGCTTTTAGTTATACTAAAATTTTTACCTATATTATATCGCTACCTTAAATCTCAAATGGCGTAACCGCCAATTTGGTCAAAATGACTTTTTAATGCAGTTTTATTCAGTTTTTTTTTCTCTATCGATCTGTATATTTAAAATCCTCAAATTCGCAAAAAAAAGGTTATTACGACCCAATGTTTTTTATAGATTTGAACACTTTTCATAAGGTAAACAGGTCGTAAAAGGCTTAGTCTAATTTACTTGGTGTTTACGCCCCTAGAAATTATTGTGACGTGAAAAAAATGTCAAAAAAAAAGGGTGTAAGTGACATAATTTTCTGGCGTAATTCGTAAGACACGCTATTTTTCGAAATTGCAATACAAAAGAAAGGCGTTTACACCCAACATCGCTGAACACATGATTGTCATTATTATTGTTAGTATTGATGCCCGGGGGGATGAAGATTGCGGAGACATTGGCTATTTATTGCTTTTCCTTGTTTCGGCATTTTAAATCAATATCCAAACACAAATCAGAATCAAAGACCAATAACGCGCCAAAGTCAACGTAACGGTCACAAAAAATAATAAATACACCGAGGAACGTAATCTATGCGCACAAGTACGCAAATGGCTGAATACATAGATACATGTATGGTGAATACACATCAGCGGGGGTTTCAAATGACAAAATTAATCGATTTAGATACGTAAAAATCTTAGTGAAGTTACCCATATTCCAAAATTTTTCATCCAATTCTAAAAATTACGCGTTGAGTCACTATGAAAAAGTGTCAAACGGTGTAACTTTGTAAAAGCGTAATACAGAGTGAATATTTTACGTTTTCTTTTATTATTAAATGAGTTTAAAGCACAAAAAACATTTTTTTATTGGAGATACGACCTTCACCTCTTAAAAATCGTGATTTTTATGGGGCGTAAACGCCTTTTTGTAATATTTTCACAAGTCGTAACCGACTTCTTTTTTCTTAAATATAAGATTTAGGTACAAAGAGTTCCTACTGAAGCCTTTATCTCAAAATACTAAGAAATTTGATGTATAAATCATTTTCATTGTATTAAAATTGTTAAAGTTATGAATTAAAAAAACATTTTTTTTTGTTTTTCTGCTCTCCTGAAAAGTAGTGTTTTGGTGGTTACGCCATTTGAGATTTAAAGTATCGATATGAATACGAGTGTATACTAAACTTATAAATTCAAACAAAATGACCCTTTTAAAGTGCTCTAACGAAACCACATTTTTAATGATTGTTTGGAAATACACCAATTAAGTACAATGTTTAACCAATTTTTGTCACTTAGATCAATAGGTACTAAGTAGGTATTATTACTCCCGTCGCCTTGTCACATCCCTACGCACGGACAGACAGACACGGCCTATTTAATTATAGCTTCGTGATGGTCGAGTTTGGGCACGCTAGATGTGTTTAGTGTCGTTAGCAGGCGATACTGGTGGCATGGCATCCCGATTTGGGTTTTAGAAACTATTTTGGTTTTAATGCGGCACGGTAGGGTTAGATGGAAGAACAATGGGATTTAGGTTACAGTACTTACAGTGGAGTAGATCCTGTTTAACAATAACACCTGTAACAACACTTAGTTCGCAATAAAAACTTTGACTTTGACTTTGACTTTGACTTTCTTACTAGAGCTTGTTTTGTTGTTTCTTATAACGCGTTTATATTTAACCTTGTTTTCCACAAAGTTGATTTCATCAATATATCTATACAATTTGGACCTATCAAAACTTGACAAACTGTTAATCCGAATATTTCCGGGATAGTTACCATGTTTTTTTTTATTAACATGTCCCGATAATTCGGTTTAAGCGAAATTATTTAACCCTTAACTACCCAGTAAGCTTTTGTAACATAACTGACCAGTAGTGTCCAACAGACACATTTGATAAATATAAGGTGTGATAAGTGAAAAATAATTTATTTAAATTAAACAGATATTGGAATGAACTTCAGTAATGTATTTTTGCACTTGTGGAGTTACAGATGTATATTTTTTCAAAATTTGTAGCAGTCATTATATGATTGCACTCATCACAGCACTTGATAGAAACGCTGTTAATATCGAAGAGTAAACTAACAACGCTTTATACTTTTCACAGCAGATTAAGATAATTATCTGAATCTGCTGACCATACTGCTGACCGATTGGTCAGCAGTATGGTCAGCTCCTACATGGTTTATGGCTGCTAATTGCTTACTTGATGGACTTTCCTTACTTTATCTCCGTGTATGAGGTGTTACCAATACTGTTGAAATTTCACGCATAAATAGTTTTTTTTGTATTTTATTTTGCGTGTGTTCCAATACAATAACATCTCATCATCATCATCAGCCCATTTCTGTCCACTGATGGACATAAGCCTCCCCAAATGCACTTCTCTCTCTCCTCGGCCACTCGCATCCAGCTCCTACCAGCCGTCCTGCGCAGATCGTCTTACACTACGTTACATAATAACATCTAATATAAATATATTTTGAATTTGCTAGGTACCTATTCGTTTTATTCTGAACTCTACTATCTACACTCATGAGGCATAATCATCACCCTCACTCCAAGAATTATAACTATAATTCTTTCATTACCATTTACAGTTGCTGGTTCTGTCACATTTTTTTCAATATCGAATCAGTATGCACAAAAGTATTTTCATCGTTACTGTAAACATGTTCAAGTTGAAGTTTCAGTCTTATTGGTTACCCTTTATCTATTTATCTGAATAATACTGAATAAGTGGAGTATTATGTGGTGTCTTGTGTGTCTAATCACTGATATGTGAACATGAAAACAAAGACGACAATTATAACGCAAAAAAGTGGTGTCAGATTATTATGGCTGTAAAATATTAATCGTTATGACCCACTCGTCATCATAAGTTATACGTTAATATAAATAAAAAACAATCTTTGTTCACATTCTCATACAAAATGTTATTGTGTCTATTGGACACTTGTGGGTTGATGAAGTACTATTTTTGTATATTTAAAATATCTAATAAATCTTACATGTTATAAATATTCAAAAGCACTTTTAGAATCTTAAAACATTGGAGATCAAATAGGTATAAGGCCGATTCATAAAAATTAATACTTTAGTTTTTATCAAAACTTAAACGCAAAAATGTGTCCGCGAGACACTTGTGGGTTGTTAAGGGTTAAGGTCAACTCAATATTTTCTTTCTTCAATATATTATTTTTGAGTACAAATGCTTCAATAAAATTACTACTTTGGACTCTACATCAAACACACAATCGTATTTGTGTAAATATATTTGCGTATGCAGTAAGAAATACTCAGAAATACCGCATAAAACCGTGTAAATTATTTGGTCCGCAAAAATATAATGTTACAAGTGTCTACTTGGCACATACGACCAGAAAATAAGCGCAAATTACCTTTCGCCCAGAAATTACGACTCCGAACGACAGTCGCTTTGTGTTCCAACCGACAAAACTCAAGCCGAGACGCAACACATCTGCCATGTATAATTACGTAAATAAATAAACCGTGTTTATTGTGTCACAGACATTATTTTTACACTGGCCACTGTTTTTTGGCCTGTCGAACTTGAGCTAACGTTTCAAGAGTCTATCAAGGCGGGGGGTCTGCCTAAATTGGTGGAATCAGACCTTGTCATTCTTGCGGCGACATGTGGTAGCCATTTGTATGGTGTGTAGATAAAGGCGGGTACACAAAGCTCGGCCATATGTCGCTGTATTTTGTACCTAACCGTGTAGGTGCTAACTTGACGGGTATTGGTGACAATTGACACTTATGCGGTCGAGAATTGAGCGCAGTTGACAGATGCTTATTACGACCAAGTGCCATTCCAAGCGTGTAATAGCACATAATGACTATGTGTTTACCCCGTGTTGAAGTAAACAAGACGAGTTAATAACATATTTCAGATTGGAAGTATAATATTTACTGTACTCATTACATGCTCATAAGTTGGTGTGGGGCGTAAAAAAAATATATATCAATTACTGTACTTACTTATTTTATTTCAAGCCAGTGATAGAAGGCGAGTATAAGTAATAACTATATATTTTTCAATTCTATTTATTTTAGTTTCAGATATATTCAAGCATAGAGGTTATCCGAATAACATTTTAACAGAGAATGTTGCAAAATTACATTTCTATAGATAAATCGGTATGGTACTTACTGAGTACAGTATAACAGTAGTAATACGGATTTTATTGTTGTATATCATTAATAATTAAAACTACTAATTTGTCAACTTAGCCTTCGGGAACTTTAGACGACGAAAACAAAACATTAATGTTATTCGCGTGTGATCACCGAATACATTATTAGATGATCAAAGGACACAATAGTCTCCTCGGCCTCTATCAACCAGGCGGTAAGTATGATGATAGACCTTAGACCTTCCAAAGTCCTAGAAGGGTTACCCTAGGTCCCACCCGGGGACCTCTCGGTCCTAACGCAGCGCTTGCTACCAATAGACCAACCAGTAGCGCTACCATGAGTTTAAAAGTGACAGACTCGATATCGACTACGTAAATATGTCTATTGGTCGTATGAAAACACAATTCGATAAGTTTTTAACGTACGTAAGTTTTCGATAGCCAACTCATGGTACCGCTCCAGGCAGTTAAGCGTGATAAAAGTAGCGTGACGTTACACCCTGCTTTATTTTTTATGATAAGTCGCCACTTATAAAAAAAAAACGCCTTCTGAAGGTGCACGTTTTCAGAAGGTATTTTTTTAGTGCAAAGGGATACTTGGTTAAGTAGTTGAGTGAGACTTCTTAGGATAAAAAGTATAGAAGAAAATGGAGTGGCGTTTGGGCTCTTATTAATAAATGTAATGTTTTGTACTGGAATAGACAAGCACATGGATTGTTTTATCCTTGTCGTCATCTTTTCAAATCTCACCAGCATGAAACTTTTGAACAATACTTAACTATATGAAAAACGGTTTAAACTGTGTCTGGATGTATTATTAATCTAAAGTTTATTCCACTGTTATTTCTGATATCCGTAACATATGTGCTAAGCATGGAATCAAAACAATGTGGTGCCTTTTTACATCGAATACGGAACACAAACGGCTCTTACGCGATATCGCTTTAAATTTTAAAGTGTTCCTAATTTTTTTCATGCAAATATAAAGATGGATTAAATTCAAATTTCACGGACAAGTATTTAGTTGGAGCGTTAAATTCAAAAGGAAGGCGAAGGCACCTGACCACGCGGACACCGCCCACAGGCTCTACAGGGCTCGTTCCAGGGCTGTCACGGATACCTTGCGCCATTTGAACCGACTACTATAAAGAAGGTTCTTAAGTTTTTTTTCCTAACTACATAGTTACATGTCAGGGGATACCAGTCACAACTATCTGTCCGGTGGTTGGTGAACGGTATACGGGTAAGCGACGGTCCACAACCCGTCACGTCACTTTTCCCACAGAGGTGAAAAGTGGATCGCTAGAATCTCTACCTACCCCTCTGGGAAAAAGGCGTGATTTTATGTATGTATGTATGTAATTAGTTACTATAGTCACTCGCCTCGCGTTAACTGCCTCGTTGGTCTATTGGTAGCAAGCGCTGCGTAAGGACCGAGAGGTCCCCGGTTCGAGTCCGGGGTTGGGCAGAATTTGTGTGAGTTTTTCTGTAATGAAATTACTTAGGAAGTTGGCCGTTGAACGCCCGTGCCTCGGAAAACACGATAAACCGGTGGTCCTGCGCCCGATCTCTCATCGGTCATGTCGGATTGCCGTCTCACCGAACTGTGAGAGGAAGGGAATAGAGAGTGTACTTGTGTTTGCGCGCACACTTGTGCACTATAATATGTCCTGCGCACTTGGCTGATCTCAATTGTGTTCGGCCGCCATGGCTGAAATCGGTCGGACGCCTTATAGTCACTCGGGGTACGGCCAGAATACCAGCGCTGCAGCGGCTCTCGGGCTGATGTGGCATACCTATCATTGTAACTTCTATGTCGTGGTCAATAAATGTTTTTCTTTCTTTCTTCTAACTTATATACGAGTAACCTCGTCATCATCACCGGACTTGAGGGGGAGCGGATGGCTCTCATCCCTAAGAGATTCTTAAGTCAACTGTTCAAACAGCGATGGTAGTGCATGCAAGGAAGAAATGGAATATTTGAAACATTTTTAACCGCCTACGCTAAAACGACGGGGTGTTATAAGTTTGACGTGTATGTATCTATATGTGTCATTCTGTCTGTGGCATCATGCTGCAGCCAGGATAGTCTACAGATCACAACTCCTCGACAACTAACAGCAGATATATCGTGTTTAGGCTCATTGACATGGGATCGATGAGTGGATCGACATACATAAAAAAAATATAATGTATTGCGCGGAGGGCGGGGTAATGTCGCGCAAAAAATAGACACTACCAAATCTGTTATGTTCAATATTGGTTTTGTTTTTTACTAAAACGGTACACGAAACTTTCGTAAAATCATCATTTAGTTAAAAGTCAGTCTTAAACAGCCACGTTCCAGCTAGGTATGGTACCTAAGCCTAAAGACTACGTACAGTTGTTTAAAATTTTTAAGAATATTAGCATTTTCCCTTGATACCCCTAGCCCTAAGCCCCGGCCATAAATATTGCCGCCTCGCCTACCCGCAAAGCCTGATGCTATCCGCGGCACGCGAAGGCTCTCACTTTGTACCCGACTTCCGGCGCGCCACTTCCGCTTCCGGGCCACTCGGCCGGAAGCTAGCCGTTCTGGCTCTATGTCACCATAAGTATGTGTTGTGATTAGTACAGATTTATGGTCTATGGTAATGCGGGTGTAATTACGCAGTTATGGGGCTGGTTGGTTAATTTGTAGGGGTAGTTTCATGTTTTGTGATAGGACTTCATTTTGTTGCTTGTAAGTACAAGTACTTACGTAGATTTAGATAACAAGGAAATTAAAAAACCCCCGTGACGTCACAGTTGTGTAAGTTTGTAAAGTGACGACTAATGTAATAAAGGCAATATTACAGTAGAAGGTAAGGCTATACATACATTCAATTTTACTTTTCAATCAATTGATCTATGAATGTCTCAATAAATTTACTTACTTAGGCACTTTTTTGTATTTTGTACAGTGGGGTGAGAGTCATCTGCTCCCCCGCAAGTCCGGTGATGAAGACGAGGCTACTCCAAGCCATCATCGTATGTCAGTTAGAAAAAAAATGTACGGTGGTATGTTAGCAAAGTGAACAAAGAAATTTAAAGCCAGGTGAGTGTGAGTTAGATATTAAGAAAAAACATTCAAGTTTTTACAATATTCCTAGAGATCAAGAGAAACTTAATACCGCTCATAGTATTTCTTTTATCTTTCTGCGCATTTTCTTTTTGCCCTGACAATAAAAAACAAAAATAAAAATAATTTGCGAAATTGTACGATCTTCAGATTCGCGCTTAGCAACACATTCTGCAATTCATTTTATACCATAGAGATAACCTGCACTTGATTAATATAAGTATTGAACAACATGTGTGATCAATAAACCCCATTCCGAACTGAATCACACGATGACGTTTAGGTAAACCCGAAACACTTTACCCGCACAATTTTCTCACATTCAAAAATAATACTTGAGCCATTGACCTCTATCCATAACATCGTGTCCTTTCATACACGACAAACAAACACACATTCATCCCGGTGTAACAGAACAAAATGGTTATTATGACTGAATAAATTAGGGTTAGAATCGTTAATCTTGTTTTGTCGTAAGATGAAACATGTTCGCGGTATTGTGACAGTGATGTTTATAAAATAAACAAAAGCAGATCGGAATAGATATTGTCGTTGTCAATGCAAGGGCCTAAACAAACCGATGGGACCGTTAGACGCGCCGAACTATAAATAAGGCTAGATATAGAACGCACGACATTTTTAAATATACAACTCAGATGCATCATCATTAGCCCATATACGTTCCCACTGCTGGGGCACGGGCCTACCCTAAACTAGAGCGATAAGGCCTTAGTCAACTACACTGGCCAAGTGCGGGTTGGTCGACTACACAACAAAAGAATTTCTTTGTGGGTGTGCACTGTGCAGGTTTCCTCACGATGTTATTCTTCACCATCAAAGCGTCAAATAATCGTACATATGAGTTTCAAATTTGAAGAACACAGTTAGTACGTGGCGTGGTTTTAACTGGCGACCTCTCGCATGGCAAGCAAGGACGATAACCATTTGGCCATTGACGCTTTACGAACAAACTCAGATGCGCCTATCTTAGAAGTCGCACCGTGAATAACGAGCCTACTATCTATGACAAAAGAAGGTTTTAATTAGATGCTTATCAGACGCGCCCACCCATTGCGCCGGAGTTGCGACAGAGCTTGAGTCAGTTTGTCGCGTGGGTGTGCGAAACGGACGCCTGGTCATTTATATCTATTTATTTATGGCCAGAATTAATTGTTAACAAATCTGATTCTGGTAACGAATCTATTAAACAATAAATCGAAAGGAGGTTCTCTTACTAAATTATGAATATATTAAAACGTAATTTGATATTCTTACATACACAGTGTTACACAGAAAATTATACGTTTATATGTCGCAATAAAACTGCCAAAACTGTAAATTTGAAATATAATAATAGATATACATGCCTCTTCGGCATGATTTTAAAACAGTTTTATAAGTTACAATAAAACTACTGACACAAATCTAAAGGGTCACAAATTAACAAGAAACGTCAAGTTTTTATGGATTAAAATCTACCGTCTACCGCGACATTGCAAAATTTTCATCTTGCACGCTTATTTGTTGAAAACCAGCTTGCACCATCACATGTGATAACAAGCAATCACATCAACGGATGAACGAGGGACATCCGCTCGCCGCCATTTTCAATTTTATCTTCAGCTAGAAATGGTGCACAGAATTTCTTACTCCATGGACTCCTAGCCCCTTAGGAATTACAGGTATTATTTTAACCGACGTCTCAAAAAGAGGTGTGGCCACCCACGGTGCGACACGTTGCGACAGACGCGGCTGAGTCAGTATGTCGCGTGGGTGTGCGAATCGGAGTCGGTGATAAGGCGATGTCGTTAAACACACGAAGAATAAACAATACCGGCTTTCTTATGACACTGAGTGTGGGTAGGAAGAGATAATACACACTTATATTCGTATGTGATCGTTTTCATATACATACATATACTACTCAATAGATCAGTATAGTACCATCGATCAATGAAGTTTTGGCTATGAAGTCAAATGTACACAAAGTTGTATTTATGTATTTGGTGTCTTACTTTTTGTAACACAATTGCTTAAGTTACTTACGGCCGAGTTCTGAAATGGTTTAGATATTTGAGAGTCGCTTTGCCGATTTAGACAGTTCCAAATTGACAACCCCCCTACAGATTTTGAATTTCAACGTCACTTTAACTGTGAATAAGGGGCATTGTGGTCTCAGGATGCAATAACAAGACTTTTGGAAGACGAGTAAAGAAGAAAAAATTCGCATTATTGATCTTTCGTATACATTTATTGTTAGGGGTGAGAGCCACCCGCTCTCCCTTAAGTCTCATCTCATAAGGTAATAATGACAAGGTTACTCCAAGCCATCAGCATAGTTAGTTAGGAAACAACAAGTCCCCTGGCATGAGCGTTACGGCTATAGCAAATCGTTCGAATCCACGTTCACGTGGGAATATGTATTTCCAATAATAAATTTAAATTAGAGCGAGCTTTGGTAAAACAACATTTTGATATAGCGTATTAAAATCTAAGTAGGAAGGCCTAAATGTGGAGGTACACCGATGGCTAGATTAGATTACCGCCAGGTACGTTGCGACAGCCGTGAGTCAGTGTGTCGCGTGGGTGTGCGAATCATTACCTTCTCCTGTCTAGACTGTCTCGCCGGCCTATGCCTATCCTAGGCCTATCTGCGTAAAGGCTAAAGTTTTTGGGTCAGGTCAATTTGTGCCTGGATTTTCTATCTATATTAGACATTATAAAGCATCCAGTTTGATGTGTTTCCTAATTCCCGATGTATTTAATATTAAACGGCAAATGTATATCACGAACTAGAATATATACGTTAAACTTAAAAAAATATATTCAGTTTTCTAATATGTGTCATGTAACCATGACAGTTTGAAGTAATTAAAATGAAACAATTAATACTTAGTATCAAGCTAATTAATAAAATAAATATTACACAACATCACATACATTGATCTGATCCCGTGGTAAGTAACTTAAGCACTTGTGTTACGGAAATCAGGATCAACAGTGGATACACAAATAAACTTAAATATATTTAATAACACACCCAGACACGGAACAAACACCGATGTTCGTCACACAAATATTTGTCCCGAGTGGGAATCGAACCCACGACTCTTGGAACCGTAGGTTGTGAACCTGAGTCACTCGCCACTGTTCCACCGAGCCATAAAAAAAACTAAAGGTTAAAATCAGTAAGAACTTGGGTACTTACCTAGGTGGATTTTAACCTTTTGTTTTTTTATTCATTTGTTAAAACGATTTAAATATCAATATTATGTCTGTATTTTGAACCCAACTTCTCAAATGCTTGCACTTGAGAGTCGTTTAAGAAGAAGTTGTTTTGATAATTTGCGAATGTTTGTGTAAATCTGATACCCTTCATTTAATTATTTTTGAGTAATCTTTAACGATATTCTTTACGAAGCAAAACACAAGTAGGTACACACACAAGCATTGTGTCCGCCCGTACATACTTAAGAACAAAATCACGCCATTCAAACGGCCAAACAAAAACTGGCCGATCGGAACGCTACTATTTCAACACTTAACCTTATTTAAGTACCTTGACGTGCAATAACAACCAATTAACGTCAAAGGTGGCTGACAGACGAACAAAAGGATGTTCCATTAATCAGGTGGCCTCGGCGGCCGACTTTTGATTGTCCTTGCTAATTGGGAAGCGAGGTAACAAAGCGAAATTAGGATATGTGACATAATTGTGTAATGGAACTGTTCTACTCATAAGTAGAGTACCATCATATACATATGTAAATATTTTAAAAATCTAACAAAGAGATCGTTCTCTTTTTTTGAAATCGGTTAAAACATCGGACAAGACTACGTGTTAGTATATAGTGTCAGTATAATAATAGTTATCAGTTGGGACAATTTTAATTACAATTAAATTAGATACACAAATGTTTTTGACTGTCAAAATAATTTCAAATGAGAAATTTAACCCTATTCTTCTAATGAATTTCGACGTGGCTTCTAGACTATTTTCTTGGCTAAGCTTATGAGATAACATAAAGGGTGTTCCTTTAATTTCTGATCCTGAAGGATTGTCGAGGAGGCATGAAATTATACAGTCTTGGCTCGAATTGGAAACTCACTATTGACAGCAGTCCTTCGTTCCAATCCGCGGTTTCGACCGCCCCTGTAGCGTGGTTTCGACCGACCCAGTAACGCGGTTCGACCGCCCCCGCAGCGCGGTTTCGACCGCCCCGGTAACGCGGTTCCGACCGTTCGTAGCACGACCGCAAACGCGCGTTTACTATCGCGGCGTAAACGAATCGCGCGGTGTGGGTGGTCCCTTACGATTGGAGTTTTACACTCTACGACTGATTTTAGTTTAAAGAAATACAAAAAAGTAGGTAGGATAAATATCACTACATATAACAAACTCAGCCCCACTATCTGACTGTCCATATGTACGCTTAAATCTTCAAAAGAAAATCTATGGAATTTGATGTGGTTTCTTTAAACAGGTAGGCTGTGGGTGTCGATTCAATTCGATTCAAGTTAAAAGTTTATTTGAATAATATACACGTAGCAAAGCGAGGGCGGGTCCGTAGTAAAGGTTATATAGAAGAAAAATAAGAGGTTGCAGTTATTTTTCCGCTTTTGCGTATATTGATCGTGGCTTTGAGACCCTCTAAAACACAGTCGAGAATGTTTCCTTTCAAAATTAAAAACTATAATTAAATTATGACAAAATGTTTTCCTACGTTCACAAATAATTGAAAGTTAATGAAAGTAGGAAAACATTTTGTTAACTTTTTAGACCATTTAATTCTAACTATCATTTATTGCAAATGCAGCATGAATGCATGCAGCATTTTAAGATTGCATAAAGTGCTAAAATAATTTAATATAGGCATGTTAACTTATTTTAGCACTACTAGGCAGCAGTTGATAGATACCCGCTGGCTAATATATTGAAAGATGAAAACTTACACAACAACTACGGGAGACAATCTTTGTCTTGCTTTGGTTAATAAATACGTTAAAATTGTATTTATTATCACGCCATAAAAGCTACTCTGTGTGTGGTCCTTAACTGAAACGGCGTTTACATCTAACGATTAACCGACATTACCATTTAAATGCATGGTGTAAATGGAGTTTAGGGGTGAGAGCCATCCGCTCCCCCGCAAGTCCACGACGAAGCTACTCCAAGCCATCATCGTATGACAGTTAGGAAAAAAAATGTAAATGCAATTTAGTAAAACGATGAGCAGGCAAAGTAACGTCTATATCCAGAACTAGCTTCAAATATGAAGAAAAAACATATAAAAATGGATTTTTATAAAATATGTAGAAAAATATCTATAGTTATGAACATTTACAAGATCAAACCATGAAGTACATGGTTTAATTTTATGAAGTCCTAGGGTTGTGTAAAATCTTTGTTGGTTGGTTGTTGTTTCCAAGTTGACTAAGCCTGATTGTCCTAATAAAACTAGGCTCAAGCACCACACTGAAAACTTATGATGATGATGATGATGATATATTATTTTTAAGTTCTGTCTTCACATTGCTTGAGAATTTTATCTAATTATTTGCATCATAGTAGTGGCAGAGGTTAATGGATGTGTATGAAGCGAAAATGGTGTGCCAGAACCGTAGCACATGGCAGGAAGTGATCTCTGCCTACCCCTCTGGGAAAAAGGCGTGATTTTATCTATGTTTGTAGTAGTGGCATCGGTGGCCGCCATACACGGTTTGGGTCCTTGCGCCAATCTAGTTAGTAAGTCAATTAGCGGCATCTCGTACATAACTCGTCTGTAATTCTTGAATAACTTTCACGAGTAAGCATGTATTTTATACAATAAAATCTGACATTGAGTGACAAACATCGTTCCATGTAAATCTCTCCCGGTTGGATGCAACTCCGTGACATAAATAGACGGATATGAGTGTTTAGATTTTGTGTTACGGAGGAATGTGTGACGCCATGTACGCACACTGTTTTGTCTTTCACTTACACCGATTTGGTGGTTTGTTTGAATTAGTCACTAGCCTTTTGTTTGGTATTGTTTTGTTCATTAGTAAGGCTATAATCTAAATAACATGCGTATATAGCTTTGTACACGAAATGTTGTTGATCTTTGGCTTGATATCTGTCGAATGTCTACGTAGAGCTAACTAAAAAACGTATATACGAGTATATCATTGAATAGAGAAACCTCCTCCTTTTTGATAAAAACATATTATATGTCATTAGGTGCATAGTACGGTTAAGTAGAAGGAAAATCTCCTAAAAACTTTTTCAAGAATAAAATTGCCTGAACACACTGTCAGAAACTAATCATCACTCGTAGAGCATCTAAGTCTATACTTTATTTATCTAAGTAAAACTTTCATTGACCCCAGTGATAGTGGACATATTCTAATAGTTGACTCTTACATATTTTGAATTGAGTGAATTTACGGATATGGCAAAATTTTAGGCGAATTATGATACAGCCAATATAATTGATCCGGGCCCCGTATAAACTTTTAAAAAATATGACGTTTCAATCCAATCCACCTTAAGCCTCCCTAACTAAGTCGTCAAACGTCCACGCTTATACAGCCAGCTGTAAACAACCTTTTCACTCCCCGTGGCTGTCATCAATCCTAGACCTTTACGGCCTAGTAGCCATCGATAACACAACCGAATCTATAAAGCGGCACTTAACCTAAGACCTTACTCTCGGCATCCTGTCACACTAACAAGCCGTCCAATAAAACCAAGGGACTGTACACTTGCCAACAGAAAATGTTACAAATCACTGTCATAGCTATATTATAAAGTTCGAATTCTTTGAAGGGTTGAAGATCTCTGCGATATACACACAAAAAAATGTGATAGTGTGTAACGTAAAGTACGTAAACGTAATGTGTACATTAATAAATTGACCAAAGTAATTTTTGCTAGAAAAATAAAAGCATTTAGGTTCCACAAAAGTGAAGTTTAATAATACTATTTATTTTTATATTTATGTGATTTGTTACTTAAACAAACGTACTTAAATAGTTAGTGAATCACACATAACATTTTAAAGCTACACAGCTACGTAGTTCATAGTCATTACATTTATTGTAAACTAGTGGTCCCGGCGAATTTCATACCGCCAATACTATAAACCTTCCCTGGACTATTACGAACATTTTAAAAACAAAATGACCTAAATCGGTCAGGGCGTTCTCGAGTTTTAGTCAGACTAACGAACAGCAATTCATTTTTATTTATAAGATAAAACTAGGCATATAAATAATATTATCAATTAGTGGAAGTAACTGTAGATAACCCACTTAAAAATGGGTACTTCAAATTAATAAATACACGTTTGTGGTGTAGGTGCTAAAAGTACGATATTTTTTTTATTTCCAAAGAAAAAAGTCGTAACTGCAAATGTGACAGTATTGCCTGAAAAATAAATTCAACAAGAAAATAATCGCTCGATGCACTGACAACCATTCTCGGACTGAGCGTACGTATCGACTACTCCCGTACCCAGTCGTAAACTTTCGAGAAGTTTATGACAACAATTAGGCAAGTTTATGCTTTTATTGTGGCGTGGCCATCTTTGTCAACTTCTGAGAACGGTGGACGCCGATGTGTCATTAAAGGCAGTAAAGCGGGATGACAGTGCCGTAACTAGCCCATAATGATCGGTTTATTGCATCAAACTATGCTACGGCGGGAGCCTGCGGCAAATCTTTGCACTCGGTTTTAGTTGGAGCGAGGTGTGCTTAGATTTGTGATTTGTGTCGCTTGGAAGGTTAATCATCCTTACTATAATGTAGATGCCAAAGTTACGTCTGTCTGTCGCGCGTATTTTCAGGTCAAAACTGTTATTATAAACTTAAACCGATTCAAATTAATTGTACACCTGATTAAAAAATTACATATATCATATCAAAAACTATCACATTTTAAAACATACCATTACTGCTTCAATGTATAAAATGATGTGGGTCTAGTTATATCCTATAACATTGGTCGAAATACTAAGCCGCTGCCTTTGTCGATTTATACACACGTACAACACACGTCAACCTGCGTCTGTCTGTCCCTATGTATGCTTAAATCTTTAAAACTACACAACGGATTTAGATGCGGGTTTTTTAAAATTGATATAGGGATTTAAGAGGATGATTTTTATGTATACCTGAAGCGAAACAAGCACGGATCACTAGTGCAATATAAAAATTAAAAAAATAAATTCGACACGACTAAAAAAACTTCTAGATCTCGGTCTATTAATCGTTGATGTCTGTATTTTGTAGCTCCCGATCGCAACAGCCATCTCCAAGCAACAATGTTGTCATAATAAGTCGTGCAGCCGTTTACGGCAGTATGGGAACGAACCTCGTCATACGGCACGTGGTTTAATAAAGCCACAGATAACATAATACTTTAAGCTATTAGAAAACAGCTTAGCTATTAAACTTAAGTAAAGATTGTAAGGTTACTAGAATCTCCGAAGAAAGCGGAGATATGCGTGGATAGCACAGTGGAAATTACTAAACTAAAACCCGAATTATAATTTGTACAAATATATTAAGCTATTGCATAGCATTTATCGCGGGCTTTGAGCGCGGCGACCGAACGAAAAAAACCTCACAATCGTCTAACGTCGTTTCAGTTCGCTAGACTTCGGCATGGTGTTTGTGCGTGCGGTTAGACGTATTGTACGACTCTACGAAACTCGCACGAATCGAGGCAAGCTGCTCCGAAATCGGACGATGCTATGCAATAGCTATACCGCGGCAGTCCCCGAGTGCCACACGTCTATTTTTTTTATTTTTTTTATTCCCAAGTTAACCTCACTTCACCTGATAGTACTGTCCTGAGGTCCACAATTAAGGTTGACAAGCACAATTAGACCCCATTGAGATCAATCTCACCCTAAAGAGCTGCTTAGATGCCATTTCTCGTCCCGCCTGAAGAGCCCTAGATTATAGGAGGTAGGGAAAACATGGGCTGAAAGATCATTCAATGCCTTTACATATTGTTTGACCTCTACTAGTAAAAGGATGTTTTCGTTCCTATGAGTGTGACGAACGCGGCTGTTGTGCATTTATTTACACCAAAAGACTGTACCACTCATTTTCTACGCCTCAAAAACAATTTGCACATCAAAATTGCATCATCCGAGTGTTCCTATAAATGCAGCTTCTTCAAAGTATTAATACGCATTTAAATCAAAAGCAGTATCATCGGTAAGGCACCCAGGGCAGTGCGATCCGATTACAGACACGCTGACATGCGTAGGCGCAAGCTCTTGTATCTCAGCCTAAAATCGCACTTGAAATATCGACTCTATCAGACAAGCAATAAATCTCATATCCCAATGGCTAGGTGTTTTATTGAAACAATTTTTCAAGAACCGTTTTGTTGTGAGCATTCGAAATTCAACTCTCAACTAAAACAGCTGCAGTTGATTTTTGAAAGTGAAGAGAAAATCATCTCACATTAAGATGCGTTGCGATACCATAAAACATACGTTTTGAACCTTATTACAATGAGTACAAAGATGATTTTAGCTTGGTTTTGAAAGTGCATTTTCGCATGCACTTGTGCGTTTTGCGCATTCGTCAGACGTCCCCGGTAGGCGCATCTGATGACTATTCCATAAAAGCCCTTTGTTTTGTTGGAACACTGAACCCAGTAATGTGTTTCCTAATAAAGACACTGAGGTACTGTTCGTAATAACTTTTGTTCTTGGCGAAGATTCGAGGTACCAGTCTGTTTGATAAATTTGTGCTTTATAAACATACGTCATATCTTAAAATTAGTAGCAAGACTCGTAATGACAATTATAGAAGTAAATGTGCAAACTATTACACTGGCTCATAAAGTTAACCGAATTGTCGATCGCAGTTTTCTTTAAATTGAGATAGATTTGTTTTGTTACATTTCTCTGTGATTTAGATAAAAATGAAAGCATCTACCAGGGCCTTAAGTAACGTAGGAGTAGGTATAACGCAATGCTATTGGTAAAGTCTTATGGACAATATTAAGAACAGAGCTACAGAGAATTAACATACACAACAAAAACTAAAGCCAAAAATTGCACGAAAATTATCGATAAAAATTCAAAATCACCCAATCTAGCTGAGCACGCAATGAAATTCGAGTACCTCCCACAAAATAGAACAACAAATATGGAGAAAAATAAATAATGTTTAGAATACCAATACACGCGAGTTTAGTCCGTAAAATTAGTCCGTTTTATTTCAAATGTGTAGTGCTCGCGCAAATAATAGACAATACTATGGGAAAAATAGTTTTGGCGCGATGGCGGTGCGTGTGTGTGACGTCATGTCCGCCTGAGGGTACATCCGGACGTCACTGTGGTGGTGACGTAGGCAAATGTTGCCAAATAGAGCACAGGTTTATTTAACAAACTGTATTTGAACAAGTTTAACTGAAACCGAAATGTATGATTGTTTAATTTTCTATTTGTTTGGTACCTAGTTGGACTGGCTCGGTGGAACAGTGGTAAGCGACCCTGGCTGGCGGTTCCAAGAGTCGTGGGTTCGATTCCCACTCGGGACAAATATTTGTGTGATGAACATCGGTGTTTTTTCCGTGTCTGGGTGTGATTATGTATTTAAGTATGTATTTATAAATATATATGTATGTATATCAGTCTCTGACGCCCATAGTACAAGCTCTGCTTAGTTTGGGGTCAGATGACCGTGTGTGGAAATGTCCCAGATATATTTTATTTATTTTACTGACAGATGAGGAAGGCAGTTCTGATGACCTCATAATATCGTATAAAAATTTTGTACCTAATTATGAAGGAAGAAAGATTGCCTTGTCTATTTTATCTCTATTAATATTACAGATATACGTCTTGATATTTAGATCGGTACCTATTTAGTTTTGTATTTTTGTGATGTTGTGTGTATCTAGAAAACTGTCCTCATCAAATAAATGCCCGCTCTATGCAGTTTAAGTTGTCATCTCTACCACGACTAGCTTTCATAACCAAAATCGATTAGACAACATTATTACTATTAATCTATAAAGTTTCCAGCAGTGTTAACTAATCTCTATTGAGTTTTGCCGCCCTTCCTAAAAAGGCTAAGAGGACCTTATTACAACAACCGACCAATGATTACTTACTATCATGTGAACCGACGGTCCGTCTGCCATATAAATAATAACGAGCCAATCACCAATATTCATTTACACTTCATAACCGCAGGATGTAACTGCTAGAAACACTATTAATCCAAAAACAGTTTTAATGATCCATAAAAGGATGGCTCGATTTCTAAACGCAGTTTACAATGTCAAAATCGATCGGATCATGCAATCGATTTATTTGGTGTATCGAGTCACGAACTCGGTCTCGTGTGAATCGGAAATAATGTTTGAACAACTTTTACTGACCTCTGCCGTAGAATAGTAACGTTCAGAAGATATTTTTGTATGTATATTACTTGTACAACGTTACTAGCTTCGCTTGTCAATTTGACCCATATCTTTAGTATAGTAGGAACTAACAATAAAATTAAAATTATTAATTAATAAGCAATCTATTTTATAAGAATATATTGTCTAGATAAATTTCGAATAAGAATATTACTGTCTTATATATTTATTCATTCATACTGTTAGCAAAATCTAGACCATTATCATTCACCATTATCCATTATCATAATATGATAAAAAATGGAATCTTGTAGCCATAATTGAAAAATAGCTGGGAATAGGCCTCCAAATCGTACTACATATTTTATCAATAATGGATATTCGTATAACGATAAGTAACTTATGTCCACTCTGTTACTCTTTGCCGTCGGCAGCACTTGATGAGTAACCGTGCCATGTCAACGGATGCGTCTGTATAAGATTTTTAATTGATTTTTAGTTGATGGCCGTAAAATTAGAAAGTGTGCGTTAATCCACAATACCGAGCTGTTGTGTAAGTATGCGAATTGCTGTAAGGGGCCTAAGCTAGGAGTTGACACTTTGTAAAAACGGCCTAAGTCTAAATATGACTGTTAGTCTATGCTGTATGGCTGTTAGCACTGGCAGGGTCGCCATGTAAGGATGGGACCTGGGCGTATGGAAGTGAACAACTGAACCTTTCAATAAGTGGACTATATTGTGTATCATATTCATCTTATGCTAACTTATATACTAACAGGCTCTACATGTATGGGTGAGGTGCGCGACACACACTACACAAAACTATGACTTAATATTTAACAAAAACAAGGTAATTTAATCATGCGATTAGGAACTTTGATTAAAACACTAAAAAAAAGCTAAGAGCTTACCAAGATAACGGTACCAACCATTTCATAAATGTTGTATCTGTTGTTGTTACATAAATACGCCAAAATTGCAACTATGGCAGTATATGTCTGCGAGTGCTAATTTTTGACTCATTGAAAAAGTGGGTTATCAAACTTTTTAAAGGCATCCATTAAATAAAGTGTTTAATTATACCTACTCTCGCATTAAGGCATAATTTATCATTTAAATGTTAGATCAAAGTAACTTCTGTACGCAACTGTATTGGGGAATGAACCGTTTATGATGAGGTTTTCATCAGTTTAAGTTTTGATTAACGTCGTATAGCGATTGGATGTAAAAAATGAAGTTATTGATTTATTTAGGCTTACGTTGTAATATTTAAGTCGTAATAAGCATTTTCATTTTTAGAACATACTTTGCTGAGTATAGTATGTAGGGGTAACCGGGGAACTGGCTTTTAAATTATTGTTATTATTTGACCAGTTATTTATAATAATTATCCAATCGAAACAAAATTTGACTTTGCTTAATATAGACAAACACGATTCACTTATTTAAAAAAAAATAAAACATAATTAGCCAACAAAACAATTGCTATAAAATGTGATGACCAATTATAATTAAAAACCAGATGGTCTCGACTTCACTCTCTCATCCAATAAGCTACTACTCCAGCAGACACCTAAACATGTCCAATCAGAGCATCGCAGCGCATTGTCCCGCGCCCACGCTTGCGCCTGCTCAGATTTACGACGCGGTAGCAACAATTAGCCGGCGCCGAGACGCGACAGACGGATTGATTGGGTAACTCGTTGTGTTTATCTTGTTTTAGAGCAATAGTGTCCTATCATAAAGTTTGGAAAGTCAAACTTTTAAAACAACAATGTCCAATGCGTTGTTTTTTTTTGGTAGGTATTGTCAGGAAAGCTTGATTAACCGAAAGCGGAAATTGTTTATTGTTCATGCTGGATTTATAAGTGCATTTAAAATGTCTAAATGTAAGTAAGAGTGTTTGATTTATACTGTTGCAAGCGCCATGATCACGGGTGAACTGTAGGACTTGGAGCTTGGGATCCAACACTGCCAACGCAGCTTGCAACTGTGCCGAAATATCGGGAGCTCATTAAAACAAAACAACATGGTATAAACAAAACAATAAATAAGTAAACAAAACAATATCTCGGAAAAGGGAAAGTGAAAAGTGAAAATAATATTTGTAAAAAATTATTACAAAATCACGATATACTCGTAGGCATCGTATTTCCAGTTACGTGACTTACTTTTTGAACCTGCCTATTATTGCAAAATATGTCTAATACACCATTATTACTTATTCAACCTGTGGGAATTTTATTGGGTATTTCAATGAAACAATTCGTGATCGATTGAGAGTATCAAACATTTGAGGGCTAATGTAACACAAGGTTACGACTGTTTACAAGTTGAATCTGACATCAAGCTTTTAACATTGCATAGCTTTTATCGCGGGTTTTGAGCGCGGCGACCGAACCAAGAAATTCCGTAACGAAAAAAACCTCACAATCGTCTAACGTCGTTTCAGTTCGGTAGACTTCGGCACGGTGTTTGTGTGCGTGCGGTTAGACGTATTGTACGACTCTACGAAACTCGTACGAATCGAGACGAGCTGCTCCGAAATCGGACGATGCTATGCAATAGCTATACCGCGGCAGTCCCCGAGTGCCACACGTCTTTTTTTTTATTGTAATCGATCAGTAATTGCTGCAACAACCAATACTGAATTGGCCTAAAGTATTATGGTATTATTGGCTCCACAATTTTTTAAAGGTTAATAAATTGCGACACTATGACATTCCCTCTTAATAGACTCTTATCTCAAATATTTATCGCGATATTTTAATTAATAAAGGGAATTAAGTATGTGACTGCCATTAATGCAATAAAACTAGTCCCTTCAGTTTTATCGTAAGAATAATCAAGTGGCACGATCTCCTTTTAACGCCATCATATCAAAGTCATGATCAAGTAGAAGCTGGCAAAGGGAAAACCCTTGAGCTCAATACTCGATTCCGTAGAATTTATTTTCCTTTATCAATGAAGAATATTAATATGGTTGCCAAAGAAAGTCAACTACAAATTAGTCTCTGAGCAATTACCAAATAGGTATACGCTTATTGAACTATTTTAAGTCTGGTTTTAATTTTTACCAATATTAATACAGGATTCACATCATCATCACCAATTATATTCACGTACGCTTACGTTTCTAAACTGATGATGGAAAAATCAGACAAAGGACCATAACGCTACCTTAAATCTCAAATGGCGTAACCGCCAATTTGGTCAAAATGACTTTTTAATGCAGTTTTATTCAGTTTTTTTTTTCTCTATCGATCTGTATATTTAAAATCCTCAAATTCGCAAAAAAAAGGTTATTACGACCCAATGTTTTTTATAGATTTGAACACTTTTCATAAGGTAAACAGGTCGTAAAAGGCTTAATCTAATTTACTTGGTGTTTACGCCCCTAGAAATTATTGTGACGTGAAAAAAATGACAAAAAAAAAGGGTGTAAGTGACATAATTTTCTGGCGTAACTAGTAAGACACGCTATTTTTCGAAATTGCAATACAAAAGAAAGGCGTTTACACCCAACATCGCTGAACACATGATTATCATTATTATTGTTAGTATTGATGCGCGGGGGGATTAGGATTGCGGAGACATTGGCTATTTGTTGCTTTTCCTTGTTTCGGCATTTTAAATCAATGTCCAAACACAAATCAGAATCAAAGACCAATAACGCGCCAAAGTCAACGTAACGGTCACAAAAAACAATAAATACACCGAGGAACGTAATCTATGCGCACAAGTACGCAAATGGCTGAATACATAGATAACTGTATGGTGAATACACATCAGCGGGGGTTTCAAATGACAAAATTAATCGATTTAGATACGTAAAAATCTTAGTGAAGTTTCCCATATTCCAAAATTTTTCATCCAATTCTAAAAATTACGCGTTGAGTCACTATGAAAAAGTGTCAAACGGCGTAACTTTATAAAAGCGTAATACAGAGTGAATATTTTACGTTTTCTTTTATTATTAAATGAGTTTAAAGCACAAAAATCATTTTTTTATTGGAGATACGACCTTCACCTCTTAAAAATCGTTTATTTTATGGGGCGTAAACGCCTTTTTGTAATATTTTCACAAGTCGTAACCGACTTCTAGTTTCTTAAATATAAGATTTAGGTACAAAGAGTTCCTACTGAAGCCTTTATCTCAAAATTCTAAGAAATTTGATGTATAAAACATTTTCATTGTATTAAAGTTGATAAAGTTATGAATTAAAAAAACATTTTTTTTTTGTTTTTCTGCTCTCCTGAAAAGTAGTGTTTTGGTGGTTACGCCATTTGAGATTTAAAGTATCGATAAGGTGTTTTCTGAAACCCAATGTAAAAATAAAAAAGCAGGCATCTCTTTACCACACTCCATAGCAATCATACAGTAGGCCACACAATTTTTCTTCCAGTTTCAAAACACTCTGATGTTCGAAGGTTTCATTGCTCCTTTAAACTTGACGGTACCCTATAAGCTCAAAGCCATCTTACAATGCTCGTAAAAACTTTAATCGACCAGTTCACGACAGTTGATTGATAGCGCGGGGTGGAACACTTCCGGCGATCGCTTGCATCCGTTTTTTTTTTCACTTTCCGTGTTTCCGGTGTCATGTCGTCACGTCAGCGGAGACAGTTGACAGTTCGCTGATTGCTTTTCGGGTGAAAAATCTATTAGGGCTTAGGGCAGATCGTTGTAACGATTGGTGACATGCGAATCGGGTGTGGCTAAGGGCGGGTTGCTAAGCAACTGATTATGTTGCGACGGTATTAACAATTAGCTTATATAGGATAGATTCCCTTCTTTAAGCTGATTCAAAAATATCTGTTAAATTGTTGCCTATGTACAGTATTTAGTTCATATTAACAAGAACATTTCTAGATATCCTTTTTCTCTTTGCAAACCTCGTAAAAAAACTGGTAAAATTGTATCAGTATTCTCAGTAGTATATTAAAGAGAAAAGGAAGCTTGAAATATTGCAAAGCAAACATTAGCCAAGACGGTCACCCATCCACCTCAGTGATGCAACGTGTTCAGTACATAATCTCTGCACTCGTAATTAACATCTAAGGCCAAACAAAACGATCGGTCATTACAAAGATTAGGTAGTAATAATTTGGTTGCAATTAAAACTCCATTGACCCACATACATTACACGATTTATTGACGTGCACTTATCTTCTGCAGTGATAATAACGCGAGGATGCGACGGCCTCTCTGACAACCAGACCGCAACTTCCCAATGCGCTGCGCACGCTCTGACCAGCATAACTTGAACTAGACTCAGAACTATTTGTACTAAACCAGGGGTCAAGTTACAGTGGTGGTTGTTGCGTAAACGTTTTATAAGTGTTCACATTGCCGCTTATTTAGTACAATAGTAAGTAGATGCTGGGTTATGAAACGGCACATTACTTTGTCAAGTGCCACGACAGGTCTGCATGATAGAGCCGTTCGGAAACCAGTGTACGGTTCAGATGTCAGACAGATGCCCATAATTAGTCTATCAACTTGCAGATTGAATGCCGATTGCTACAGAGGTCAGAGGGCGCCGCAAATTAAGGTGTTACACCACAAACTCCGGTTTTTAAAGATGGCTTCCGTACATTTTGGTTCTTCGATTTGACAGGTCATATTTTAAATGGCTGATGTAGGACTAATTAATTTTATGAAGTGTACAATAATGGATTTAATCTAATCTCCGGTAGGCAAACACACAAATTGAGACCATCATCAATCAACAGTTTCAGTTACTCTCGATCGAACGGAACCCTTCAAAGCAGGATATTGCTTCAATACGACTGTATCCTCAAGATAATGATGTGTTTGTATTAGTCAGAAAAAAGATAATATTGACATAATTATGTACTATAAATATCACAAACCACTTTTTTTTCCTAACTGACTTATGACGGTGGCTTGGAGTAGCCTCATCATCATCACCAGACTTGCGGGGGAGCGGACGGTTCTCACCCCTAATCACAAACAGCGCATACATTGATCTGATTCCGAGGTAAGTGACTTAGACAATAGGCGTGACGACTGGGTCAAAATCTTATTATTCTATTTAGTCCGTAAGTTAGTTTATACAAAAATATGGGACACGTATTTTTTTGTTTTTCAATTGATTGAAAAATAAAAAAAAATTTTAGCTTATCAAACTTCTGGAGTGGGGGCTTGTGACGTCACAGTTACGCAAAAATTGTACCTAAGCGTGACGTCATACGAAACTTCTAAGCACTAGGTATATTTTCATAATGTCTTGTTTGTGAAACAAAATAAAAATACGTGTACAATATTTTTAAATAATCTAAATAACGGACTAATTATATTTTTTTAGTCGTGTCGCCTATTGTGCATATCCGAAACAACATTGGTATAAGAAATACTTAATTAATTAAAATACAAATCTACCCGGACATGGAACAAATACAATACACATGAACATAAACGGAATAGTTTAATGAATCTGACTTTAACCTCAGATCTTCGTTCACATTTTAGCACAAGATGACAAATGAACAAACGATCAACGCTATACCTACATACATAATAGGTCTATCATGAATCCTCTCAAAAGGTCAAACAACCAAAATAATAAATTAGATATAAACACGTTATATTAATGAACTATGTATGTTATGACTGACTATCTCGTATCTTTTCTATAATCTAAAGTTCCGACTACATTTGTTACATTTTGACATTTAGCCTTCAACGCAAAATTTGTAAATTTTAATTTATGATGTTTTAACTACAAGCCGCGATTCATATGAAAATGATTGCTACCCGTGTTTAGCATATCGATGCACGTTAATATGCTAAATAAAGTGTGATTTTATTGAAATTACTTATTAAATTAATATTGGGCTAAAGTTCAAGAATCATAATATTAATAGAAGACGGATGTTCTTTCTTGAGTTTCTTAATAAGTACATAATACTTCATTGTTCATTTAGCAAATGATTTTCTGATATAAGATTACGAATTAATTAAATACCTAACAGAATAAATAAAAATTAGTTCACTTTAAAAAGTAATTGACCGAAATATAATTATATTACAAATAGACATAGCGCCCTTCTTAATGTAGGGCCGTAGAAAAAAATTATACTGAAATAACAATTGAAACAAAAATCAAACTCTACCCAAGTTCAAAACTGACAACACGCAAAAGTACAAGCAATTTACGTCAAAGATTTTTATAACCTTATCTCCTAGGGCGGTGACTTTCAATCTTGCGAAGAGGGTGGAAAAAAAGTGGGAAAAATTGTGCCTCTTGAGATATCAATTTAGAAGAAATTACGGGCTAATCTGTCACATTGGATAGCCCGGGGCACGTAATCCTGTCTCCCCTGTTTGTGTTTTTTTTTCCCTTTTTTCCCGGAAGACCCCGTGGGGAGAGACAAGCGATGTCAGACAATCTTGTTAATTCCCAAAACTTCCTGGTGCGACGAATCGTGGCGTTTCATGGCGCCCTCTGTCGTTAAAGCGACAGCCATTTGTTGAGTTCTTAAATTGGTTGTTAATTGAGTGGAATTTACTTTTGACTAATTAAATTTAGACAGTTTGAAAAATAGTGCTTGATCTTCGCGTTATAATTTAATTGGTAACGTGTTTTATTTTAAAGAAGATTATTACTAATTGTATACTTAGCTTACTAACAATAAAATTTAACACCACCAATTTAATATTTATTTATTTCCTTCTAAATTAAATTCAAGAAACTGTATGAAAATTTTCATAAATCTCTTTTTTATTATATTTGGAGATTATTGTGGGATATCCGGTAGTCGACGTCATTTAGCTGTATGCATGTGATGTTGATAAAGCGATTATGTTTTCATTATAATAAACCTGTTTACATTTACGAGTATGATGGGGTACTTTACAATGCATATGAAATATACTACCTACACTAATGTACTATCGTCCAATTGAAATTACAATATTTATGGAACTTTGTGACTAGATTCAGAGCTTTGCCGATTTGCATCACCGGCAAAGGACAATTTGACGGACCCTCGCTGTAGGCGCCAAATCTTTTATCGCTCCGTGGGGTCTTACGTTTTCTATTGGAACCCCATAAAATCGTGTATTGCGATACCAAAAAGTCACAGAATGTAAATTAGTGTAAATTCTTTGTTTCAGTAAGCACTTTTGGTAAAGAAACTGGTTTGACTTCTAAAACAATCTAAATATCGATTTATATTTAACCCTTAACAAACTCAAAATGTATAATAATACGAGAATGTGGAGAGATTTTTGTAGTAACTAATCGTTAATTTTAAATTTATTTGCGGCCAGTGACACCACAACTGACAAACTTTTATTGCATAAGAAATATAAGTCGTTTTAGTGCCTATTGAATACTCTTACGGCCAAATACTGATACGATAATTTAATTGATTTGAGTGCTGATTCGCCAATAAAGTAGGTTTCAATTTCAAAACTCCCTCAACAACTTTGAATGCAAGCGTCGCTCAGCTATCAAAATTCGATCGTTGTTTCAGTTTCCGACAGTACGAGGCACAAAAGTAAAAAAGAACAACAGAAAATCGAAATTCACCCTCTGTAGTCAAATCCTCAGGTGGAGGACACTGCAAATTGGCTCATTGTTCCAGCCATCGATTGGCTTTTGGCAAATCGTTCTTTTCTGCTCCGGTGATTTCTTTTGTTTTTCGCGTGTATTTTACTTTTTTTTCACTCCCCCCAGCAACGATTAGTCTTTTGGACGATTCCCTTTTGTTTTTTTAACGCTCAAGAGAGGGGCCCGTAATTGGTGCAGCGTGTCATTTCAAGTGGATACTGAATAATTACTGCGATCTTACTTCTTTACTGATTGCTGACTTTGCATAACAGTAGTAGGTATTATTATTTTATGTATTAATTTATGAACCACCTTTGTGATAAAACATTTACGTAAAAATAAATGAGAATTTAACACCTTGTGACACCGATATGTCTACATAGGCATGGGTATAATAATTGTTATAACATTGTTTCAAAACTTTTAATTCAACTTCTTTAACTTTAGTTACCTATACCTACATTTGTACTTTTTCCATAAATCTCTTAATTAATAATATTAAAGCCAATTCATAGAATACCTACGTTTATTCTATGATCTTTTAATCTCATTTTGACTTATTGAATAAGTCTGAATTAGTTAGCCCTTATTAAAAGCATATTAAAAGAAAATTATCATTAAAATTAGATTTAGCCAATGTCGGTGACAAAATCAAACACCGACCCGAAATCCGTTCCGTTCCACGTAAACCAGACCAAACGGGCAACATTAACAACGGGCCAATAAATCGATTTGAGCCAGTGTCGAAGGAACGCCGTAAACCAATAAATACCTTCCCAGATCACGGCTCCCATGGGATTATGAAGGGTAAAGGTCCACTAATTGAGACACACAAGCCGACGGTGCGTGATTTGTGACAGTTGTTTAAGGTTAGGTTGTTTTTTTTTTTTAAATCATAGCACAAACAGTTGCCGACAACTTTATTTGATGGTTTTTGCGCTACCATTGCTCGCTAGTTGAGTTTTTTTTTATAATCAACTAGTGATCCGCCCTCGCTTTGCTTCGGGTATATTATACACAAAAATCTTCCTCTTAAATCCCCCGTGTATTAAAACAAGATTAAAGAACTATGTATTCTTTAATCTTTTTTGTCCCTATGTAGGACAGACAGACTCGGAAAGCGACTTTGCTTTATACTGGGTATGTAGTGCATCATCTCTAACTATTTGTTAGAAATTACATTTTCGGTTCCTACAATACAGTTTATAAATAAAATAAAGTATTTCTAACTAACCTTATCTACTTATACTAAACAAGTCTCCTAAACAGCTTTAGCCATTACAAGCACACAATGCTTGCATAAGTAACACCATCACACGTCATGACAACCGATACAATGGATGAGGGGACCGACCCACGGCGTCTGTATTGATTGTGGGATCGCCCCCCATCTGCCACCCTCCCTTGTCCGAACACACCCGCCTAGCCCTAAGCCCTAACCTAGGTAATACGATTAGCACTAACAGCACAGAACAAAACAAAGGTTTATCGGGTAAGAACAAGCTGTAGTATTTTGTCTATCTTAGACTGCTTGTATGAAAATCGAAATATACCTGGATATTATATAAAACTGTATTAATCGTATTACTTCCATGCCACTGCGAAAAAATGGAGTGTCTTTGTAGTAAATATCGTCGGAAAATAACGTACGCAGAGTTTGTTAAGGCGATTTTAAATGAATTATTCATCAGGACTTCATGTTAGCAGTATACAATATCATTCCTCTGAAGAAGAAAAGTCCTGTTTTGAGCTATTGTATCATATAAGAAACTTACACATTCGATGTAAGTAATATGGATATTTTACTAGTGTATTTTGTTTCTGCAATCGACTCTACTGATACAATTGTAAGTCTACAGTATCTATGTATCCTACTGCAAAAAGGAGAGTGTAAAACATTAATCATTTAGATGACCGTTCAAAAATAAAACAAATCAAAAACCAAGTCCCCCACCAATACATTTCTCGTGCAAATACCAACATTTACCGCGCGCTCCCAATCAGCAATTACAGAACAAACGAAATCGATTGTTCAAATACCAAACGGGTAAGGGGTTGGTTGCAATATCGCTGCTACGCGACATGCTCGTGCGCACCCGAGCGTGGCTGCCCTAACGCAATTGCACATGGCTCCTTAATATGCAACGACTGGCCAAATATTTGCGTACTGATTAAAAGTGGCGCTGTCAAACCCCGGGGCGGGGAGCGATCTAAATAATATTAGTCGGCGGATCACACGCTTGAGCGATCATAGGCGATGGGCCCTCGGTAAGGGGTAGGGTTTGGTGCGACGAAAAGCGGATAGAAGAGTTGTTTTTGAAGTTTGATAAACAATGTGACGCAACTCGAACAATAATATAAAATATAGTGACCCGCCCTCGCTTCGCTTCGGGTAAATTTTACATACAAACCTTCCTTAAGAATCACTCTATCTATTAAAAAAAACCGCATCAAAATCCGTTGCGTAGTTTTAAAGATCTAAGCATACATACGGACATACAGCGAAAGCGACTTTGTTTTATACTATGTATGTATTGATCATGCCTACACACAATACAAAACTTATTACTAATGCATGGTAAATGTAAATTAGAGCTAAGTTTCTTAAGCACTTGTGTAGCAGATAGGTATAACATACTTGTGTTACAGATATAAAAATAATTTTATCTTGAAATAAACAATAGATGGTTGTAATTATACTATTAAAATCCAATCCATATTAGATAATAAATGAGCGAAACACAACAACCATCCAGCATAATTTTTCATCGCATGGACTATGTACAATATCCCTTTTGAAAATACATCATAAATCCGCTTTTCGCATTTCCATATACTCACCCTACTTTACCAAGTCTCATACCTTTCCGTTGACATTTAGCATTAGAGGGATCACAGCGTTACAATGTAACATTACAAGGGAGCTTGCGGGCGTAATGGCATTTGCCGTGCCCGGGATTGTGCCTAATTTGCGTACGTTAAACAACATTAGTTTCGTAAGTAGCTTACGGCCGAATGCTGAAACGATTAAATAGGGGTGAGAGCCATCCGCTCCCCCGGAAGTCCGGTGATGATGACGAGGCTACTCCAAGTTATCATCGTAAGTCAGGTAGGAAAGAAAAGTTAAACGATTAGGTTAAGCATTTGGGTACTTGAAAGATGGACGCGAACGTAAATGATGAGTTTTTGAACATTGGCGGAATATAAGGGTTGATATTTGATTAAATTAAAATAGTAAGTATAAAAAAGGCCAGTTTTTTAGATTTTTATAATGCTTGAAAATAATCACAAGATACTTTAAACAATTACAAGTTCTAAATCATTTACGTTCGGTGTCAAATGTTTAGATAATCAAAAGCGTATTTATTCGAATCCCCTAGCTTCAGTGAAGCAGTTAACTTTTCTTAGAATAATTTGATTGATGTTTTTAATATTCCAAAATTAGCAATTAAATTAACAAAATCCATTGTGGGAGAGTTAGACTTGCACTAGATCGGTTTTCAGCTTAGTACCAATCAAATGGCAACCTTTAACATTGACTCAGTTTTCATAAAGTCCCATGTCTCAATGCACTTGCAAAATGCACTTGATGTAGTAAACATGCACCCCCGATACGGTAGCGAACGCAGCCGCAGTATAATGGCTTACGTGCTTGTCCCATGGCCAATCTTATTTGTCATTACTGGCGTTTACCGGCAATTTTGTATTTTTTTAGTTTATCCGACTGTAGAAATAAGATTCCAATCATCATCGTGTAATTTACTGGTGCACACGTGACTGTGGGAGTGGCGGTTGTGCATCATCTTAGATTGCTCAGGATTTATCTGTACACTTTTTTGGAAAAGGCAAAGCCCAATTTTTGATTTACCTTTATAAAAAAACAATTTAGGGTATCTTGGCAATTCGGAGTCAGATATTACAAACATGTCATATTACTATCATGTTTACGATGATATGACAACATGTCATAGTATCATACGTTAGAATAATCTATCATCTCGTAATGCATTACAGTGAAAATTAAAATACAGCATCTCACTCGTAACTACTCTCGATAACTTACATTTTATATTGTTTAATTTATTTTTTTTACATTATGTCAATAAGTCTTCTTATTTTAGGAAATGAAATACCGCATATGTACCATGCGACCTACAGCAAGGCTTGTGCTTAGAAAGAGGGGCATCTAGCCAAGTAGATACTAAGCCTATACAAACTTTTCATACATATACAAAAATAGAAAACAGTCACCGCCGGTACAGTCGCGCACAGCGGTGGCAGAAGGTCGCCGCTGTTTGCGCACGCCCGGGTCGCGACGCGCGATTGGCGCACGTACCGGTGTCATTACCGCGGACATGACACGGTGGACAGTCGCGCACACAAGTCGATGATAAAAAAATGAGCCAAATTTGATACTTTTATGTGAAATAGTTTTTGATTTATGAGGGGTTCAAAAGTGGTTCCAAATGGTTCGTGTAATATTACACACGGTGCGGCTCGCCAGTTCTGTTTCTTGAACTTGGCTTGACACGCTACCGGGTGTCTAGATAACCAGCTGAAGAGACAATTTGCGATTTTCATTTGTTTTGTTTAATGCGCCTTCAAACCTTTTCAACACATTTTCATATGATATATGTATGAATCAAGGAAAGCAAATCAATAATCTTAGGAAATTTCTCATTGAACCAACCATGCATTTACTCAGTGTTGAACTTCTTAATTACAAACTATGTTCAAACAATCGTGACTGTATTGTAATAGATTATTAGAAAAATGAGCAAAGAAACGAATTAAAAATAATACATAGGTAACTCAATGATTGATTGCTTGGTGCAACTTTAACTAGATGTAATCTATATGTTATGGACCAAGTGATTAATGCGAGCATTATTAATAATGCCCGAGCATTATGTATAATGTCTAGCCCTATCGGGCCAAGTGATTAATTATTATTTCAACTTCATTATTTATCACAATGTGCGGTCATTATTATATAGCTATGTGATAATTAGGCAATATGATAATTGTGCGTAATTTGAGGAAAATAATTGTCTTTTGTGCTTTAAAATAATTTAATAATAAAAGAAAAAGTAAAATTTCCACTCTGTATAACGCTTTTTACAAAGTTAAGCCGTTTGACACGTTTTCATAGTGACGTAATGGGTAATACTCACTGCGTAATTTTTAGAATAAGATGAATAATTTTTGTATATGGGAAACTTCACTTATATTTTTACGTAATTCGATTAATTTTATCATTCGTAACCCCCGCTGCTGTGTATTGACCATACATTTATCCATGTATTCAGCCATTTTCGTACATGTGTGCATAGATTACGTTCCTCCGTGTATTTATTATTTTTTGTTACCGTTACGTTGACTTTGACGCGTTATTGGACGTTGATTTTGCTTTGATTTAAAATGCCGAAACGAGGAAAAACAATAAAAAGCCAATGTCTCCGTAATCTTAATCCCCCCGCGCATCAATACTAACAATAATAATGACACTCATGTGTTCAGCGACTTTGGGTGTAAACGCCTTAATTTATATTGCAATTTTGAATAATAGCGTGTCTTACGAGTTACGCCGGCAAATGATGTCCATTACCCCCTTTTGTTATGACATTTTTTTCACGCCACAATATTTTTAGAGGCGTAACTACTTTTTATATTAAACTATTGTATATCAAATGATAATAATGATTAAAGATTTTTCTACACAATATGTTTGTATTACTTTGCCCAAAAGGTGATAAACAATATGTATAATGCCCGGTCAAAGTGATTATTTGAATAATTATTATTGAATTGCACTCTCATATTGGGCATTTTTCATATGGACCGGGCAGTATGAATAATGCCCAATTTATCATTTGGTCCATAACATATACAATCCTGAAAACGTGTTTATAACTTTGAGATAGCATTACTGATCGAGCCAGGATGAGAATACGTCTACGCCCATATTATTTCAAGGCATAAGAGACTACATTTTACCTACCGTTATCGTTACACAAACCCTAAAAAATACATAAAATGTCAATATCCACAAATTTACCTGAAATACATATCATATGTAATTTTTTTTTCCTTAAGTAAATAGATACGTAACATTGATCTGAACGACTGTACTCACGTTTTCCATTGACTTTCATGCAGTCCCCGTATTATATGAGACAGATGATGGGACAGTAACACCTGCTTCTCAAACCGACAGGTATATTTACAGACTGCAACCAATCCAGCAAAATGGACACCACTCCCTGACAGCCGTAGTCATCCGACCCCTAGATGGACTGTGTAATTATATCCTATAACCTATGTCCATCTATGTAAAGTGACGTCTCTATGTTGTATTTATGTACAACAATGTATCAAGCACGAGTTTCTAAGATCTACGAGGCAGTCTGACAGTACCAAGAAAGATAGAAGGCGCGTGTCAAGCTATCCAAAGCTCTTAGGATAATCCCGCTTTTAGACCTTGGCTCATAAATATGGTATTATTAAACAAGTCGTAACAGAAAAACTCCGTACAAAACCTAAATTGTATAGAGAATACAAAAGCTATTTTAAAGATTTGCGTACAGAATAATTGTGAATAATATTATGTAAGTATGTATTACAAAAAATTTAAGCTGAGCTAGAGAACTGAGTCAGCTCTTTCATATAAATTTTAGGAATCGTATCCTGTGGCGACGAGCGCGTAACACAAACGTAAAGTTCGAAAAATGTTGTTTTTATTCAAATAATGGACAATACTGTCGCCATATTGCATCCATAGTTTGAGAAGCACAATGTCACGTGATTCCACGATTGCCCACAATCGCTACCGCGGTGATTTGCCGAAGCAGAGACAATCTCGATCGAATTACTGGTCATGGCATGTGGTCGCGTAATGCGTAATGCGGTGTGGCATGTTGCCTTACGACAAATATTTACGAGCTAGGCTCCTAGGTTTGATGCTACGTGATGATTCGTGGTTGTACAAAGTTTAATGTTTCTGTAAAGGGAATGAGAGATAGGAACGCGCAGAATTAAAAAGCTTTACTTTTATATATATTTTTTTGAGAATGTGCTGAATAAATATTTTTCTTTCTTTCTTTACTTTTAAAGTAATGATGGCATGCCATTTCGCAAATATGTATGCTTTTTTATAAGCTTTTCTAGCTTTTATCATTTAACTTTGATATAACTAGCTTAAACGTCGTAAAGTGAGGACTTAAAAGGATATTTACATGTTTTTATGGAATATTGTCTTACCACTTAAACAACATATTATTGTATGAATGTTTCAGAATATGCTGCAATCGGGTATTTTCATACCTTTACCCATTCCTGACTATACTTAGTATAGTACATACTAACAGAACTTCGGAATTCATGACCATAAACACAAGCGAGCACCATCTAGCTCCTGATTGCGGACACAACAGCACGATTCTCAATAGAACCCGCGAATTTCAGTGAAAATTACTAAAAAACCAAAACGATAACACAATCTGCGCGAAAATTACTAACAACCAATCACCTTAGGAATGTATCACAAAGGATGCGCTCGCAGCGGCAGTGGGCGAAATTGACACGGGACTCACGACCGCGGGCCAATTTGACACTGGCCACGGGATGGTAGAGCCAGTGAGGGAACTCTACCTAGCATAAAGTTGATACAGATTATGACGCCTGAACAAGATACTGAGTTTATTTATTTATTTATTTATTTTATTTAGTTGATGGATTAGTAGTAAACTCTTTAAACCACTGATAACTAATAGATATCTGGGACATTTTCACACACTGTCATCTGACCCCTGTACATAGGTATGTTGTACCTATATACTGTTTCAATGTTAGTATTAAGAATGGACATACATAAGTTGTCATTCTGAATTAAGCAGACAAACTATTTGTCATACATAAATATATTTTCTTTCCCTGACTGGCTAGGTACGATGATGGCTTGGACCAACCTTGTCATCATCACCGGAGTGTATGGCTCTTAGCCATATAATAAACTAGCTTTCCGCCCGCGACTCCGTCCGCGTAGAGACGTTTAACAGATAAAACATTACTTCTTTATAGCCTTTGTCCTTTCTCAGGCTCTGGACTGCTCTGTACCAAATTTCAATAAAATCGTTTCAGTACTCTATGCGTGTTTGCATAACGGAAAGAGTAACTTTCGCACTTTTCAGTAGGCGCAAGGATTCAGTATGACAAATTTTAAAGACTTGCTCTAAGCATACTTGCTTCACTGCTCTCCCATAAACTGTAACCGTAAAGTCCTACTAGACGAAAGCATACCTTTGTCTTTTTCTCCCCGTACGTGTCAAAAGCAGGACAGACAGACGGGCGGTGAGACAGAATTCAATTCAATTTCGAAAGCCTGATACGATCGTGTACTTACACGCTACCAATATGAGAGGCGAAAATTGGCTGGGCCATGATAGTACAATCGCTGCTATACTTAGAACCGTGACACACAGTGGTTTAATAATGCCAACAAGCTGTAGGAACAATGTGTCTGAAAAAACATCAATGAAATTTTTTTGATGTTCAATTTATCTTCTGATTTAACTGTTGGCGATTAAATATAAATACAAACATGTATTTTAATCAAAAATATCTACGATTTCAAGTTTCACCTACCTAATTTAGACCATGGGCATAGACCCATACCATAAATATTAAATCGACCTCACACAGTGGATATTTCATTACGAAATGAAATCAATGTAACCTTACTTAGTTCTACAAAGCCTAGAGAGAGATTTAGTAAAAACGCCGAATGATTTCTCAATTTTTTTTCACAATAACACTTGCCATTCCATCATGAAATCCCCGCACAGCATCGCTCTACCAAACCCATCCAATTTACTTACCATTCTTCCCCACAGTGTGTCCATCAAGTTAATCCACACCTCAAGCATTACCCGCGCACCGATATTGCCATATCATCAGCACCCAGTTATTTGCTCTCGAATCGTGTGAGAAAAACGTTACCGAGCCATCGAACCGGCAATTTGGAGCCAACGGAATGTCAAATGTTGAGAAACTACACGATACGTGACTGTCGTTTGTTTGGTCAAATCGTTAACCGATTGGTAACCATCGGGCACCTTGAGACCGTGGGTTAGTGCGGGTTAATATTGCCCTTGTTATGAGAGATAAGTGTCGAAATGGAATTGAACTTTGGATATATTTAGACGATGGTACATGACTGCTATCGATCGATTTATAAGTAGTTATAAATGTTATAAGAAATCCAGTCTAAGTAGCATAGTCTTGTTGTAATTTCATGTAAAACCTTGGTTATTGAGATAAATCATGCTGATCAAGCCAAAAAATCAGAAATTAATAGTTTGTATTTTGAGCTGATTCCTACTTCGAAGTCCCATGACATAAGTGATGATTTGGGTACGAATTGAAAGTACTACTTAAAATCAGCCAATTCTACTTTAGTAGGAAGAAATATGTATTATATCGTGATTTGAATGTCGATAGCGATAACTGTAACACAAGTGCTTATGCTCCTTATCTGGGAATAAGATCAACATATGCGAAGTCTGATGAAAAAATCAATACCACCAATAGCAATATTTCACAATAGCCTCTATATCTCAACATTCTAATGCAGTCACTCGGCATAACGAACAAAAAAAGCCTCACCTAAGCCGACAACGATCCACATTGCACTATAATGTAAACAGCCGAATTCAAATCAAAACCCCGTCGGATCGGTAGGTCGGCTTGTCACTGAGACCGACAATACCCACTTGCTAACAAGGAGTCATCACACTTGACCGGTCTGAAGCATTTTGACGCCGTCAGTACGAAGAAGCGCCGGGATCGACCACCGTGGGCCGGACACGGGTTAAAATAACCCGGTCAACCTAAAATACATCGTATTGCCAAAGTAATATAGCTGGTATTGCATGTAGATACAATTTGGTAGGTTAGCAGTCTTTTACAACAGCGTGACGGATAGTCACTTGACGAATTCCTTTATGCTATCGCGAACGAGTTACCTCTCCAAACAATTTTACACTTTAAAGATACTTGCGTAAGGATGGTTATAGGTTGAAGGTTGGAACACGATATGGGATGTATGAGCATCATGAAGACGTCAGATCTCTCGGTATCGAATGACACATGGTTCAAAATTTGAATATATCGTGCTGAGACGACGTTCCATGACGGTTTGACGGTTTTACGGAACAGGTCGTGTCATAGACAATGACAAGCTTTTTGTTACCAACACTCGAGTCTGTCTAGTCTTTATTTATCAGCTTGACTTGTAAAAGTACTGCATGAATTCAATTGTGTGATAAAATAATGTTATTTTACTGTGAGATTTCCTATTTCTTCGTAGGAGAAAGTACTACTAGTGTACTAAAATCTTCACATTGATTCCGAATTTTGATTCCGAACAGCGTTAAGGCTATTCTATGGATGTTAATATTTTAAATACCAACATATACAATTTTGAAAAAATTAACCAATATCGTTCGTCTTCGTCTTCGTCTTATATTTTGTGTGCCACATAAGCAAAACTTCTTAAAATCCAAATTACCTAAGTTTAGGTATACTTCATACTTCACAAAGAATACAAAAAAAAACCGCGAATACTTTAACAGAATTTTAAATTCCTGAACCAAATCTAGACAGACTTTTTTGAATTTAAAGAAACTTTATCTCAGTCACGGAAATACTGTAACGACAATTCACAAAATAAGTATACAAAAAAATGACCGCTATTTGTAACATTGCATACGTTTCAAATAAATTGAATCGATGACAAAACTGACGATCCATAATGGCGTCGGTGAAACGTGTAATTTCAGAAACCTGAGCAATGTAATCTGTGTGCGTACGCGCATCCCGCATGCTCAAATTGAACAAGAAAATTATACGTGGAAATGTCAGGCGCCGTCATTTTGCCGGGAATTTAAATTGTAAATAGGAACGACCATGTTTGACCAGGGTTGCACGCACAAATAAATGACATCACAAACTGTGGGAACTTTGAGAGAGACTTTTTCAGAATTGAACAGCTCGTGGATTTAACTATGTATGATGTTTAAAAAAAGCGTCGATGGCCGAGTGGTTAAGGTTGTTACTTGCCATACGAGTGGTCGCCAGTACAAATAACGTACCACTGTGTTTTTTTAGTTTGAAATTCATATGTACGATTATTCCACGCTTCAACGGTGAAAGAAAACATCGTGCGGAACCTGCACACCTATAAAAAAAAATCTTAGGTTGTGTAGTCAACTATCCCGCACTTTTCCAGCGTGGTTGACTAAGGCCTTATCGCCCTAGTTTAGGGTAGGCCTTTGCCCCAGAAGTAGGGACGCATATGGGCTGATGATTATGTGTAATGTCTGACTTCACAGGCTCGATGGCACATTTGATAGTTCCCTAGTCTCTAGCGGCAAGAAACGTGGGTTCGATTCTGATTTGAGATAAAATGTGATGAACATCGGTGTTTGTTTCGTGTCTAGGTGTCTTTTTTGTGTATGTTATTTACGATGTTCGTAATACAAGTGCGTAAGCAACTTACTTCGGGTTATTTATGTCATGTTGTTTGATATTCATAATATTTTTTATAAAGTAAACTGTATTCCTCATTGATATTAGTTTCCGTAATTGAAATCGCTACTAAAACACCCTCATAATGATCAACTTTGCGAAATTATGTATATCGAGCCAGTCAAACAGTTACCGTAAAGTACCAAGCCATCACTCAAATCGGCATTCAGCAAGATTTTATAATTAACTCCATCTTAGTACTCGGACGTTAAAATATGCCTCACAACTGGTTTCGTAACCAATCGGCGGTGGTAACGCATCTAAACAAATACAGAGATAGTATTAACACGATTCAGTGACTATAATAAATTACCTGTGGCCGTATTCACTTTTACTCATTCTAACTTGACAAGCTAATTAAAACACAAACGAATAGACACTACCAGTGTTTTGATTTATCACGGGTCATGCTGAAAGAGTTTTTGTCTGATCTGGTGTTGTGTAAGGAATCTAGTGAAGACTTGACGTGGTCTGATTCGAAATATGTCTAACCATAGGGCGCACGAAGAGTGCTGATTGAATGGATGGAGAGCGGTGGAGCGGTGAACCGTGGCCTTTGCAGAAAGTGTATCGAAAAATCAATGTAGAATATGTATGTGTAACGTATGTCGATTTATAAAATAACATCATATTGTTTCCATTTATTACCTGCTATTTAATTAAATATATCGAAATATAACCACAAAGATTTTTTTGTAGGGAACACGGAATTGTACGAATTTTTTGTAAGACATCAAGTAGCCGTATATTTCAGCTGAATGTATCTAGTTTTAATGGCATGACTTTGTGAAAAAATGCACTTTTGTAGTTGCTTGTATTTCGTAAGTTACCTAATAAAGCCATCAACATATCTAACCATCTTGCGTTTTTGTGCAGTGGAATAATCAGCAAAATTAAGTTCTTCATAAACATTTTCCATCTCTTACCACCTCGAACAGTTTTACAGCGATTCAACCCAATCAACACGCAGCCATTAATATCGGTCGGACGAGACCTCTGCCCTCACATCGCTGTCCTCCTCGTTATTTTGTGATCTGATCCTTGTGTGACGTCACGCTGCGCCGGCGCCGCTCTCATTAGACCAGGGGTTTACAACCTATGGCCCGCAGACATTTTTTTTTTTTCTAAAAGGCTAACAAGACACTAAAAGGCTAACATGACCTCACTCCACCTGATGGTAAGCGGTAGTGAGATCCAAATATGAGGTTGACAGGCACAATAGATCGTATTGAGCCTGTCGCACTCACCCTGAAGGCCTGCTTAAATGCCGTTTCACGCCCCGCCTGAAGAGCCCGGGATCATAGGAGGGAGGGAAAATCTAGTCGTCCTTAGAGGCTTGAGGAGGTTGAAATGGTTCAAGAAACCATCGAAATGGATGAAGACACGATGAGATAAGTTTTCTACCGAGAAGTCAGTTGCTCTTTGGAACGATATGTTTTAGCAATTATTGTCAACAACCATGTCATACAGTTAGGGTTGATATAACTTTATATTGTTAAAGATGTACTCACCTGCAACTGATGCATGTACGAGAACCTAGATATAATTAGTGATTAATGGTTGTTATGTTTTATACATGTATGTATATATGTAAATACATCCAAAATTTAAGGAACGTACCAACACATAATTCCCCGAAGGTGACACCTGCCCACTAGCATGAAGTGTGTACTAGTCATCGCTCCACTCACCTAATAAAGGGATTGGGTAAAAGGTTACGCACCACTGCATTAACCGAACGCAATTCATCACGTTTAGACCTAGTCAGGTGTCCGACACGTCGAGATAGACCGGTGATAGCGTCTGATTGGTCATTTGGCCGGCTGACACTCAATGTCGATCGTCGAAAATTGGCTCTGTAAGTGAGCACCTTCTAATGAGTACAAATGATGCGGGTAGATTGTTTGTTACTATTGATTTTGATCGGTGCGCTGATTAGACAGAAGTAGAGTAAGGTTACCAGCTATATCACTCCGGAAAATATATGTAACAAAGTGTGATGCCCGGCGAAATAATGGTTCAAAGTAACGAAATAATGGTCCAAAGTACCGAAATAATAGTTCAAAGTACCGAAATAATGGTTCAAAGTACCGAAATAATGGTTCAAAGTACCGAAATTACTATTTCAGGACCCATCCCATTAATTATCTAGCTAACTCTAGTTTTATTATGGTCCTACTGATTTCAAAAGGTGATAAGACCATTACATGTGAGTACGCCATATTTGTGCACACATACTCTCTGTTCTCTATCTCCGGATTGGGTGCAGAACCACCAAATTAACCCACTTTCGAGGCACGGCGGTGCACTATAAAAAAATTCCTGATCCGGGTTAAGTTATTTATGTACAAACTTAGGAATTTTAGCCGAACTCTAGCTAAGCCCTAGAACCTTTCGGGTAACACCTTAACTTAATTGAACACCAGTGACCGTAGAATATAAATATATATTATGGTGTCTAATAAGCAGTATAACATGCATTATAATATGGCAGTAGCCTCCACAGACCAAAGAGCCTTACATAACTCCTTCCATTACACATAAGGAAATTCGCTCAACCTGTGATCTTGTCTAAATGAATAAAACTTAAATGAGCATTTACGCCATTGGTCGTAGCATTACCCAGTGTAATTACAGTTGGGCCCGATAGCCTGCTCAGGCGCCGAAACACCGATGACATTTTGATGGGGACCACGCATTTGCTATACATTTATTACAGCGCAGCGGGTATTACGAACTTGTTTGATGTGCGAGTTAGGTCCGCTGGATGTGCCTGTGTCGGGATTGACGGATCTTGCGCTGGTTTCTAATTTACGTCCGCAAACTTTTATTAGTTAACTAGTGGTCCCGGCGAATTTCATACCGCCAATACTGATTCTTTTTCTATATTTTCTCATTGAAACCTTCCCTGGACTAAGACGAACATTTTAAAATCAAAATTACCTAAATCGGTCCGGGCGTTCTCGAGTTTTAGTCAGACTAACGAACAGCAATTCATTTTTATTTATAAGAAGAAGAAGACTAGCTGTGCTAGCGTTTCGACCGCGTTTTCCCCCGTTTTGTTGCACATTTTCCATTGTTTCTTTGCTCCTATTGGTCGCAGCGTGACTAAAGCCTGCATCAATAAATGGTCTATCCAACTAAAGCAACCAAATATTATTTTCAATTCGAATCAGTCGTTCCTGAGATTAACGCGTTCAAACAAACTGACTCTTAAGCTTTATGTTATTAGTATAGATAAGTGACCTCGACCCTCGTCCAGTGTTCGATTCGTCTCCCTTTGGTCTTCATCTGGTGTTATCCTCACAGAGCGCTCTTATCAACCAACCTAGCCAATTGCGGGTTGGTTGACTATACAACCTTATATTTATTCTTCGTAAGTGTGCCGGTTTCTCGCAATATTTTTCTTCACCGTTAAAGCATGGAATAACCATACATATGAATTTCAAATGTGAAAATACAGTGGTACGTAGCGAGCTTTGAAATGGCGCATGGCAAGCGACCTTAACCACTCGGCCATCGTTGCTTTTTATATTGGATACTTAAGATTAACAAAATATTTTTCACATCCAGCCAATATACATCTGTACTTTCAAACTCAATATAAACAGGCAAAAAAGTCACGCGCCCATTGCGCCTCCGATCGTACCGATAATTTTTCAACACACCATCTACTTATTACGATCATAGCCAGAGCATTAACTAACGCCAAGTCTTTTCAATCTTACCTCCACCCGTGCAACCTAATATCGCTTCTATTCAGGTCCAGTTACAGCAGAAAATCCTTTGTACTTGCGTCAACAGCAATGGCTGTTGAGTTGCAGGAAAAGGTGCTCTATTTCACAAGTTAATAGGATTTATTCTTGATTGGTGTCGTAAAGGAATAGTAAAGGCATTTCAGCTAGACATCGGTCAAAGAATCGTGACCGGCCCGTCCCTAGCACCTGACGTCCGCTTGGACATTAATGTACACGGTACAAAAACAGTTTCGACATTTGAGACTGTTTTAAATACTTTTTTTAGTAGCGTTTTCTTACGAGCGGTAGTTTTGTGCGACCTCTTTTCGGGGTCAAGATGGTTTCGGATTCGCTGGCGATTGAATTTTGTGGGTGTACCTGATGAGCAAGGTTACAATGTTCCATAATGTATGTTGGTTGTTTAGCTTTAGCACCGATTGGAGTATATCAAAGTTCTCATTAGCCGGTATATGGAAAACTATTGAAAAAGATTTACGGTTTTTTTTTTCAACAAAACCCAACTCATTTATCCATGATCTTATTACGTTTTTCGGCTTTTTTGGATAAAAAAAGGTAAACAAAATAGATGAAAAATATCGTGCTCCTTGGGAGAGATCGCGTAACTTGTGCAATGTGAAATGTTTACTAATTAAAACTCTTTAGTCTTCACAAAGTAAGAGGCACAGAAGTATGACCTCATAGCACCTTTACAACACAGAGTTTATGACTCGAATCGCATTGTCTTGCAATTACCAGCGGACCATCAATTTTGGCACTACCGAAGAACCAGCTATACCTGGTCTGGGTACTCTACCAATCCGTACCAATACACAGATCAGGGTATTTCAGTTGGTAATTAGCTAGAGGACTGTAGAGTTACTGTAGAGATTGTGCCGCAAAGTGACGCTAATACATTGTGTTTTTTGTTCTTGTTCGTGGTGTAATGAGTGGACAAAGGGTGCGTTGTGTGTGTTGAAATTCAATCGCACGCGACATCGCCGCTGGGCGGAGGGGACCGGGGTTCTTTGGAATCTGAATTTCACTTTAAAAATTATAAATAATTAAAATTTTCTGTGAAAATATTCTAACGTTTGTCTAAACCCATAGAAAAAATTAATATAGTAATTAAGAACAATAATAGGTACTATTCTCACGTATCATCTAAGAAATCGTCTTTAGACTCCGTCTTACTACAATTTACCTTTGTCTACCTCTGAGCCATTAAATCAAATAGAATTGATAATACAAAGACAGAAATGAAAAAATATATAAAGAAGGTCCATGCCAAATTTGACACTTCTGGCAGTTGTAGTGTCTAAAGCATTTCGATCAAATGATTGATTTGAGGCCTACGACGGGCAACTTCCATGCTCTTCAAATCATCATTATCATTTTCAGCCCATATACGTCCTCGCTGCTCGGGCACGGGCCACCCCTAAACTAGGGCAATAAGGCCTTAATCAATGCTCTTCAAACGTATGACTAAAATACTTTGTAGCCCGCGTCTCTGCAAACGTAGTGTAGACGCCCGCAGGCCAGGTGGTGTGACGATCGGCGCAGGACGGCTGGTAGGAGCTGGATGCGAGTGGCCGAGGAGAGAGAGAAGTGGCGTGCATTTGGGGAGGCATATGTCCAGCAGTGGACAGGAATGGGCTGACAATGATGATGATTATGATTACTTTGTAGTAGTGCCGTCAGAGTAAACTAAGTGAGAATCCTTAGAATGTTTTGTAATTTTAAGATGTATTAATTACTAACACCATGGATAAACGATTTTTTTTAGTACTCAGTACAAATGACCCCGGTCTCCCTACGCACAAGGCTTGTTGTCCGCGACAAGGGCCCCTGTGCGCTAATCACTTTCACGTGCCGCTGTGTCGCTTCCGACCGCATGTGAGTTGCGTAGGCGCATGCACTTCGTTAGTGCATGAACCTGCAGCTCTGGGAAGATCAGGTTCGGAGCGATAATGTTGCTCATTTCATTTGGTTTGATGAACCTCACCCCGTTCAAACGAAATCAAATCAAAAATTTCCTTTTTTCAAAAAAAAAATATTTATTTCACAACATCATATGCATCGATCTGATCCCGTTGTAAGTAGCATAAATAGTTGAGTTACGGATATCAGAAAGATAAAAATAACACACCCAAAATTTTAATCAATAATAACTTTATAAATTACATGCACTTATAATTCGTTTCATTAGTAATAATAATATTATACAATAAGTTTGCAACGCCGATACTACAAAGAAGACTTCGGCTAGAAACTCGAACAGTGTTAACTAAACAGTTGAAGTTTCAAAACCAATAATAAAAACAAAATATTATAAATATTCAAGGGAGGTTCCCATGCGACGAATATGATTTCTTAACGTAGTTGGTACGGAACTCCCATGCGCGAGTCCGCCTCCCACTTAGCCGGATTGTTCTATAACATGCATAAATTAAGTTTTTCCCACAGCACCCGCTCTAATAAAAGACACCGCTGTCTCTAGGTAGAGCCGGCCGCTTTCTTCCCCCGCGTGCTGGGCGTTTAACATTCCAGCTCTGTAATGGGGTAATGGGGAGCCGCGCTCCTGCGCCCGGCCGGGGCACGCCGGTGACACAGAGTAGTTGCAGAGAGACCTCTCAAGACAAGAAGACAAAACGATACGTGCTGTTGTAAGAGCACATTGGAGGAGGATAGGAGTGTCCATGTTTCTTGCCCCAAAAGTCAGGGTTTCAATTGCCACTCGAGAGAAATGTTTGTGTGGTGGACATCGGGCGTTCTGTTTCTGGGTGTGCCATTTATTTATATATTTAAGTAGGTATAGTATATTTAAGTTCGTCATACTACTGCTGTTTCTAATATCCTGTTTATAATTTTTTTTTTCCTAGCTGACATCAGAAGGGAAACCTGTAATTAGCTTTACTATTAGATGTAAGTACTAGTTAAGATATAAATATGTTACGCAGTTGGTTTTCTTAATAAATAAAAATTAAAATTAAGACATACGATGATGGCTTGGAGTAGCCTCGTCGTCATCTCCGGACTTGCGGGGGAGCGGATGGCTCTCGCCCCTATTTCTTATATCCGTTACAAGATAAGTTATTATTATATTTCGGATTCAAGATGATCGAATGTAATCTGATGTGGTGTACATCGTGGCGATTAGTGGCAAATATCAAGACTCACACACACAATCTTTTTTTTATATCCGACATCCAGAATAACCTCACACTACTATAACTACTACTACTAAAGGTTCACATATGAGATCATGAAAGGTGTGTTAAACCTACCCGAAACACAAAAGTTTACCCATCAACACATCGTGTAGGTATCAAACCAAAACACTAAGCAAAAGATACACAAAAAGACTGACATATCTGTAACTGTATACTCTGGAGCGATTACGCGATCTCGCGAATATGGAGCCAGTCGGCACGTAAATAAGGGTAGACAAAGAGAGGCCAAAAGGAACAGCGGGACACAGAGTAGCTGTCAGGGCGGTCACGAGCGTCCCGCGTGCGCTATGAAAAAATGGGACGGCCGCGAGCGGTGCTGTACGCAAGGGTTCCGTATGGATGGTAGACTGACTTGTTATGGCACGTTTGGTAGAAATGTTTTCTTACTTTTGATGTAACTTTACGGAGTAAGCTCGCTGATATTGTCATTTTAAACATAACTTTACGTGGTTAGGTGGAGTGGAGAATAGATTACCACATAATGTTTGTCACCAGAAACATACAATATACGAAAATATTAGTTACATTACAATATTGCTCTTAAAAAGGCTGTATTCACTCACAGAAAAACACGAGTCGCACAATAAGAACTCAATAGAAACTGAATAAATAAATAAATATCTGGGACATTTCCACACACGGTCACCTGACCCCAAACAAAGCAGAGCTTGTATTATAGGCGTCAAAGACTGATATACGTACGTATACTTATAAAAACACATTTGAACACATAATTACCCCCAGACAGGGGACAAACAACGAGTACAACTAATTTACGGAATAAACCTACGTGTATTATGATTCTGAATATATTATTTAGAGACTCGACGTTTTGAGCTCTATACACCGCACGTGATCACAAAAGTCTTGCAAATTTATATGTGTTATGATATGTTAGATCAACAGAATCCTTAAAATATACCCTCCCCTCCATGGTTCAAGAATACACTTCTTAATTTTCTTCTTAAACAAATTAAGGTTTATTTATTTCCTCGGTTGTCAAGCGGACCCCCAAAAGGCTTTATATGCTACAGTAATGATACACAATTGTACACTACACGTAGCTAGGTAATTGATGCGGGCGCGGACGACAAAAAGGCTCCGATTAATCTGCCACGGCTGATCGGCGTTGTTATTTGGACTGCATTGCTGGCTAGTTGTGATTTTTTATTATTTCCATCTACTTTCGCAGTTAAGAAAAGAGGAAATTATTAAATTATAAATAGTGACCCGCCCTCGCTCCGAGTATATCATACATAAAAACCATTCTCTTAAACCTCTCTATCTATCAAAAAAAAAGAATGCACCAAAATCTATTATTTAGTTTTAAATATTTGAGCATAGTTACCAGTGATGTTCCGAATATCCGTATCCGTATCCGCGGATATCCGAGGGAAAAGAAAAATCCGTATCCGTATCCGGGTCCGTTACTTTTTACGCGGATCTTTTACGGATCTTTTTCAGGTGATTATTAGAATTAAAAACTTTAAAAGTCCATTTAGAGTATTTTTATTACTTGTAATCAAATATTGGACATCTTTATATTGCAAACATTAGATAGATAGAAAGATAGAACTTTATAATGAGAGAAAGTTATAACTTACATTACTTTTAAGCCAGTGAAATAACTAAAACTTAAATCCTTTTTTATCTTGATTACAGGAATATTATAGTAAGTTATAAAATCTTGATCACTTTTATGTCAATGAAAAAAAAAATAAAACTCTAACCTCCTTTTTTACAATTATGAGACTAATACAATAGAAAGTTATAAGACCCGTATCTGTATCCGTATCCGCGGATCTTGATAATTAATATCCGTATTCAGATCCGTATCCACGGATATACATTTTTGATGATCCGGCACATCACTGATAGTTACATAGGAAGTGACAGACGCGGGCAGCGACGTCTAAATTCCCTTACAAAGCGTGAAAAGGATAGCGAAGAATAATAGTCCAGTCATTTAAGCTTAAATTAGGTAAGAATCTCGGAATTCGAGATACCCAGCTGTAAGTCTGTAAATACTTAGATATTGACACCCTAAAAGTGGTCTCAAAACCTACATATGGTAGGGTGTACGCAACTATAAAATTTTCAAGGACAAATGTCACAAATATCAATTTTATGAACTTTTGAGCGAAACGGGAAGTTTTATCATAAAAGTGTGTAGGAGAAAATTGCTTATTATCTAATTATCTATAAAAATTGTCTCTATGTTTTATTCATAAGATTCACCATTTCAGAGATACAGCGATGCAAATAGTTGAAAAAGTTTTATTTTCAAAAGCTTCCAGACCCCCGTGTGATTGTGCTAGACAGTTAAAATTTTCACAACTGATGTATTTCAGTAGCCTCTATAACATCTAATACTAGAAAAAGCTTAAAACTAATGTTAAAGTGGGTTCTCATGCAAAAACTATGTTTTTTTTTTCTCACACTGGGCCGGTTTTTAACGTGGTTACCCCAGTAAACCTATTCCAGACGACACCTTTTATACGTGAAGAACACGTTGTTTATATGGAAGCCTAGTTAAATAATTGTTTTATGTTGTTTTTAGTACTATGCATACACATTTCAGTACATTTAAACTGCTTATTGTGGGTCAAAAAGTACGAAATAACCAATTATTAGAATTTCTGTTTGAAGTATAACTGAAAAAAAATACATTTTAAAAATGTTAACTGTCCATCTAACTCTATTATGAACGTGAAGATCCATATTAACGCAGAAATCTTGAATCTTCTGAATACTGAAAACAACACAAAACAATATTTAACTAGGCTTCCTTATAAACAACGTGATCTTCATGTATAAAAGGTGTCGTCTGGAATAGGTTTACTGGGGTAACCACGTTAAAAACCGGCCAAGTGTGAGAAAAAAAAAACATAGTTTTTGCATGAGAACCCACTTAAACATTGGTTTTAAGCTTTTTCTAGTATTAGATGTTATAGAGGCTACTAAAATACATCATTCGTGAAAATTTTAACTGTCTAGCACAATCGCACGTGGGCCTGGAAGCTTCTGAAAATACAACTTTTTCAACTATTTTCATCGCTGTATCTCTGCAATGGTGAATCTTAGGAATAAAACGTACAGACAATTTTTATAGATAAATAGAAGATAAGTAATTTTCTCCTACACACTTTTATGATAAAACTTCCCGTTTCGCTCAAAAGTTCATAAAACTGATATTTGTGACATTTGACCTTGAAAATTTAATAGTTGCGTACACCCTACAATATGTAGGTTTTGAGACAACTTTTAGGACGTCAATATACAAGTATTTACAGACTTACAGCTGGGTATCTCGAATTCCGAGATTTTTACCTAATTTGACTGGACTATAAGTGTAAATGGATTTTTGAATCTCATAATTTATTTATTTATTTATTTTAAAGACTCGCCAACAACACTATCTTTATACATTTAAATTATATATACTAGTTAAAGATAAAAGATATGTCTATTACAGGCGAATACAACATACACGAAATAATAATCTTAAATTATTTTTAAATTATCGACTAGGTAAGGTACAAACTAATACAGTGAATACAATAAAACTAACTATTACTTATACTATTGAAAACAAAGCAACAACTATGAGGCACCCGTCTTGTTTCCTTCGAGCAATTCTTTACACTTCCTCTTAAATGTGTGCTCGGTGTTTTGAAAGATGTCGATGCTGCTATCACCAAGATCATTGAAAGTACGCATACACCGGCTAAGGGGAACACTCATACCCAGGTTGGTTCTACTACGAGGCAGAGAGAAAATGCTAGTTAATGGATGTCTAGGGATATGATAGGGAACCGAGATATTGACCTGTTGAAGCAGGTTAGGACAACACAACCTGCCATGAATAAGTTTGTGCAACGACATGAGATCAAGAAGCTTACGACGGTTTTCCAAAGAAGACATCTTAAAAACTGAGAGACGAGTCAAATAATCGGATAATCTGTAACTGAGAACGCTCTGTCAACAAATGCATTCATGAATTTCTACAAAATGTAGGTGGATTGATCGTAATCGATTTACATCACAAAACTTTTTAAATGCTTTGTCATTTTAAGTATTAAAATCATATTTTTGTTCGTTTTAATGTTTTAAGTGTTAAAGCTTACGTACCTAAGCAGCTTTCCTAAATTTGTATCATAATTTTTGTTCCTGTTATGTAGGTATTCCATATTACAATAAAGTAACTCAAATCAACTAGTATTAGACTAAATATAGCTCATAATAGAATTCAAAAAGCTTTTCTAAACGCAAATTAATTTCGCTACTTATCCAAGTCCAACATTGGGCTTTAAATGACCAATCTTCCACGTAAAAGTGCGTAATTTAATATTTCACAAAAGAGACTTGAGCACAATACAATTTCCGAACAACCGACAAACTCGGGCGGCGCAATAATCGCCCAATTCCGTAATAACAAATCAAATTTGCGAAACGAAGGAGGAAGCGGGATATCGATAAATGTTTGTACAAGCCACTCGATACAAGCACCGGTGCCGAATCGAGAGCACAATCGAACTCGAAAATCCGACGTTTCACAAACAACCCTCGATGGATAAAGTTTAACAAAAAATACGGGCAAGCGCGAGTCGGATTGGCGCAAGAAGGGTTCCGGAATATTATGGGGATGCTGTATTTAATATCGGGCAAAAAGCGGGGTCTTGTAATCCCATTTGTTGAATGAGATCATCTAAAATATTTGTTTTACTTTTTTTGATGCTTGTCATCAACAAATACTAAAAAAAACTGCTAGCGACAACAGAAATAGATCACAAAATTCTAAATATTCTGGTTCTAAATATTAGAACAGCTAGTGCAAGCTTTAGCACTTAAAAATTTTAAATTTACAGAAATAGATCACTACCACAAATAACATAACTATAATCACTACACAATTTGTGAAAATTTCAACTGTTTCGCTATCACGGTCCCAGAGATACAGCCTAGTGACACACAGATGAGACAGACGTACAGAAAACAAAATCACCAAGACTTTGCTTTGATAAAGAAAACGGGACCCTATTACTAAATAGGGTCCCGTTTTCAATCTTCAACTACGGAACCCAAAAACACGGCGCACTCTAACCGAGCGTGAAATATGGAGAAAAAATAATGCGCAACTGAACAACAACGGGCTATTCAATTCCTCATAAAAATATGATTGACATGTTTCTTAATATGACATCTTTTCGAGCGGTGATATTTTTTTGTCGCCGCTATACCGGGAACCGACAATCACCGAACACCGATTCAACCAGCTTCACCCATTACTGTAAAGCCCACCTTCTCCTTAAACACTTAAGGCACAGTTTAGGTTGCGTAAATATCTATGAAAAAGCCCAAAATGGCCGCAAGGACGTTAGAAGAGAGATATTAAGTGCTCAGTAATCCAATTACACTCTTTTGTCAGGTTAGGATGTGTATTATGTTTCTATGGAGGTACCATGTTTTCCCCCCAAATATGTGATTATGTACAAAGGGATATCTATTGAAGTTTTGTACCTTTGTCCTTCTGTATGTCGTAATGACACGGTTGAAAGACGAAGGATGTTTTCTTGTTAATCTTTTTGCGATTGCATGCACCGTTTTTGATTTGACGCGAACAAGACTTGTTTCCTTGTGCAAAAGCCCACAATTATGCTTTTCAAATGCGCAAGCTGCCGCTTTTAACAATGTAGTTACACAACATCTATTTACCTAATACCATCTTACATTTATTATTTATTACATAGATACATGAATGTCAGCAATTATCAGTTTAATTTTAAAACGGTTTCTGTTATGATGTCGACTGACTCTACCTTTAATTTTTTTTATTTCAAATATTCTCATTTTTTTTAATTCTCAGTGTAATTAGTAGCATTAAAAAACCCAACTACGACAAAAAACGACGCTGAAAAAGTATAAAACAAGACTTTTAGAACACTGAACTGAACAAAGTTGCTTATGTAGTTCCAAGTAAATGGACACAGTAGACTCTACCAAAATGCTTATGTTGAAAATTGACAATAATGTCATACAATACTATTTTGAAGTATGCAATATTTACTATTGATAAACTCGGTATTTAGTTTTAATAGGATTTATTGAATAAAACAGTAATACAGTACAGAGACGCGTTAGAGCAATTGCGCGGGAATAGCGAAGTGTCAAAGTCATCGCGCTAGGGATGCGCACGATCAGTAGTCGAATAGGGATGTCCGATTTTCACGCTAACAGCTCGGCCATCCTGCAGTCCTTCGGCCCCCGAAGGAATCTCGATGCGTGCAGGCGACTCACACCCATCAGGCTTCTGTTCGTGCCGGGCCGTCGTTCACTCCATCAGATCAGATCCTAGGATTAAATACTGATGACGGGATTAAACGCTATGAAACCCTCAGGGGTAAACGCACATTCCGTCATCAATACAGATTAATAGTCCTGTAAACAAACATATTGCAATTACAATCGATAATAGCAAGATTAGACGGTATTGTATAGATTCTGTGTAGACTTGTCGGGCAAGCATCGAACCGTCAAATACTGTAGACTTTAAGAACGCCTAATGGCGGCGACAATCTTATGATTGATAGGGCTCCGTGAGTAGCCATGTGTGATCGCTGTGAAGATCCCGAAGGCAAGCGATGTATGATTCAATAGTGATGAATTAACAGTGATCATGCTCAGTGAAGAGCTAGGCGTAATCGCTGTGTAGATCCCAAAGGCAAGCCATGTATGACTCATTAGTGATGACTTAACAGTAATCATGCTCAGTGAAGAGCTAGGTGTAATCGCTGTGTAGATCCCGAAGGCAAGCGATATATGACTCATTAGTGATGACTTAACACTAATCATGCTCAGTGAAGAGCTAGGTGTAATCGCTGTGTAGATCCCAAAGGCAAGCGATGTATGACTCATTAGTGATGACTAAACAGTGATGATGCTCAGTGAAGAGCTAGGTGTAATCGCTGTGTAGATCCCGAAGGCAAGCGATGTATGACTCATTAGTGATGACTTAACAGTGATCATGCTCAGTGAAGAGCTAGGTGTAATCGCTGTGTTCCCGGAGGTAAGCGATGTTTGACCCTGTCATTAGTGGTAGACTGAACGAAGATCATGTTCAGCGAAAAGCTATGTGTAGTTGCTATACAGACCCTTTTTATCTTGATATTTTATTCGTCATGAGGCGTCTTGTATTCGAACACTGTGTGAACGCTGTGTGGCCCAGAAGGCAAGCGACAAGTATCCAACACTGCGTGAATGCTGGGTGGCATTCAATGTCCCGACGCTGTGAGCACGCGGTGCAGGCTCCGAAGGCAAGCATCAAGTGTCCATACCCTATTTCGTAAGTGCTGTGGCCCTGGAGGCAAGCATCGTATGTCGTCATTGTGAGAACGCTGTGAAGGCCCCGAAGGCAAGCGCAAATATCCAGTCATTGTCAAAACGCTATGAAGGCCCCGAAAGCAAGCGCAAATGTCCAGTTATTGTCAAACGCTGTAAAGGCCCCGAAAGCAAGCGCAAATGTCTATTCATTGTCAAACGCTGTGATGGCCCCGAAAGCAAGCGCTAATGTCCATTCATTGTCAAACGCTGTGAAGGCCCCGAAAGCAAGCGCTAATGTCCATTCATTGTCAAACGCTGTGAAGGCCCCGAAAGCAAGCGCTAATGTCCAACTCAATTAAAGTCCGGAATCAAGTATCAAATGTTCAGACACTGTGGGAACGCTGTGAAGGCCCCGAAAGCAAGCGCAAGTGCCCAAACTCATTCAAATCCGGAAGCAAGTATCAAAATGTTCAGACACTGTGAGAAAGCTGTGAAGGCCCCGAAAGCAAGCGCGAGTGCCCAAACTCATAAGTCCGGAGTCAATTACCAAATGTTCAGACACTGTGAGAACGCTGTGAAGGCCCCGAAAGCAAGCGCAAGTGCCCAAACTCATAAGTCCGGAATCAATTACCAAATGTTCAGACACTGTGAGAACGCTGTGAAGGCCCCGAAAGCAAGCGCAAGTGCCCAAACTCATAAGTCCGGAATCAATTACCAAATGTTCAGACACTGTGAGAACGCTGTGAAGGCCCCGAAAGCAAGCGCAAGTGCCCAAACTCATATAAGTCCGGAATCAATTACCAAATGTTCAGACACTGTGAGAACGCTGTGAAGGCCCCGAAAGCAAGCGCAAGTGCCCAAACTCATATAAGTCCGGAATCAATTACCAAATGTTCAGACACTGTGAGAACGCTGTGAAGTCTTCGAAGATAAGCGTCGATTATTCAAGCACTGTAAATGCAGTCGCTGTGAAGGCCCAGTTGGCAAGCGACAAGTGCCCGAACAGCAGAAGCATTGCCTAAACAGATAAAGACAATATTACTATCAGGCAGTGGGTAGCCTCTGATTCACGGCTCCATGATTAGCTGTCAGGCTATAAAACCACACAGGTTAACAATTTTTTCATTTCCACATTTGAAATATCATTTGCGATATTCTTGAAAGTATATTATGTTGGAACTTCTGCCAAACAGACAATTTTGTGTCAACCAGACCAAAGCTTAAATGGTCCCAGATTTATTTCAATAATTTATTCATGGATAGGTCGGATATCATGTTGCACCACGACTATGTACCCTTACAAAGGTATCAATCCTTTTAAAATCTAGGCTGCTCGAAATTCAAAATTATTTAAAGGGAACTTACCACTAGCTCGGCTTACCAAGGTTTTATTACCCAACTGTTCTCGACATATTATAATGATATGGTTCGGCCTTACTGAAGTTCAAACATACGCGCGCTGTAATGCGCTTATAATCGTGCGACTAAGGTGTCCAATCTGCCTGATCAGAATAGCACATGCTCCATCACATGATAATCGCCAATATAAATCTGCAGATGAATAAACATTTAAGTAATTTACTATCAAAACAGTCATTTACACTATTAGCATCAAATTGCCAGACTCATTTATTATTATATTTATCTTTGTACGCCAAAGATAAAAAGAATACTAACAGTCTGCCAACTTTACATCTTATGAAACCATTTTCCAATATATCACTTAGCTTGTGTAAGCCATTGTAGTACCCTTACCACCCTTAACATACTAAACATATGAGGTACATATCTCATAAGATGTACAATTTAGCCTTACCAAGGTGCCAATACAATTACTCATGTCCTTTGATTTATGAAGAAGGCAAATCTCCACATTTACCTGAATTAAAACATTTTATAAGAAATTCAGATCTCCAAAGATAAATTTCATAGTAGCTGAAATATTACTGAAATAACCAGATAATCATTGTGTGCCATATCAACTGACTATGTGCAATGCTTCATTACCAAATGGTTTTAGTCATCTGGATCAAACCATTATGAAAATTAAGTTCAGACTTCCCCAGGTTACTTCCATACTACCTGAAATGACCCAAAATCTATAGTCTGTCATATAATAGACATTATTATTAGTAATGATGTGCCATTACCAAGATTTGGTTTTAGTTATCTGTAAACGATTGTACCTGTTAAACATTGTATCCACTCTGTTAAGATTACTTTACAATATGAATCTGAAAAGTTACTCAAAATTAACCACCTTAGTGTGTTCCACGTTTCTTTATTAACTCATGCCATCACAACATGATATACTACTTTGCAGTAATAAATTCAGATCATTAGCAGTACACAAATACCTGCATTATATTGTCTTGCCTCAATGTACTCATATCTTCACAGATAAATATCATAATACCTGAAAAGTACCCAATTTAACCACTTGTACCATGCCCATGATTCTTTATGAACACAGATGTTGAACTGTAGTCATAGTGCCATAGAGCTTTTATCAACTAGGGCGTCCACAAATGTTTGATTTTTACACCATAATGTCATGGCAGTGACACCACCTGCAATCACATGAAGTAGCTAATAGAATTATTCACATTAAGTGAACCCAATACATTGCCATTATATATTTGCCCATTCCAATTGTCCATGATCATCTAATAAAAATCAAATAATAATTTTGAATAAACCATCTGTCTCTATTAGTCAACAGCACATAGGAATTGCTAATAAAGCAGATACACTTTTATTGTCACATTCAGTGGTCATATTCATTATTTTGTTCATTTATTATTCTTTCTCATTATTACTCATTCAATATATTATATTGCCAAACATCACAATTATTTATATCAACTGCAATCTGTAATTATAAGCACACATAGTTGTAAATTATATTAGTAACTAAAGAGATTCACATCCAGAACAAAGTTTCTGGTCTGGTACAATTCCATTTTATTATTATTATTCCTTTCCATCAGCATTATGGTCACTTCTAGAACTGGAATAACTATTATGATCAGTAGAAGCCAATGCTTTCAATATAAATCTGTAATTAATACAATGTGAAATTTCAATATTTTAATAAAAAAAATATTAATTAATTAAATTATTCATAGAACCACTGTCCTTTCAATCTTCCATTCGCTCATACTGAAGCTGTAACTAACATGTGCTGAAAACATTTCATAATAAAGTATGTAATTGCAAGATTTAAATGTCTCACCATCCAAGAATATAATATCTCAAATTCACCACATGACCCAGGTAAAGCACATAGTGTTAAGATCCTAGTATATCATTATGTTCAGAACTTTTGACTTTGTAAAGTGATGATTATACACTTTCATTAGAAAGTTTGAGTACACTAAAGATCTAAAATCTTACCATTTTGAGTACAGTTTTATATTTTCAAGACCTAAAGTCAACAAGTATAACATGAGGTAAACTTACCAATATCAAATGATATTCACTATATAATTAACAATTGCATGTGTAATATTGACCAGCACTATTATTATAATTACCTTTTACACACAACCTTAGCAATGATTAAGTATGCTGAACTTAGAAGATACTGGATCTTCTTATAGTTTTCATTCCTTTCATGTAGGAATTGGATGAGTTACCGCTGGCATATTTAATTTTACTATATTATTTTAATAAATAAATAATGAGGAAATATCTCCAGAACACTGATCAAACATAAGCCTCCAATAGCATCAGTGATACCTTTGGTAATAATTAATGATAATTAAAATCTATGAAATTCTCACCTTGCAACGGAACCTGGTTTATCAGTTACCTCATATTTGTGATAGTTTATTTTACATAAATGGAAATATTCATATCAGCTTTTCAGTTCACTCACTGCAGATATTTATACATGTAACTTGTTCCATTTCATATTCATTCAGCTTTGCACTATACTAGTCATTCATAGATGTAGAAGCTGACTTAGGTACTGCAGCGGAGCATATTATTCAGAGTAAGTTGTTATTTTGATTCAACTCCGTAGCCAGGCAAATTACCTATATAATTCTAAAACTCACACACAAACAAAACAGTTTTAGTACATGCACAAGCAAATATAAATTATTTTAGTTAAGAACCAGCGCATCAGTCAAGTCAAACAACAGAGCCTATTCAAATTGTAGGTATCATATCAAAACTCAAACAGGTTTGTGATCTATCAGAGTATTGGTCACTCTTTTAGTAGGATTGTAGTTCATTTACATTACAAAATGCTCTAATTGTTATATGAAACAGGTTCAATGACCCCTTTATCCATTACATTCACTAAGAAAATTATTGAAAAAGATACAGCTCACCCTTTTAGTTCGATCATAAGCTATATGCTAAGCTTATGTATAAGTGCACATGCAGCATATTCTAGACCTTAGGTCTTAATTGCCAAGACCTAAAAGCTAAAACAATTTACCAAACCCAATAGGTACTTCCTTCAACATAGTGGGCGTGTGTGACGCTTTAGAACAAGTTCACCAACTTGTTATTTATTGAAAACAGCTGTTAATGCGCATATCACGTTCATTTCTTCATGTTTGTGTACTTTTAAGCTTAAAGCCATGCGATTTTAAATCTTCAAGTTTTAACTAAAGTTCACCAAGCGGTCAACTTTTCGTCTTCATACAATTTCACAAAATCACATTTATAATGTAATTTTCTTATTTGTCGATAGTTTGTTCATCTCACTTCTGACTTGATAAACTCGGTATTTAGTTTTAATAGGATTTATTGAATAAAACAGTAATACAGTACAGAGACGCGTTAGAGCAATTGCGCGGGAATAGCGAAGTGTCAAAGTCATCGCGCTAGGGATGCGCACGATCAGTAGTCGAATAGGGATGTCCGATTTTCACGCTAACACTATGTAGAGATAAGTTTTCATGTTTGGAAAACCGCAGTCACACGTTGTCAAAGTGCTACGGTAGGTAGGTACTTGTGTATGGAACGTGTGACTACGCCTTTCCAAACATGAAAACTTATCTCTACATAGTAAATATTGCATACTTCAAAATAGTATTGTATGACATTATTGTCAATTTTCAACATAAGCATTTTGGTAGAGTCTACTGTGTCCATTTACTTGGAACTACATAAGCAACTTTGTTCAGTTCAGTGTTCTAAAAGTCTTGTTTTATACTTTTTCAGCGTCGTTTTTTGTCGTAGTTGGGTTTTAGTTTTTAACTTTTTATTATTTGTACTATTTTGGTGTTAAAGTGTATTTGTGGCGCATAATATTATCAAAAGTTAAATTGATGAACCAACATGTTTTATATTTTAAGGGGACGTAGTAAAGAAGCTATGAACGAAAAGATGTGAACTATATGCAATCAGTCCATGAATATACGTAAAGTCACATGCAAATGCTAGTAATATATATATATTTAAAATGTACAAGTAAAGCGCTTTCCAATGATACCAAACACGGCGTATTTATCTTAACTTTATTTTTTTACTCTGTATGTTTTGTCCGCTAGTGGGCGCCACATTAGATTTTGTGAAACCCTATATAGCCTATAACCAGCGGACAATTAAGACGCTTCTAATGATATGTCATTTGTCGAATTCTGACAAGCAATTTAGAAGTTATGTGGAAACAGATGAACATACATACATACATACAAACATACATACATACATACATACATACATACATACATACATACATAGCCTGTCAAAATCATAACCCTCCTTTTGCTTTGCCGTAGTCGGGTAAAAACAACCAATATATTATTAATCCTCTAGATTTCAATAATAGCGATTCGAAAAATATGATATGCTTTTTAGTACTTCTTACGTAAAATATTTAATTAATAATCATTTTAGAAACTTTTCGACGTATTCACTTGCTTTTAGGACTAAAAAGTCTCCTTTGTGTGGTTAATAAGTAAAATTAAAACATACTAATGTATTCCATTAGCCATTAGTTAAAAGTAATCAGATTTTATTATATTTATATTTAGTGCCGCAAGAAACATCTAAAATTATCCAATTTCAACACAGAGATCATTCCTCACTTGTACTTGAGAAAATATTTTTTTTTTCTGCATAAGCTTGTAGTCTATAAGAAATCCCAGGCAAAACAATACCCATTAGAAAACTGCTGCGCAACAGTGCCGAAATGTCGGGAGCTCATTAAAACAAAACAGCATATCCTGGACATTTTCAGTTTTCTACTGGTGTAACCATGAGAGTTTAAAATTATATATTAAAACAATACCCAGTTTTATGTCTAAATAATTGAAACTGTGACGAATCCAGGCCATGACCGAAGTCAGGATACAGCACTAGTGTCGATTACTCATCGCTATAAATACGACGCGTCTTGTCCAATCGAATGAACTATTGCGATAGATAAACTTTATCAACGCTTATCGGCGTACCTACAGCGAGCATGCACGTTGACTAGCCTAGGCGTTCTGATTTCCGCATATAAATATAGTACGCCTAATGGTAATCAAGCTACCTAAATAAGTAGACCTAAGAAGCGTCGATGGCCGAGTGGTTAAAATCGTTGCTTGCCATGCGAGAGGTCGCCAGTTAAAACCCCGCCACGTACCACTATGTTTTTCAAATTTGAAATTCATATGTAGTGACGATTATTCGACGCTAAAGGAAAACATCGTGAAAAAACCAGCACACCTACGAATAAATTCTTGGGTTGTGAAGTCAACCAACCCGCACTTGGCCAGCTTAGTTGACTATGGTACTATCGCCCTTGTTTAGGGTAGGCCCGTGCCCCAGCAGTGGGGACGTATATGGGTTGATGTGAATGAGGATGACGGAATAGGTATTCTCTTTTGTTTGGTAATTAAGTTAATGAAAAAAACCCAAGGTACTAATGTATTTCCATTAACTATTAGTTAAAAGTAATCAGGTTTAAGGGTGACGATGATTATAGGTATTTTTTGTCTAAAAAGGTGATAAACACCAGTCATACATTGATTTGTGTTCGACGTTAGTAGCATAAACAGACATAATAAATATATCGTGATTCACACATAGCACGGTAAATGTTTTACATTTCCCTAGTTTGATTACAGATTTATATAATTAATAGATTAATAATGTTATGCTATTTAATAGTATTTAACTTATATTATATGACAAACTAATGTTCCTTCTTTTTGAAAATATCTTTCGTTTTTAATCATTTCATATCTGGTCCATTTTTCGTAATTCCAAAAAAACTAGTGAATAACTTAAATGAAATTTGGTATTTAGATGTTCTAAAACTGGGTATAGAATACTTTTTAACCGCACCTTACGAAAAGTTAGTAATTCTTTAAGTGATATATATGCTTCACACGGAGTATCGGGTGAAAAGTTAGTTTGCTAACTCTATTCTTCTAAATATTAGTCTTTATGGGTCTACACACGCGTTATTAGTAGTAGCAAATTACAAAGCTGCTTGCTGCTTACTGCCCGACGTTTCGACTGGATTACACCAATCGTGGTCATTCGCGACCACGATTCACTAAAGACTAATATTTAGTGTAATGGAACGCAAAAGTCTAAAATCTTACATAACTCTATTCTTTATTTTGAAAGAATTACGAATGTAGAAGACAAGTGTAATGCCAGGTTCTTACTTAATTTAAATTAATCAAAACAAACAAACCATCATACCAAACCACAATTTAGCTATACGGTCGCGTAATCACATTGATTAGTGCCCTCTCGTCGCCCAGTGTCCCGATAGTGTCGTTCCACGAAGTGTCCCGATAACGAGACCGGGACACGTCACTCGGCGGCCTCTGTGAGCGTCTCGGCCTTATCTTAGATGTCACTTTGGGCCTGTGACTGATTGACCTACATCAATGTGAAATACTATATACTAGGTATAGCTAGCTACTATGTAGTATTATCTAATTAATTGTACGCACATTGGTGGTAAGTCACTATTGCTAATTGCTAAGACGGAACTTTTTTGATCACATGTGTATTGGAATTTTTCTTTTTTTTATTTCTTACGTGTGTTTTGGTAGTTACTTACATTTATTTTATTGCACACACAAAGTGCAAACGTGAGATGATGTACTCATTTTTTTTAAATTGTATCACCTAAATGTTAGCCAGCCTAGTAACTGTTATTACACATAATCTAAGTCAATAATTTTTTAAATATTCATCAAAATAAAATCATGATTTAAAATTCAAACCATACACTACATTTTAATATCATCTTAATTGAAGATAGTCAGAATCCACATCTAGCCAAAATAATTTTAATAGAAAACATCGAGATAATAAGAACAAATCACCCATCACTTGAACAAACCATAAACAATGCAATATCTACAAAGTTCAGCCTTCGAACGAAGAATTAGGCATTCATCACACTCTATTGATACCTCATTTTTAAAGTCTCAAAACCACACGAGACCAAACCATGACATTCACCAAAGATCAAAGAGAATAAGGGACATCTCACCGCCCGAGGTGGAATTTAATTTCGACATTTGCATCAAGCTGTTTCAGTGTTGCCAGCCATTGCTCGTTACAAAATTAAAAACAAAACAGACAGGTCACCGGAGGGTACCGATTAAATCCAATAGATGCTACATGTCGATAACTGTACCGGGTATATTCGCAGTGAAAAAGGTGACAGTGAAGTCATATCTACATCTACACTAATATTATAAAGAGGAAATATTTGTATTTTTGTATGTTTGTAATGAATAAACTCAAAAACTACTGGACCGATTGCAATAATTTTTACACCATTAGAAAGCTGCATTATTCAGAAGTAACATAGGCTATAATTTATCCCGGTACGGGAAGTAGTTCCCTCGGGACGCGGGTGAAACCGCGTGAAACAGCTAGTAGTGTGTAAAAAAGAAAGTATTTCTAGTACATAGAATTATAACTTTGACTGGAGACAAAAATGGCATGTTTATTGCAATTTGAAATACTTATTTCATTATTTAGTAATTAAGTCTAAACAAGTAGGTAGCAATAAAAATGCAGGACAGTACTTTACCAATTCGATTTGAATTTCAGTTGAGAACACATAGTTTTTTTTATACATTTTAAGATAATTCATTGTTTAGTAATTAAGTCTAAACAAGTAGGTAGCAATAAAACAGCGGGACAGTACTTTACCAATTCGATTTGAATTTCAGTTGAGAACACATAGTTTTTTTTATACATTTTAAGATAATTCATATTTAGTAATTAAGTCTAAACAAGTAGGTAGCAAAAAAAACGCAGGGCAGTACTTTACCAATTCGATTTGAATTTCAGTTGAGAACACATAGTTTTTTTTATACATTTTAAGATAATTCATTATTTAGTAATTAAGTCTAAACAAGTAGGTAGCAAAAAAAACGTAGGACAGCACTTTACCAATTCGATTTGAATTTCAGTTGAGAACACATTTTTTTTTATACATTTTAAGTTAATACTATTAGCTTAGAGATGTTCTACTGCCTCTAAATACACTATGTCACTCTCGGCGACGGGTCAGTTTATTCTTGCAGAGCGCCTAAAGCCTGATTGTATCGCAAAGGTGAAGGACGGGCTTTACAAATAAATATTATTATAATAATCATGGGGTGGGACAGCGGAAAATGTTAGGCCTGTAAAAATATTTGCTTTTAGTACTCCGTGACAGAAGTAATAATAAGTTTAAACGGATGGCAATTAGATTACTCCCTTCAGTGGCCGCTTACCCAACTGAGTTCTAAAAAGATAGAGACTGGAAATAAGTTCTGAGGTTACAAATATAAAAAAACCAGTCAACTTGAAAACCTCCACCATATTTCTCGGAGTCGGTTAAAAAACTGCGTTTAAATAAATAAATAAATAAATATCTGGGACATTTCCACACACGGTCATCTGACCCCAAACTAAGCAGAGCTTGTACTATGGGCGTCAGAGACTGATATACATACATTGTATATTTATAAATACATACTTTAATACATAATCACACCCAGACACGGAACAAACACCGATGTTCATCACACAAATATTTGTCCCGAGTGGGAATCGAACCCACGACTCTTGGAACCGCCAGCCAGGGTCACTAACCACTGTTCCACCGAGCCAGTCGATTGGTTCTATAGTTGCCTTTTCCTTTACCAGTCTCTATGCTATCTCTGTACTACTGCGACAAACAGAGTTACTATAGTCTTTTATAATAATAGTAAAGATTATTACTAGCTTACTGTGATACTATGGATCCAACATAACACCAGCTTACTTACTCGTAGCTTTAAGAAAATCTTTGAAGTGAGATGTCGTTAAACTTTTTAATCATTGTTGGAAAGACACAAAGATCTGTCGATCCCGAAAGCCGCATAATTAGTGCATTAGTCACAGGCTAGTTTATGACTGATGGAACACTCGTAATTAGCTATAAATCGAATCGCAACTGTAATCGATTCGATTCTCCACGATTGTATCGATTATGTCCACTTCAATGTGAGCTGCAGTTTCCGAGGCTGATAAAGTTTTTTGAGACATTTTAGTTCTTATGACTCATGAGTTAGGGGACAAAATTTGTCAAATAAGTAAGACACTGTTGTTCTTGACTGTGCCACAAAATGATAATGAAGAGTTTCAGATTGTTTCAAAGTCGGATATTATGAAGAAAATAAACTTCGTGATGATATCAATTTAGTTAGTTTCACACACTTTAATAGCTGGCACCAGATGTTGAATACTGGGGGAGTATCTTCAAGAGCCGGCTAAGTGCTAGATGGACTCGCGCACAATGGAGACTCTACTACTCTCTACTCTACATACTCTACTCTACTCTACATTGGCACTCTATAAGAAATCTCATTTCTTATAGAGTGCCAATTTTACCAGTCGGGTACAGAACCCTAAAAATGCTTTCCCAAGCGCATTTGTATAATTATGTTTCCCTAATCACAACTACCAGGTAACTTAATCTCCTCTAGAAATACCCACCGTTTGTTTTTAAATTTTAAATTCATAGGTTGTTCATTATAGGGTGACGGTGAAGGGAAAATGGTGCAAAAGCCTGTATAAATGTATCGTACTGTATAATGTGAAAATCTGTGAAGATGTTCCAAAGTTGTAGAGTCGACCAACCCTCACTTGGACAGATTTGACTAAAGCTTGATTGCCCTAGTTTGAGGTAAGCTCTATCTAGCGCATTAAAGTCTGAGCTTTTTAAGGTTTGTACACAAAATAGGGATTTTTTTTCCTTCTAAAATGGCCCTTTCAATAATCTTAGGCCTCACGAATATACTTATGACTCTTATGAGTGCAGTAATATTTGGCGCATCGAATGCGCGGGGCGGCCCGCACTGAAGCAGATTTATTGTTAATGGTGTCCCGAACATAATTAAAATGGTTGATGTTCCCGCGCCCTCCGTCCTTCGGCCCTGCACAGAGCAGGCAAGCGACAGAGACGTCGGAGATTAAATAAAGATGGGTTATCTATGGTGCATTATGATCTGCTCTTTTGAACTGAGATAAAAATAACCACTTACCATGGTGAGGTCATCTTATTTGAGGTCAAAAAACTTGAAAATCAACGAAAATAATCATATTTCAACATGACGTACCTACTTACAATCTTACTGTGTAAAGAAATCTCACACAGTTCCAAGCCTAAGCACTTGTGTTACTGATATTAAAAACCATATAGTGGAATATACGAATAAAGTAAAATAGACACATACCACACAAAACACTTTGTTCTTGCTAGGCATGGTGGGATACCACAAGTTAGAAGTTAGAAGGGAGGTTGCTCTCGCTGTCTACTTGGTGAAGGTATGGAGGGGTATTATACATAACCCTCGGTTATTAGAGAGCATGAGTATCTGTGTGCCGGACGAGTACTCGTCGCGCCGACGCACAGTGGACGGAAAATCGGCCTTCCTTAGCATAGGAATTCAAAAAATAAAAATGTCTTGATTGATGTTTTAAAGTTTATACATGTCTTGAAAACATCTTAATGTTTAGTAATTAAGGGTTACCGAACCTTACGATGTTCGTATACACCTTGTAATGTGACATTGTATGTTTCAAATGTATGAAAACGGAATTTGTTTCCCTCGTAACTTCCTTCGGTCTTGCTCGGTCAGGATGAAACTTTCAGGTATTGTAAACAGTCATGTAATGAAACAATAAGCCTTTTTACTTTGATCCCGGACGGTCCCGTTTAAAAGTTATGAACGAAATAAAATTACGTATCTAGACGATATAATAATACGGGATTTAATAGGCAATTTAACCTATATCAATCCCATTTTTTTATGTGATTTCACTTATTAGGAGATAATTATACATACATACATAAAGGTTTTATCATACCGATCTTTAAAAAGTTAAAAATAAAAGAAACTTGGTCAAAATATAATAAACTAATAAATAAATAAACTCATTACTAAAGTAAAAATATTTTTACTTTAGTAATGAGTTTGTTTACAAATTACCTCTATATGCCTGTAGTACAATAACTATTCCTAGAACCACTAATCTTTTATTACTTCCTATCACCCATCATGTTAATGATCGTTCTTAGAAGTTACAATTGATGAATACGGTAGTTAATATCATAATACTTTAATTTCATAACGTGGTCGGTAGACGAATATTGGCGGATCTTTTCGACTTCAACAAACTTTCCACATGAGATTACTTGAAGTATTACACTCAACCTTCTGATAAGTTCCTCATCCACTCCCGTGATTTGCGCAGTTGCTTTGGGATCAGCAAAGAAAGATCTTGCGGTATTTCCATCATTTGTATTCTCTGACCTGCACCTTGCTTGACAATATCTACAAGCAACCCCATTTCAGCTCGAAATCTTTCTTGTATGGCCTTTTTTTGTTGTTCATCTGTTGCTTCAGAACTTTCCCTTTGGCTTGCCATTGTTTGAAGGTGAGGCGGTAAGCTATGTGCAAAATAGCTTCCATGCATCGAATTTTAGCGTGTAGAGTAGATAGGCCAAATTTGAAAATGTCTTCAGATTGGCTTCTCTATAATACTGCATCGATGTTATTCATTTCCGTCGGCTTTGCTTTGCAGATATCGCATGTAGCTGTGGAGGTATCTGATAAATGAGAAGTTATCTTACCATCAACCATATATAAATGCAGTCTATGTTTCACAGCAGCATCTCCAATAACTGTTGGTTGTAAAGCAGTAATTTCCCTTTCGATTGCCGCCATTTCTTCTTTTATATTTAAATCATATCTATTTCTAGTAAATAAAGATATTCTATTCTATTCTATTCATTTTCCTTAGCAAATTTAAATTAAAAAAGTGGATGATTGTTTAAGATTTTTCCATATGACTTCATCAGTTTCAGCTTCCAACAATTGTAATGGTACAAGATGACACAATGAAAAGTCTCTTTACAGTAATATCTAAAATAGATTGAAGTGTAAGCTTTACTTCAGTTTCTGTAATAACCAACCCTTCTTTTTCTACATAACACTCTATTTTTTCTTTTTGCAATGCATCGTAAGATGGAAAAAATTCACAACCTATATTATTTGTCACCTGCCTTAACGTAATGCCACTTTGATAAATTGAGTGACGCTGACATCCCCAGAGCCTTATCTGCAGGTACACTTCGTTAAGGAGATTTTAGGCAAGCGCGAAGAATGGATGCATCTTCGGGATGTTTAATTAAATGTTTCACTAATTCGATAATGTTAGTTTGGTTTTCATTTTCTCCCATTTTTTTGGTCAAGGCATAAGCAAGTGTATCAAAATCATTCTCGGCAACAAGGTTTTCAGTTCTTCTATTTTTCTGACTTGGGCTTAAATCGACGAATTCTCTTCGAAATTTTGGGGTTGATATCGACACAGAAACACTATGGGGCACATCAAACACTTTAGACGTACTAGGCGTTGCCATTATTGATATACTGGCGGCTGCAGGATCATCGTAAGTCATTTCAATACTCGGTGGCTCCTCACTCACTGTGATATTTGGTGAAACAAAGTCTGGCCATTTGATTTCGAAGTCCAACCAGTCACCGAATTTAATTTTAAAATTTTCTAACGTGCTATTGACAGATTTCCATTTTCGTTTCAAGTTACTTGTGTATGTAGCATAAAATATCTTAAGATCGGCTTTTTGTTCTTCGGATAAAGATACTTTCACTGAATTTAGTACTTTTTGAAATAACATATCAGCACTGAAAGATATTTGGTGCATGTATATAAACACATCAAGATTTGAAACAAGACCTTCCATCATCAGCAATATAAAAGATAACACCAAGAGAACGATATAGTACCAATCTGCAATGATTAGTGAAATGAAATAGAGATTTTTACAGTATATATACATTTTTGAGGTAATTTTCTGACTACCCTCATTAACTAATGACATTATTGACAATAGCGTCTACCGACCACGTTATGAAATTAAAGTATTATGATATTAACTACCGTATTCATCAATTGTAACTTCTAAGAACGATCATTAACATGAGTGGGTGGGTAGGGTGGAAGTAATAAAAGTAAAAATATTTTTATTTTGACCAAGTTTCTTTTATTTTTAACTTTTTAAAGATCGGTATGATAAAACCTTTCTGTATGTATGTATAATTATCTCCTAATAAGTGAAATCACATAAAAAAATGGGATTGATATAGGTTAAATTGCCTATTAAATCCCGTATTATTATATCGTCTAGATACGTAATTTTATTTCGTTCATAACTTTTAAACGGGACCGTCCGGGATCAAAGTAAAAAGGCTTATTGTTTCATTACATGACTGTTTACAATACCTGAAAGTTTCATCCTGACCGAGCAAGACCGAAGGAAGTTACGAGGGAAACAAATTCCGTTTTCATACATTTGAAACATACAATGTCACATTACAAGGTGTATACGAACATCGTAAGGTTCGGTAACCCTTAATTACTAAACATTAAGATGTTTTCAAGACATGTATAAACTTTAAAACATCAATCAAGTCATTTTTATTTTTTGAAATCCTATGCTAAGGAAGGCCGATTTTCCGTCCACTGTGCGACGGCGGCCCCCGCTGCTGCAGGAGCCGCGCGCGCGCACCGCGCTGCTGCAGCGGGCGCCGCTCGTGCGGGCGCTTCGACTGCTCAATGCCATGGCGGAGAAATTAGACCTGTTTTGTGAGTGGCCAAATGAGGTCGTAAGATTGGCTATTGATATAGCATCAAAAACTACATAATTGTATTAGGTTAGCCTGTAAGGATTATGTATGTATGTTTTAAATAAATAAATAAATAAAAATAAATAAATAAAAATTCGCAGTTCATCACATAAATACATACATCTTTGGTGAAGATTGAACCCACGACTCCTGATGAAAGAGAAGTGATATAGCTATTATCAAATACCTACGAGCTAGTCAAAACCTTTATGAGGCGGTTGCGATCAACATCCGAAGAAACAAAACCAAAGATGTATTTGTGCACTACAATATTTGCTGCGCAGTACACTGGTCTCTACTAAGTTTGTCGCCATGAACAAGCCATTCATCAATAAAGTACATCAGCAATCAAACCAACAACAAACTCTCTGTACTCCTAGTACTCTATAGCCGCGTATCGTTATAGATGTTGCGATACGGCGCGGGCGCAGCGTGCGATATGTGGCGCCATCTGCCGCGTCCGGTGCGAGCCTTCGTGCGCGTCACCTGCCGGCATGACTGGGAGAACTACCTCCAGTAGATCCTGACGCCCTAGTACCTATACATGTACATCTAAAAGGACTAAAGACTATAACTGAGTAGCCTGTTCAAGAGTACGGTAGATCATTCTAGAACCCATGGTAGATATACCCTGGTACATATATCTATAGCTTGAGAAGAAAGTTCATGTTTGTTTATTTATCACATAGGTAATCAAGGTAGGTAGTACGTAAAATAACAGACTCAAAAACAGATCAAGAAGCCACGACGGGGACTGGGATGAAATTCAGAAATAGAACCATCAGTAGATCTATCTCTAGCAGATCCTAACTTCCTAGTATGTTCGTACATGTGTTACCTTGCCTGGGCGTAACAAGAAGACTTAGTTGATTCTGAGTTTTCTGACGCTCTAGTACAAGATGATCGTATGCATTTCTCTGCAAATTAGCTTCCTAATTTGAGAGCCATCCGCTCTCCCGCAGGTCCGGTGATGATGATGACCAAAGTATCATCGTATGTCAGTTAGGAAAAAAAAAGCTACCTAATGTTTAAGGCGGAAAGGGCTGTATACGCTCCATTGAAAATCTGTACACAGGGAAACGAAGTAGTATTTAACACACTAAGTGTGAACTTAACGTGGACACGACCTTACTCTTACACTACGCATATGTAATACGTAACATCTACCAAGCTTTAACCAAGCTTCCACCAAGCTTCCCTAAGCTCATCCCAAACGAAAGCTAACATCAAAAACCTAATCCCGGTTACCCACTATTAATCAAGTCCGATCTTAATTATTAGAAGCTTATTTAATTTATTTCGTCCCACGATGGGACGTCCCGAATGGGACACGCCCAACCATTACGGGACGCACCATATATCAGCCGGGAATATTACCACTGGGCTTATTACACGGTTAAACAAAGCCTGGTTATTATCGCTCAGGAACGGGAATTAAAATGTGTAAAAGTAATGGGAATGGGATAAATGAGTGAGCATTGTTTACTATGAGTTTAGTTTAAATGGGATACTATTAAATAAGTGTTTCAGATTCGAAAGATCCAATCGCGTTCAGAAGGTCATAGGTTTTTACTGAATGTATTTTTATATTTTTACATGGCTCATCAGACAAAAAGCGTCGATGGCCGAGTGGTTAAAGCCGTTGCTTGCCATGCGAGAGGTCGCCAATTCAAACCCCGTTAGCACCAATTTGTTGTTCAAATTTAAAATTCATATGTACGACGACGTATCCGACGCTTTAACGGCGAAGGAATACATCGTGAGGAAACCTGCACACCTACGACGAAATTCTAAGGTTGTGTAGTCGACTAACCCGCACTTGGCCAGCGTGGTCGACTAAGGCTCTATCGCCATAGTTAAGGGTAGGCCCGTGCCCCAGCAGTGGGCTGATGCTCATCTTGGTATATTCTCAAGGTGACCCGACTCCTAAATTCATATTTACTTCATCAAACTGACGAAAGAAGATATTTTTTGGTTCTACATCTATTTCCGTGTTTGAAAGATATGGGCACAACGGAAGTTTGGAACAATTGAATTATAATGAAAATAAATATTTTATTGGTGGATGAATATCACGCAAACGCACCATTTGATGACACGTCACAAAGTTTGCACTATATATTAATATTTACACATTTTAGAGGTAGATATACCTATATTTATAGCTGTTACTTTTTATTCATCTTCAAAGAGATTAACTTACATACGATGATGGCTTGGAGTGTCCTCGTCATCATCACCAGACTTGCGGGGGAGCGGATGGCTCTCACCCCTACACTTAAACGACATCTCCATTGCTAAATGTGTCATTGTAAATATTATCAATTATATCTGATTGCGAATAATATATTTTAATGTAATTAACAGGCACGTAGTCTTATAAAGAAACATTACGTAGTCTTTAATCTTATAACATCAAAACAATTACTTGAAGAGATTACTCAGTCAAACACGACGGTCCTAACTCACAAACGCCGAGAACCTTTTCAAGAAAAAACTTATTTAATTTATTCCGTCATCCCATACGTTATGGGATGTCCCAAATTGTCCGGGACACGCCCCGCCATTACGGGACGCAATATATCATACGAGGGATATTACCAGCGGTCTCGAACACGTTTAAACAAAGATGACTGCGATTAGTGGCACGGCCTGTGGGAGCCTGATTGTATTGTTCGTAATGCCCGGTTCGAGTCCTCAAATTGATTGGCTATCAACTACTAGAGCGGTTTGGAGGTCAACCAGTATGATTGATTCGTTCTAATGAGCGTCGGGAGGTTCGCGTTTAGGTTTTTTAAGGTTCCTAATCGTTGGTCTATTGGTAGCAAGTGCTGCGTTAGGACCGAGAGGTCCCCGGTTCGAATCCGGGGTCGGGCAAAATTTGTGTGGGTTTTTCTGTTATGAAATTACTCAGCCCGGAGTTAGGAAGTTAGCGGTTGAACGCCCGTACCTCGGAAAGCACGTTAAGCCGGTAGTCCTGCGCTCGATCTCTCATCGGTCATGTCGGATTGCCGTCTCACCGAACTATGAGAGTAAGGGAACAGAGAGTGCACTTGTGTTAGCGCGTACACTTGTGCACTATAATATGTCCTGCGCACTTGGCTGATCTCAATTGAGATTGGCCGCCATGACTGAAATCGGTCGGACACCTTTATTATTTATACATAAAGGTTGCTAATAGGACCCTATTAATATGCCTCTGTCTGTCACAAAGGTCCAGCTCATCCATCCCATTAGGTAGACCGTTGATATTTTCACATATGTACTCAATGATGCCGCTATTATAACAAACACTAAAAGTAGAAAAAAAAATTAACAGTGGCTCATCATAAGCCAAGCAGGTTTTATTTAAATTTAATAAGTACGGAACTATTCGAATTTGAATCTGACTCGTACTTAGCCGGTTTTCTGAAGTTAAATAGACAAGAAAAAAATTGCGTGTCCCGCGGCCTCAGGGACTATTTTTCTACACATCTTCTTATGAAACGAAAACCGAAATATTGTGTAAGCATTTTTTTTACAAAGATGATGTCTTCGCCGGAAGTGTAATGGAGCGGAAGCCTATCTACCCATGTATAAAACTTTGCTCTTCGATTCCCATGTCAAAGTTAATAAGAACATTATTTTTTGCATGAAATGCCTTATGATGTGATTTTTGGTGAAGATTACGCAAAGACAAACCAAATGATACCTATTATACCAAGGCAAGCGGCACATCTACCTGTGATGAGGCCAGAGCTTACTCTATCAATAATACAAATAAACACTAATTCAGCCGCGCAGTCAGGTAACAAGCCTAGATTTGTAAATAACATTCATTTTTAAAACATCGTAACTCAATATCAATACTTACAGGTACATCCATTTAGTTATGCATGTATTACATAATCCTGACTTTTTTAAATGTCATTAGATTTCGACGAATATTAAGTAACGTTCACATGTGCAGCTTCAAGCAGCACATCCAAAACTGTTCGATGAAACTACCAACAGTATAACGTCCAAACCATCGTTAACGAGAAAAAAACAATCAAAGATGCATTAGATCTTTTTTCAACCATCACAATCGATATTGAATTAACAATATCCCTTCCCGTAACATAATTAAACATCCAGAACACATGTCCACGCCACCCCGTGAAAGGGCCCATAACAATATCTCATCGGAGGAACAAATCGTAAGGCGATCGACATTTTTCAATCGCTTTTTATCGGGGCACAATTAATAATTCGTAAAAATCATTAAGAGACGAGACAACAGAACAAAAGTCGCCGTCCTTTGTCCGTTTATGGTTCCCGACGATGTAAAATGGAGGAGGGAAAAAAATGGGCACTAACAGAGTCCCCGCGGGGTGACCGGCCGGCTTTGAGCGCGCCGGCCGGTAAGGGCTGGCTTGAGTGAAGCGTTTTATCACTACATAGTATAAAACTCGCTTCAAGCGTCTGTCTGTCCTTATGTATGCTTAAATCTTGAAAACTACACAACGGATTTGATACGGTTTTTTTAATAGATAGAGGGATTTAAGAGGAAGGTTTTTAAGTTTGCTTTAAGTCGTTAAGGTGCCCGAGTGGATAAGGTCGTTGCTTGTCATACTAGAGGTTGCCAGTTTAAACTACACCACGTACCACTGTGTTTTTCTTATTTGAAATTCCTATGTACGATTATTCGACGCTTTAACGGTGAAAGAAAACATCGTGAGGAAACCCTCACACCAATGAATAAATTCTAAGGTTTTTTAGTCGACCAACCAACACTAGGCCAGCGTGGTTGTCTCAGGTTGTCATACTATACTTGAGCTATTGGAATGAAAAGTAGAGAATGCTCTTCGCCGCATGAAGAATCGGAAAGCTGTCGGAGCCGATGGAGTCCCCATCGAAGCCTGGAAGGCAATGGGTGGTCGTGGTGTGGGCATCCTTACTAACCTTTATAACCGCATACTCAGCACCGGCGGGATTCCTCGCCAATGGAGATTGAGCGTTATCACCCCGGTCTTCAAGGGCAAGGGATCAGTGCAAGAGTGCGGTAGTTATCGCGGTATAAAGGTCATGTCCCACACCATGAAACTATTCGAGCGGATAGTAGACTCTCGAATCCGTCAGGAGTGCACTGTCTCTGGATGTCAATATGGTTTCCGCCCCGGTCACGGGACTATGGACCCCGTTTTTGCCCTAAGAATCATCATGGAGAAATACAGGACGAAGAACACGCCTCTCCACTTCCTATTTCTGGACATGGAGAAGGCCTTCGACTGTGTTCCGCGTGAGATGATTTGGTGGGCCCTGAGGTCCAAGGGAGTGCCAGAAACGTATGTTGATATCATTAGAGACATGTACTGTGATTCCGATTCTGTAGTTAGGACCGCTGTTGGCGACACTCTGCCCTTTCGTATAACCGTCGGAGTACACCAAGGCTCCGTCCTGAGTCCGTTTCTCTTCAGCCTGATATTAGACGTATTGTCAGACAGCATCAGAGACCACCATGAGCAGCCACCATGGCTACTTATGTATGCTGATGATATCGCGCTGGTGGACTCGGACAGGGGACGGCTGGTGAGACGTGTTAACACATGGAAGGAATCGCTTGAGAACGGGGGTCTGAAACTCAACGTGGCGAAGACAGAGTACTTGGCCTGCAACACTACAGATCCCATGTCCGTCCGCATAGGCGAAGACACGGTCGAGCGCACGGACCGGTTCAAGTATCTGGGATCTGTACTCCACGCGAACGGCGACATCGACTCCGACGTCAAGGCACGCATTGCTGCTGCTTGGGATAAATGGCGGGAGGTGAGCGGCGTCACTTGCGACCCTAAAATGCCGGTTAAGCTGAAGGGGCAGGTCTATAAATCCATCATTAGGCCTGTCCTCTTATATGGTAGTGAAGCATGGCCAGTACTTGAGCGGCACAAGCAGGAACTGCGGGTCACGGAGATGAAGATGCTGCGCTGGATGTCGGGAGTTACGCGAGCTGATCGCGTAAAGAACTCCCGAATTCGCGGCAGCCTTCATGTCCGAGACATCGCTGATAAACTGCAAGAGTGCCGCCTACGTTGGTACGGTCATGTTTTACGGAAACCGGCAAACTACGTAGGGAACAAGTGTCTAGCCATGTCGCTACCGCCGGGTCCCGGCAGAAGGGGAAGGCCCAAGAAGGCCTGGCTTGACGTCGTAGTGGATGACATGCGTGCCAACAAACTCTCCGTAAAGGATGCCGAAGACCGTGCGAAGTGGAGAGTTAGGAGTAGAAAAGCGGACCCCGGGCTCCGCAAGGATGCAACCGGGAAAACGCCAAGATGATGATGATGATGATGATGACTTGAGCTATTGGAATAAGTATAGGTAAATATTGGGACTAAAATGCGTAATTAGGTGAAGTTGCAAAAAAAAGCAACTTACTGTCCGACATTGCAGTGTTACTTATGCATATTTTAGTTTATGAACTTTATAAATCATATTTTATATCTTGAGTCAATATGGAGACAGAATGTGTGAATATAATAATAATATAATACCATACTTTATGTCACCTATAAATAAACTTTATGTAACCAATCTGGTTTTTTTAAATATTGTACCTACACAATGATTCACAATAATCAACAATATACTTTTGGCATATTGTAATGATTTTGACGTTCCTTTCACACACAGCGTAACTTTTATTTTTTCATCCTAACTGATATACGATGATGGCTTGGAGTAGCCTCGTCGTCATCACTGGGCTTGCGGGTGAGCGGATGGCTCTCACCCCTAAACAGCGTAACTTTAATTAATCTTACTAAACGCGAAGTGTGGACGCGCCCTAACTGTCATTATTATGAAGAAGCGTAGATTTTGCCCGAGATAAGTACAATGTTTAAATGTTTTATAGTGTTATGGTAATGAGGTTTGAAAGGATTTCATATTTACATTTGATTACTTGGAGAACTGTGCGACAATGGTGACGGAAGACTTTAGTTCGTGTTACAGCTTAACACGTATCGCTCTTTTTTCTATCTTTGCGTTTCATTCAGCGACACTTATTTCGGAGATAATAATACACAATAATCTCAAAAACAATATTCTATTACACGTAGGTTTGTAAAACTGATAAAGAAAGTAAACAAGAAACCTCTGAACCCAAAAAAAATCAAACCTAGGATTATAGTAATTAAGAAAACTGACCCCAAATTAAGCAGATCTTGTACTATGGGCGTCAGAGACTGATTGATATACATACATAGATATTACTATGAGGATACAGAATAATTCTGAAGTATCATTAAAGACTATCATGCAATTTTTGTTACCCTGAACATTTAAAAAAAACTTATAGTACCATTACAGTAAACATCCATAGTACATACCCCATAGTAGGTAAGGGGTTACCTAAGGCATACTTTATTCATGTTTAGTATCCCCATGACCAACCAAATTGTAACAAGCAACCCCGTTGACAATCGTAATGGCATTCCACCGTCATCAGAGGCGCCGGCGCCCGGTGCGGCGACGAATATGATGACTATAGTCATGACCATCGTAGAGATAGCACGAGCGTGATGACGGAAGCTACAAGATTTGGTATTGATATGAGATTCTTTCACTTTGAATTTACTATTTAGGAGAAGTTAATTTTGGTTAGGTCTTTATACATTCGGGATGTAGCTGATGATTGTTATCAAACTGTGCTGTAGTTAAATCACTACAGCACAATTTGTAAGGACTTCAACCATTTGGTTGAAGCCTATAAAGATCAACAAAATAATTTATTAAGAAAGCTAAAAAAATCAAAACAAATCGTATCTCAGTAACTGGTATTACGATTAAAATGTTTCGTTTTCGCCTTTCAAGTTTCATTCTTTTACCTTAACCCAACTACTTCCTCAGCTCGTGGCAAAGACATTGCAACTTTAGAAATATACTAAAACATTACTTCTTAAGTTAAAGACTTCGAAAAAGAATGTTTTATTTGTCCTAAAACAGCTTACGTTAAAACTGATACTAGTACAAAAATCATCCAAATTTTAGTAGAACCAATAAACAATGTAGTTGACAACGCTAATGACATACGCGGGGCGTCAAAGCATCGGCGCGCGCGCCGCCCGCTGGCGCGCGGTGGTGACAGGCGAGAGCACAGGCCAGCAGGAACCCTACCGAGAGGGAAGGTTTACACCGGCGAGGAAGGCACGATTCCGAAGAGAAGGGAGCATTTTGTCTAGAAAGACACGATTTTTACTGCAACGATGTATTTTGAAATAAGTCTTTATGGGTCTTCACGCGATATTAGGAGTAGCAAAATTACATAGCTACTTACTGCCCGACGTTTCGACTGGGTTACACCAATCGTGGTAGCGAGCGAACTGGCGCCGCCCGTCTTCGTCTGCCATAGCGGTTGTGAATTTCTTGATCCACCCCCGAACCAGCACTAATGTCATTTGTACAGCTACCCACATCTGTCCGACACACAACACTCACTGAATCCGGGTTTATATTAGACGTAACTTTCCGCGGTATGCACTTACTAATCACTGGGTTCCATGCCGATGATAACTTGAATCCATCTTCCCTATTGAAATTTCTGTGTTTCTTAATTTCAATAGCTTCTCGCACTATTCTTGTGTGATAGTGACGATCTGTTGAGAGGACCTTCGGGTCATGTAGCTCCATCCAATGATTAGTACCCATTTCTAATAGGTGCTCAGCCACCGCGGACTTGTTCGTTTGTCGATTTTTAACAGCTGCAATATGTTCTTTCACCCTCACGGCTATAGCCCGTTTGGTTTGTCCAATGTAAGAACTACCACAACTGCAATCGAATTTATATATACCCGGAGTTTGGAAGGGAATAACGTCTTTCGGTGTACGCAATATTTTTATTTTAACGATGTATTTTGTCAACGAAGTCATGATTTTTACTGCAAGGCTGCATTTTGTCAAGGAAGTCATGATTTTTACTGCAATGCAACATTGCGAAAAGAAAGACACGATTTTCACCGCAACGCAATATTCAGAAAAGAAAGCCACAATTTTTATTGCAAAGCAGAATTTCATCAAAACAATGTCAAATGCTTAAGACACGTAGAAGAGTAATAGGTAAGTAAGCTCTGGTCGAATATCTGTGTTTGCAATTTTCTGTCAAGAAAAATCTCATCCCAAAGTCAAGATCCACAAAATCAGCGGTGTTTGCACACCTTTACTCGTCTCCATTATTGAACGCCACTAATTAAGAAACTTAAATCAATTAATAAGTTAAACAAGAGATTTGTTAAACAACCATCAGATTTGAGTCAATTTCAAGATTTACCTTGAGTGTTTAGTGGAATATTTTGCATAGTCCTTTAGATCTGTGCAAAAACATAGACCTAATTAGCCACACACCATCATCAGTCAGTTTAATCACCAATCGTGCCAAGATCGTGTCCCATAAAGCCACACCAACATTCGCAGTACCACAGGGTACTCATGAGACCTGCGTGTCCCAACACTGCATCCATAAAACTGGCCCAATATTTACGGCCTTTGGTCACGACACCGACCAATTGGATGTCCCGATAATTTACAAGAACGTGACGACATTAATATAAGGGCACTGATATAGGGCCTTTTAATGCATCTAGCCGGCATGCTGTGACAATGTCGGCTATGCCCTTTTTTGTTCCAAATTTATGTCAGCGCATTAATTGAATGGATGTTTATTGGAAAGCCGCTTGTTTGTGCGTATAGGTTTAACACTACAAATTAGTTTTACTTTGTTAGATGATTTATTCTGTTGATTTAGGTGCTTTATTCTTTTGATTATTTTTTAATGTTATGATAATACTGAAAGAGGATATCCACAGGTAACATTGGTCCCGTATACGAGGTTTTATAGTCCACTGTAGTGCCAATATACATCGTCAGACTACTTACCTTGTTACTTAGTAGTAGATCCACTTCTGCGGAAGTGGATCTTTGCTTCCGACACCAGAATTATACGTTGTAAGAGAAAGTAGCTTAGTAGCTTTATATAAATAAGATCCTTCAAAGTATCTCAACCGTCAATTGACCAGACTAGTTCGATCTTCTCTTTTCCCACAGCCTAATGATGTTGCGTCAAAAAAAATACAGTCGAGAACAATACACTTAAAAAAATCTCATTTTTTGAAGTCGGTTAAAAAACCCTGCAATCCCACACCTTTCAGTGGCTCAGGCCACTTGCCTTCAGCTTCATCACAATAGCCAATAACGGCTATCAGTTAAAAGCTTTTAACGTAATCAACGTTATTAGCCGGAGTGGTGTTAAATTGGCGTCACTGCTCCATTGTTCGAGTTATCACAGTATCCAATTGTGAGTCGTTGTGTTATCAGTGTCTTAACAGTTATTAGTCACTTACTGTAGCATTTTTAATTGAAATATGTTGGTATTTAAGTACACACGATGGTTCTCATTCGGTCTATAGAGGAGGCGGTAATAGTGAAGTTTTTTTTACTACTCCCTAGGTATAATTAGGGACCACTCCTTTCAAATACAATGACAATGAAATTTAGCACGCAAATAATCAAGAGACTGAAAAGAAAGGACATAATCTACTTTTTGTAAGTGAGTAATGTTTTACGCACTAAACTACATCACGTGGATAGAGTCCTAGCGCAGACCTATTTTTTAAATTAAAGTTGATTTTGTTCATTAACTCACTTCGACATCATGCCAGTATCGATGATGAATACTTCTCTCAAACTTTCGATCAATGCCGAATATTTTAATTATCTAAATAGCTCCAGATTCGGAAGGCCTCATCGCGATCACAAAGGGCCAGGACCATTACCACCACAATGGGCCCTACAAAAACAACTGATGAAGTTGGCCTCAGGTTTTATACCCGAGTAGTAAAGTTTCACATCGTAAATTCTCGTCAGTCAAAACGATTAACAAGAAAAAACTGTCGTAGTAAAAAAAATACTAACCAAACAACCCAAAATCTACTTTATTACGAAGACTTTAAGGTCTAGTTGAGCTTGAGGGTGCAAGGGTCCTGAGACGAACTGTCATAAGTTAGATTCGGTCACTTTTCGGCGATTGTAATTTTTTTTTCTAATTTCGTGTTTTCTTTGGCGGCCCGGTTTATTGGGACCAAATGACACGACAGGTGACGATGTTTTTTTTAGTTTTTTTTTTATTTTTCGTTTACAAGGGGCGGGAGAGAATTGTTATACATTTTATTGCGTGTCCCTCTGTCTGTCTGTCGTGATCCACGGGACGATAGTAAAGCTAATTTGCTGGCTTTTGATCACAGATGTTGCGATAGAGATGTCTTTTGTTACTATCCCGGTTCGGTATTTATTTGAAAAACGTTATTATTTAATTAGGGATCAATTCCAAATTGGGCTTTGAACGTAATTATTTTCACAATCAATTATAATGGCACCGACATATTTGTTACTATTTTTATTTTTAAGATTAGTTTAAGACCTATTTTGTTACCATATTTTAAGATTTCTGTACCAAATAAACAATTATTCTATTATATTCTAATGGATACATGATTAGGACGTAGCTAACTCAACATACACCAGTCTATAGAAGTAGCTATACTATTACAAGAAACCATAATATTTGGCGATACATCAAAAATATGGGAAAGAGTTAAAGTTATCAAATAAAGAAAGTAGAACTAAAATTGACTGTTCTAAACTGTTGAAATGCTCCATATATTTTTTTATTTATTAAAACATGAAATAACTTACTTATTCCCTTCCCAGTAATTACGCTGTAGAATTTATTTTTTGCATCTTTTGTAAGTCTTCTGTCTCACAAATCGGCAATACCTAAATATTTTTTGCTCTAATGAATTATCTAGCGAAGTGTAGGTACTTACGTGCTTCAAACACGCACATAATAAAAAAGTAATTCATTGCCAAAACGCTTACTACCAACTTTATTACTTTTTCAACGTATTCTAAACCACAACCGAAACTTAGCCCATCCCACAAGCGAACGTTACATTAAACAAACACCCGCTAATCTGTTCACATTAGAGGCATCAGTCATATTGAAACAATAGTAATTGTGTAATAAATAACGTGTCCTAAACATTTTGTAAGCACTTGTCCGGCTATTAAAAATACATCAAAGAACATTGTACAATCGCGCGCGATAGCCTTAACGGAAATCGATAACGGTTAATTGTTATGCGTCCTACCAAACCGCGGCGTTTGATAAAGCTAATATGTGCCTTAATAAATATTCACAAAAACGCAAATATTATTGTTTTTACATACATACATACATACAATCACGCCTTTTTCCCAGAGGGGTAGGCAGAGATCACTTCACTTGATAGATCACTTTGTTACATACAATAAGTATTATATATCATTTCGTTTTAATCATTGATAAAAACCCTTATCTTCAAGATCTTACATAAAACAAACTCGTTTTTCCCATCTTAAAGGGAAAATCTCCCTCTTTTCCCTCTCACATTATTGGTTTTCTTAATTAAATTGATCATTTCACGATAATTAAAGTTTTTTAAAAATATCAATGCGAATAATGTCAAAAAGTTGTATGCCAACGTTGCTAATTCAATACAAATACAATATTAACCAAGTAATCAAACAAAACTCGCATGTTTAGATAGGTACGAGTATATCTAAAGAGTCTATTGTTATTGACTAGTTAACAAAAATAAACTGTCATTTTATTTTCAGAGTATTGCTTGCTATAATGACCATGAATAATTGACAAGTCTGTAATGGTATCTATGGTCTAGGATATTTTAAAGCTTAAAATAACAGTTACAAAAACAGGTCTTCGAATTGCAGATATTGCAGCAATATTTTTTATTGGATGGGAAAGGACAAGGCAAGAGTGCAAATTTAAAAGCTATCATTGTATTTAGGTACGGAACATTGAGGTTTGTTTTTAACAGTTAAAAGCCATTTTAGAAAACGAAGTCATACATAAATAAAATCGTAGTGCTATAAAGAATACGTTTTTCTCAAATTAATAAATTCTTCAATCATATTGTAGGTACACTGGTACAATAGTTCGATGATTACAGGAAGATTTTTAGATACGATTATTACCTTCATAAAAGGTTTGACCTTTTTTCATCGACTGTACCACTTTAGTACAGGAAACAGAAGTATTTGACGTACACTTGTATGTTACGGGGATAATGTATGGAAATGGAACAAATATTACAACGAACAATGCCGATTTAATACCCTTTTAGAGTTGTATTAATAGTACAAGAGTCATTAGATACTAATTAGAATAACTATATGATACCTAGGACTGTTGATATGATGTATAGTCCTAGGTCCTAGTGTTTTCTTTTGTTTTTCTTGATTGACTACGATGGCTGGGAGTAGCCTTATCATAACCAGATTTGCGGGGGCGAGAATGGCTCTCCCTTAGTTAAAATGGTGTTAGCATGAAATATTCATACACATATTATGATGTGAAACTCAAATCAACCAAATTTGCAAGTCGGCGTAAGTAAATTACCAAAGTGAAAGAACACAAACGCTGTACAAAAAAAACAACAACCCGACTCCTAACTTTAAGTTAATCCCTTTTGTTAGTAATGTAGAGCAGGCATTGTCATCTCTTGCATCAATGGCCAACAAAGAAGCTGGTAATTGTTAATAGATAGAGTAGGGTAATCCTGTGGGCATCTTCACGCCGACTCTACATGGGTGGTCAAGGACATCTCGTTTGCACTCTACCGAAAATTTGGCAAGACAGAAAAAAACAATGGATTCTGTAGAGTACGTAAATTATTCACAGTCTTTGGCGACTATAATAAGGCATAGAAAGTTCTACACAGACGAATAATATTATTTGGTTTTAATATAAATTATAATCCAAATCGTTTTATACTTTTGGCACACACTTTACTCGTAATACCAACAAATCTTCATTTTTATTAACTGCTCTGATTCAAAATAGACATAACAAAATAGACATAACATAATAAGGTTTTACTAGTAATAACTGCAGCAAAACGAACAAAAATCGATCTTAATTGATGATTATATTTAATTGCATATTAAACACTTAGCATAATACACAATTAAAGATCAATGTGTTCATTGGTATGTAAAGAGTTTCTACAAGGACATCCAAATCACATAAGAACCAACAATACCATAAAGTACACCAACAGCATTATAAAGCTAAACGGATAACCTACAAGTTAACTTACAAATAAACAAACCGTAAAATAAAAAAAAATCACAAACGTAAATCCATTTGTAGTCAAGAATAATGCACAATACCCACTGTCCCTGTGGTCTTGGCTTTGACAAACCGAAATATGTCACTATGCCATTATAAATGTACGGTGGCGCTACCAAATCGTCACGCCACTTGTTGCAAAGTCACTTTTTGCCCGATGACAGGTGACAAAGGAGAGATGATTTCGGTACCGAGTCCCCTTAACGAGATTGAGTTTTTTGGTAAATCGCCTTTTTTCGCTGTCCCGAGCTCGTTACTACGATGCAGGTGAATTCTGAAAGGGGATTTGACTAATCTCTTTTGCGGTGTCAAGGCAAGTTGTGGCGGTGGTTTCAAATGGCATGTTTTAGTTGTTTTTGGGATTTTTGCAGGCTTTGATACATGTTTTTATTGCACAAATTCTTCAATTTCATAAATTAATAATAAAGTGATTTTAAAGTTTAAAATAGCGTGCAGAACCGCGTGAAATACAAAAGTATTGCGCATGTGAGTTATGTGGCCTGCCATAAGAGCCGATTAATGGTATACACATTTGATAATGGCAATAATTTCATCACATTCAAAAATTATGTTCTATCCATAATATTCTTCGGGTCTTTATATTACTATAAATATGTAATTCGAATCCACCACTAACAGATTCAAATTATTTGCGTCCTATGAAATAAATAACCCAACTATTATTGTACTCCCTTTTTAATATGCGTTGTATAGAACAAATCAGGCAAGTCCTAAAATATTTGGACTAATATCTAAACCTATAAACTATACCTCTACACATTATGTTAGTTAATTTTAAATGGTTCGTGTTTGCAACCCGTTGCCTTTAGGTAGTTTTTAACTTGGATTTCTGCCCGAATTATTTTGTATTTAATGTTTTTCAGGACTACCTGAAAACTTATTTAGATACTAATCTTCACGTAACAATGTCAAAAATAGTATCCTAATTTAAAAACCTACGCGTAAACGTTTAGTTTATTTAATCGTAAAGGAACGCGAAAGTGAGAAATGAAACAAGCCGTGTATTCTAACTAATTCTCAGGCATATTTTATTATCCACATCATTCCTATTGGACTATCCCTGCGTTAATGTAGAGTCTGGTAGAGTCGGCACATGTCCGCTAAAAAAGGCCACATTTGCGCAAACAACGTCACAAAATCCGCAGCGCTCATCCGCTAAGCGGTGACACCTCCCTCGACCGTCTCTCTCGCACAACGTCGCATGAGCCACGAGAAAATGACCTTAAAGCACTCGCAATACGGCTTACGTACCCAATGCGACATTAGACGACATTACCGTCATGGAATAACGACACAAACTATTTTAACCACAAACGATTTTATACCTTATTCGTAAGGGAATAGAGTAGAGTTTTGGATGAGTTTGCAAAAGGTGGTGTAGAGACACAGTTTTCAAATGTCACGCAGTGTAGTCGTCTCTTTTCTCCGGAGTCCTGTCGCCTCTGACTCCTTGCATCCTTCAGTGTGTGCCCGCGCGTATCTTTCATCCCACTCTACAACTGTGGCGACCCCAGTGTCCGGCCAGCCCGACTGTTAGACGGTTGTGTAGAGCGGAGCGACGACTCTCGCGATAGCTACTACATACTCTACATATAGGATAAAGGATTGTGATATGTACTGTGCTGTGCTTGTGATAATTGATGTTTTGTGCTGAAGATCACCAGAGGCATCCATGATTCAGGTTAGACTCTACATTTTTTTTGACTAAAAATATTTTTTAAAATTCGCAATGAAAAGAAAATCTTTTGTTATTGGAAAAGCTTTGTGTAAAGGTCACGTTAATTGTTATCTAGAACTTAAACTTTGCCATCTGCTGATAAAGACCCTTTGTGCTAAGCTTTTGTTTGTAAAAACTCATTTATGAATAGTAGTCTGTGTCGTGTTACTTTTAACAAAAGGTGTGATAATTGCGTGTGAACAAAACAATGGACCATTATCGTGAGGAGGCGACCTGTGCTTTCTTTCAAAGGTGTCTCGCTAATTGTTAAAATATTAATTATTTTTGAAGAAAACTTACCCCGAGTTAACCATAGTTTGAGATAGTAAAGATTGGATCGCTCTACATTTTGCAAATTTCCTTATTTCTATTCTATTTGAAATGAAACAAATTTTACAGATTAAACGAGCGTATAGTGATGACTTACATAATTATTATAAAAACCTATATATTAATTAAATTTATTATTAATCTTTAATGATTGCATTTTTAGTTTTAAAAGCAAATAATACTTAGTTATGGTACCGTATTATCTAACTAGATATAAGAACATTACGAATGTAGAGCTAATGGGACATCTTGAAAAGGCTGTAGGTGTAAACAAATGACGAAATGACATGTCCCGACAAATTGAATTGAATGTCCGCCGAGTGGGCGTCAAAGTGGCCAATTGAAAAGCGATTTAATTACACTCACAAATGTGTTCATTAGGTGTTGCGGACGTGGCTGCAATTAATATAATTGCCGACCCAGAGACACTGTTGCACAATTAATATTTTACAATTAACGTAGAGTTGCTATCGGCAAGCGTAGTTACAAAAAGCTTTAAGCTTCTTAGTAAGTAGAGTCGAATTCTACTACGAAATGTGTATTGATAAAAATACTAAGTGTTGTCTGTGAAATTTATAATTAAGGATTAACAAACCTGTGTCTAATTTATGAAACCTAAATGTAGAGACAATGCATTATTATATGTTACTAGCTACTCTTTTGTATGCAATTTGATTGATGGGTAGACTGATGTTTAGAAAGTCCGTCGGAATATATTTCATTAAAGCAATTAATGTAATAATTGATGTATGCGTTGATCAGAGGAAGAGTCTTGGTGTTTAATTGGATATTAAAAGATATTTGGCATAGATCGGATGGATTGGGAAAAATATTTGGTAGTAAATTGCTTCTTTCGGCATACTTCTCTATAATTGATATAAATATTAAAACTTCAAAAATGTAATACTATGTATTATTTTGTACTCGTTTAGTGTCAGGGTTTTAAATGCGATTTGTATGAGAAGGTTAAAATATAGGCATTAAAGTAATTGCTAAAGCTCATGTTGATCTAATGAGCTTTTTGTAGTTAATGGCATAAATGGTTATATCTTATGATTATTTATATTATAAACTTACTGTACTTATTATCATCAGCACTTTTTAAATGCGAAATGCACTGATCCACTGTTTTTCTACACTTTTCTTATTCAGAGTTATAAGAGACGTATCGCGTTATTCAATGTAAGCAATAGTTTAAAAGCCAAATGTTTTGTAAGTAATTAAAAGTAGGTAGTGGTATTATACCTGATAAATGAAGATTGGTATTTCTTTGAAACCAGTTAGGTATCCTAGCTACAAAAATGGATATTTAAATTAAAATATCCATAAAATATCCATTTGGATTCAGATGGCTTGGTTGATATGACTGAAGCCATACACCGCGTTGTTCCTTACATTCACCATACCTGACCGTTGCAATATGTCCATTAAAATTGACTAATCTCCATTGAGATTGGTCGCCATGACGACAAAAACGTTAAATAGTAAAATAAGCCTGCGAGCGTTGTTGGTATAACCTCGTCTACTAAATGCTTTGATGATTGGCTAAATTGTGTACTAGTATTTAATTTTTTTTTAATGATGCTAATATTGTCCGTAACTTAAGCAATTTTCACACAACATGGTTGGTTGGTGGAAACTAAATGTCAATAACAAAACAGTCTGATCTTGTAGCTAGGTATTTACTTCGTCATCGAACTCTATCCTTTTTATATCAAAGCAAATATAGGTAGGTACTTCATTCATGTATAAATTGTTAAAACGGCAATAGCATAATTCTATTATCGGTTCTGAATATCGATTCTACCTAGAACACAAAAGCAAGATACTCGATAGTTTATAGACTCTTTCTTACCGTAATGAGCCATTTTTGAGAAAACTGAATATATCCGGGATATTTACCATTGTTGTTTTATTTTAACTACACTGTAGCAAGCGCGATGATCACGGATCAAGTGGTAAATATCCCGGACATACAGTTTTCTTATCTGTGTGACCCAGTCTTGCAAACTTTAGAGGTATTGCAAATTGGGAATATTAACCTAATAGTTTATTACGGCTATCCTTAATAAACCGAAATTGCAAAATTGTCCAATTCACAAAAAAGTTCACCGCAACAAAGGGATTTTAGGGGGTTTTGACCCAAATTTAAGGACAGATATTTTTGAGAGTTGGCATCACTGGTGCGACCGTGACAGTTGAAAGGTTGTAAATGAATCAGCAATTCCTCATTATTCTTTATTAAGGTCCTCCTGTATCCACCACAGCATATACCACCTACACCTCCAACTCCCCACGTAAATCACGTCTCAGACCTGAACGCCAGATGTCTGGTCGTGACGGTATTAGTGCCTCGCCGCGCCACCGTCCGCCCCGGGCTAACATTCGCTATCGAAGACGCTCAGGAAGGAGGATCTTTTAATAAATGCTTTGGAGGCACGCCATCTAGACGAGGAGATGATGGGTAGCGTTTGGGAGGATAACTATTGCGTAGAGCTGTGGTTTGAGAGGTGTTGAACTAAAAATCCTGACCTGCTACGCAGATTTCGCTTGGAACTGTCGATGTTTTAAGATGTTCGTGTGCACTTACACTTGCTCTTATCCGTAAAATCGTTTCAAATACTAACAAAAAACGGCAAAACATACTGACTGAACAAGAGCTTTCATATAAAAGCCGTACAGAATGTTTCGAGCCAATATATTGAAGCAGCTTAAAAGGTTTGCAGATTGGTGTCAACCTAACGAGTACACCAATAAAATTAAAAGATAAATGTGAATTGTACCGTGGTATATTGACAAATAAAGTAATTAAATCAGACAATACAATACGTTCCAAATTCCTTAATCCTCTTTCCTTAGAGAACTTTGATTTTCATCTTGCTATTCCGCTCACCATAATATTTGCACATCTTCCGTATAAACACTAAAGGTTTTTTTTCCTAACTGACATACGATGATGGCTTGTAGTAGCGTCGTCATCATCACCGGACTTGCGGGGGAACGGATGACTCTCACACTTGGTTAGTGGAATAATGTTCATTATACACTTTAAAACATGCTTGCACTATTATGAAGAACATAATAATGTCTTTTACAGACATGAAATTTGATTGATTCTATTAATTTTATTCTAAACATAACTATTTAGAGATTTGACGATTCAAGCTCTTTAAAAAGCTCGTAGTCACGGAAGACTGCTTATTTTATTTCAAACACAATTGCGTTGTCTACTAGTTAAATAGACACCGACATCCCGAAGTGTTGTATCAAGACATGACCAAAAATAGAACTCTACTGTGTCCCGTTCATCCTCGATCTAGCAAAAACCACCGCAACAACTTATCCCAGTCCTTTTAGCCGCGAGCCGCAAATGCAATATAATATTCCAGGCGATCCCAACTCGCTTATTGAAATAAATCGGCGGTCATCAACCAAATGCATAGTACCAACAGCCATTAGGTGGTGTGCACTGTCTTATGATGCCGTCACGGAATTTGCATTACGTTTCGCAAATCGTCCGGTGAACGTTAAAAATGTCCGACAAACAAGGGGAAATTATTGTCCGGGTTTGCTGTGAAAAATGGGACTGGGAAATAAAGGCTGTCTTTACAAGTAAGAGTTAGTATTGTCTAAGTATTGTTTGCGCAAACACTACACATTTGAATCAAAGCATGTAACATTAACCTTAATAAGCAACTTATACAAAAAAAAGCGTCAAATTCGAACACGATCGGAGCATGTCACCGTCAGACAATTGTTTTTAACCGACTTCAAAAAAAGCAGGTTCTCAAGTCGACTGTATTTTAACAATCCTTCACATGTTTGCTAGACAGATAAATTATTTTTGTATATATAATGTAATATGAAACGGCTCGGCCCGAAGTAAACAGAACTGAACTTCCGACCTTGAACTGGATCGATTTCCACCAGACTACTTGTTAGGGCAAAATGTTTCTAGGAAACTTGAAACCTTTATTAAATATTTAAGATAAAAGTCTGTAATCATTTTAACTTTCATATTGAAAGATAAAGTTCTGGATAACATAAACAAAAAACATTAAAACCAACTTCAGATTAGAAATAAGTTTATTTATTACGTTTAAGAGATTGTTTTTAATTTTAAACATACAAACAAAGAATAGAAGAAGTATAAATATAATCAGTCATATAATTAACAATAACACTAAGTATAACAATTAAATAAATTATTTACAGCAAAACACTAAACATTTCTTTACGATAAGCACACATAAGCTACCTCTAGCGCCATCTATGAGCGGAGCGCGTAATTGTACGAAAGCTCTTCACGCCTATTCATGGGAAACATTATAAATTAACAATAATCTACATCCGATACGCTAGTGATATTATATCCTGAATATCTATACAAATAATGTTTTAAAATGGCTAATAGACATTTTTAGAAACGTTGGGAATATTTAGCAAATTTATTATATTCGTAGATAGATGGAATGGAGCTGTCATAATAATATGATAAGTTTTAAATACATAATCAGTAAAACCAGCAATCACGCTGCAGTTGGACCTTACGCCTACGTATTGCCATCTAGTGAATGTCTCATAAGCGTTAACCCCCATTCTGTGTGTTCTTAACACTGACCAAATTGCCATCATAACAGACCCACTCCTCCAAATCTATTAACAACTTTACTAATTATATTACTGTTTATTTATATACACATACTTTTTATATATATACTCACGGTAAATGTATAAATCTTGCCTCTAAACTGTGCAACTTCTACCCACAGACGTGACGGATTGCGGAGGCAACTCCCATCATGACAAGTAAAGATGCTATCAGACCCCGACAGGCATTAATATTCGCTTGTCAATGAAATTATAGGGTTTAATTAATAAACACACAAATAGATACGTTGGGCAACTTGTAGCTAAGATGCTGCAGGCGAACGGGCTTTCAAACCGTAAATGTATAGGTTTACTTGACTCTATGTAAAGCTTTTTGGCTGCGTAGAGACATTTATTGTACACTACCGGCCGCCCACGATTTTGTCTGCGTGGAAATGGCTATGACAGCAATTCTTTTTTAGAAAAGCCTATAATATACCTTGTTAAATAAGCTACTTGTTAGTGAAAGTCCTGTCAAAATTGGTCCATCCATTTTGGAGATTAGCGGGAACAAACATGCAGACAGACAAGATGTTTTTATTGGCCAATATTTTCGATACCAATAACAAAAACCCCATTCATAATTAAGTTTAGTTTACTAAATGGGTATGAAATTCTATCATGAAGTTAGAATTTTAATAAATATTACAAAGAGACACATCAATTTAGTTTAGTTGTATAGATTTTTTTCAAATCAAATCAAATTATTTATTTGCATAATACAGGTATAAGTACAGGTAAAGGTCTTAAATTTATAGACGTTCCACTATATTAGGCCTAACATAGTCATGCAAAATTTATAAGGTATAGCTTAGTCAAATTAGTAAAAAATAAAAAATCAATTTAATTAATTTTGTCAGAAAAAAAAATCATTAATTGCATAATAACATTTGTCAATCAGGAATTCGGCCATTTTCTTTTTATTATGTGCTGGGAACGGGTCTACCCTAAACTAGGCCATAGTAAACTAAAAAACGATTCATATTGAATTTCTATTAATTACTTTACCATTGCGTACTACTATTATATTATATACCTGCTCATTATTTCGCAACATTGCAAATGTTTTCTTCAACCTTCGCGAATATCAATCAGACCTCAGTAGGTCGGAATTTTCGCTGTCATCAATCAATTACAATTAAATTGTTATATAAGCATTCCTCAGTCAAAACGTTTCCTATTTAATTGTAACTACAAAAAGTATATAAATTAGTAATGTGTATAATCGTCGTGGGGTCAAAGGTCTCGCTAACATAATAATGACCCTGAGCGGTCCTTCGTATGTGCGATACTTGGGCTTCATCCATCATCATATTCTTTGAATATGGGTACTCATGTATCGTTTTAACCGACTTCAAAAAGGGGGGAGATTCTTAATTTTGTTGGAATATTTTTTTATATGAAACCTTTTTATTCCAAGTGCACTTTCAATTTAAACGGTTCTGTTCTAAATTCCTCCAAGAATATTAAACATAGGTTTTTTGAAAGTGTTTCCTATGACTTACAAAACAATGAAGAAAGCAATAGTCGCTGTATTTTGTGACAACGCTATTTATAAATAACATTAAGTATCGCATGAAATTTGTAGTTACATCATTTTAAAATTAGCTTTTTACCGTTTTTGCAAAGATTACTTCAAGTTTAAAAGCTAGATTGTTTAGAACAGATTTTATTATCAGTAAAAACTATTGATTTATTTAAGCCTACAATAAACGTTCTTCATACTTACACTTACACTTATACACTTATCGATAGCCAAATACATAACGAACCCTCCATATAAAAGCTATGATTTAAACCGCATGCCAATCCAAGTTAGCAACTCGTTCTCTTTGCCCAAAGCCCAGCAGTGGACAATGACATTGACTTGATTGATGATCATGAAGACTTATAGTGGGCGTGGCTATAAGCTTGTCACGTGACTTCGTCCGTGATGGATTGGGCCTCCGTTTGCGTAGGCTCATTTCTAATTGCTTTTTAATTTTAGCCGCTTGTGAGAATAGACCTTTAAAATTTCGTCTTTATTATGTACTGTATATGTATATGACATGGAGGATTGATGAATACCCAATTAATTAATGTCGAAATGTATGTTTCTATCTTTTCAGCCATTCTGTCTTCACCGCTGATTCTATTTAGATCAAAAGCTTTTTTAACCAAGCGTGCTAAAAACACCTACGTATAAATTCTTAGGTTGTGTAGTCGACCAACCCGCACTTGGCCAGCGTATTTGATAAAGGCATTGTCGCCCTAGTTTAGGGAAAGCCCGTGCCACATCAGTGGGGACGTATATGGGCTGATGATGATGATGATGCTAAATAGTTTAATGTTTTACGTTATAAACTACTTCACGCGAACTAAAGGTGGAACTAACACATTATACCAATATCTCTACTTTATACCTACTGTGACTGTTAACTCTTCACGCTTTGTTACGGAGAACGGTTCGCCTTCCTAATGCTTTAATGGCACCTCGCTGAGAAATAACAAAGGCTACTTTTACCCGACTGCTTAAAAGAGAGTAATGTTGTAAGCAATAAGCGGTTTAAAACTAGTATATAATAATAGCCTACTCGTGACCACGTTTGGTGTAACCCGACCGAAACGTGCGGTAGTAAATAGATGAATTTGCTGTACCTAATGATGCGCTAAGTCCCATTTATGTATTAGGTTCTGAAAGCTTTATATAATAGTTATATATATGTACACGTCACTAATTTACAAATTGCGTATAGATCTGGTATAGACCTAATGATTTAGGTTACAGATGTTGTAGATATCTTGTACCTAAATTTGTATAAACTCTAACCTTAAATTTAGTGTGTATAATATCTACGTTATTCTATACTGTCTTAACTCTTCTCGTCCATGTACTACCCACTTATGTCATACTTTTAACGACTTTGTTTCAATGTCCGTAGTAACTTACTTATAATTAAATTAAATACCAATAGGTCACTTACCACAGGATCACTCCATAAAAAGAGCAACAGTGTCAATTATTAATTGATTTTTAAGTACTTAAAATATCAAATTTATTGTTTATTAAAACTTAAAGACAACAAAACCTTCAACAGCCAAGAAAACCCCCAACATACAAGTTGAAACCGCGGGCGTACCTGAAAATTGCAATCGCAATGTTAAATTATAATTGCAATGCAAAATTATTAGGTGCAAACATTATATTGGAGAGGTTGCCCCGGGATACCGGGCCGCTATCTGATGAGCGTCCCTCATGACAGGGTAAATGATTACTGCCTTGATAGAAATGCTGCGGTTAACTCTAAATGAATTTATGTTGTCCAATGTACTTTCGTTCGCGGTGAATGTTACACGAATCGTGCATAATTTGCTAAGTACAGTATTGACAGTCGACTGTGTTCAGTTTTTAAGCTATTGCATAGCTTTTATCGTGGGCTTTGAGCGCGGTACCGAACCAAGAAATTCCGTAACGAAAAAAACCTCACAATCGTCTAACGTCGTTTCAGTTCGGTAAACTTCGGCACGGTGTTTGTGTGCGTGCGGTTAGACGTATTGTACGACTCTACGAAACTCGCACGAAATCGGACGATGCTATGCAATAGGTATACCGCGGTAGTCCCCGAGTGCCACACGTCTTTTTAGGCATGTGTGTATTCAAGACTCATTTTAGATGTATGCGTCTTTCTAGTTAGTCAGTCAGACCTTCAGATTGGGGTCGACAGGCTACATAGGGTCTTTTGTGCCTGTAGACCACATATGTGGACCTGACGACCGTTTACCCTTAGGTGGAGTATGGTTGGCCACCCTGAAAGTCTTTTTTTAAAAAAAATGTGGTTTATAAATATCTATTTATCTGGACATCCAGTGGCTCTACATTTAATTATTATCTAAGTAACATGTTTTATTAAAATATGTTGGCTAAATGCAAACTTTATAAGGTGTCACATCTTATATAGATACCTATACTCTTAGAAGAATTTCGTTTACGAAAACTATTGGAATATTAACCGACTTAATCAGTAAATCCCCGAGCTCAAATTGCTAGTACTAGTACTCATCAACATTTGCGTGGAATTTTGTTGGGAAATTACAGTCACAACAACACCGGAGTCAGCGGAGGCAACACATAATTGTATTTTCTTTTGAAACCAGCTAAAAAACAAAACGAAATCATTTACGCAAAATCGCTAATCCTTTAATGGCGTCCCGACATTCTTTTGTTGAAAAGACACGTGTCTCAGCGGGAGAGTTCAAACAATGGGCCCTTTGACCGATTCCGAAAACGAAGAAATGGTGACCTTTGTTCATTTGTACCCTGAATATTTGCATAGAACACAATTCGCCAATGCACCTTATCAGTAGGAAACTGGGCTATTGTGGCTGGGCTGGTCTTATCTCCCACATACGACTTCAAACAAGCCGACGTTCTAGGAACATAGACATAATGTGCTTACGTATTGTTCTGATAAAACATTGTACGTACTTTTCATGTTTCTTTAGAGGGTGCGGGTGGTGAGGATTTTAATTGTAAATCTGAAGAAACAAAGCTATTAAACATGAATTTATAAGAACATAATTTTTTGACAATAATATTTCTGCCGATATACATTAAAGGAAATAATTATTATGATGAGAGATGAGTTAACCAGATAGTCATATAAAACTCTTTCCTAACTATGAAACGACATGACCAAACAAGTTATGAAGATTTCGATTGGACTATATTATTATGAATAAAATTGGGTAAGACATTATATTATCTATTTAATTAAAATTATTATAGACCCCGGCTCGCCGCAGTCTATCAATCAAGTTAATTATTTTTACACCTTCATTTAATTAATTTTTCATCTCACCAAAACCTACAAATGAAGTCACAATATAATCAACACTCTTCGAAACGAGAGCGAACAAAGGTATATATTTATATTTTAATATATTCACTGCTATAAATTATTGAATATCAGTAGCTATGGTGTAATAAAATATACCGTTGATGACAGTAAATATGGCCGGTCAGGATTACGGGCCGCGGTATAAAACTCGATTATACTTTTATTGCTGGCTGTTAGCGGTAGAAAATACTGGCGGGAGTTTCGGACGCAGGTAATTAGTCTTTGGGTTCCACGGGTCACTGAGATATCTATTGTTTTCGATAGTTACTACGGCCGAACATTGAAACGATTTTTCGATATTTCAGCGCTGATTTGCCGAGTAATAATGTTTTAAATTCAAAACTCCTACACAAATGTTGAGTTTGGGCGTCCCTTTAACTATGCAATATTTAGGCCAAATTGTCAAATATCTAGTACCTTTTAGAGTTTAATTTGGCTTCTATCAACGTAATTAGGTATGACGATGTAACGGGTGGCTTACATCGTCATACCTAATTACGTTGATTATTTATCAAATTAGTAGAATAGTAAATCTATTCTATGCTATGTATCTATTCCGAAATAGGTAGATAGTACTCATTTCGTTATGAACATTATCACAGGTATGTAGAAGTATATTATTTAACTTTGACACATAATGAAAACCTACATGGTATAATCCTAAACTGATTATTAGGAGATAATGTAACCACAGAATATTAATCCGTTTAAACGATCAAATTGAAATAACTCTTCAAATCCGTACATTATTTATCCATATTCTATTTGAATGTGTACCGACATATTTGCAAACTCATTCGTGGAATTTCGCTTTACTTAGATAACGAAATGGTGTTTTTGAAGTAACTAACATTATTATCGTCACGTACCCCGAAGAGGTCAACTACCTGTCTTTGAAAGTCGCCGCCCGGTCACAAAATCTTTTGTCTATGACCAACCGAATTTGCACCCTTTGTTCCTAGGTAAAGTCAAGGGTTAGACTTGTATAGGCTTATCGGCTATTCGGGTTTATCCCCACCCATCGGCGTCTTTTAGGGTTTAATACTTGTGTCATGGGATTAGTTTTGTCATAGACACTTGATGTGTCCGACGTCAACCCTACGATGATCAGTCTTGTGTGAGATTCAGAGCAGTATAGTTAAAGTCACTTGTCAGTTAAGGAAGTGTAGTTGTCAGTGACAATTTTACCCGACCAGTGTACCTACTTATGTTACACAATTTGGTCAGTTTAGTTGAACAGTGTACAGGACATTTGTCAGTTTGGTCAGTGTTGAAACAATTTGTGAACAGTGTGCGTTTCACCAATGGGAGATGCCCAGGATTGCTATGGAGTAATGGATGTGTGTAGTGAGAGTCACTTGAGCAAGTTGACCCTTTTCGTGAAACGATGGTGGGAAGACGGATATAAGGTATTACTTGACCTGTGACATTTATTTTTAATGGAGGAATTATGAAACTTAAATTTTTTGTGATATAAAATTTTTGAGATTTGGAAATCCTAGCCCGGCCATATAACAATGATGAACCTATGTCAATTTGTCATGTATTTCTCCCGTTCATGGCTGTAGTACTTAATATAGATTAATGTAAGTTGTTCAATACATAATAATTACATAACTCTATCTGTACTGAATTTAAAACTACGCAAACCAATTAACACTCACACATAGCAACTGGGTATCAATCATAACTTTAATCCCTTAGGAAATAGGTAGAGTCGATTGCATTTTTATTCATATTCTTCTCTATTCCAAACGATTACCGAAACTGCAGATTTAGGAGTTAACGACATGCTATATATGAACAGATACACTTCAACGAAGACCGATCGATACTTGACCTGTGTTATCCAATTATTATTTAATACCCATAACACCGCCATGGGTGCCTTAAGCCCAGATTAAGATAAGCCTCCAGTACTGTCCACAGCGTATCATTACGAGTATTAAAGTTAAACGATCGGTCTGGGGATAATTTCGTGAATCTAAATTGTATCAGAAAGGTTAATGCGATCGGTGGACAGATTATGGTGTCGCCGGTCATGTTGTTAAGGCGATTCGGGTGATATTGTTGGCACTATGTTTACATTTCAACTTTTGTAAGACTTAGGTGCAAATTGTTTAATAGTACGTAATAAATTTCATTCAAGTAAAAAAAATAAGTTGGCCAGAGTTAGGTCTAACTAATGAGAGTACAATTTTTACTTTACACTTATTTACTAATGGTGTGAGAACTGTTCTTAAGTACAATATCTGACTCGAAATGCTTAGGCAGCTACGTAAACGTAATATTTTCAGAAATGACTCAAATGAATATGTACAATTTTATTTATAAAAAAAATAATATGTACTTGACTTGACTTGATTAAATGCACGATAAAAATATAGTTCATCTCTACACGCACTTTTACTACAAATATTTTACCAGCCCTTTTAAAAATACTTAGATCCCTTGCCCTTTCCCGTGCCGCCTTAAGTAATATCACTTTAAAAGTTATGACGCGAAGGACGCGTTATTAAGGTGTTATCAAGTCGTTACGTTATTCGATCGATTTAAATTCAAGTTCAAACATATACGGCGCAAGAACCAGTTTTGTACTAACACTACGCTATATGTTTGAACTACTAGTCATAGGAAGATAATGTATCGTGAACATAATGATGGCATCTTTGTCATCATAAAAACATACGCGGGTAATTATGTATTTAGTAGACCTTTATGATTAGAAAACTTACCGTAAGTACCTAATTATGTATCCCACGTCTACCTTGGAGACTTCTATCTAAGTATAATATACTACATTAGTACTAGTTTGATCAAATGGCATAAATACTATTTACTAGAACATGAATTAGTTCCTGGTAGTAGAACAGGCAGTGAACGTAAATGTATAATTTTAATTTACTGGCTGTTGATTAATTAACGTTTACTATAAACAGTAAATAAGCAGTAACTTCTACCTCATCTTACCATAAGGGTTAAGCTACCTATTTCGTTACCTTCTTTAAAACTCCCGGAAATCCTTCTGAATCTCCACATTTCTCTAGATCAAGATCCAAATTTTACAAAAGAAAACCGAAGTACAGTGTTAACATAAACATTAAAAGGTTATATTTAGACGAAGGTGATGAATAAAGAGTGTATAAATAGCCATCAGTAATACCATACTACTTTCCCTCGAAGACTGAATCATCGACACATGGCGGTAATGATGATCACACAAGAGGCTATCGACCACCCACGCTACCATTGTTGGACGACAAACATTGGGCTCACCTTGTCATGACATGTCCACGAGTTCTTTTAATACGGGTATGACGTAGGTGGAGATGTAATGACGTAACACGAGACGGAAGTTGCAAATAGAGTTTTTCTTCAGCGATGTTCTTTTGTGTGCAAAATTCATATTCTATCTACTATGAGTCAACATTGGCCATGGCTTCTGAAGTTCTGAAAGAAGAGTTGTAAATTCGAATATAAGTAATTATTGAGCTTCTAGAAATCAAATAAAATAGGGTGGGCCCCTGGTTTGACAGCGTAAGAAACATTAAAAATCTGCACCACTTAGGTAGGTGAGTTTCATTAATGTGAATTGATGATTAGTTTTCGGGTTATTATTAGTTATCTAGATTCTAGGTAACAAGTAAGTAGTTTAGTTGTAGTTAGAGTTAGTTTAAACGACAATTGCTGCATTTTACTTTACCAGAATCGATATATAACATACCAAGCATACCCCTGAAGGAAAAGGTTGTAGGGCCAGCCCTTATCGTAATGAGCGCTGCGCGTACGCTAGGCCACTTATGAGCTAGCTCAGGTCTAATTATTAGGTATGCTAAGTATACTTCGGGCCAACTTCGCTTTGAAGATTTACTGGACAGTTGCTAGACATAAAACAGAAACGGTTATTATATAAAAATGTGAAGGCTTTACTTTATCTGAGCTATCTGAACTATGTGATAATGAGTATGTATAGGGATAATCGGTAACCCACTTGGATTGAAGCCATGGACATATACATATACATACAACCTGAATTTTGGCATAGCAAATGTCAATATTGCGTGTGATTGTGCAGTGAAGTGATAATGACGCTTAAACATTGTAATAAAATCGTCTTCAAACGCAAATTGAATAATATTTATGTTGCGTGCGAGTGGTCCACATTTTCTGATTCTTTAAGATACTCTACACTACTTTTAGGAAATTATATCATGTTTAGTTTCCACAAAAGGTGAAATGAAGGTGGTGAAATGTGATATCATGTTTAGTTTACATCAAAAAGGTGAAATGTAGAACCTATCTAGGTTTGGTAGATTAAAAAATTCCTACACATCGCACAGTCGTGTAAAAAAGTCGCCGAACGCAATAATGACAGTGATACCATTCCTCATTACGCTTAGTTAACTTTTCCCACATTTTGTGCGCGAGCGCATGTCCAAGCCGGTCATTACGCAAACTGCGCGTTTTGCGCTTCTCTGTACCAAACCTGTTTACTTACTTCATGTATCATGCCTGAACAATATGGCATGTCACGACGCAGGCCCAACGAAAAACGATCATCGAGAAACGCGCATTTTTTAAAAAGCAAAGAAACCCAGTTCGCAACCGAAATAACACCATACATCAACGTAATAAGGTACACATTGTAATGTGGTTGAAACAAAAAAAATCCGTGAAATATGTCCGCTTGTCCATTGCTGGCCGGTAGGCGTGGGTCAGATATAGCGGCAAGTTTATTCTTTTCTCGGCTGGCAGACGATATTGAGCTTTTTGCTATGGTGATAAAAGCTACATGTTATCGAAAACATGCGGGTCAGTCACCTCGGCTTAACATCGCGACTTTGGACGACTTTTTTATGTTTTTTGCTGTTGACTGTTGACAATTACTTGTAACATTCCCACAGTTAAGAGACGATCGCCTTATAGGAAACCGTTTGGGAACGCAAAAAGCTGCGCGCACGCATTGGCGCTATTATTAGTCTGCGGTTTATGCGATGGCTAAATCTGTGTTAAGCTTTTTACTTATAATGGGATCGAGCCGGAGTCGAGTGAGATATCATTTCGGGTTTTAGCAATTTGTTTAAATAAGAAACAAAGAAGTGAATAGAAACCTTTGAACGTTACAGAAAAAACAAATTTAATGGTATAGTTAATTGGAATTATCATTTTGACAAGCCATTTCTTATCACTCTTGATTAATGCGACTATGTATGTTATGTACTTATTTATACCCAAATCAGCATTTTATTATTATGACCATCGTCTTTGGGAACTTATACTACCTTTAATGAAATCAATAATCCATTAATAATAAAAAATATATAGAGCCAGCAACCTCCAGAGTGAAATTCAATCTTAAGCTGAAGCTTTAAAGCTCAAAATAGCTTGTTTCCATTTAAGCGCCGACACACGTACATCGTTATTATATTCGTTTCCTCGCCACTTTAAAACGGGCTCCACCGAAATGTGTAATTTAATTAAAGTATATGAATTTACGTCCGGTAATGATGTGATTGGTTGATTGCTCTAAACGCGCAGTAAACGAGAAAATACGCTTTGCTAAAATTAATTTGGTCACAATGTAGCGAGCTTTGGACAATGCGCTCAAAAGCTCGAACGCTTTATTGGCTCATTTAAAAGTGAATTAAAAATTACCAACGGACTTTATATGGGGCGTGTTGTTTATTTTTTATTTGTAATGTGCTGAGGGTGTCCTGTGGCTTTCAGTTTTAAATTATCGTCCAATTGTAATCAAATAATTACGGTAATGATTCATAAATCAATTATTGTTGACTATACCTATATAGCTGTACCGCCAATTTTATTTATTAGAGTAACAAAACGTTAAAGGGGATAATGTCGTAAGATAAAGAGCAATTAAACCATAAATTGTATTATCGGGTTACAATCAAATATTGCACCTGCATCTAGCTGGAAATAAAACTTTAAAAGAGAAGGCTTTAAACAGTCAACTTGTAAGAAATACAGAAAAAAAAAGACGTGTGGCACTCGGGGACTGTCGCGTTATAGCTATTGCATAGCATCGTCCGATTTCGGAGCAGCTCGTCTCGATTCGTGCGAGTTTCGTAGAGTCGTAAAATACGTCTAACCGCACGCACACAAACACCGTGCCGAAGTCTACCGAACTGAAACGACGTTAGACGATTGTGAGGTTTTTTTCGTTACGGAATTTCTTGGTTCGGTCGCCGCGCTCAAAGCCCGCGATAAAAGCTATGCAATAGCTTAAAAACCTTTTCAATTGAAACATATTCTAAGTCTGCTTTAGGTAAATACTATCATCGCGGCAAATTGTGTAAGTAAATCTCACTACACATTGCTAAATTAATCAGAACAAAAAGTTCCTAGTTCCTAAGCCCAACAAAAGAAGTAAATCGATTTATTGACTAATTTTAAAATAAATTAAAAATTACACTCGCCTTACAGCCGCTGTTGATCAGGCATGTGTATCTCATAAATACCTGGATACATTGTAATGTACCATTTAACTTAGCAGAATGGCTTGGTACCTACCTGATAATGCGTTCGCAATTACAGCAGTCTATATGAACAGATAGATAGACTAGGTATCTACCTAGGGCCAATAACTAGTTTAGGTAATGCACCTTTGAAGATGCAACATGCAGAAGATAAGTAGCTGAAATGAATTATTTGCTCTACTTTTTTTTTCAAATTACAGCGTCAATGTTCGAACATTCTAACCACTTGCTGCATTGCACTTAATGCGCTTAATTAGTGCGTTTAAGTAGGTACTACATTTCATACCAAGCTATAGGATTGAACATAATGTATGTCATATGACAATTTATATAACGAGTTTATTTTAGTGCTATTAGACGCAAAATTACTAGATTCATAAGTGGGAGAAAATGGTAATATAAAAGATTCCGACCACCTCCAAATGGTCTACGAATTATACCACACTTATGTCACTTAAATATTTAAGTATAAAGCGTTGTCAATTATAAAAATGATATCTCTTCAAAGGGTCCATCCAAAAAACGTCGCAACACAAGATAAGTCTCGTTTACGGGAAGGGAATTACTTTTGTAACGCCCTATAATTTGACGGTCTCTTCGGCTGAGCGTGTGTTTTTAGTAAACGACACTTTATTATCCCGTGTTTATCCGTTTTGTGGCATTAGAAACGGAATCTTTCTTGGTAATTGCTGTGTTTTGGCTGGATTGCCCCCGTGGCGTCGGGCCAGGGTTGGCGGGTTTAGCAACACTTGTAGAGTTATAAGTGCAATGTTATAGTGTTAATTATAAAACACGAGAAAACGTCTGAAAGTTTGATGTATTTTTTTCATAAAAAATACAGTATTTCGAAATATTATTTTATTTACGGAAAACAAATATACAAGTATCTATATAAAACTCATTTAAAGATGATTTCAACAGTAAAGTAAAAGTTCACTTAGATATTAAAAAAATAAATAGTATTAGGTACTAATATATTACAAAAAGAACGTTAAAGTATCGGGATATGTAAAATAGGTACGTAATTAAAAACCACCCACAATCCCTTCAATTCGGAGTTTGTCCCCCAATCACCGGAACATTTCAATTTCCAGCCAACTCTTTCCGGCTTTTCATTACATGTCAACCCTAAAATGCCGACCGGTACCAACCCCGCCACAGTAATTACACGGCGGTTGTCGCCTCACGCGACAAGCGACAAACGTTTCAGAGCAGGTGACAAATGTCTACGTGACATGAACAATGTGTAACTAGTAATTCGCTCATTGGAGGGTTAAAAATATACGTTCTTTGATCATACTTTTAAGGTATGTTCACTCGTTTTTTATGAAAAATTGAACACTTGCCGGATCTGGAGACGATTAACTTTCCTACAAAATCATTAATGCTCTACCTTCATCATTAGTAACAACGTAAATTATTTACTTGGTTTCATATCAAACAAGAGTTGAATAATGCGTGATGACGCGTAGAGCATTAATACGTAGTACCAAACTACGCCAAACCTCTGAGTCAAACTGAATAATAAGCTTTAGGAAAATATTGGCAGCTCATTGCATGATTCCCCGTAAGCAACAAAAAATACAATTACAAAACATATTCAAATGAATAGCAGATGGATTTCCGTAAAAAAGACAGACGTATAATAAGGATAGTAATCATCAACAGCGGTAATTTAGTTTTAAACTATAAATAAACGATGACGACAATAAACAAAGAGACAAAAAACTAAGCTATCAAGCAAATCTAAGTTGAAAAACAAAAACACTTAACAGCTGATCGTTAAGTTAATGTCAATGATAACCTGCCCGTTTCGGGAACGGTACGCTAACATTAAAATAAATTTCGAGGAGTGCCCAAATTAAGCCGAAACTCGAGTTTGACAACGCCGGCCCGAATGCTTACTAAATGAATAGTAATTTCGTTTTCGGATTAAATCGTTTCGAACACGCGACACAACCACTTTTCTATTCTTGAGTCGATTCGGAGCCGTCATTTTACACAATTTTACCCAATTGCTCTCCGTTCTCGGAATTAATTTGATATTAGCCTTTGAAAACGCAAGGTGTGGTTTTGTGTTCCGTCTGATAGTTATTTTGAAGAGTTAAACAACCCGTGTTTAGGGCTTACTCTAGACCCGATAATCTTTTAGAATTAGCTCCGCTCATTCATAGTCGTTTTTCGATTGAATGAAATGTTTACGGCAACATGTAATTTGTTGATGCATTTTGGGTTTTTGAAACGACAACGTACTAATTTGGCAACTTACAAGATTAATCGTGTCCCATGAATATAAATGGAAACGTCGATAACGCGACGATAAGATGCCAATCAATTCAATTTACATGATCAAAGAAGCAATAATCACCTTTAGACCTCATCCTAATAACAGTTGAAGCAACATGGAACTAAACTCAATTTGTATTTGTTACAGGAATCTCAGTCGAGCAGTGCAGAGAGATGGGGCGGGCACAGGCCAGAACACAACTTGGCCTTGCAGCAAATACTCAAGCTCCAAGAGGCCAGGGCCCTCCACAAGACCTCACTCCTGCCTATCTACAAGAAGAACGGCCTACCATCACCCGCCGGCGACAGCGAAGACTACGAACAGCATAGAGCAGAGAAAAAAGATTCATACAACGACCCGAGAGCTTTAGAACAGCTAAAATTAGAAGCTGAGTTCAGAAAACTCATGGAGCAATCAGCAAAAGATATTCGCAGTGAGGAGTCGCTGAAATATTTCCAACACATGATGGAAGCGAAACACCATTTCGAATACCTCAAGAGTATCCAAGAGAAAGAAAGAAGTCCCGTAGGAGAGGGCAAGGTTGAAGTGAAACGGGAGATGCTGTCACCCAATCAGAACAGGTCATCTCCTGTCCACAGCCACTCGCCACGCAGGGCCTCCTCAGCGGAACTGTCGCCCAACCACAGTGTACGCTTGTCTACCTCATCCAGTCCCCTTTCCACTACTAGTCCTGTAAACTCATCCCCATTGAGTCATCTACAAAACATGCAACCTTTCGATTTTCGCAAACATAAATCCAATGAAAACGACAAAGAAGAAACTAGAAAAAGTTATGACATGAGTCCAGCTGAAAAGGCCACAATGGATTTAATGAGGAGCCAGTTTTTTAACTTTCCACTATCAGGGAGTCTGCCAATTCCACCTATGTCAATGCCTTCGACCTTCAGCCATCCAGCTGCGATGGTAGCAGCTTTAAGTCAGAACCCAATGGGTTTAGCATCATTACAGGCTCTCCTACCTCAGATGTCGGCGAAACCTGTTGAATCGCCAGAAAGCAAATTAAACAACGCATCAAACAAAGCAAGGATGGAAGACATGAGGCATGAAGATGAGAACGTTCTTAATTTAAGTAAAGACTCGTATGAAGCTGTGCAGAACTCTAGAAATATGTTGTTAGGTAAATGTATTACACCACCAAAGCGACAATGGGGAGCGTCACCAATGCCCTTGAACCTGGGAACACACTTCATCAACCCAGCAACTGGCAAGAAGAGAGTACAATGTAATGTATGTTTAAAGACTTTCTGTGATAAAGGCGCCCTCAAAATTCACTTTTCGGCTGTTCATCTCAGAGAGATGCACAAATGTACAGTAGAAGGATGTAGTATGATGTTCAGTTCGCGCAGATCGAGGAATAGACATAGTGCTAACCCCAACCCAAAATTGCATTCGCCACATTTGAGAAGGAAGATTTCTCCTCATGACGGTAGAAGCGCACAAGCTCACTCAGTCCTCATCCCACCACATGCAACAGGATTAAGTATACCACCTGTGATGAACCCAATGCATCCATTTGGCTCATATCCTCTCCTGAACCCACCTCACAGCATGAGACAGTTTGCATCCAACGTACCTTTAGACTACAAGAACAATACAAGTATGAACTATTCGCCGTCATCAGAATCTCACATGATGCGACGAGAATCAGATTCTGTTGAAAACAAAGATCACGACGGACAAGGTGATTCAGACGAAGACGACGGGATTGTTGTAGTAGCTGGAGACGACGATGATGAAGACGTTGACCATATGGATACAAGTGATTATTATTCCCATCTTAACAAATCTAATGGCTCTGTGGAGGATTCAGAGACTGATTATGATCAAAGAAGTGTGAGTGATCACAATGAAAGTAATGAAAATAGAAAAGATGAAGCCACTAGCCCAGAAGTGAAAAGAAAGCGGAAAAATCTAAATCCAACACGTTTGCAAAACAATCATGAAACTGAAGAAAATACAAAAGAAAATGATAAGTTAGAAGAAGAAAAGCCCGAGGAGGAGTATAGTGCAATGGATCTCAAAAGAGTAAAAACAGAAGACTGTGACCAAAATGGAGACGTCGACAAACAACCTAAAGAGAAAATCAGCACTATAAAAGTTAAAGATGAATTTATTCCTGTCAAAGAGGAACCCATGGACCTAAATTACGGGGTTCAGGATCTTCGTGTCAAGGAAGAAGTTACTAAATCAGACAAGTATAAAACAAACGACAATCCACAAGCCAGCGAAGAACAGTTTTCTTCAGAAAACGCCTTGAAGCGATTGGAGAGTTTATCTAAAGGTGACTTCCCGAACCTAAGAAAAACTGACATGCATAGTTCCCTTGGCCCTTACAATTTATCATTGAATGATTCAGTAGATTATTCTGATAGATCACCATCATCTTCAGTATCAAGTTTTGATTACGCTTCGGAAGACACGCAAGGACAAATATACGGCCACTTTGATAATGGATTCTTCATAAGTACCACAGACGTGCCCTTAGACCATGAGAACCCTAGACGGTGTACAGTTTGTGGCAAAATTTCGCAAAACGTGTATTTACTGAAGACTCATTACCAGAACGCCCATTTGAAATTAATGTACAAATGTAATATGGAAGGCTGCAGGGCCGCTTTCTCGTCAAGACAAGGCAGAGACCGGCACAGTGGGAACGAGAACCTTCACAGAAAGATCATGTCATCGGATGAATTAAGAATCTGTGATGAATCTCCTTCGCGCCTATTGGAGAAGACTAGAGAACAAATGGAGTTGATAGCGAGGTTCAATGAGGAAGAGCGGGCTGTGCCATATATCGAATCGCACAAGTATTACCGAGCGAAGGAGTCAGATAAGATGAGGAGTTTCAACCAGCATCTGCCTTTCAGCTCTCCGTACCCTCCGCTGCAGTTACCTGAAGCGTACTTGAACAATCGAGACATGTTTGCGCAACATCCGTTCCTATTCGCTCCCTTTGGTATGTTACCGAACTTCCCTCCTCTTCCTTTGGGCTTTCTACCTCCTAGTTTGAACGCGTTTGGCTGCCAAAGCAACTACTCACCACCGCTCCCTCGTAAGCTGAATTACTGCGTGGAAGACGAGGCTCCCCGGCCAAACAAGGACGGTAGCTACCCTTGCAGAGGCTGCAGGGAAAGCTTCAAGGATTTGCTGGCTCTGAAGATCCACTGCGAGAATGTCCACGTTCAGTCTCTCCATCGGTGCACGGTCAGCGGTTGTAACTCTGCCTTCTTCTCTAGAACGAAGAGGAACATCCATTATGAGGCCCATGTCGCCAGAAGACAGAACGGCAGGGTCCCCAACCCCTCGTGACCTAGATAGGTAGACACGACCTAAGACACTCAAGTAAAAAGCACACAGTATACATTGTTGATTAAAGTTCCACTGTATGCCTCTTACTTTTGTTCTAGCTTGTATGTAGATGCAGTCAAATCTCCAGTGCATTTGTGATGTTATTTAGAATTACCAAATAGTAAATAGCTTAGATTTTCCACATGCCAGTACCTTAATTCTCATAGAATCCAATTTGTAAGGTGTGGTGTGTATTTATAATTATGTATGTAAATAATAATTGTATGAATGTATTGCGATTTCGGTGATATACTCACGTAAAGTACACATTGTAAATTAGTAATTTGTATGTAAGTAAACAGCTAATTACGTTTAATTAAGTTCCGGCGTTTTTAGTTTAGTATTTTTATATTTTATGTAAAATTATCAACATTCCATAGTAATAATTTGTGCAATAAATGTATATAAATTAAGTATTAAATGAGTGTACAAATTTAAGGCTAATAAAGGTTCAAAGACTTCATTCAATAAAACATAGCTAATTGTTCAATGTGATTTGTGAAAACTGTTATTTTTTTAACCATATAACATTATGTATAATATTCATTGAAAATTATTTGCTTATTGCGAAGTCATTACATTTTCCAGTGTTGTTAATACCTAAAATTTATCTATGTAAATCACTTATCAAATGTATCGGAATCTATTACCTCGATCGTTTTGTAAAAGCAACTTTCAATGTCAAAACCTCATAATTATGTGTATATTTGAAGCAATATAGTTATAAGCGACTGTTCAAACAATGCAGAAAAGGCAATGGCCCTTATCTTGAAGTACTAATTTGTAATTTCATTATCAGAGCCTTTGTACTATGTAAATACGTAATAAACAATATTACTCTAAATGGACAATGTATAAATCTCACCCAAAATGTTTTACATAAAACGATCTATTTACTTAATATTTATTATTGAATCTTAATATTCATATCTCTTGCTATTTTGGTGCTAATTACGAAATCTTCATAAAAATTGTACGTAAATTCCTCATCGATACCTACTTAAGAGAATGTTGTAACCACATTGACGCTTACAATACTTTTACACAATAAAAAAACACTACAATGATTTAGTCATGTGTACACTGTACTACTCGTATTATGTTTGCGTAGAAAGTTTAAAAGCCCAGACAAATATGTGGGCCTTTTTAATTTAGATTTGTTGTAAATATAATATACTACTACTATAATTATTTAATAACTGTTTTGTAACGCCCCAATGTGGTCTCAACATTCTACCTCGACAAGCATTGTAACATAAAAATTGTGTAAGAACCAAAAAGTATTAAAAACGTAATTTAAGAATCTTGTATAATAATAACGAAGCATGTTATTCTTCCTTTTGCCAAACGACAGTAATAAAATGTTTTGAAAAATATTCATTTTTTTATTTTATCCCCTTAATTATACCTCAATTTTGAATAGGTAACAAGATGATTACGAAATAATACTCTACTTTGTAGAAAAAAGTCTAAAAGTTTTGAAAACAACAACAAAACACTGCTGAAGTTATATAATTTGGATATAAATTTCCCATTTTTGCAAACCAATTAGTAATATTATAAGCATAATATTGAGAGTACTACTATATCTTCTACATTCAACACCCAAAACTTATAAACGTAATTATTACACCTATCAAACTCATACACTAAGACTAAAGATAACTATGGTATCTATTTACATACATACATAGGATCACGCCTTTTTCCCAGTGGGGTAGGCAAAGATCACTTGCTATTGACGCTGCATTAGTCTTAACAACTTAATAATAAAAAAATGACCTAAGTATGACGAAAATGTCTATAGCTACTGAAACTTTTAAATGAACAATACGTATCTTTCCATAGTAGATGTAAGTAGATTAATCAGTGTGAGGGATGTGGAATAGAACCCCACATTGTGCTGAGGAAATATATAAGCGTGTCCTTGCCATTATTATTAGATAGTAGATATTTAGACAATATAGTTACTGCATCGTTGCAGTCAAAACGCAATAAATATGAAATTTTGCAAAAAACACTAAGTTTTATAATAAATACCTGTGCATAAAGGCACTAAAACATAACAAATGATGCAAAAAAACTCGAATGAATATCATAACAAAATTCTGAAAATAGGTAGGTATAAAACCTAACTATAGATACCTACTTACCAACTTACCTTTAAACCCGATTGTTACTTTACGTCTAAAAATCTTACCCGCGAGCTAAGCAAAGGAATCCTCCCGCAAACAGCCAGAGGCGCCATTTTAATATTCCAGTAGCCAGAGTACGCTTATTTGGGTGATTTATGAATATAAAATAAGCCACTTTAAGATTTTTTTTTAACAAATAACAATATTGCGCTAAAATGGTGCCTTTGAGCGATACTTTGTGTTTGTGAAATATTTTCGGAATTTGAAGAAGGGCCGAAAGATTTACGGAATAACTTAGTCCAAATCAAAAGCAATAGGTAATTCTGTGTAATTCATTTTAAATTACCTCTACAGTTTATAGTACCTATATGGATACGTAGTATGAAAATGAATATGTAGGTCCATTTGTATTGGTAGTTTTTGTTTTATAGACGTAGCGCACAAACTACTACATCACCGTTTTATTTTAAAAAGGATGATGTGGACTTATGTAATAACTATTTACCCAATTCAATGTTTAATATGTTTTTCAAAGGAGACATATAAAGTTATATGCCAGTTAGCCCATTTAAGTATGGCGCCGCGCCGGCATATGTAATAGCTCTTAGATAGTTAAGTTCTTCATCATTTACAATATTTACAACATCATACTCGTATATACCTGAAGTAGTTTTCACTAATTACAAAACAATAATATATTTCAATACGTTTCACTCAAGCATTTCTAAACTGTCTGCGACTACCTTTAAACGTTAATAACTAGGTACATAGTCTACGATGCCACGTCTACGTGCTACGAGCTACGACGCTACGGTAAGGCGATGTGTACACACGTCAATACCGTCTGACATTGCGCCTGACATTCACATGTCGCGGCCTAACTTGCTATCAGGGCTGGCAGGTAAGAATAAAGCTTATGTTTTTTTTTATATTTTACACATCAAAGATGTTAGAAAAAATATTTATGTTTAATAAATGCTCGGGAATATACAAAGAAAAAAGTAAGTAATATTTATTGTTTATGGCATGACGTCATTATATTGAATTTTTGGTATAATAATACGTAATGTTTAAGTTGTCTTATTCACCTGAGATGGTTTTGACTGACTTCCGATTTAACTTCTCAAAATGAAACGTCACTTCTCATAAAGAATCCAGCATTGTCCTTTATATTGTAGACTAGCTGTGCCAGCGACTTCGTCCACGTTTTCCCCCGTTTTTAGGGTTCCGTAGCCAAAATGGCAAAAACGGAACCCTTATAGTTTCGTCATGTCCGTCTGTCCGTCTGTCCGTCTGTCACAGCCGATTTACTCGGAAACTATAAGTACTACAGTGATGAAATTTGATGGGAATATGTGTTGTATGAACCGCTACAAAAATATGACACTAAATAGTAAAAAAAAGAATTGGGGGTGGGGCCCCCCATACATGTAACTGAGGGATGAAATTTTTTTTTTTCGATGTACATACCCGTGTGGGGTATCAATGGAAAGGTCTTTTAAAATGATATAAAGTTTTCTAAAAAACATTTTTCTTAAAGTGAACGGTTTTTGAGATATCAGCTCTCAAAGTCGTAAAAAGTATGTCCCCCCCCCTCTATTTTTATAACTACGGGGTATAAAATTCTAAAAAAAATAGAGGTGATGCATGCTAATTAACTCTTTCAACGATTTTTGGTTTGATCAAAGTATCTCTTATAGTTTTTGAGATAGGTTGATTTTTATTATATTTGCTGCTACGGAACCCTTTGTGCGCGAGCCCGACTCGCACTTGGCCGGTTTTTACTCATTTTCCATTGATTCTTCCACCAATTACGCACACGTTGGCCACACGGCAACATGTTGTTATATAGCCTAAATAGTAACCTGCCATCGCTTCGCTTCTCTTCTTCATAAAAAACCATCCTTTTAAATCCTTCTATCTATTAAAAAAATCGCATCAAAGTTCGTAGTATCTATAGAAGATTTAAGCATATATAGGGACGGACAGATGCGGGAAGTGACTTTGTTTCATACTTGTCGAGAAGATGGTACTCAAGTATGTATTTGACACTTTCTGTAGTGTCAGCTGTAGCGCTACCATGAGTTAGCTATCGAAAACTTACGTACGTCAAAAACCTATCGAATTGTTTTTTCATACTAGCGATTTTAGTTCTTAGCGTTACCGCTAGGGGCGCTGTTCATTTTTTTCATAGATATCGATACATAGGCGATATCGAGTCTGTCACTTTTAAACTCATGGTAGCGCTACTGTTGCCAGCCCTAACACTAACTCGTGACATTTGAGTGTCACGCGGCGCGCGTCACGCGACGTCACGCCGTGTCGCGTGACGCGCTCTTGTTAATTTTTAAATTTCCAATTATCGAGCTTTGTTTGAGGGAGGGCTGCAAATTGATATCGGCTCTATAAAGAGGATACCTTGAATTTTGTGACGAGTTGTTGTTAATTTTTGAGGTAGCTTAATAGGATTGTAATTGTCGTTACTTATTTACAATGCTTGTAACACTAATCGACCCAAAAGTGTAGGCTTTGAAGAAATCAATTGAATCTGTAGTGGCCATTATGATAGTTCTTTGACCAATATCACACTACCTCACATACATTGATCTAATCCCGTAGTAAGTTACAAACTAGGGTACATTTAAGACCTTTTGTTCACTATGGAGTGCAATAAATAAATAAATAAGTACATAGCTTAAGCACTTGTGTTACGGATATCAGAATCAACAGTAGATACACAAATATACTTAAATAAATTTAATAACACACCCGGAACCAACACCGATGTTCGTCAAATATTTGTCCAGGGAATCGAAGCCACGACTGTTGAAATTATAGGTAGTGGACCTGGCTCACTAACCACTGTTCCAGCGAACCAGTCAAAGTCACCTTTATAACCAAAACCAACTTAGGTTTGTTAGAATTGCAAAATATTAGACTTAATTTTGTGGCAGAATGATTGAGACTTGTGCCTTAAAAGAAAAAAAAAAGAAAGTATTTATAAGTTGACTTCACTTTAGTCTATGGCGAAAAAAGAAAAAAGGTTGTCGTTTTACTATTCATTATGTATGTGCCGGTTGTTCTTTTAAATATACTTGAATAAATGTTTTATAACATCTGGAGGTCTGATTTATAACAGGTAGGGGTGAGAGCCATCGGCTCCGGTGATGATGAGGCTACTCCAAGCCATCATCGTAAGTCAGTTAGGAAAAAAAACCAACTTAGTATTTTTAGCGCTTCGGTAAAGGGGGAAAAACATTATCCACGGAAGGCAGATAATAATCGCAGGCTCTGTCTTTATCCGTATATCGTTGCACATTACAACAGCATTACATCAACCGACTATCACGGTCAAAACAATACCTACGCACTTCTCGAAACCTGCACAAAGCGTAGCACAGCATTTACATAATCAACTCTCATCAGCGCCATTTGCATCCGAAACGCACAACGAATTAAATTCAAAATACACACAAAACCAACTTAACTTGACTATCTATATAAACTCTATTGTCCAAACGATAAAGCTCAAATTGTAGTAAAAGAGCTCTGTAGATAATTTGGCGCGCAAACGGTGCGCGGTTGCCGTATTCAAAATAAGAAATTCGAACGTCCCGCTTGTCAGCAATTTGTTTTGAAGAGAGAACACTTCTAATTCGCAAAAAGAACGAGCCTTCTATTTTTAAAAAGTATCGTCACGCAAGCGGCGACGTTAGGCCGGGTCTACATAGAAGGCGGAATCGTTTGATTTCAATGAGCAGTAGGTACGTAAAATGAATACTGATATCGATTTAATATTTTGAATAAAAAAAAAACCCTTACGACATAATTAATTTTACATAGAATAGAATAAAAATATCTTGATAGATAATGGTATCATATTACGAGTAAATACCTAAGTATGTAAGTAATTGGTAATTTGATACGTTTTTATGGAATGCTACTATACGTCAAAATACTTTTTAAAATGTCGTAATGAGTTAAACACAGGCTGTTCATTAGGCTAATGAAGATGATGACCCATTGAACTACCTGATGCCCAAGGTGATAAATAAAACAAATGAACATAATATGTCTGCCTAATACACAATTAAATACAGTACTGAAAATAATATCCTGGATACTTCTTCCATCGCAAACATTACGCTTAATAACTAAAGACTATCTACCAAACCTGATAATCCTTCACATTTCTGAACTCGGCCTTACCATTGCCGAATTTGAATTTGAAAAGTCCGAAATGGGGCTTTCTAGACCGCTATTTTTTTCTTCATAATGAGCGTGTGGCTTCTTAGGGAGCCGGTGGGGTTATTACGACCAGACGTTAGGCAATTTGGGGTTGGGCATGATATCGGCGCCTTAATACCGGGGTGTGGTAGGGTTATGGTGCTTTACTCATCAGTACCTATGTAGCGTAATAAACAAAGAAAAAAAGTTACATCACAGATTATAAAATGTTACCTTGTGTCACATTGTTAGGTACTTTTAATATCAATGCATAGGTATTCAAAAAAATGGTTAGCAACTCTTTAACTGGTAATTAAAATTCACAATTTTTTAAATTATTTTTACTTACTTGGGAGATAGTCACCGTTCCTAATGACCATTATTATAAATAAATAAATAATAAATATTTCACAACATCACATAAGTACATTGATCTGATCCCGTGGTAAGTTGCTTAAGCACTTGTGTTACGGGCATCAGAATCAACAGTGGATACACAAATATACTTAAATATATTTAATAATACACCCAGACACGGAACAAACACCGATGTTCGTCACACAAATATTTGTCCCGAGTGGGAATCGAACCCACGACTCTTGGAACCGTAGGTAGTGAACCTGGGTCACTAACCACTGTTCCACTTATAACTTAGGTACATATCAATTGAGCTTGTCAAATAGGAAAAAAAACGCAAACTAACGTCGCGCTTTAACGTCAAACTGCTGAAGCAATTTTAATAAAATTTGGTACACAGATAGTCCAGAGACGGAGAAGGCACCGTTTCACCTATATTCTCTGAGATAGTAATAAGATAAGTAATTAATGTACATAGTAAACATCACGCGGAAGAAGTCACGGGCGGGAAGCTAGATGGTAAACATCACGCGGAAGAAGTCACGGGCGGGAAGCTAGTATAGGATAATAAACAGATAGAATGACAGACAGACAATGACAACAGTTTAGTATGTCAGACAGCGGTAGGTCACTCAGTGCCGATCTGTAATCAAATCAAATAGAGCATTTCGTCATAAGTCACGCGAGATAAGGCCTGAGGCGAAAAGTTTAGTACTAGTGCGCCGAATTGATGGTATGGTCGCGTATTTACTAAATCCATATAAGATATTGACTATTTTTTTTAAGTTGCTATGAATGTTGTAGCTCGTACTAACTCGATGAAAATAAGATCATTGAACACTGCTTTGTTTTATTTCTACAATAAAAATCTATCTTTTATAACCTACTTCCTATAGTCCATCTGTGTCTGTAATTCCGTAACTAATACAAGTACTTAAGCAACTTATCTGAAATGAATGAAAATGAAAAATGTTTTCTCAGTATCTTTTACATAACTAGTGGAAAGAGATCAAATGTGTGTGTGAGATGTAGCGTGACATTTGTACTCGTAAGAATAGAGCTCTCGTTAAGTTCAGTGTAGTTCAAAACTCGGGCCTGCCTGAACTATCGCCCTAGTTTAGGGTAAGCTCGTGCGCTTCAGTGTGGACGTATATATGCTGATGATGATAAGCAAAAAACGTCGCGTCGTCAGCCCAGCTTCGACGGCTGATATGGTCAGCCCACTGCCACCAAATCCATTAAACTACTCGTATATCGATGACTTTGGTTCTCTGCCAGATCAAATGAGTTAATCTGGCAGTTGAACGCTGAGCATAGCTTTTGCGGAACTATGACTTTTAAAAGATTTTAGACGTTCCATTACATTTAGGGTTGTCATCCGTCCGGGATTCCCCGGATTTGTCCTAGTTTGGAAACCGTCTGCGGGCTGTCCGGGCAGTGGTGATTTGAAGTCCGGGTTTTACCTAATGTGACCAACCAATGTGTTTTGCGTTTTTTTAGACAACGGTTTTCGGAATTCAGGGGATTTTTTTTCTCTTCTTCGGATCTTCGGCATTTTTTCAAAGTCGTTAAGACCCGAGCGATATTAGGAGTAGCAAATACATAGCTACTTACTGCCACACGTTTGGACTGGGTTACACCAATCATGGTCGCGAGCGACGTGTAGAAAAGACCAATAAAAATAAGACCAATATTTAGTATGACTTATGTGTTTAGCCATTCCGCCGCCGTGGCCATATTGCACGCGATCGCGATGCGCCCGCGCTATACTAGATCACAATGGCTGCCGTTGGCGCCCGTCTCAAGGCTACGTTGCTATTAGCTCAAGGTGACTTAAAAAGTTGAGGTCTGACAAAGGAGTCAATTAACGGGTTCAATGATGGATGATGGATCCGGGTTCCTAGTAGCTGTTACGGAGGACCTTATCTATATATAAGTAGGTACTAGGTATATCTTATAGTATAGTACTATATGTAATTAAATTACAGCCCGGAGTTAGGAAGTCGCGGTTGAACGCCCGTGTCTCGGAAAGCACGTTAAGCCGGTGGTCCTGCGCCTGATCTCTCATCGGTCATGTCGGATTGCCGTCTCACCGAATTATGAGAGTAAGGGAATAGAGAGTGCACTTGTGTTTGCGCGCATACTTGTGCACTATAATATGTCCTGCGCACTTGGCTGATCTCAGTTGGAATCGGCCGCCATGGCTAAAATCGGTCGGACGCCTCAATACCTCATAGGTACCTACTAGGTATGGTAGACTAGGAAGTCTCATAGAGTTTGGCTACGAAAGCGAAGTACTGATTTCCATCCAACTTAAGGGTCTAATGAAAGGGCTGATACAATTGTTATCGGTCGAATATTATGTGAATACCTACTGAAATACTGTAGGTTAGTTAGAAGTAACAAGTGCTTAAGCTCCTTGCTACGGAATCAGAGTGATAAGACCAATGTATGTGATGTTAGGTCATATTTGTTTATATTTAAGTAACGTGCCTACGATGATCTTAATTTATTCATGTATAATGCCTCTTTCTCTGTATCAAAGCGTTTTATCGTCTGTAATAGCTTTCAAAATAACTCATCTTGATAAGATGAGTTATTTTGAAAGCTACATAGAAACCTAATTTGGCAACCTAACTTAAACCATTAATAGTCCAGTCAAATTAGCTCTTTTAAACACCGATCTGCGGAAAAATTACTAGTGAGCTGAATTTTGGTACACACCTTTATTACGGCATTGTAATGAAGGTGTGAAAAATCGACATTCATATCGTGCCGGCTTAAAAAGTTATAGGGGTCAAAAGGTCGCGAAAATCAGTTTTTCGCGAATATCTTGCGATCTATTGCTTGTAGGTTAATTGAGGTCATTAGAAAAAATATTTGTTATAAAATTATCTACAAAAAATGTCCTTTGCATTTTTTTGTAGAATTGAAAGTTTTCGGAGGAGAGCGCCGAGAAAGCACTCACATACGGTATTGTATACCAAGGCGTACGCCCTATGCTTTTCATTGATATATATATTTGTAAGCGTGTTGTTAGTAAAATCTACTACATACAGACATATAGCATTAGTAATACTAGTACAGAAAGTTTTCCTTTTTGGAAAAGGAAAACTGAAAATCATGAAGATGTTTGAAAAAAGATCTGATTTAAACAATTTTGCAGAAATATTCCAACAAGAAAATTGCTCTCGAGATGCATTGTCAATGCTAGGACATATTTTCTACCGCTGCAATTTTTTGTACAATTACAAATCTTTTTTTAAACATCTTCATGATTTTCAGTTTTCCTTTTCCAAAAAGGAAAACTTTCTGTACTAGTATTACTAATGCTTTATGTCTGTATGTAGTAGATTTTACTAACATCACGCTTACAAATATCAATGAAAAGCATAGGGCGTACGCCTTGGTATACAATACCGTATGTGAGTGCTTTCTCGGCGCTCTTCTCCGAAAACTTTCAATTCTACAAAAAAATGCAAAGGACATTTTTTGTAGATAATTTTATAACAAATATTTTTTCTAATGACCTCAATTAACCTACAAGCAATAGATCGCAAGATATTCGCGAAAAACTGATTTTCGCGACCTTTTGACCCCTATAACTTTTTAAGCCGGCACGATATGAATGTCGATTTTTCACACCTTCATTACAATGCCGTAATAAAGGTGTGTACCAAAATTCAGCTCACTAGTAATTTTTCCGCAGATGAAACCTAATTTGACTGGACTATAAAAAACTGATCCCCGTCATCCAAGCAACTGGCATACCGACAGACATGACAAGAATTTGATGAGTCGTGCTCCCACACATACTCGCCAAATTGTATGCTAATGTCCACTCTAACATTCCCAACGATAACAATTTCGTATACAAATCGTCCAAATATTCACCATTTAATTCGCCAAAATCAAAATGCGAAAAATGCACAGAAGCCGAAAAATCTGATTTGTCATGAGAATCCCGCGGTTCGCATTCGAATTCCGAATTCGGTATTCCAAGCCCGCGGTGGTCGATCACGCTAGCGAAATTAAGAGTAAATTGAGCGGTGGTTTATTCGGAATATCGATTATAAAATCGTTAGTCATCGAGAGAGTTCTCACAGTTGTCACACCCCGGAGCGACAAGCGCGTGCTGGCTGAACACAGTACGCGGAGACGGTAAAGATCTTTAAAAAAAAAACAAGCGTTTGAATATGGAACGATGGGAATTTTCAAACGCACACGTGAGAATGTGAGAATGATTATAATGAGAATGTGAATCGTCTTGTGAATTAAATATTCGAAATGATTCGCGTAGCTAAGTAGTCAATTCTTATAATCTATGTTTTTATTCATGGAATTTGTTAGATATTTTTGAATCTGTAAGAACTTTTTTACCCGGAAATTAACGATTGCTTGTGCAAAAATCTACAAAGTAGGTAACTTCACGTTCTACTTAGAAGGTTTTTACGCAATACCAATAGGAAGGTAACTTATTAAGTTATTACATTCTGTAACTTGTGAGGAGTTGCATAATATGGAACTTGGTTTAATTTCGACATTCGCTTTTCGCCACCCCGTCACAATGCCAAGAAATCTTGTAAGTGTAAAGCCACAAATGTCGGTTAAGAAAATAAACAAAACTTCACTCAGACTGCCATAAGGCACCACCGCCATTTTCAGCCTTCAACAATGAACTCTTTCAAAAGAACTGTGTCAGCCAAGCGACAATGCGCAAGCACCCGGGGTAATAAGAATTCTTTAAAGGGACTCATTAGGTGTACCCCGGAGCGAATCGTGGGGACGGGTACCCTACTTACAAGTTTCGCAACGACCTACATACGGCAGTCATTTTCCGAAACATAAAAACTCTATTGTCATTTTGTTAGCGACATTGAGATTTTTTTTTCAACGCCTGCCCTATTTGCAAAGGAAAATAGGTAGGTCTAAGTCCATCCCTGTTAGTGAGAGTTTTTTGGAAGAGATCTGTAAAAAGTAATAATTAATAATAATAATGATAAAATAAAAGCATTAATTTTTTCATGTGTAAGTTTACAGCTTAAAACATAACTTAAAAGGTAATTTAATTTAACAATATTAAGAGAACTAACTCAAAAAACGTGTGAAACTGACAAGGGAGACCCTGTATTTCGCGTCCCACTCGCAAAAAGTTGATAATAAGGTACTTTACTTATCCACTAGGTAGGATGTGACATTAAAGTATTAGATAAAACGATTGTTAAGTTAGTAAAAGTATATCGAATAGGTAGGTAACAGATCGCTTGTACTCCATTGTCACAGATTATAAAATACATAATTTGTCACTTCAACTTTAATTATTTGTTAGTTAGGCTACAATAATTAATCTATCTAATCTACTTGTATGTTAACTCTACCTTGTGGTTTTGCACCAGAAAAAAAAATTTGAATTTGACATTTAAATTCGATAGAGCCACTTATTTTGATGATAATCAAAACGTCATCGATTTAAACTTCGAATAACGATAATGACGCAAGCTTATAAAATGGTCGCACGCAACAGAATTCGTAATTCGAATGCCAACAGAAGCACGAGCCGAGATAGCCAAATCGTAACAATTTCAATAATTCGATGATCCCAGAAGCACGCTTCCAGACACACGCTAACCTCAGGTAGCAAAAAGTAGCCGTTCGGGTTCCAAATTCAAAATTCCACGCAACGATTTAATTTTATAATTTGTCGTCCGAAATCCGAATTCAAGTGTTCACGCAATATTTTTTTCACGGAACAGATTATCCGCATAAGCTTGTCTTCTTTTTTTAAAAGTTAATGGCAATGGATTATGTTATGTGAAGCTAATAAATAAATAAATATTAGGTACACAACATCACATACATTGATCTGATCCCGTGGTAACTAGCTTAAGCACTTGTGTTACGGAAATCTGGATCAACAGTGGATACATAAAAAATAAACTTAAATATATTTAATAATACACCCAGACACGGAACAAACACCGATGTTCGTCACACAAATATTTGTCCCGAGTGGGAATCGAACCCACGACTCTTGGAACCGTAGGTTTTGAACCTGAGTCACTAACCACTGTTCCACCGAGCCAGTCAACTTACTTGCCTTTAAGCTACGTATTGCTACATAATAGTGTACTTAGTTACCTATGTGTAAATTATATAGAATAATACTTATGTAGGTAAGTTACAATACACAGTTCAGCATAGTTCTATAGCTTCTGCTAGATCATACAAACGTACTATAATTCCTTAGTAATTTAGCTAGTTTCGAACAAGTGAAATTACTATAATTTAATTCAAAACAAGTACCTATCAACATAAGGAGAACGTCAGGATGTCTCGAATGTCTATGCTCAAACAAATCTACAATTTGCCCCAATTTAAATGTTCACGCAACATTTTTAAACGGCACTGATCACGTGAAACAACCTGTCTCGCTCTCTCGCGTTCCTACTACGTTGTGTCCGTCCCGTTTTCACGGGACGCGACAAACGGTGACATCTACGGTGCGCTCTGTCCCCGCCAGCCAATGACGACAACTCGCTTCCTTATTGGCTCGAGATGTCATTGTGAAGTGTTTGGTGACACGTTTGTGGTTTTTTTTTTAAAGCGGCATCACCACACCGCGCGTTTTTTTTTTCTCGAATTTGTGTGTAACTAATAGAAAATAATAGTCACCTACTTAAATGTCCTAAAGTACCTATAATAAGATTTTATTTTTATTTTTTGTCTCAAAAAATTAAGTATGAATGAATAATTAAGCATACCTACTTAGTAGCCATAGGTCTACAAGGTCTACAAGATACCTAACTATTAGGTACCTAGAGTCTACAACGCTCGCTGGGTTAGATAGAGCCGCTTCGCCTATAGCTTTACCCTCTATCTACTTACTTGGTTTAAATAAATATTCAAAACTTTGAAACGATGTGGTGAGGCCCTTGACAAACTTAACAATATTTATTGAGAATGGAGAATTTGCTAAACTTGATCGCATATGTACTAAACAGTACTAAGAAGTATTTAGTTTTATATAAATCAAATAAATAAAGACTTAAACACCGAAGGACGAAATAAAAACGTTAACGTTGCCACAGTTCCACTTCTAGATAATCATCAAAATAAAACACAATCGCTTCTAAACGATGTGGGCGTCAACGCCACTATTGGTTAAAAATGTCACCGACTCCCACGCGCGACGCGCCGCTATTGGCTGAAAGTGTCACCGTGTCGCAGCTCGCGACATCTACTATTGGTCAGGCCACGCCCACGAATTTTCAATTAGAACGTGTTCTAAATTTAAACATTGGTGGGAGGTGGATATTCTGCGTAGGTATTTCTACCTATTTTATGTCACATCAAAATAATCTACTCTACATTTTAGAACAATTTACATTTATCGGTCTAGTAAGCCATTATTATTGACATGACCTGTAATCATGATGAAAAATAAATATCCTACCAATACATTTAAGTACCTACCTATGTATTTGATCAGGCAGCCTTTATCATTCTGGATTCACGAAATTCTTACATAACAAACATAAAACCAGCGAAGCTCCGAAATAAAAGCGCGCATAAAAAATATTTGAAAATAGAACATTCAGTTAAATCCTTTTTGGCGCTATATTCGAAAGTGGAACTGGATCCGCAAAAAACCTCCATTCGAAAGAATCACCTTTCAGGGTGCCGATGTTAGCCAGTTTTTTTAGACCTAAGTTTAACCCTTAATTGCATATTTAACTATTGTTGTCTACCTACTAGGCCGAAAGAGTTATTTGAGTAGAGTATTATTATGCGGATTTCTGAAATTCAAAACTAATTTTGTAGGTATTTAATAGTCGCATAATGTTTTCGGCCAGCACAGGATCTGTTTAACATTTTTTTCTTTCCACAGTCTAGGACACAGTTGTATACAGTAGGCTATCGTTTTTTTTATTCCCATTCGAATATTGATTTGAAAGGTTTTCGGCCTGCACAGGATCTATTAAACCTTTTTTTCCCTCCGCATGGCCTAGGACACAGTTGTTTACAGTTTAGTTTTTCTTTTCTACTGCCAACCGAATTTTGAAACATTTTCGGCCAGCACAGGATGGATAAGCATGGCCTAGGACACAGTTGTTAACCTTTATATAGTTTTTTTTATTCGCATCGAATATTAAAACGTTTTCGGCCAGCACAGGATCTGTTGAACTTTTTTTTTCTCCGCAGGGCCGGGTGTGTGTCGCCCGGCCTGTCGTGTCGCGGGGCGAGTGCGCGGAACTATTGATTGGGACGCGCGCCGTGACAAATGACTTCGCGCGGTGGCACAGACTAATTGACGGGTGTCTTCTCTGCTGCTTTGTTGTTTTGGTGTAACCTACCTACTTACCTAAGTATGTAAAGGTAGTTTTTTATGATCGTTTTGATGGTTTTAAAAAAGGAACTAAAGATAAATAAATAGGTAGAAAGGAAAAAAAATAAATATAAGGATAGGTAAACGCCTTAAAAAATATCAAAGGTTAATGAAACGCCTTAAAAATATCAGACCACACAGTAGCGACACGATATTATGTTGCGAATTTTATATGTATAATTTTAAAGCCTTCGCCAATTTAAAGGACCCACAAGAATGCACACTGAGATTTGTTAGAAATCCTAAACGTACCTACTTACATGCAATTAATACCTTTTAAATCTTCAACGTAATACAACTACCTACTCGCAAATAAAAAAACAGATATACATAAAAACAAAACCATACTCACAACAATAATGGAGTCTGAATTTTATTGATCTGATGGGTACGTAAAAAATGTAAACGTACCAGTAGATCCAGGTACTTATGTAATTCAGAATTTTGGAGCTGCCAAAACTTTTTATGGATGGTCGTTCTACTGTAGGTGAAATAAAAGTGGGAAGGCATTTTACACGCGGAGTACTTACATTGATCAATCTAAATATACGAACTCCTAATTTATACGATTGTTTTACGTGCCTTCATGAGCTTTATCCCAAAAAGCCTTTAAAACCACAGCCTTATAAAAAGCCCTTCAAATAAAAGGGTGTAGTGTAGAGGGTTAGCGTCGTAAAACTTTACGTTGGGTCGTTATGACCTATCAACAGGTTTTCTAGGGTTAGTGACGATTTTGTCCCGGGACATAAAGTCCCGTGGGACGCTTAATAGTGTTAATAACAATAACGCGTATGCGGTGAAGATAAAAACGAAGATTTAGACAATAATTTTACTTATATTACGCCTACTGAATAGGGGGCTCTACAGTTCAATGTAGCCTCTTGTATTCTTTCATTCTAAAAGTTCAATGGAAAAACGATTTCGGTAAGTATGCTTCCATAGCAAGAATATCGGGCAACTGGCCACTTACACAGCCGAAGAAGTCATTTACTAAAAAAATAAATAGGGAATTGTCAGTTTATGCTAGACTAGCTGTGCCAGCGACTTCGTTCGCGTTTCCCCCGTTTTTTACACATTTTCCATTGTATCTTTGCTCCTATTGGTCGCAGCGTGATGTTATATAGCCTAAAGCCTTCCTCGATAAATGGTCTATACAACGCAAAAAGAATTTTTCAAATCGAACCAGTAGTTCCTGAGATTAGCGCGTTCAAACAAACAAACAAACTCTTCAGCTTTATTATATTAGTATAGATTAAAAGCAAAATTTATATTTGAATTTTGAATTTGGAACGTAGCTACGTAACTTTTTTTTAGATTGGATTCACATCAACGCTCAAACGGCTCAAATGAAGTATCAATTTAAGGTTTCAGTATTCGGCCATTACAATGTCATGTTTGAATGTACTTAGATATAGATCTTATGTAAGTAAGTATATTTAAGCACAACATTCTTACCGTGTCCGGGGACTCCTGTAAGGCAACGTTTGCGAATAAACTTTTATTGCGCCGTAAAAGGGTTCCGTAAAGGCTTTTCGCCAATGGACCTTGACTTTATACAAATACTTACAATTGGATATTTAGGTTAAGTTTACCTCCTTGTATACTTAGATACCTACTTAAAAGAAATAGATGTTAAGTACCTACCTTTTTTTTTTTTTTTTTTTTTATATTGAGGCTAACAAGATGACCTCACTCCACCTGATGGTAAGCGGTAGTGAGATCCAAATATGAGGTCGACAGGCACAATAGACCATATTGAGCCTGTCGCACTCACCCTGAAAGCCGTGAAAAAGGAGACCACTGCTGCGGCAACAACGAGACAAGGCGTGGAGTCTCGCATTGGTATTGAGCTGTGCGGGTCGGAGTTGGCCAGTCCGCCGGACGGAAGGGCCCCCGTTTCTACGGGTCTCCCTGGCCGGCGGGCTGACCCGCTCCGCCCGCACAATACCGCCGCTAAAACTCCACTGGTCCGGCGCTTGCCGCAACAATGGTCCCCCCTGGCTCCGGTTCGTACAGTGCTGATCCCGGAACGCGACCTGACCAAGAGAGGTCAGAGTCACTTGGCGGGTAAATACCTATACTATTTAATTTATAATTCTATTACTAATATTATAAAGCTGAAGAGATTGCTTGTTTGTTAACCTGCATGGTTCGAATTGATAAATTAAATTTGTGAATGTGTATGTATAGGTATAACATCACGCTGCCACCAATACTAGCAAAGGTACAGTGGAAAATATGTTAAAACGAGGTCAAACGCAGGCGAAGTCGCACAGCAAATAATAAAAATAAATCTAGTTATGTACTGGCAATGTTTCCCACGCTAACTCAAACACTCCTAACCAAGTACTAAACAGATACTCGCAGTTCCTATCAAATAATCATAAACCTAACAAACATACTCTCCGTACCATTTCCAAATACTGAAAGTTGCACGCATCCCTTCAAAAGCAACATAAAATCAAGATTAACCCCAAGCAATGGGATCGAGTGCTGAACTTCCATCATCGGACCTACCAATAAGACCCAACACAACCCCCCAAACGGGGGGTGTTTCCTTGCATTCTGTTTATTTCACCTCACTCACTTACATTTGCATTCCATTTCATTTGCCGGGCTTGGACACTTTTATACCTTTTTTAGTGTCGTTTTATTTTTATTCGGGTAAGGGTTGGTAGTTTGTTTTTTAGGACTACGGGCCGGAGTGAAGTGTAGTTGGAGTGGAACCTTTTTAGGGCTTACAAATGAAACTATGGGAGCGAATAGAATAGAAATGAAACGGGAAAGTTTTTCGGTTCGCGGAGCGGTGGAATTGTGTTTGTGCTTGAAAAAGGTTTGTCTGTGTTTTTTTTTTATTTTGTGGTAAGTATTGGATGAGTTGGTCTTAGGCAGCCGCCTTAAGGCTTAATATCTTGTACATAAATCCATTGAATTATTAACTATTAGTTAGGTGGAAAATTACATTTACCTATAGTAACAAATTTCATACATACTTTTACTTCATCATCATCAGCCTTTTATTATATCCCACACATGATACAGGTCTTAATATAATCAATTCTTATCTACTAATCCACGTGGTCAAACAAACATTGTAATTGCAAAACCCTTATACATGTGTCCCTTAATCGACTATATTCTATATGCACTCTAAGCAATCCCGGGTATGAACCTCGGACATTTCCCAGCGGGGTACAGAGCCAATTAACTACCGGGACGTACGGACAGACGAACGAGTTAACTATGCAAAATGTGCCTTGACTTCACTTTCAGGCATGCTAACTTAATCTTATGAGAAATGCAATAGGATTTGCGTTAGACGGATTTGTTATGTCGCACAAATTAGTTTTATAACCGGCATTACTAATAATAAGGAAGGGCCTGTAAAACTGATAGTGAAACTGAGGCAGTAAGTAGAGATTGATATTTGGAATTCACACTGTCAAATCGACGGATCGAGAGAAACTTGAGGGAAGTGAAGTTTCAGTACTTAGAAAATGAAATCGTTTAGTAAAATATAAATGGTAGGTAAATAAAACTTGTCTTATTTCTAAATTCTGCAAATATTCTGTAATAATTTAATCCTAGCCTCTACACCTGCCACCGTTTGCCATGCCTGGCGCGAAAACTTTAAAAAAAAAGTTTGACAATCTCCTCTATGTCCCCAGCATTGTCTATGCCGTCTTCGCCCACTAGTGATGTGACGTGCACTGTTTACGCTCCGCTCCGCTCTTCCGCCGTGTTAATTGCTAGGTAATAACCGATCCCGTCGGCCACCCGCGTCGTCTCTGTGTATTTTTAAACTTTGCTCCCGGGAACACGGACTACTGTTCGCTCTACGTAAAAAGTGGAAAGTTTTTACAACTCAGCTGCAAGAAATGTTATTGTAACGGTGCGGGGTGTACCTTTTTGATCTCATATTTTTATGTAGTGTATATCTATATAGGTGCATGCTGTTGTATTTAGTGCTTGTCTTGCTACCTACAAAAGGAAAGAAAAAAACTTTACAGTGATTTCAGAACAAAACCTTCCTAAATCATCCACTTTGTTTCTTTTCTGACTAAACAGTCCAATCCATAAAGTAAAAAACTCTTCTAAGGAGTTTATAATATACCACATTACAGAGACCCTTTTAATCCGCATTGTTGCAGAGAATCATCCATCAATTATCTACTTTTATGCGGATATGGGGCCAACAAACTTTGCCTACTCTATGATGCTATTCCAAAAGTCTTGAGAAAAGAAGCTTTCAAATAAATTTATATAAATATAAAGTTTGTTATTGGTTAAACCTGTATCCAGTACAACAACTACAATATTTGTCCTAGTAGGCAAATTTTAAACACAAGAAAAGGCACGTCATGTAATTAGTTGCCCTAATAACCCCTCTACGATACTTTCCAATGACAAGTACCTACACACTGAACGGTTTCCGTTCTTTCGGGCGACAGTTCGACGATAACTCACCGCCTCCCTCGTTAGTGTTCCAAGTTCAAATTTTAAATTCATCGCGAGTCATTTGCCGTCGCCGCTCGCGATTCGCTGCGCGGGACACATGACGTCATTAGTCATTGGCGGATAGTGCGCCTGGGGTGATTTGATACAATCAGGATATTTGTAAAAAACGTCAAATGTTTACCCTTTTGGAACCTACAATTATGTTTTATTTCACGATGTATCATTTTCAAATTTTGTACCTATTGCATGTGAGAAATAAAAACAACTATGGTAATGTCGACTGAAAACAATTATAAAATAACTATTTACGTACTAAGTAAATTTATAACTAGGTACATGCATATATGTAAAAAGTGTGCTTTTTTTCTGTTGATGTAACATATGCACAATGCACATATGCAGATTGACTTAATAGGTAATGAATGATATTGTGCTTAATTTGATTAACAATTTCATGCGTTGATCAAGGCCATAATTCATACGTATTTTTTTCTGATATAATAAGATTGGGCAACTTAACCAAGTGTGTACAAACACAACATCAGCAGTGCTACCATGAGTATAAAAGTGACAGACTCGATATCGCCTATGAAAAACTTGTACAGTGCCTCTAGCAGTTACGCTAAGAACTAAAATCGATAGTATGAAAAAAAATAATTAGATAGGTTTTTAACGTACGTATGTTTTCGATAGCTAACTCATGGTACCGCTACTGTTGTTCGTTTCATGTCAACATTTTACCTTTTTACGGTAACTTGCGAAAGGATCAAAACCGTCCTGTCGAATTTTCGCAGCGTCGTTGTCGCGGCGACATGACGAATGGCCGCCCGCGTTCCAAATTTAAAATCTGCCGCGTAACGCCCGCGCTAATGGCATTGTTTATGGAAGCGTTCGAGGCTGCCAGTGACTTACCGACTCCGGCTGAACGCGCGATTTCCTTTGCCCGAGATTAGTTTAAATGACGCTTGAAATTGTTAAGTGCAGTTTGTTTACTTTTAACTGGGGAGGTTACTTGACAAAATGTAATTTGACAAAAGAGAGCTTTAGTCGAGGGTTGATTTCAATTAAGCATGTTTCAGCTAGTTTTCAAATAAGTAATCTAGTCGAATCCCTAACCAACATTCAGGCCCGCCGCTAGCTCGTCGAACGCCCGCGTGCAATACCGATTAAGCCGCCCCCTATACAACTCTACTTATTTCAAGTATCAAATCGAATTCGAGCCGTTGCCCTATAAGAGCATAAGAAAACATGCTTCTGGTCCATCATTCAAGATCTTAAAAGGAGTAAAGGCTACCCACATACGCCGCCGTGGGAACTGGAGGCTCAGCAAATGCCGGTGCTCTACGAGTGGCAGGTAGAGCAGCGCGAGATGGGATCCCATCTTGCGTTGCAGGACCGCAGCGAATTTGTGCGCGATTCGCGCGAAGAATTAGTAGCTGCGTGGGCGAATGGTCTGAGGGTCGAGTCGGCGAGCCGTCCCGGCTGGATGCGCTCGGGCCAATTTTAGGTATTTGGTTCAAGCGGGCGCACGGCTTTTTGTCGTTTCATTTGGTGCAGGTGCTGACCGGGCATAGTTGCTTCTGCCAGTCTCTGCACCACATCCAGCGGGAAGACGTACCAATGTGCCGGGAGCGTGGGGCACAATTTGGACCACACACTATCCGAGTGTCCGTCGTGGTCTGAGGAACGCTCGGCCCTAACATCCGTGATCGGCCGGTCGCTCTCCCTACCTCAACTTCTGCGGGAGATGGCGGAAAGCAGGAAAGTCTGGACGGCGGTCTCTGTCTTCAGTAAGTAGAAGGGCATCAAATTCAGTACGTTGATGAGAATATTTTTTTTGGGCCAGATAGTCCCTTTTACAAACCGGCAAGATAAAGAATTCGAGCGGGGGATCGATAATGCTCGGAACAGTTTCTGGTCCATGAAGGACTACATGAAGGGTAACTTTCCACTCTCCCTAAAACGGAAACTCATCGATGCATTTTGCCTGTCCTAACCTATGGTGATCAGATCTGGTCTTTGACCGAACATCAAAAGTTCAAGCTCAGGGTTTGTCAACAAGATATGGAGCAAAGCATTCTGGGGATCAAAAGAACCGACCGAATCAGGTCTACTGTTATCCGCTCCAAAACTCGCATTATTGATGTTGGTGAGAAGTTGGAAAAACTGAAGTGGAACTAGACAGGTCACGTTGGTCGAATGAACTTCGGGAGATGGGCAAAACTAGTCATCGAATGGCAACCGAACGGTCGCTGGCCAAGGGGAAGATCTAGGATGGTGCGATGATTTCGACGCTCAAGACCTAATCTAGCCATCTCTAACCACAGATAGGCGTAAATGGAGAGAATTGGGGGAGGCCTTTGCCTAGCACACACACAACAGGCTAAATAAAAATATATTTAAGTAAATATTAATATCTTTTAAATATATTTTTTTTATTAACCCATATCATCCCACTGCTGGGCAAAGGTCTCCTCCAAACTTGTCCACAGATTTCTATTCAAGGCTTGGTATTGCCAATTCCTTGAAAGTTGGACCAAATCGTCGCTCCATCTCTTTTTGGGCTTACCTCTTCGGCAAAAACCGTCTTCCGGTACCCATTGTGTAACGATTTTGGCCCATCTGTCATCTTTCATCCTGCACACATGCCCTGCCCACTGCCACTTCAACTTATAATAATTAAGACCACAAAATCTGTACCTAAATTAATTGAAATGTCGTTGTCGTTGGGCTAAGCCAATAATTAAAATGTAGAAATACCTACATAAATTGATCACAGTTTGAACAGTGTGTGTGCGGTGTCGCGGAGATTCCGCTAATTTAACGTAAAACTATTGGTAATGAAGATCTGGGAGTCCCCCAAATGTTCTTTCTTTCATGCGCACGGCTATTTTCGTAATAAAACCGATCAATAGATGTCGAATTATGACACGATAAAAAGATATTGGACATCATGCAAATTATGGAAATGTTTCGTTTTTTTTCCATATCTGATTTTGCCGCCCCCTTGACCATGCCGCCCTTGTGCGGTGCACGCCCTGCACGCCCGCTCCTGGCGGGCCTGCCAACATTGCGTACCTACAACCTATCAAATCATTACAAATCATCGGTAATCTGCTCTTTTGTAGGTCAAACTTAAGTAAGTAACCCTATAATAGTCTCAAAGAATAATGAACACTCAATTGAGCTTAAAATTCTAACCTTATCCTACCTATCTGTCAAATGATATCCGAAACGAAATTCATTACAATCGTGCCGTACACAGCCTATCAACCCAAATTGGAAATCTGGTACAGTTTTCTTGTGTCTCACCTACGTAATCGCAATTAGAGCGAGACGCGTGCCAGTGGCTGGGTTAACACCATGTAATGGGGAAGGCAAACGCCATACGCTAATAGAGGCAGCAATGAGGACCATTAGCGACTTAGCGAGGTTCTGAGACTACTGAGAGTGACTCAGGCGACATACCACCGAGTTACGAAGAACCCAAAATACCTACTATACCTAGATATTTTCTAAAACGTCCAATACTCAAGCAATTAATGGCGGCACAAATAATGTTCCTGAATTTGGCACCCTACTCACAATGTCTTTGACGTTGAGTTTCATGTAAGTAGGTAGTATATTCCGTCGCTGGTTGTTCTGACTGAGCAAAATTTGCTCAAAATCGATGCCAACAATTGAGAATAAGGGACGCAGAAACCTTTTATAAATGCGCCTATCCATGCACAGTAAAATGGTCTGATAAACTTATACTTAATAGTATATTACCTAGTCAACTTCAAAATAACCTAAATCTTAGAAAGGATTCGAAAAACCGTTAGATTTATTAAAGAAAAATCGTTTCAAAACGCATTCCATTTTCAAAAGCCAGCGTGTAATTTCAAAAGCCTCATATCTGCGCGTACGCATCGCACGTCCGCGCTATCGGCCAATCGCGCGCGGGGGCGGGCCGCGGAAAAACACCACTATGACTTATCGGCCAAATAGCTCCGTCTAGCTGGCTGGAAATGTTCATTAAAAACAACGGCGGATTTAAAAAGAAAATGTCTCTCTTCGATAGAATCCTACTAGCTGAATCCTCCGCGACTCTATCTGAGAGACGTCGCTTTACGTAATGTCACAAAGGAATGGATTAAAAGTGTATGTCCGTCCGCCTTCAGTCAAATCAGTTCAGCATTTGATTGAATTATAATTAGTGCATGCATGAAGAGGTTAATGGATGTGGATGAAGCGCAAGTAGTGTGCCAGGACCGTAGCACATGGCAGGAAGTGATCTCCGCCTACCCCTCTAGGAAAAGGCGTAATTTAATCTATGTATGGCTATGTTCAATAAAGCTCTATTACCTTTCCACCCGCAACATTCACCGAGTGACGTCGATTTACTTAACGTCCCAAAGGAAAATGTCAACTACGTCCGTCTCGTCTTCAGTCAAATCAGTTCAGCCTTTCTTGAGCTATAAACAGTGTAACTAACACGACTTTCTTTTATATTCCATAGAACTGCCATGCCTAGCCTAAGATTTATTTAAAGGATACAGTAGTGGATTCCAAATTCAAATTCAAAATATTTATTTCGTGTCACACGTCCAGATTCCAGAGCTGCAAACATGCTAAGTGCAGTAAAGAAAAACAATTTAGAAGGGTTTATTACAAATGTTAATCTAATTGTGTACACCACTGATACTGACATCCGTAGCTCAAGTGCTTAAGCTACTTAGCATGGAATCAGGTCATTGTATGTGTTCTATTCGAATATCTAAACACGCCACTGCGGAAATTATAACAAAGGGCAGTAAATTTGTTAATATAGCATCTTTAAGTACGGAAAAGTCATAAACAATTGAGTACATGCTGAAAAGTCGAAGGGCGTCTCTGGTTAGGGCCGTTTGTTACTTTCCATGAGAGCCGAGAGGTAGCCAGTTCAGACCCCGCCACGTACCAATGTGCTTTAAAATTTGATATTCAGATGTAGGTACGTTTATTTCACGCTCCTACCATAACACTCATTCTAATCACTATTCTCCTTTATTGTGTTTTCACAAACAGAAAAACAATATTTTTTTTCACAATATCGAACAAGGGACCAGTCACAAAGCTTTTCTTAACGATGACGTTGCCAAGGTCAAACCATAGACCATCTCAATCCAAAACCAAAAAAGATAAATCACATGCACATCACAACTATACCATAACCATAAACAAAACAATGGTACGCCGTTAGAACTCCTAATTACAATGGTAAGGAAGGTTACGTCGTGATTGTTCTCAGAATTACAATTTTAATCGTGTGATTGATCGTTTGTCCGTCCATTTGTCTCGATGACAGGTGCCCTTGACATTTTGGAGTGAGGAAGTCTTCGGACATTTGGGAACCATCGATGTATATAGATAGGTACAGTAGCAAAGAAAAGTATTGAAATGTAGAGCGACTGTCTACTGGTGTAAAGTCTAAAATCTATGGTACCTTAGATTTTAGACTTTCACTTTCCATACGATTTTAGACTTTCGCGTTCCATTACACTAAATATTTGTCTTTATGGGTCTACACGCGTTAATAGGATGCAATGGCAGACGAAGACGGGCAGCGCCAGTTCGCTCGCGACCACGATTGGTGTAACCCAGTCGAAACGTCGGGCAGTAAGTAGCTATGTAATTTGCTACTCCTATTAACGCGTGTAGACCCATAAAGACAAATGTTTCACTTTCCATTACATTAAAAAGTATATATTATTTATGGGTCTACGTGCGATAGAAAGAGTAGCAAAAATTGGCAGTTGGTAGAGGTGCCACCATCACGACCATGTATGATGCAGTCGAAACGTCGGGCAGTAAGTAGCTATGTATTTGCTACTCTTCTAATCGATTGTAGACTCATACTATATGTATAGTTTTTAATATACTTACTTGTGCATTTGTTCGCGAACACAATTACTTATGCAAGCATTACTTCCTCATAGCAAAGGGCAGTCGGCTTAAAAGGCAGATACATAGAGTAGCCTATATCAACTCCCAGGCTCTATGCTAACTAAATACGAAAGTCAATTAATCTGTTCAGTAGTTTTGGCGTAAAATTGACTGACATACACAGACAGTCTAGTAACTTTCGCATTTATAATATTACAAGTGTAACTCGTCCAGTACATAAATTAAACCGCGCATTAGAATGAGGGTTTTCGCGTATAAGAACTTTACTAGATGGCAATACGTAGGCGTGAGGTCCAACTGCAGCATGATTGGTTATTTTTGACGTGACATTGACAGACGTGTCAATATTCACCAATCACGAATCAGTTAGACCTAATATCTACGTCTTGCCATCTAGTGGATATCTTATACGCGAACACCCTCATTATAAAACAAAAGCTAAACGTAAAAAGATAAAAATCAATTTGATGTAGCAAAAACATTCCCGTCTTATCTACAGACTAACAAAAATCAAGGAGATAGACAATCACAACATATATTAGCCAACATTTACGTACAACCTGCTACAGTTACTTTTTATTACAGCATTGCACAATTACACGCGTTAAAGTGTTCAAATACGGATTAGATACACATCTCGACGCGACTGTACGATCGTTAATCATTACGTTAATGATTATAATTGCACGGGCAATGTTTGTGAGCGCGGTTGTATTTCGAGGGCTTCCTACTACCTAAACTGTTGTAATGTAGCCCTTTATAAAGGAAGGCTTATTTCAATGACATCAGTTTAATGGAATTTGAAAGTTTGAGTCGTCACGGATATCTTGTTTACTATTTACATTAAGATGAGCTTAGGTATAGAAGGTTAAAGTATTGGGTTGCAGGAATCATCTATGCCTTGTCAAATAAGATACAAACTGTAATGTTCAATACTGTACAGAGTGATAATCACCTAAAGTCAATAAGTAATAAAACATTCTTATAATCATTTCGAAAGTTCCGCACCAAGAACGAATCTGCAAAGCACTCACTTAGCCTCTCTTGTAAATGCCAAAGTATTATAAACCGCATTATTTGTTCAAAATTAAATAAGACCTTATATTTCTTACTGCCACTTTACAAACCACGGGTTTCAAAACGGCGATATCACAGCCGAGATTGCATTGACCACGAAGGGCATTAAGATAAAGGTGCACAATTTATTCGGTGCAAGAATGTGTACAGGCCCGGGGCGCGAGCATATAGCACTCGGTCACATTCCGACTACCCGCATAAAAAAAAGAAAAACTGCCATTTTGCCCGGGGCGTTCGGGACGAGCGGACGTCGCTTGTCGCTCGCTTCGGTAATGCTGATGCAAACATCAATCACGTTAGTTTTGAGATTTTAAACTTTCACATTTAATCAGAATTTAAAATATGAGTGACTTAAGGTTTATTTATACATACGTACATACATAAAATCACGCCTAAGATTTATTTATGACGCGACATTATTCAAAACAGTGAATAAGTATACTCAAAATAACATAATATATTACTTTTTTTAGTGAGTGTCATCTTTATACCGTTACCTATAAAAATTTCGTCGAATCATGTAACTACTGAAAGTAGAAAACCTGCCTCATAGGACACAATAGAAATCCCTAGTTGGCTGATTTAAAAATCCTATTGGATAAATACAGTGTATTTTTCCAGGCGTATTTATGTATAACTAGATTTCCGCCTACACCGTCCGAGTGGAGTTATAAGACCTTATATTTCTTACCCTCAAATGTCCTAAACGACATAGGCTATTTTAACCGCCAATAACTAAGAAGTCATAAATGACTTCTAGACTTTATTCGAAGTGATTATTTGAAATTAATTGAAAGGTTTTAGCATGAAAGTTCTACAAATAGAGACAGAGCACTTTCGTACAATAGAAAACTTAACGTACTTATGTCCAATGCGCCAATAGCGCCATGTCCACGGGTCAAAATGTTGTTACAAATATGCAGAAAAGGACCTTGTTAAAGTTAATCCAATCAAAAACATAAATGTGAAATGAGAGCCAAGTTCAATATTGCCTTGGTTGTTGACTTCAGCGACAAAAGAAGTGAGATCTAAATGGGTGCCAAGTTCAATGGTCAACCCAGAAATTTATTTATAAGTAAACTATAACATACCTATCATAATCTTCTTATAACATAAGATAATGTATGGTGGTAGCCTATGAAGGTCTGTCTTGGCTAGTTTCTATAAACCTACCAACGTATTATTATGTTCGCTTGCTAGTTTCTACCAACAATCCAAATTTTCGGAATTATAAAATAAAAACCGACAAATGCTTGTAGGCTTAGAACTTGCGACGGCTATAATTCATATATGAAAACTAGCCAAGACAGACCTTCATAGGCTACCACCATACATTATCTTATGTTATAAGAAGATTATGATAGGTATGTTATAGTTTACTTATAAATAAATTTCTGGGTTGACCATTGAACTTGGCACCCATTTAGATCTCACTTCTTTTGTCGCTGAAGTCAACAACCAAGGCAATATTGAACTTGGCTCTCATTTCACATTTATGTTTTTGATTGGATATCATTACTTTTTGTAGAAAAGTATATATCATCGTAACGCCGTGGGTCCTTTGAAAAGGACAAATTCAAAACTAAAACTAGACTTTATGTAGGTACCTACCCTAAGTAATAAATATGAAAACCGACTATAAGTACCTACTCTTAATTGTAAATAAGCAAGTATACCTAAATATATACTTAGTGCTCTGCCTTCCCCGGTATATATAGACGTTATTAGGCACTAATTAGGTATTTATGTTAAGCGTTCATAATAGAACCTAACCTAATTATTAAAAAATTGCCAGTTTTTTATTTTTTCCTTTGTATTCATGTAATTACCTATCTGCATACCAAATTTTAACTCTCTAGGTCATTTGGAACTGGGTTAGAATTTTGATCTGTCAGTCAGTCAATGATAAAAATGAGGATTTTTGGACATTAATATCTAAATAACTGTTTGAGATATGCTTATGAAATTAGGAACACATATTTATCTCGCAAGTCACAATATATGAGCCAAATTTGATACGTTTATGTGAAATAGTTTTTGATTTATGAGGGGTTCAAAAGTGGTTCCAAATGGTTCGTGTAATATTACACACGGTGCGGCTCGCCAGTTCTGTTTCTTGAACCTTGGCTTGACACGCTACCGCGTGTCTAGATCAACACAATATCTATAAATATCCCGAATATATGAAATTTTCTAAAAAGTACTTTCGCATTTATGCTATTAGCAAATATTTTATGACACCCCCAAAAGGCTACGGTGTGAGCGCGTGCCGCGTCACGGCCGTCGATAGCGCGCAACAATAGCGCACCGCGGGCACGCATTGTGCGCGTACGCACGACTCCGTAATGATACGCGACGCGGCCATTAGGGTACTGCGATTTTACAAAAAAAAAAGACTTTTTGCAATTTGTTCTGCGACCCGAAAATTGGTTTGTTCTTGAATGTAATAAGACGGGGCCAAGGAGAAAACTGTCACACGGTTGTACCACCAGCTATCTACGACAACGAGAAACAGTATACACCGTGAAATTTTAGTGGTTGTTTTCCCGCAGTAAAATGATTCTATCTTAGTAGTACAAAAGATGTGTGCAGTTCTTTTTTTGTAAAATCAATAAATGCCGGTTTTACGAAAGGTTTAACCGTAACTCGAAAGCACGTTCGAACCGCTTTATGACTTAGGGTGTAGAGCTTCTTTAGCTTTAAGCATCGATTTCATACGGCAAGCAATACCTGAATACGTCACATCTTCAAAAACAACGATAGCTTCTCTCGTTTCCGAGTTGGAAAATTATTATTCTGAAAAATCGAAAAAAAAAATTTTTTTTTCGAAGAATAATTTTCATGATTCGATAGTATTACTAAAGGCAAGTCGTTCTGCCACGGGAAAACAACCACTAAATTTTCACGGTGTTAAGAGAGAATGGAGTCACACTCTATACTTCATATTACAAGATGAATTTTCTTGTTTAGCAACGTACAAACTATATGCTTACAACCAGTATATAGAAAAAGCAGACTTGCTAAGCTACTTGTAACTATTATGAGAAGATAGATGATCCAAATAGTCCAATGTAAACAGTTTGTTTTAAGATAAATATATGTCGTTCTGTCGTATGCTCTTTGAACTCTATGTATGATGTAATACATCATCATCATCGTCAGCCCATATGCGTCCCCACATGCTGGGGCACGGGCCTATGCCCTATCTTGCTATCTTAAGCTAGGGCGATAAGGCCTTAGTCAACCACGCTGGCCCTGTGCGGGTTGGTTGACCTAAGAATTTCTTAGTGGGTGTGCAGGTTGCCTCACGATGTTTTCCTTCACCGTTAAAGGTTCGAATAATCGTACATATGAATTTCAAATTTGAAAAACACATTGGTACGTGGCGGGGTTTGAAATGAATAAGTACATCGAATAACACAAATTAGCGGTTTAACAAAAAATCTGCCATAATATAATCGATAAATCAGCATCGCTATAAAACATCTTAGACTGGCTCGGTGGAACAGTAGTTAGTGACGCAGGTTCACTACCTACGGTTCCAAGAGTCGTGGGTTCGATTCCCACTCGGGACAAATATTTGTGTGACGAACATCGGTGTTTGTTCCGTGTCTGGGTGTGTTATTAAATATATTTAAGTATATTTGTGTATCCACTGTTGATTCTGATATCTGTAACACAAGTGCTTAAGCTACTTACCACGGGATCGGATCAATGTACGAGTAATGTGATGTTATGCAATATTTATTTATTTATTTAATTATTTAGACTTACGAACTCAAATTAGGGGTGAGTGCCATCCGCTCCCGCACAAGTCCGGTGATGACAAGGCTACTCCAAGCCATCATAGTAAGTCAGCTAGGAAAACAAAGTTACGAACTCAAATAAGCTGCTTCATATAAGTCACAGGCGAACAAGTGCAAATCTCGGCATCTGTAATTTCGCATTTAGTGCGCGCACGCACGCGTGGGAACGGAGCGGACTGTGGTTACGTCATTAGCTAATTAGTGACGTCAGAGCCTGGACGGGTACTGGAACTCGTAGTTAGGTCGGCATCCTTAGGTTGTGTATGTAACGTTGTAACGTAATTTGCTGTTGAGTATGGCACGGGAAAAACAGGTCAATTACTCGGATTGGTTAGAATAAAACTAATTTTTCGGTATGTGAGTTATGAGTCTTATGAAGACAACTGTCATCTTTAGTCTTGCCCGTCACCACGAGCACTGTAAAGATCTCGAAACGTCGGATCTCTAAATAATATGTTCAGAATAATAATAATACACGCGAGTTTAATCCGTAAAATTAGTTTTATTTGAAATTTGTAGTGTTCGCGCAAACACACTATGGATTGATTAAACTTGTGTTTAGCTTTAATTTCCTATGTAGAAGTATCTAATCTCAATAGAATCTCTCCATCTAATCGCCCTTATAAAAAAGCTCAAAAAAAAAACTAGAATGAGTCGCGATGCGTTTGGAAATGGCAAAGTTATTTTAAATTGAAATTGAAACCTTCTTCTAAGTAAATAAATAAAACCAAGCATCAAAACATCTCTCTAATGCAATAAATAATTAAATAATCTAATTCCGAGATAAGCACCGTATACACATTACGTTACTTATATTAGAAAGAACAAAAATCTAAAGACACGAAACAGACGCAAACATCGAACCCAAGACTCTTTCCGCCAATGACAGGGGCATTACCAAAAGCTCCATCGCGCCTGTCAACTTCGTACCACACTTAGTCCGGACACCAACGGACCAGTGGTTAACTTGTCTCATAAGAGATCCTGGGAAAGTTCTTCTCTAATTGTTCCTTGGTGTCGATGGGGGGGGGGAAGGCTCGGCAGTGGGAGGGGGCGAGTCTTTGTAAACAGCCGCCGGGCAATTTGCGTATCGAGCTGCCGCGATTGGCGCGGACCAAACGGCTAATTGCGAGTACCGTCGGCAGGTGTTAGCGGATCCTCTTCCGATAAATCTGTTGTTTAATGGTATGGATTTTGTGTGTCTGTTCAATCTGCTGGGGTGATCCGTGGAACCGATTTTTTTTTTACACAACATCACATACATTTATTGTATGTAGGTACTACGAGATAAATGTATTGTCATAGCACTTGTGTTACAGATATCAGAATCAACAGAGGATACACAAATATACTTCAATTTATTTAATAACACACCCAGACACGGAACAAACACCGATGTTCGTCACCAAATAATTGTCCCAGGATGACCTCCAAACCTACGATTCCTGGAACCGTAGGTAGTGAACCTGGGTCACTAACCACTGTTCCACCGAGCCAGTCGAGATTGAACGGAAAAAGATAGTGAACGATTTTTTTAGACTTAGCTTGTTGATGTATCTATGCAAATACTAACAAAAAGACAACCACAAAATTGAAATAAAAAAAAATCTCATTATACCTACTGAAAACAATAAATTACATTCACTTTGACTCTATCACTGTAACAAAATAAATCGATTAAGACAAATCTCTCTTTTATTTTAGCAATATTTTATAATTTGTTTGCCAACGGTGGCTCATTAAACGCAGAAGTGGTTCCAAGCGGGTATTACCTTCGATGAGGTTTCCTTGAAGCAACGCGGCAAATTGCTCCTACTTCCTTCCTAACATAACGCATTACTTCTTCTATTCTTATTAGAAATACTCCAAATACTGAATTGCCTGCTGCATCGACCATAGTTAACGACTAGCATGCTGTAAGACCAAACCGCACTTGGCCAGTGTGGTTAACTAAGGCCTGATCGCCCTTGTTTAGGTAGGCCCGTGTCCTAGCTTTGGGGACGTGTAAGGACTGATGATGATGATGATGATGACCTTGTAAGAGACGCCCGTCACATATATAGAACTTTAATTTGTATTTAATAGGTAGGAGAAGAAGAAGAAGAAAACATTTATTGATCGTAAAATTAAAAAATACAAAACCAATACAGAACATACACATACATATATATTTATGATCAAAAGGTTTTGCCTCAGCATGTGCCGTAGCAGCCGCAAGGACTCGACGGCGCTGATATTCTGGCAGAACCTTTGAGTGAAGCATAAGAGGGAACTATAAAAAAATATGGACGAAAACAATCAGAAAGCAATACAATACAAGGAAAAAAAATTATACAATACGAAGAGAAAAAAATAAAAGTGTAATCCAAGCGGATGAATTTATTCTTGTCCAATGCCATCAGCCGGCGACGACGACTCTTTATAGAGTAGAGGTAGGACTAGCCAGTAGACACTTTTACCACCACTTTGTGACATTTAGGATTCCGTAGCTAAGATATCTGTGCCAAATAAACGGTTATACCTAATAGCACCTAATAGCAGTCCAGTACCTACTTTTATCGATCACCTAGCAATAAATCTGATTTCCCCCTCTCTGGCCCAGAACCCCGGTACAGCCATGTACCTACTTAGGTAATGTGTTTAGGAATTTCAAAATTTGATAAATCATAGCATCGACAGACGCAAAAAACACTGCTTTCCTCTAATTTCTAAGTAAACGTTACAAACAAATGTAAATTTAAGTGATCTATTTCCTAAAAAAAACATGCATGGTATAATAACGACAACACACCAACAACCTACCCAATTACCCATCCGAGCAAATTTCGTGCTTCAAATACAGTTGCGAGTGTTGCAACACGAACAATGATCACAAAGCAACAAAGACATAGACCACGGCCGAAATGTTGAATGTCAATCGCCAATTACAACCATTTGTAATGCAATTACATTTCTGTAACCCACCGTACAATAGCCATCTTTGTAAACGAACAATGCAGATATGACAAGATTTGACGGTTGGACCTCCCGGGCAGTACGGGCTACCAACCTATTTTTACACTCGGATAACCACCAACACTCTAATAACGATCTTATTTCGTTTGCAACAAAAGCAATTATCGAACTTCGTATGCGTTTGGTAAACATAATCCAGTTTTGTATTTTTCAAACAGTTCCAAATTCAAATCCCCGAATCGTTCGTCACTTTTCATTCGAATTTCGACTTACTTTTTGAAGACGTACGATTCATTTTCCTTTAACATGGATTGAGGTTACCTTTTCGCGGTAACTGAAGTGGCGCTACGGTAAGGGCTTGCAAAATGGCTGATTTTACGCTATTTTCAAATAATTTACGCGTCATGAACATACAATACATAATCCTCAGTAGTAATAGTGAATGTTTTGTTACTACACGTTGTGCGTAGGACCATGAGGAAGATTAAGTCACTTCTGTATGTTGTTTGTTGTATTCTATTTACTGCGAGATAGTTACATAGGTAAGTATTTAGCAAGTAATAAAACTTACCTAATAAGTACGACAAACGTAACAAAACATAAACGGCAACCAAAAAAATCCTATATATTAATTACAAGACCGCTATAAACGTCTATTTGATCTATACTAATATTATAAAGCTGAAGAGTTTGTTTGTTTGTTTGTTTGAACGCGCTAATCTCAGGAACTACTGGTTCGATTTGAAAAAATCTTTTTGCGTTATATAGACCATTTATCGAGGAAGGCTTTAGGCTATATAACATCACGCTGCGACCAATAGGAGCAAAAATTCAATGGAAATTGTGTAAAAAACGGGGGAAACGCGAACGAAGTCGCTGGCACAGCTAGTCAAAGATATTACCTATAGCAGATAGTAAGTAAGTAAGGCTTCTGCTTGAAAACAATAAGTTTTATCGAAAAATTTTAATTAAATAAAGCTTAAAACAAAGTAGCAAATTAAGTAGGTAAACTAACTACAGAATAAGTAGGTATTCATAAGTATTACAGTTGCGAAAGGCAACTGTCAAAATGGACCCGTCTAGACACTCCAATATTACAACTGCGGGCTATAGTAGCAAATTAGTCTGTACAACCCAGCTCTAAGATTACAGACAGGATTCCTACTAGAACCTCCATCCCGCCAAACTAAAACCTTTATAGAGTTTTTATGGCGTTTACAGCAATAGGTACCCACAACATTAGTCCCACCGTACTTTGACCATAAATTTCTGTTAACCACTTGGTGCAGATTAAAAAGCCAATGCTTGCTACCAAGTGGGCAATAGCAATAAGCTCACGAACACCATCGAATCCGTACATCTCTGCGACTATTAAAACTAAACACCACATTATTGTAAAGGGTACGGCCCAAGAGTAATGGCTGAGCGATTTGAAAACTTTGAAGCAATCTGAAACTTCGACTTAGTAAGGTTATAGGACGCGCGAATAAATTAAATAAATATCATACTTCAACACAAGTGCTTAAGCAACTTAACTCGAATCAGATTAATGTACCTGCATTTTTTTTTTCGAACTGACATAAGATGATGGTTTAGAGTAGCCTCGTCATCATCACCGGACTTGCGGGGGAACGGATGGCTCTCACCCGTAAGTTATAATGAGAAAAACAGATAATCATTGTACCCAATGATACAGCGATACTGGTATTTGTTCTAGCATTTTATACTTACATAAAACTAAGAACATTGAAAACTCAAACATAAGATATAGATAGGTGGTCTGAAGTAATAATAAACAAGTACATATTATAATTAGTCCTACTTATCTAAGTTTGACACAAAAACTAAAACGGTAGTGATTATTTACTCTTTGATAAAAACTACTGCCTTACATTACAACTAAGGCGCTTTTTTTCATTAAAGTTCTAAAATCTATTTCCATCAAAGTAAGCATTTATAAATCTCACCAGCCAGTCTCTTGCCCTCCAAGCCGGCCGCCGTAGTGTCGGTATCAGCGGCGCGATCGGGCGTTGGCAAATGATGTTAATTTTCGAGTTTTACAGCGAAACAAAGCAATTGTTATCAGTGCGCATCGCTCACGAGTCGGCCCTATCTAGTGTAGGAGCTCGGACCTGCTGCTAAGGTGGGTGGGTAGTGAGAGCAAGCCGAAGTTTAAAGACATTTGAGAAGTAGAGACTTAGTGAGATATGATTTTTCGGGGATTATAGAGAGCTATGGCTCTACCTCAAAAACGCCAAATACTACCCCGCAAGTCCGGCGATGATGACTGAAATAAGTACACATAGTTATGAGAGTTTAATAACGGGGGGATACATTTTTTTCTGCGGTAAAAATAAGCGAGCGAGCGAGCCGCTGCCACCACTGCTGGCTGCGGTCAAAATCTACCATTATTAAGTTGGATTGGCAAAGCAATATAATCATCATCATTTGCCAACATACGTCCCCTCAGCTGAGGCACGCACCTACCCTAAATAAAGACGATAATGCTTTAGTCAACCAACCTAGCCAAGTGCAGGTTGGGTAGGTGTGCAGGTTGAGTCCCGAACGTGATTCCGAAAACCATTTTACTAAAAAATAGATCCCTTAAAGTTATTTCACTTTTATAATTCTTACCGAATGAACAGTTGACCAATGCACGTTTGACCAACGCATCGTTTGAGTTTACTGCAATTCACCGAACGAATATTAGACGCTAATACCATTGACATTATGAACAGTTTCCTGCTCTGCCTTCATCGCTCAAAGAAAATTGCAAAAAACAAGTTCATGAAAATATTTATTTCATGTTTATAAAATATCGATATAAATAACAAAACGATTTACTTATAATCATGTTTATAACAAGATGTTCTCATCCTTACTCCTTACTAATATTATAAACGTGAAAGTTTGTGAGTATGGATGTATGGATTGACATTAACTGCCTCGTTGGTCTATTGGTAGCAAGTGCTGCGTTAGGACCGAGAGGTCCCCGGTTCGAGTCTGGGGTCGGGCAAAATTTGTGTCAGTTTTTCTGTAAAGAAATTACTCAGCCCGGAGTTAGGAAGTTGGCGGTTGCACACCCGTGCCTCGGAAAGCACGTTAATAAGCCGGTGGCCCTGCGCCCGATCTCTCATCGGTCATGTCGGATTGCCGTCTCACCGAATTATGAGAGTAAGGGAATAGAGAGTGCACTTGTGTTTGCGCGCACACTTGTGCACTATAATAATATGTCCTGCGCACTTGGCTGATCTCAATTGAGATCGGCCGCCATGGCTGAAATCGGTCGGACGCCTTATGGATGGATGGATGGATGTTTGTTACTCTTTCACGCGCAAACGTCTGAACCGATTTAGGGTGAAAATCAGTATGGGAGAATTTTTACGTGTTTGTCGATTTTTATAACACTTGGTATGGAGGTAGCACTCCAGAGAGACACCAGGTTCATTGGGGAGGTGAAAATTAGTATGGGAGAATTTATACGCATTTGTAGATTTTCATAAAATTTGGTATAAAATTAGCTGGCACTCCGGAGAGACACCAGCGCTATTTTTTTTAATTCAACTCCCATGTGGTTCATTGGGAGGGGGGGGGGGGGTTATAATTAGTATGGGAGAATTTTTACGTGTTTGTCGATTTTTATAAAACTTGGTATGGAGGTAGCTGGCACTCCGGAAAGATACTAAAACACATTAATACGCGAACAAAGTTGCGGGCGGCCGCTAGTGTATAAATAAATCTCATTTATTTAACTAAAACATAATACTTTCGATTAATTAATAATTGTTAAACAGTAGTATATAAATGTGTTTTAACGATATTGCCAATATAAGAATGTATGAATTAAGGAAATTGTTATTTGCTTACGGAAATAATTATACCATCAAAAACAATACTTGTCAAAAAAACCAAATCCATATAACAGCAGGAAACTGTTCATAATGTCAATGGTATTAGCGTCTAATATTCGTTCGGTGAATTGCAGTAAACTCAAACGATGCGTTGGTCAAACGTGCATTGGTCAACGGTTCATTCGGTAAGAATTATAAAAGTGAAATAACTTTAAGGGATCTATTATTTAGTAAAATGGTTTTCGGAATCACGTTCGGGACTCGTGCAGGGTTTCCTCACGATCTTTTCCTTTTGTTAAATTGTAAGGGGCAAAATCTTGAGATCTACTGAACTGACTGACTGATCTACTGTAATTTTAAAAAATCTTTCACCAATAAATAGCCACATTATTGCTAAGTGAAGAAATCGGAAAATAAGAAGGTTTTTACGTGGTAGACGTATTTGCAAAGTGAATTGAAGAAAAAACGGTCGACTGAAGCGTTTCTTACGAACGCTAACTATGAAAGATAGGAAGGTTTTTAGTGCGGGTCTTATAATATAATTTTGTACTAGTAGTCATCATGACTATATCTAGAGAGCATTGATACAGTGTTTCTCCGCCTGGTGTGTCACAGGGCCGGGTGAAGAAATCGCGTCGACTGCCGACACGCACGGCAGTCGCGGCCGAATTACGAGCGCGATAATATCGCAGGGACAAATCGCACGACCACCAGCGCTTCCGAGCTAGCTGGCACTAGCTTTGTTTTGTAACTAATGTTGTATGTTATCTTTAGCTTAGCTTTAGCTTTTAGGTTTCCGTGCCTAAAAGATAAAAACGGGAGCCTATTATTAAGTCTCCGCCGTCCGTCTGTCTGTCCGCCTGTCAGTCTCCAAGGTGTATCTCATAAATAAATAAATACCTGGGACATTTCCACACACGGTCACCTGACCCCAAACTAAGCAGAGCTTGTACTATGGGCGGAGACTGATAGACATACATATATATTTATAAATACATACTTAAATATGTACATAATCACACCCAGACATGGAACAAACACCGATATTCATCACACAAATATTTGTCCCGTGTGGGAATCGAACCCACGACTCTTGGAACCGCCAGCTAGGGATACTAACGACTGTTCCACGGAGCCAGTCATAAACCGTGATAGTGGTAGGCGTGGTAGTGGTTGCTAGGAAGATGATATTTTCGATTTTCACAAATGATGTTTTTTCGTTGCCGCTATAACAAAAAATTAAAAAGGATAAAATTTTAAGGGTCCCCATGCAATGATCGTTTTTATTTTTTACATAATTGGGCACACTGGGCTTGGTTAACCTTCGCATGTTACCTGTTTCCATGAAAACTGACACTGACTCCATATCCTCAGCAGGTGGAAGCGTCACAGGGCCCTAGGCGGGCGATGAGTCGTGGCCAGAGATCGCATTCGATTTTTTAAAAATAATAATATACAGCGTCGATGGCCGAGTGGTTATGGGCGTTGCTTGCCATGCGAGAGGTCGCTAGTTGAAACTCCGACACGTACCACTGTGTTTTTCAAATTTGAAATTCATATGTACTATTAGGTATTCGACGCTTTACGGTGAAAGAAAACATGGTGAGGAAACCTGCACACCTACGAAGAAATTCTAAGGTTTGTGTAGTCAACCAACCCGCAATTGGTCAGTGTGCGCCCTGTTCGCCCTAGTTTAGTTTAGTTATTAATAGTCGTTTTGTGATTTTATTTAGTGTAAGTACCTACCTAATGGTTTGAGAAAACTGAATACTTTCGGGATACTTTGCTGACATCTGTAGATTGGACTTGCGTAAAAAGAAATGTGAACCAGTCAAGTGCGAGTCAATTATATAAAAACTTATTGTATGGGGACCTCCCTTAATATTTTATCTTAATTTTTAGTATTTGTTGTTATAGTGGCAACGGAAATACATCATTTGTGAGATACGGCTTGGAGACAGACAGACGGACTGACTGGCGGACAGATGGATGTCGGAGGCTTAGTAATAAGGCCGCTTTACCTTTTAGAGGCTATCGTAACCCTAAAAAATATCAATTAAAGATGGTTATACGGATGCCGAAACAAAACTGCTATTTAAATCATAATAAAATTACAAGAGAACCGTAATCTTCCTAGCTAGATATTACTAGATATGCAGTTAAATATTACATACATTAAAATATTGCACAATTATCTAATAACAGGGCCTTCTGGTTTATTAACCTTTCTTTATGCTCACAACGAGATCCGTGAACCATCGACCTCTATCGTGTGTTTTAAGATGAAACCATTTTAAATACCTACATAACCGAGGAACAGTTTATTTAAGCAGTGGTGTTCAAACTTTACTTAATCTAGTTATTTAGGTGTTAAGTTAGATTAAATCTATCTGGTTCAGTATAATAAACAATCGACAGAAAAACTAGCAAGCAAGTTGTACTTGGTTGGTAGTTTTTAGATGGTTCTCTAATATATTTAATTTTAACATTTTTAATATTTCACAACATCACATACATTGATCTGATCCCGTGGTAAGTAGCTTAAGCACTTGTGTTACGGAAATTAGGATCAATAGTGGATACACAAATAAACTTAAATATATTTAATTATACATCCAGACACGGAACAAACACCGATGTTCGTCACACAAATATTTGTCCCGAGTGGGAATCGAACCCACGACTCTTGGAACCGTAGGTAGTAAACCTAGGTCACTAGCCACTGTTCCACCGAGCCAGTCAAATATAACTACCAACTCACAATTTTTATTCAAATTTTAAAAATGTGTTTGCGGGTGTATTTTTAAGCATGCAGCAATGATTCTGCACCAGTCCCAAAATGGAATAATTGAATTCGTCATAATATCGCTCTCTTCGTAACAATAACCAAACAATTGACAGTAACAGAACATAGATTTCCCGGATTTCAAAAAGACGTACCTAAGGCTGATTATAGAGTCACTCTGACCCCACACTGGCCGTCAGCGGCGCATAGAGATATAGGGACCGTTTTTAAGTAATGCTGACTGGTCGGTGCCGACGCTCGATACAAACATCTATCAGCACCGAGGATCAGCGTGTCGTCAGCGCTACTCAAAAACCAGCCTAAATAAGGAGGCAGCGCAGCGAAGATCAACACTTTCCATCATCAGATTTCATCACATACTTAGTAGGTAGATAATAACAAAAATACATTACACTATCTGAAAAAATAAAACAAATACTAAAAAAGTTTGATAAACGTTGCACATCACTATAAATGTCCGCATACCTACTCGCAACCGATCTCTGGAAGATGGGTGGTTAACTTTTAACCTCCCGTCTTCCACGGAAAACTTTACCATTCCCATCAAACACGCTCTTATTACTTGGAAAATAAGGTCGATATTTCTATTCACGATAGTTGTTTATCTTGGTAAGAGTTTAAAGGATTGCTGTCATCCCGTCACTGCGTAGGAAGCAGGCGTCTTGTTTAATGAAATTATAAAGTGAAACTAAATCAGAGTGCGGCGATGCGAGGGTTAAACGAATTCGTGGCTCAGGGAAATGAGAAGTAAGGGGGTCTACGGATCTTAGAGACAGATCACCGGTGTTGCTGCCGGCCGATGAGAGTAAACTTTGCAGTTGCAAATACCTACTTGGGTAACGTAAAGTATGTAGGTACAGTAGCGGTACCATGAGTTGGCTATCGAAAACTTACGTACGTTAAAAACCTATCGAGTTGTTTTTTTATACGACCGATTTTAGTTCTTAGCGTAACCACCAGAGGCGCTGCACAAGTTTTTCATAGACATATTTACGTAGGCGATATCGAGTCCGTAACTTTTAAACTCATGGTAGCGCTACAGGTATTCAGTTGCTATATTATATAAGTAGGTAGGTATTGGCACTAGTTAATTTTATTTTTAATTAATATCTCTAACTGATATCTTATCTGTCGCAGGAACATTAAAACAGACTCCAAAGGTAGGTATACGTTCTCAATTCGACGAGAGTTTGTTTGTGTAAGTAAGTATGTTTCTGCAATTGCCTAGCGTTTGGATAAACCTAATATGATGCGGTTTTTAGAAAAGTATAGATATCATTAATTTCGATTTATTCTAAAAATACATTTAAAATGGTGAAAAAGTTCATTAACAACAATATTATTCAAAATACTATAAGTTTATATAACTACCTAAGCACGTAGAGTAGAGGGTTTCTCATTCTTATGAATAACTTGCTTATCTACCGGTAGACAGTAGGTACAAACAATGATATAATTACACGCATATAATGTAGGTACCTCGTATTTAATGCGGCCACACCAACAAAGAGATCCAAATACAAAATAATCAAACTATTTACGCGTCCAAATTACAAATCCAGTTTAATCTTAACTAGCATAAAGTTCAAAATTGCGATTAACTAGCCTCCAAAACGCCTACCAAATCGCATCTGTAATTTTCGCATCAGGCAAGACAGTTGCTTCCTGGCCCGACACGAAAATTGGCCGAGTTTGTATCGCGAGGTCGACATATGGACAAACAGTTAATTACCCTTAATTGGTGTATAATCGGACACATTTGAGGAGCGTAGGACAAGGCCGCCGCGTTCAGGGTTATTCGAGTGAGTATTTGGCGAATAGTTTAACGTTCAATAGCCAATTGGGCGTTTTAGAAGCAGCCTAATCGTACTGAAATACCACCCATTTCAGTATTCAGGCTTAAGTCCCAGACTTAGACTTGGAGAATTTAAATACACCTGTTACTACAGAATATCAGCGCCGTCGCGTCCTTGCGGCTGCTACGGCACATGCTGAGGCAGAACCTTTTGATCATTTTATATGTATTTGTGTAAAGTAAGTAAAAGTAAAGTAAGTAAAAAGATGTTTATTTTCTCTCACAAGTAGGTTACAGAGTGCTTAGTCTAGGTGAGTACAATTTGTATCATATGAAACCCGAATGTGAGAGACTGGTGCTTGAAAAAGGTTCCGTTAAAAACCCGTGATACAAGTCACCAGTGCTCCACCCCCAAGCTCAGATTATACAGTGAATGCCATTTCCTATAGCTAAGTCACTTACATTATGTGCTCTATGGGGTTTAAGCGATTTAAACCAGCTAAATGAAAAATACAAACAAAAAATATTTTGAGATTATAAAACTAACTGACATACATATCATAGCATACATGCAAAACAAACAATATACATTCTTATGTTATCAATTGCATATGTTAGTATTATTGATATAACAGTTATTTTCGCCTTAGAGAAAACTAACGTGTATTAAATTAAATTATTGTACAAAATTTTATATTACTATTTACATTATTCCATTCATAGATAGTTAGACAGTATGTTATCATTACAGTGTAAGTAACTTATACAATTCATTATTTTTTTTTTTTTTTTTTTTTTTTAGGTATAATATCGGCATATTTAATTAAATTGTTTGTTTATATTATAGTTATTTAGGTGTGTAAATAAACCATAATTTAGTTTAATAGGGTAAGATTGTAATTTATATAATGTTAAATTATGTATATAATAAGGATAAGTGTAAATAAATTAGAGTGTAGGTATAAGTATTAGGTATTAGTGTAGGTATTTATAAAAACAGGAGTTTGAAGTAATAGTTATAAACATTATTTTAGTGGACGGATGAATGTTTCGGTACCTTCGTAATCCATTGATTTAAGCCATTCTTCGATAGTTTTCTTGCAAGCACGTTTGGGGAGGGGATAAATGGAAAGAATTTTATTAATTTTGTTGTATAAGTAGGGACCAAGAAAATAAAAGAACTGCTTAGCATGGGAGGAGTGTGGAGATTGGACTTTACAAACCTTACCTTTCCTGCGTTTATCCTTGTTTAAACACGGATCAAAAGTCAAAAGGGAGTGTTGTTTTAGTGCAGTTTGCAAGATGAACGATTGCCTTATCGTAAGTACTCCCCAGTATTCATATAGAGTGGATGTGGGATAGCGGATGGAGAATCCGGCGCTTACCTTCAGAACGGCTCTAAGAGCCCGCTCTAGTTGGATCAGGTTGGTTTTTGTCGTGCCACCCCAAGAGATGATACAGTAGTCCACAATTGATTGACAAAGGGCAAGATAGACCATTTTGATTGTACTTCGGTTGGCAACGTGCCTTAGACACTTGAATACATAGATAAGTTTTCGCAGTCGAGGTGAAAGTACCTGAATGTAGGGTTTAAAAGAGAGGGTTTGGTCCAAGGTAATCCCAAGATACTTGATAGTTTCCACTCTTTCTAGAGCTGGACACGAACAGATGTTGGTAGCGGATGATGGCGTGCATGTGTGGGCGATGATAGAAAGGTTTTTTGGGGGGAGAAGGTGAGTTTTATGGGCAAAGGGAATGAATTTGGTTTTGGTAGCATTTAAGGTGAGAATATTAGTTTGCAGCCATTTGTTGACAACGTTAAAACCTTGCTGGGCTCTAGTAAATACCTCCTCCCAAGTGTCACCACTAAAGAAAAGGGCTGTGTCGTCTGCGAATGTGAGGATAGTGCCATTGGTAAGATTGAGGTTGCAAAGACCGTTTATATAAACCAAAAATAGGGTTGGGCCATTTATACTGCCTTGTGGAATACCGAAGGGGACTTTTAGTTTATTGCTCATCCAGTTATCGATTTTTACCATTTGCTTTCGATGGGTGAGATAGTCAGTAAAAAGTTTTAGAGGGGTACCCCTGACACCTATATTATCCATTTTCTTCAGCAGGTGGGGGATTGAGACTGTGTCAAAGGCTTTTGCAAGATCTAGGAAGATAGCCAGGCATTTCTTTTTATGGTCTAGGTTTGTGATAATGAGGTTGGTTATATCGTGTACAGCATCACTGGTCGATCGACCTGAACGGAAACCGTATTGTTGCGGAGAGAGAAGGTTGTTTGACTATTTGTGTGTATTTTTTATGATCAATAAATGTTTTATTTTTACTTTCTTTATACTTTATATTGACAATAACGACGAAGTCGCTGGCACAACTAGTTTATTCATACATGTGCAAATTTCCTCTAGTTTTATTCCCTCACCTTAGAGCGTCGAATATCCCATACGCTACCAAACCCAGAATTAGCCGTCACAAAATACAGTGCAGTATTTAAACGCTCGTTGTCGGGAACTATTAAAAATCGCCGGTATTCATAAGACAGGGCCGTCACAGGGTAAAAATACACCTAGGACCGGTCGTGCGTACGCGCGCCCGAGGCGGGTCACGACGCGATGTCATAGCGATGGAGGGTTCCACATTGGACCTTCAAGCTGATCCATATGTAGAGACTAAGAAAAAAATAACAGTTTGCCCAAGGACATATTAAGCTGGGATCTAGACGAAAATGTGTTATTTAAATAAATAAATAAATAATAAATAAATATTACACAATATCACATACATTGATCTGATCCCGTGGTAAGTAGCTTAAGCACTTGTGTTTTTTATTTAAAAGATAAGATAATAATAAAGAGAGATATAAAGATAACTTTAAAGTGTTTCTTTACTAACATTTAGTAACTATGTATTTAAAAAGTTACACAAACTATGTAAAATGTTTTGTGGGACTGTACTGTACTATATTAAATGCTTTCAATAAGTAATAATATTAGAAGTTTGCAGAATGAAGTACCTTCTTTTATCTTTTAATCATAGGTTCTACCAAAATAGATGTTTACCGATCTTTTGGTGCAAAAGAACTTTTATAGCCAGTCTTGAAGTCATGCGAGATCAATAAATGTTCACATTCTTCATGATATTTATTTATTTCTTTCAAAATTGTAGGTACGTCTACGTGTTTACTTTTTTTTCCTAACTGCCATACAATGATGGCCAGGAGTAGCCTCATCATTAGCACCGGACTTGCGGGCGAGCGGATACTAGCTCTCACCCCTATTTCTGATAACAAGGTGACTGCACTACTAAATTATAATTTCATACAGATTTTACTTTTTTCCATAGTGGGGAGACTACGTGGAGCAAAGCGGAATAAATCCGTCGCACCGGACGATTTGTAACGACTTTATGGCAGTGTTGGTATGTGAGTTAAATAATGTAGGTGTTAAAGGACTATTTTAGACGGCTCTAGTACCTTGGTTATGTAAATCACAAGCAGACTAATTTGTACATCGATTAGGTCCCTCTTATCACATGTCATAAGTAACAACCGTAAACAAACACTCTTAGATAACCCACCGCTTTGGAACTCGCCTTTAAAAGTCCTCTGTATAGGATTTAAATAAGACGAGGGTAAATTATAGCAAAATAAAAATATTTATTCCCCGCTAAGCAGCCGTTCGGAGGCACACAAATTTGTAGGGATGTGGGTATTTACGGCCGCCTGCTTTTGCTCCGGAGTTAGGAACTCCCCAGTAGGTTGGTCCCCAGTGGAAGTAACCCGGGACGGAAATGATGATTGCCACAATAAAATTCCTCGACCGCAGATGTATTGTGGAGCGTGGCAAAAATTATCTATTCATTATTTCGATTGTCTGACAACTGAGAATTATGTTGCAAACTTATGCAACTCAACTTTACTTATGCATAAGTTTGCAATATACGTGCATATGAACAAGGAGTAAAATAAAATTAAGATGAACCTCATATTATTAAACTAACAATAATTATCATAAAAGCTTATTTCACTTCCATTAATATTGTTGGTTATTCCTAAACAATTTTAGATATTTAGCATTATCAGCAATGAAATATGCTCTATTGAACTTAACAAAATAAAATACTGTCCACTTCATGTACAAAATTTATTTCTTTTTACAACTTTTCTTATGCCTCAATATCTCTACAGGAGTTAAATACAACGTGCTCCCGCAACTCTCGCACTCATACTGCTTGGTATTAGGTCGATTATCCCTTGGCGCGGTCGACGGTTGAGGTTGCTTCTCTTGTGTTCTTGATGAACAGGTGAAGTGTTTGTGCTGGAGTCGTTCTAGAGGAGAGAGGCAGAGAGCCATGCCGCAGTCGGGGCACGGCCAGGTGACTGAGTAGATCTCTTGGTAAGCGTTGTAACTCCATTCGCTGTCTACCACACTGGATAAGAAAAAAATCTCAATATACAAGTTTTTAGTGTACTTACTATTACATAATAATGTAACTAAGATATGTACAATAAGTAGGCACAGTCAGCCAAGAAAGTGGTCTACCACTTTTGACAAAAGTTTCTGCGAGATGTAACGTCCGCTAAGGTTGACTTTTCACTGACACAATCTTATTGCCAGGGAAAATTTACCTTGTAGTTACTTGATGTTCAAACGAATCTAAACCTTAGGGTGGTAGACCAAATTTTTGGCTGACTGTACCTAACTTTCGTGTAAAAACACATATTTCTACATGTAGCAGAAAATAAGAAATACTATTGAAGCTTGAAGTTACCTTGTCCATTTTACTTCAATATACATACCTAAATAATGTATATGTTTACTTCTCAATTAACCGGTTAACTTTACATTCTGGTAAACTATTAGATTATATACCCCAAAGACTAATTAAATATTATAATCATGTTGCATGATTTTATTACAGAACTAGCTAAAAACTCATGAACAAGTTTATCATTTGTTAATAATAGAGTACGGTTAATGCACCTTGAATAAATAAATAAACATTTTATAAAATAAAATAAAAATGAAAAATAAATTTGCGGGAAATAAAAAACTACATAATTCAATACTAACCAGTTGAAAACAATATTATCCGTCACATAAACCCCTCCCTTCCGTTCATGCGCACGGCATTCGAAGCCTTCCTCAAAGGGGTTAGGGTCGATAATCGGATGTGCCTCCTCCGGCCCTACATAGAGGACCTTCAGATCACCTGGCAACAACCTCTTTACCGTGTAGTACACTTGGGTAGACATGTAGCTACTCATGTCTACTGATAGTTGGTACTGGATTTCGTCGTACGGAATCTTTGCTTGCTGTTTTTGTAACTCATTTTCGACTGACTTGTTTGGGTTTGCATCTGAAATAGAAACGAAATACACTTATGTATGTAATGTAAATATACCGAAATGTTTAAAAGTAAACTGTGGTATTTTGAGCTCATATTAGAAAACCTGATACCTATTTGTATAGTCTATTCATTTCTTTTGCACATTCTAAGTACATAATTAATTTTATCATCATCATCAGCCAAAACTAGGGCCATAAGGAAAATCAACCACGCTGGCCAAGAATTTCCTAGTAAGGTGTGGAGGATTCCTCACTATGTTTTAATTCGCCGTTAAAGCGTCGAATAATCGTACATATGAATTTTAAATTTGATAAACACTGTGGTACGTGGCAGGACTTGAACTGGCGACCTCTCACATGCCAAGCAACGACCTAAACCACTCGGCCATCGACGCTTGTTTCGACTTAGTAGTATTTACACTGTAAAGTTGACACAAGTGACACGATCCGAGATCTAACGAATACTACAGCCTATCTTCTAAAATGTATAATTACTTATGGAACCAACTATTACTGCTAAACTTTTGTAACCAAACAACGGTTTACCAGCAAGACGCCTGTTGATAAGTGCGTTCCATTTGTGCCTGAGCTTTGTCGCTTTGAGCAACAAATTGAGGCCTGTCTCCGGATACGGGAACTCTAGAAGCAGCCACGAGTCACACACTATCCTGTTAACAATTTTATAACAAAATCATATGTTATTACAGAATAAGGTATTTTAGTCTAGATGAGAAAAAATTAAAAAGTGTGTGACAATGATTGTTTAGAGGAAAAGCAATCGGGAAATGTTAGTTTCACTTCATAAGGTACTTAAATATATTTTTTATTGCAGTTTAAAGTTTTTAGGTTTTTTACCTGTCTTTGAACAGAACAAAATTTCGCCGCCATGCTAATGACGTCATTATGGTAGCCGTTACGGTATTTAAAGTGTCAGCTGGTAAAATATGTATTACTGACAGCGGTTCTTTAAGAAAAAATGCATGTGATACCCTATTGTTATGGTAATTTCTAGAATTAACAATCATCAGTTATTCCAAATGACTTAACTGCATAATCTAGGATATTCAACGATAGAACTAGCAATACATCTAACTCTCTGCTCACGAATGCCTAATAAGAAGAGAATTAAATAATATTCACCCCGCGAGGCATCGCCAAACGCACAAGACACTTTACCCATGCATAACGCAATTTTTTTTTAAATTTTTATTTAAAATCTACGAGAGTATTAGGAAATCGGAATTACTAAAATGTATTTATTAGGGCAATGTCATATTATTCGAATTTTATTGCATTTAATGTGCCACTTAGAGTGATTCTGATTTTTATTAGCATTTTATTGGGTATTATGTTGCTATGATATATAAAGATCTATGCAACAAATAAAAATGAACTTTAATTCGTACCTGGTAAACCCCATGTTGGTATCAATCGAATGGGCTAGTAACAGCAGAGTCTGCGCGGCCGGCATACGCATAGAATTCACTATGTACGGCTTAGTCGTTTCCAAGAGAGATCTGAAAGAAACAAAGTTGATCGTTGAGTTGAGATGATCAAAGATGAGTCCGACTCGCATGGCGAGTCAGACTACCATTTATTTATTTATTGCACCCCATGCAAAAGGTCTTAAATCTAGCATCTAAAATTGTATCATTTCCTTTTATTATCTTAACAAGTGCTTATTGAACTTCCTTTTTGCCAAATTTCACTTCCTTACGTCGACGGGAAAATCCCTATAAGTTTGGATTCTGCGTTCGGGTCATGTGAAATGCTAAAAATATTAGGTTCAAATGACGATAACTATGCATAATGTTAGATTAAAAGCTAGATATTTTAACAGTTGTAAGACTTTTTGAGCACGCCACGTGGAAACGGCCTAAGTCGTCTACTTACAAGTAACATAGGAGCTGGTGCTTATCAGACAGTGGCAACCTCGTCTTGTACCCTGGGGGCGGGTCTTGTATCTCGCTCTCTGCCAGTTGGAGCACGCGAGGGTTCCTTCCGAAGTACGAGTTGGGGTGGAGGAAGACGAACGGCTTGCTCCATGTGTGGTATAGCTGTTCTGATGACGACTGAAAGACAAATACATACATACATAAAATCACGCCTTTCTCCCAGAGCGGTAGGCAGAGATCACCTCCTGCCATGTGCTACGGTCCTGGCACACCACTTTCGCTTCATCCACATCCATCAACTTCTTCATGCATGCTCGTCGATTACGGGTACTTTTGATTTGACCCCTCAAATCTTAAAAAGAGGTCAAAGACAAATTGTTATACTTATTGGGATATCCGACAGAAACCTTAAGAAAGGTACTAGGGAATAAGAGTACATGATAAGTAATACTTTGTTAAAGGAAGTTCATAAAGATACAGTCTAAGCTAAAAATAGTAAGGCTTTTCTAATAGAAGCTGCGGTTCTCAATGGAAATTTATTTTGCTACAATACATAAGAGACTATCTTATTCCATTAAAGATAGAAATATGAAATATGTGGCACTGTATACTTATTAGACCACATATTAATAGGTACTTAATCGAAAAAGAATGTCATATGATGAACGTAAGACGACGTATGAATTGTATAAATGAAAACAGATTTTTTACTAAAAGCTAACATTGTAAATATTCGAATACCTTGCAATGGTTGAACTCATCGGCTACAGCCACTTGTGGATAAAGCGCTCTGCACAACACTATCTGCAATGAACGAAAAAAAAATATAATTTCTATTTTCTGACTGGCTCGGTGGAACAGTGGTTAGTGACTCAGGTTCAAAACCTACGGTTCCAAGAGTCGTGGGTTCGATTCCCACTCGGGACAAATATTTGTGTGACGGACATCGGTGTTTGTTCCGTGTCTGGGTGTATTATAAAAATATATTTAAGTTTATTTGTGTATCTGTTACGGTCAATGTGAACAATCGGTAATTATCTATAATCACCGGTAAATATAGATAATTCCCGATGCACATGGTAAATGTAGTGAATTTTTCAAATTTACCGGTAATTATATAAAACTCCCGCTCGACTGTGGTAAATGTTGACACTGCAGACAAATATCACAAGTACTCTGCAATTCCAAATATAACAAATCTCATATCTCATAAATATATTGACGAGAAAGAATTTTAAGAGTTCCACTGAAAATTCCCTGCCAATTTACTAATTTTATTTAACTTTATTTTTATAAGATAATATTTTTTAAAAACCAAACATGAAGTTTGGTTTCTAGAGACTTGACTGGTTTATTTTATAACTAGCTGTGCCCGTGACTTCGTTCGCGTGGACTACAGGATTTTACATACAAAAGTTTTTTCCCAGTAACTCCCGATCCCTTACGAATTTTGCAATATCGCATCGCAAGTAAGCTTTAAGTCTATTAGGGTACCTGCATGCCAAATTTCAATCATCTATCTTAAGCGGTTTAAATGTTTTCAGAAAAGTTATTTATAAATACATACTTAACTACATAATCACACCTAGACACGGAACAAACACCGATATTCACCACACAAATATTTGTCCCGAGTGGGAATCGAACCCTCGACTCTTGGAATCGCCAGCCTGGGTCACTAACAAAACCATTGTTTCACCGAGCCAGACAAGTCATTTTTATTTTATTATTTGCCACATTTACATAAAGGGTATGGTAATTTTATATAATTACCGGTAAATGTGATTAATTCGATAGTTTTCACCACCTTTACCACGAACAGTAGTAATTATGCATAGTTACCGGTTATTATACATAATAACCGCTCTATCCACTTTTACCGTAACATATCCACTGTTGATCCTGATTTCCGTAACACAAGTGCTTAAGCTACTTACCACGGGATCAGATCAATGTATGTGATGTTGTGTAATATTTAATATTATGTTTATTTATTTTATAATTGTGATAAGTATTTTGCCTTTTAGTACAAAAATTATTTTACTACATTATGATGTCTTTCACAACTTGCAATAATTTGTTTATTTTTTAAGTTTAAGTAAACAAAATCTAAAACAATATATATCAACACACTAAATACACTAGTTATTTTGTATTTCTATTTTTGTGACTGTGTATGAATGTGTAAAATAAATATTTTTCTTTCTTTCTTTAGTAAAAACAAAAAACTTTTTGGTTCATTGAACGAAAGAAACAATACAAGGTAATATTTGGCAAATTTTGTAAGATAATCATTTTTATAATAAAGTTGTAGTTAATAATTTGATAAATTTTTCATTGGATCAACCCACAAATAAAACCATTTTGTCCCAATATAAGGCAGAGACACTCAGATCAGCAAAACGAGATCCTTCCCAGCAGCGGCTTCACCAATCAGCGAACGCACGAGAGTCAAATCGCTACGAAGTCGGAACTTGGTGTCGCGAATAAAACATGATGATCAGCCCCACTGCTGGGGCACGGGCCGGGCCTACCCTAAAATAGGGCGATCAGGCCTTAGTCAACCACGCTGGCCAAGTGCGGGTAGGTTGACTACACATCCTTTGAATTTCTTCGTAGGTGTGAAAGTTTCTTCACGATGTTTTCCTTCACCGTTAAGCGTCGACTAATCATACACATCAGTTTCAATTTTGAAAACACAGTGGTACGTGTCGGGGTTTGAACTGGCGACCTCTCGAATGGCAAGCATCGACCTTAACCACTCGGCCATCGACCATAAAACATGTGACATCCCAATTAGAAAACAGAAACTGTCCGGGATATTTACCACGTTGTTAAGGCTCAATGTAATTTTTTTTTTAATTCGCATTCATGGCCTGAGCGGGGACTTAAACCACCGGATATTACTTTTACCACTGAGCTATCCAGGCGTTATGGCACCAATACGATTTTTTCCATCACATGTTTTGTTTTAATAAGCTCCCGATATTTCGGCACTGTTGCAAGCGCCATGATCAAGGGTGAATGTGATATCCCAATATCAGTACCAACCTTAAGCATAACGAGATCCTTGCCCGCCGCGGCTCCACCAATCAGCGAGCGCACTCGACTCGCCTCACTGCTCAATCGGAACTCGATGTCGCGTATGTCCGGAACGTCGTCGTCGGCGCCCTCGTCGACGATCTCCCACGAGTCGACTTTGAGACGACGCTTGCGTTTCGAGTCTTCCGCCGCTTTCTGTTTGTACTGTCTGGAATATGATTTTAACTTAATTTAGTGATGGGACGTATATGGGAGCAAGCTAGGGGCCCGAGTCTACTCTGAATTTAAGCCTCAGTCATTGATCTCAATAACTTTGTCACTTAGACAATAAAATGACAACTGATACACATAATTTAGCACCTATTTACTTCGTCAGTTGGGACTAAAATCTATATACAGCTAAATAAAATTGAAGTGTCTGTTTGTAATATTCCTTGTATACTATATCGGGAACCAATAACAAAAACACAATTCAAAATATTTTTGTCTGTCTGTTTATTTATTCCCGCTAATCTTCAAAACGGCTGGACCAACCTTGATAGGACTTTCACTAATAAATAGATAATTTTGTAAGGTACAATATAGACTATTTTAATATGCCATTCCTGCTAAATTAATTTCCCCGCGTCGTCATGGGCTGCCGCTAGTATTCAATATTATCGTTTCAGTAATCTGCCGTAAATTCTGCCTTTATAGATTGAGTACAATTGTGTTATACCAATCTAGCATGATTTAGCATCTTATTATTTTATAGAACTTATATATTGTTAAGAATAAAGCCATACCTCCTCATGTCTTTGAGCTGCTTCATTTGCCCGTGACGCACGGCTCTCTCTGCAGACGACATCGTTTCCGGCTCCGGAGCATCCATCAAATTATTATCCTGCAATCAAAATAATTTAAAAAAAGTTAATCATCATCATCCGTCTATAAACGGGAACTGACCTAAGTATTTCTTCGGTAAGCAGGTACTTATGCAGGTTTCCTCCTTCTTCTTTCTTCTTCTTTTCTTCTTTCATTCACCGTAAAAATGTTATTAAAGTAGGTAATATAGCAGTTAAGTGACTTTCTAGTGCCTGCCTCGTAGGTCTATTGATGACAACAGCTACGTAAGGAGCAAAAGGTTCTCTCTCCGAATCCGGTTCCAGCCCGGTCCAAAATTGTGAGTTGTCCTGACTTTTTCCAAATCAAAATTTAATCAACTTGGTCAGGAAGTAGGTAGGATTACGACAAGTCGCTAAGCACAAGCCGGTGGTCCTGCGTGTGATCTTTCATTGGTCTTGTCAAATTATCGCTCGATGAGGTGGACCCAAGTGCCAGGTCAAAGATAGCAATAATAGGCTGATAAAGCTGCTGAAAGCGCCCATCTTCCTTAATGCTTTGAGGTGAATGAAACTCCCAACTGACTGAATGATGGTGTGTAATGCTGATAGAAATACATAAAATTTATGATAACGTAAAATTCTATGCTATTCAGTCGAGAGCCATGAGCGCACTCTCCTTTGTTTCTTAATAAAATAATACAGCTGTCACGAAGACGTTCAGGCGCATGGTTTACCATAAAGGTTTATTACTTGGCCTGAACAGCTGCCCTGTGGAAGAAATGCATAAGGGCCGCCCCTAAAAGGAGTGGATGAAGATAGTCTACCTGCAGCAGTCCTGAGTTGTGCAGACAGCTTGGTGAGCTCGTACAGGCGCTGCTTCTAATCAACTTGAGTCGAAGAAGGCAGGATTACGTCAACTCACAAAGCACAAGTCGGTTGTCCTGCTTATGTATGACCTTTCATCGGTCTTGTCTAATCATTGCTCGATGAGGTGGATCCAAATGCCAGACCAAAGCCAGCAAGAGACTGGTAAAGCTGTTCTGTGGAAGAAATACATACCTAATGGCCACGCTAATTCTGCAATGGATGGAGAAGGATAGTCTACCAGCAGCAGTCCTCTGAGCTGTGCAGACAGCTTGGTGAGCTCGTACAGCCGCTGCTCCTAATCAACTTGAGTCAGGAAGTAGGCAGGATTACGACTGGAGCTCGCAAAGCACGTTAAGCGGTCCTGCGTGTGATCTTTCATCAGTCCTGTCTAACTATTGCTGGATGAGGTGGATTGAAGTGCCAGATCAAAGCCAGCAATAAACTAGTAAAGCTGCTCTGTGGAAGAAATACATAATGGCCAAAAATTAAGGGTGAGAGCCATCCGTTCCCCCGCAAGTCCGGTGATAGGCCAAGCCACCATCGTAAGTCTGTTGGGAAAAAAAAACATAATGGCCAAGCTAATTCTAAAAGGAGTGGATAAAGAAGGTCTACCTGCAGCCAAATAGGCGACGAGGTACACCCCGGTGTTTTAGTCGGTATACCCCCTGGGCATTGCAGTCCGTCCAGGAGTCGCGGCTAGCATTTACCATCTCTTCGCCAGTCGCTGGGGAGTCCGACACACCACCCGGAGAGAACCCCCTCTCAGGGTGAAGGTGCGCAACGCATTTCACCGGGTTAAAAAAAAAAAAAAAAAAGTCTACCTGCAGCAGTCCTCTGAGTTGTGCCGACAGCTTGGTGAGCTCGTACAGCCGCTGCTCCTCGACTCCCCGCCGGGCGCACCACACCCGCCCCCGGCCGCCCTCACTCTTCACCGTCAACCACGCGCAGTACAGCGATAGAAGGGTTAAAGGATCCCCGTGGTCCGACTCGTCTGGTTTCCTTGCGTTCTGCAATGACGACGGTTATGATTGGTAAATGCTAACTCGCCAATCTCCAGAGTGTGCAGGTTATACAACAAGTATAGTGGGTGCCTTGATGTTCATTTCACATCTCTGGCTAGATTTAAAGCTACACTATTATGTAACTTGACATAGTTTGTTTTATTTTTATTGTTGTTCTACGTTTTAAATAATTTTTGTTCTTCATTTTTCTTTCATTATGTAAACTTAGATTAAGACACTAGGTTAGACATTTTTAAACTTATTTGCATGCGGTGTATACCTTCAAGTGATTAAGCAATCAGCTTGAGTATCCTTGCTTGAATTTATTTTAAGTATTGTTGTATTAGTCGTTGGTGTACCAAACAAATAAATAAAAATAAATAAATAAAGCATAGGAGACTTTGATTCTGGCAGTTCTAAGTCTGACTGTGGAACTCCATGACACCGTTACGAGGAAATGCAGTACATCGTGAAGCTTTGTGGGTACTCCTGGGCATTACGTTTTGGCCCGGGACCAGTTGCTGGTCATTTTCCACCTCAGTACCGGCTTGGTACCAATTGAGGTCACCAGGACCAGAATAGTTAATAATAAACAAAATAATTTAAAAAAGATCCCGCTTAAAACTTTTTTTTAAGTATTTGTTGTTATAGCGACCACAGAAATACTTAATTTGTTTCAATTTCAACTTTTTAGCTATCACGGTTTATTATATTCAGCTTGGAGACAGACAGAAGGACAGTGAGGCTTAATAATAGGGTCCTTGTAGGTACGGGACTCTAAAAAAGTATAATCCTGCTTAGTGTAGAATAAGATGGAAGAGTGTGGATGTGTCCTAAATATTTAAAGGCCCAAACCTCGCACTCTAAATCCCTTAGCCAGCATCTTCGCCAGCGACACCTCCACCGGCAGCGAGGTGAGAGCCTTCCCCAGAACCGAACGACACGTGCTGGACAGCGCTACCATCCACATACAATGCAGGCGCTGGTGGATCGGACTAGAGGTTTAGTTCCTTTTTTCTACCACGTGTTATTAAGGCATGGAATGCCCATCCAGTTCATGTTATCCCTCCCTCCTATGACCACGGGCTCTTCAGGTGGGGCGTGAAACGGCATTTAAACAGGCTCAATAGGGCGATTTCACAGCGAGGCGATATCGCAGCGTTCATGTGCGCGATCGCTACGATATCGCCGCCACAATATAATCGCTGCAAGCTCGCCGCGAGCGCGCTGCGATATCGCGGCAGTAACGCCTGATCCATCCTACCCGCTTAGCGCATGCGCCGCATTCTACAGCGCAGGTTCGTTCATGTTGAAAATATGAACGCAGCACCCAGCAGTGAAATCGTTCATAAAATCGCTAATGAGAACACGCTATCGCGCTATAGCTATATATAATCGGATACTCACCATTTTAACACCCGAAATAAACATAGGCTTGCCGTTTCAAGGCTCAGGCTTCAAAAGACTGGAAAGTCGTTCTTAGGTTTAAGCACAAAATTGTTTAATAAGATCCCACAAAATGTTATTGAATTACCTTTTTAAAATTTCAAACTTTTTTTTTAAGTCGTGTCTTGTGAAAAAATCATATTATAAAGTAGAAGACTACTTAAATGATAAAAATCCATGGACATGATGAGCTGCTCGCTTGGACATCAATGAATTATGTAACTTGTGAATTTTTATGTAATATGTGAATAATTTATTTACAACTTGACGTGCAAAAGTATTTCATGTAAATCTATTTGCAGAATAAATTATTACATTTCATTTCATTTCATTTCACGCCGTCAGCACAAACCTCGCACTCTGCGTCCCTATGCGCGCGGCTGGTGTAGACGGAGCGCACGCCCAGCGCGGCCGCCAGCGCCAGCGCGGCCAGCAGCGCGCGCGCGGGCAGGCTCGCGCTGCCCACCGCCAGCGCCTTCGCCAGGCACACCTCCACCGGCAGCGACGCCAGCGCCTTCCCTAGAGCCGTTAGCACAAACCTCGCACTCCGGGTCCCTATGCGCGCGGCTGGTGTAGACGGAGCGCACGCCCAGCGCGGCCGCCAGCGCCAGCGCGGCCAGCAGCGCGCGCGCGGGCAGGCTCGCGCTGCCCACCGCCAGCGCCTTCGCCAGGCACACCTCCACCGGCAGCGACGCCAGCGCCTTCCCTAGAGCCGTTAGCTTCTCGTTCGATAGGAGGGCGCCCTGCAACAAGTGGAACTTCGTAGGTAAACGGGCAGCGTCACCTGTCGATTACATTCGGAACGAGCATGTCAAAGCTTCCTCTACAACGGTAGAAGCTCTCACATTACAAGGTAACCACATCGTCGACACTGAGCAAGCTCATCAGTAGTAGAAGCGATCCCAGCGGCACTCAGTAGTCAGTACACCTCATGCTAATCCATAATGTGTGCTAGAGCGACATCTGTTATATGACAGATAACAGATGTCGCGTTTTCACAATACAATCACTTGTGAGCGTTAAAGAGCTGAGACCACGCCATCTGTGTGTTGCATTCGGAAGTAACTCGACACCACAACACCCTTCACTTACATGTTGCTTCAGCAGCGTAAGTGCACCTGCCGACGGTGGGGTGTCCAAGAAAGAGGGCTCATCAGTAGCACAAGAATCGCTAGCGGCACCCGGGAAACTTTGGGCATACTTCTGCTACAGTATGAAAAGTATGTGCCAGTGCCATCTGTTGATTGCGTTCCGAACTAACCTGTCACCATCACTTACATGTTGCTTCAGCTGCATGAGTGCATCCTCCACCGCAGCAGACGGTGGCGCGTCCAGGAAAGGGAACCGTCTCACATCACTGACTCCTAATGAGCTCATCAGCAGCAGAAGAGAGGCTAAAGGCACCCGGGACACTTCGGGCACGCTGAACGCGTCCATGTCATCGAACTGTTGTTGCGAGTATATGCGGTAACATACGCCGGGCCCTGAGAGAAAAAGCACACTTATATTTTGACTGGGTCGGCGGAACAGTGGTTAGTGACCCTGGCTGGCGTTTCCAAGAGTTGTGGGTTCGATTCCCACTTGGGACAAATATTTGTGTGATGACCATCGGTGTTTGTTTTCGTGCCTGGGTGTGTTAATGTATTCAAGTATGTATTTATGAATATATACGTGTGCATATCAGTCTCTGACGCCCATAGTACAAGCTATGCTTAGTTTGGGGTCAGGTGACTTTATTATTTATTTTATTTATATAGGACGAGCGGTGCCATCTACTTCGTCCGCCTTTTGCCCCGTTTTTTACACATGTTTCAATGTTTCTTGGCTCTTATTTAGTCGCAGCGTGATGTTATATAGCCTAAAGCCTTCCTTGATATGTCATCAATGGTCAATCCATACAATAAACGTGTTTTTTTACATAATTGAGAGACCCTTTCGTGCGCGAGTCTGACTTGCACTTTGTCAGTTTTTTTACTACTTATATCTTTCAATTTTGCTTGTACTGTGTTCTGGTGTTATAACAGTTTTTCTTTCTAGAAAGAGTGACTGCTCACTTTGGCTATTTGTTCAAGACCAATGCAATTATCTATGTAAACACAACTTATGCTAAGTATAAAAAACTAGCTGTGCCAGCGACTTCGTTCGCGTTTACCCCGTTTTTTACACATTTTCCATTGTATCTTTGCTCCTATTGGTCGCAGCGTGATGTTATATAGCCTAAAGCCTTCCTCGATAAATGGTCTATACAACGCAGAAAGATTTTTTCAAATCGAACCAGTAGTTCCTGAGATTAGCGCGTTCAAACAAACAAACAAACAAACTCGTCAGCTTTATGATATTAGTATAATTAGTATAGATTACCAGTTCTGCCCGCACGTCCTTTTCTTTGGTCAGCGCTGGCTTTCGAAATCCAAAACTCTTTTAGCCTCTGCATCTTTGTTGACGAATCATAACTCATTTCTTTAACCTAGAATGAAAATTAACAGTAGGTATTACTCACTGGACCCAAAACAATTTTATTTGTGCAGATTTCAAGGATCTCGAATCTTACCTTCCCAGAATCTACGACGAATCTAATTCCATCAATGGTGACTGATGTTTCTGCTATATTAGTGGAGATAATACATTTCCTTACTCCCTCTGGTGGATAGTCGAAAACCTACAAAATAAAGCATAAAGGACATATCAATATAAACAAATAATAATAATGTAATGAACTACTATAAATATGGCTACACTAACAACTACAGATACAGATTACAGACTGTTAGGGATATTAGAAAACTGAATAGGTTCCGGATATTTATCATGTTTGTTTTATGTTACTTGACCCGTGGTTATGGCCCTTGAAACAACACCGAAATATCGGGAACACACTTAAAATAAAACAATATGGTGAATATCCCGGACATATCCAGTTTTATATCGTTTGGGCTGTAGTTTTTAATTTCACATATCTATCAACAGATGGCGCTATTATTTTATTCAAGAAAAATAATCGAAAGGCCTTCCCTACTTGTACTTACTTTATCCTGATCAGCAAGAGACAATGCGCTGTGCAAAGGCAACACTATCCATTTCTTCGTCTTCTCTGCATACTGTTGGGCGGCATCAGCTATCGCTGTTATCTCTTTTACTCCCGACATGAATATGAGGAGGTCTCCTCTCTCGTTACCTGTAATTTTTTTTTTTATAAAAGGCTAACAAGATGACCTCACTCCACCTGATGGTAAGCGGTAGTGAGATCCAAATATGAGGTCGACAGGCACAATAGATCGTATTGAGCCTGTCGCACTCACCCTGAAGGCCTGCTTAAATGCCGTTTCACGCCCCGCCTGAAGAGCCCGGGATCATAGGAGGGAGGGAAAACATGAGCTGGAAGGGCATTCCATGCCTTAATGGCACGGGGCAGAAATGAGGAGCTAAACCTCTTAGTCCGAGCCACCAGCGCCTGCATTGTATGTGGCAGCGCTGTCCAGCATGTGTCGTTCGGGAGTGGAAATTTGATAGAATGAGGTCAGAAGACAGGTAAAAATTATGATAAAGTCAGTAATAACCATGATGGATCATTGTCGAAACATCAGACTGAGTAACTAAGCTATGTATTTGCTAATGATTTTATCATGTACATAATAAGTAGTATTTAATATCTTTATACTTGCGCTATGGTTATAATTACTTATGTTCTTTTTGCGTAATGCCAGTGTTTAAGCTTATCTTTGAAACAGGACTATGTACCTATGTGATGAGGAAAGTTGGAACATAATACAATACAACAAAGTAAATATGTAACTTACTTGGATATTTACTATCAACCAATTGCATAATTTGGACATATGGTTGTGGGTCCAATCTATCATCTCGTGTTGGCTTCTCGTCAATCAAGATTGGTTTGTAATGAAGCTCTATGGGAAATAATCTACCGGGGACCTGAGGAAAATGTACAGTACAATTAATAACGTCAAATATTTCAATCATCCACTCAGCATTAGGTGGTTAGAAACTTACTTCTATAACGGCTGCAGATTCTGCCGAGAAATAGTCTTCAAATAGTTTGATATTAATCGTAGCAGACATTAGAACTAGTTTTATATCAGTTCTAGTGTGTATCAGGCACTTCAACACACCAAGTAGAAAGTCACCCATTAAATGCCTCTCATGGATCTCATCCAGGATTATGACATCATAGTTTGGTAGATTTTCTGACGACATCTGGAATACAATATAATTAACAATTAATTTAGCGGTAATAGCTTTAGGGGCATTAACAGAATGGACACTTTCTATAATTTATCAATTTCATTGCCAAAATCTTGTGATCAGTTTTCAAGTTTCCAAAGTAGTTTCCAGTAAACAAAGTTACAGTTTCACTATCACAAATATTAATAACTGAACTATAATTTAAAACCCACCTGTCGCAGAAGTAGACCTTCAGTGATGAAGCATATCTTGGTGTCAGCCGTCTTGCTCTTCTCAAACCGAATCTGGTAGCCAACCTTGCTCTCAAACTGAGCGAGTGTTTCAAATGCTACTCGCTTCGACAATGATACACAGGCTATCCTCCTTGGCTGAGTACAAGCTTAAAATAATAGTCAGTTTAAAATACAAAACAATAAATTTTAAAGTTAAATGCAATGTTTAAGATTATTGTAAGGAAAATTCACATTAAATATTAAAAATGTTGCAAGTATTTTGCACCAGAAGTAAGCAAATGACCTCACTAACAGCTTATTGTCTACTAGTTTCTTTCATATTTCCTTCAGGGATGCTACTTCTTCTTCATGGATGGTATCAATTAGTGAACTAGGCGAATCCTGGTGAAATGTGTGACACACCTTCACTGGGAGAGGGGGTTCTCTCTCAGTGGTGTTTCGGACTCCCCGGCAGCTGGCGAGAAGATGGTAAATGCCAGCTGCGGCTCCTGAGCGGAGTGCAATGCCCAGGGGGTCTACTGACTAAAACACCGCATTGTACCTAAATGGTCTTGGCGATGTCATAGTTCCTGGCAAAGGGTGATAAAGCTTTAGTCAACCACGCTGGCCAAGTAAGGGCTGGCTTATGACTATACAACCTAAGTAATGGTTTGATGGCACTGAATGTGTTGACATGTGTACATATAATTTGGTACATTTACATACCAATATTCTGGAATCCAGCTTCATGCAGGTATTGAGGAACTTGAGTTGACTTCCCACAGCCGGTGTCCCCAGCCACAATAACTACTCTCTCATTTTGAACCGCTGTCACTATTTCATTTCTAAAAATAATTAATAACAAAAGTCATATTCCAGTCCACTTTATAGTCTTTGCCTATGTGTGTTATTTCTTTGTTTGAGTTTTTGTGTCTGGTGTACTTATGTTTCATTGTAATTGTAATTTCTATGTCGTGGTCAATAAATATTTTTCTTTCTTTCTTCTTCTTTCTTTATTGAGGCAGGTTTAAATTTGTGATTAAAACATAAAAACCAGAGTTTGATTTGAGATGAGATTTCTGCAGACACAATGTCATGTTTGAATTTTATTTTCCTATTATATTATTTTTAAAAGTAACTAAGTAAAAAAAAATAGAAAACTTACCTAAATTTGGCAACAGGTAATTCTTGCTGAGCCTTCCTCAGTTTCTTCAACTTTTCAAACTTCTCTTTATTTTTAAAATCAATGTAAATAGACACAACATTCAAGAATGAATCAAAAATCTTCTTGTTTAAACATTTTCTACTCCTATCATCCGATACAGAATCCATATACTTAAAATTAGTTGTAAAGTTTATACAATGAAATTTGGAAAATGTAGTGGGAATACCTAAGTCGTTCAACACAATGTCATCATTTTCAGTCAAGAAAATTGGTTTTCCGGCTTTTCTTAGTGTAGCTTCATATTTGTTGATAAATATCCAGAAATCATCCAGACTATTAACGACGGTATTAGTTTCACTACTATACTGTAGTATCTTATTCAATCCCCTCTTGTAATCTAAATAACTAAATTCAGTTTGTTGAGACGATAAAGATGACTTGGGACTAACTTTTCTTATTTTGTGGGAATAATCTCTCTCCCGAGAACGTGAACGTCTCCGTTTGCTCGAATGACTTCTAGAGGGACTAGGACTTCGCCCCATTTTGTGTAAATATCTTTTATTTTGTGCATTTATTTTATTAAAAACTCAAGAAAACAACAAACAAATTAACAAAATCAGAGGGGCAATGAAATGAAAAGTTCGCTTACTAAATAATAGTGATGTTACTTTGTTTGTGGTGGTAACATACGATAAATATTATTAACAGCTGATTGTGATCTCTGCCTACCCCTCTGGAAAAAGGGCATGATTTTATGTATGATTTTTGTTTGATTACAACATCTGCTCGATAGATGGATTATATAAGGATCTATAATAATCCATCTATCGAAGCAAAAATGGACTTCCGTAGAAAAACTAAAGTTGCTAACATAGCCCTTCAGATTATCAAACTTAAGTGGCAATGGGCCGGTCATGTAGAACGGAGATTGGATTAAGGTAAGGTAGAAAGAACTAGACTGGAGGCCACATAGTATGAGTTTGATGGATGCTGGTGGCCGTAAACCGGTCACGTTGGAAAGTTTTGGAAGAGGACTATGTTAGCAGTTGAGTTGACAGCAATAGGCTGAGACGATGATAATTATTTATTATTTATTTATTTATTATTAAAAACAACAATTTGACTTATAAACTAAATTATGTTTGCTATTGGGCTTTCTTTTTTCAATCAGAGAGTTGATTCATTTTTAGAACACAGTCATTTATTTCTCAAATTAGTTCTTGTAAGCCTTCGTTTACTAAAGGCATGTAACCCGATTACCGATACCTAAAGTTTAAAAGGTGGTGCATCTAGCCCAACACTATTTTTGTTTGATAGCTGTCACATTGACAGACTGTTTTTTTTTATTATTACTAGCTCAGACATGTATCATTATCAAACCACCCATAATAAGAAATTCTAATAAATAAATAGAAATAATATATATACACGCAACAGCATTTTTAAAAACATAGAGCAACAGCAAGACCATCGCACAAACTACGCTAAAACAATGCATTTCTAATCATACTGTTCAGAGTCAACTCATCTGCGCATCAACGAAGCACGTGTGTGTACATGCTATCAATCACGGCATTTATTATTTTAGCTAGCATAACTTGAGTTCACTTTTTAAAGGCCGAAATATTGTAACCAGAATTGGTCGATCCATTGAAATAAACATCGAGCACTACAAGAACTAAAATGCTTGCCTGTGTACTTTTTCCCTAAAAATCTAAGATAGTGGTTATTAGAATAAGCAGAAAAGTAAACTGCCTGGCTGGCTAAACTGATTTTTGAATCAAATATTGAAATTGATAAATTAAAATGTACTTTATTCGTTTTGGGTATGTTATTCCTTTTACTTCTAGTGGGAATACAAAAACGAAGTGCTTAGTTTTAAAAACTGTTAAAACAGGCTTATTATCTGTAGCGCCTACAGTAGCGCCATCTTTGCCCGTTGTCAATAATAATCACTAAATAATTTCCGCCATTGCGTTCCGCCATTTTGCTTGGTCGCGCAGTGAACGTAAAATTAATCCCATGTATTTTATCGTGAATATCAGTTATTTAGTTTAGATTAGTGTTTTTGTACACTAATGGCTTGCTTAAATACACTTAAGCTAGAAATCAAGACTTTAGAACAAGTGTTTCCAAAAAATCATGAACGATTTCAGATAATGTCTGCTAGTGTCGACGAACTGACCTGCAGATTCGTTGGCAGAAATGGAAAGAAATATGAAATACATGCAAATATTACTGTAAGTACCATTAAAACCCTATACAATACTCTAAAATCATAATTTCTCCATGAGTGTGACTTATTGATTATCTTTCGTTGGGACAAAGGGTCGTTGTTTATGAGGGCAGGGCTGTCAATAAAAGTTTACGGAAGCGAATATACATTTCCCTGCCCTAAACAAGCATGTTCAGCTGGTCCTCTTCATCGTTCATTGTTTACGAATCTCCCTCATGCTCAGTGGCATCAATACAGCCGCGGATATAAATGTCAATATTGTACCATCTGTTATCATTATCGAGTGTTCGAATGTACGCATACGGGTCCCTGGCGGATTCTATCGATCATTTTAGCTGAAAGTTTACGAATGTAGGGTATTGGTTGCATTACAGCTATGTTTTGTACCGACTTACATCTGTTTTGTTTGAGTAACGGTATACGGCCGCGTTTTTGGGACAAAGACACTTGAGTCATCCTTGCTACCTGGTTTTTGTCGTGTAGACATTTTGTCGGTTCCCCAATGATGCATTTTTTGTGAATCGAGCGATAGACTTGCTTTCTTTGATTTCTTGTCTGATACTTTGCTCTTGCATACATTTGACACAAATGTAAATAAATGGTAGTGAGCATAATTACATAGTGTTTACTATTGAGTATTATATGTAAACAATATGGTTGTACAACTCAATTGTATGTAGTGGTTTCATTTATTGTGTCCATTGCATGTAATTACAATTGACCAAATTCTGTATTGATTTGAATAAAGTATTGTTTCATTTGTTTACATTATAAGTAAACATTAAGTTTTAATGAAGAAATTTGATGACCTAAAAATCAATAAAATCATTCAAAGCCTTTCCTATTTTAGATGAATGTTTTGCTACATATTGTTTTCATTAAATTAAGAATTTATTTACTTTAATATTGGAACATATTTGGAAAAAAGGCTTAAATGTTCATAATGTTGGAAGTATGTATATGTTATTATTATATTATATTCCTTCCTTTGTATATACAATGGTATAATGAATAGTAAATATTGAGTGATTACTACTATCTAGCCCTTATGACTAAGAATTATGTGAGATTGTTACGTTATGGACTTAAATTGACACTGTTGTGTATTTAGTTTATTTATTGAATTGTTACATAAGTATTAATTTGAAGTTTGGGTATCTAGATTTCTACAATAATTTATGTACATAGTGACACTTAAATTATTGTAGAAATATAGATACATAGTGACAATTTTTAAATAAATGTTATTATATCTGTTATTATCTTGTGTGACTGCCAAATTAAATAAATACTGTTACAGTACTTACATAATTACTTACATGTTTGTCTCTAGGAGACATACCCGAACACACCGCCAGTATGGTTTGCGGACAGCGAGGATCCCATTGTGACAAATGCTGTTCAGATTCTCACAAATACACAAGGCAGAGACAATCATGTCATAAATCAGGTAATATTATTCTGTGCCTATTTTTTATTCATGATTTTCAGGTATCAGTTTTATTTTAGTTAAGACTTAACCTTATTGAGGTACTTGTTTGATAACAATCATAAGAATTCTTGTTGTCATAATATAGATGGAGCTAGTATATAGTATATAGTAAGTGCCGAATTACATAAGAACTTACTGAAATACATATACATTTTCCAGGTGGGAATACTGTTGCGGGAACTGTGTAAATTACATGGTGTCCCAGAGCCCCCAGATTTAGACTCATTGTCATTGCCCTTACATCCTGCCCCACAACACAGGTAAGTTAATAAGAATTTATAATAGGTTAAGTCCCCAGCTTTTTTTTCCTGAAATGATCATGGCTTGGAGTAGCCTCATCATCATCATCAACAGACTTGTGAAGGAACGAAGATGGTCTTACCCCTAAAGCCCCCAGCTACCACAAGCTATAAAGAGCTTGAAATCTAGTTTTGTATAGAAAATTATGTTTAAAATCTTATCATGCAAATTTCTTCATCAGTAAAACAGACAAAGCAGCAAATATCTAGTAAACAAAAAAAATTAATGTCATGTCATGAAAATACAAAATAGGGATTAAATAAATGTTTACAAGACCTTTGTGCATATTGAAACACTTTTGTCATATTTTTGTCTCATAGTTTTGTTACATTACATTAAAGTCACATGGTTGGGTTATTTTAATACATTCAACATTAACAAGTTACCTGGCAGATACAGTATAAATAGGTATTACCATTGATTGTCACAATACCACAGGCTTTGGCACTGTATGATTGTGGCCCAGACGGTCAATGTGTTTTGTCTGGCTCATGTTCAATCCACATGGGAATGATTACACTATAGGTATTTATGTGATTGGAATACATTTTTTGAATACCTAGGTGTATATTCCAATAACTGTAGTGTGGAGTGTTTTTTGTGAAGTTTGCCAATTTTTTTTAGTTTTGGTTTTCTTCCAATTACTGCAAAAACGATATTATGGTTTGCCAATATTTCAGCTATTTTGATGCTTTGTGCACAGATGTTCCCTTATTGGAAAAATTTATACCTGTAGCGATACCATGAGTTGGCTATCGAAAACTTACGTACGTTAAAAACCTATCGATTTGTTTTTTTCATACAACCGATTTTAGTTCTTAGCGCCACCCTCAGAGGCGCTGTACAAGTTTTTCATAGACATTTACATAGGCGATATCGAGTCCGTAACTTTTAAACTCATGGTAGCGGTACAGTAGTTGATAAAATGTTCTGCTTGTCAGTAATACCTTGGGTATTACTCTGTCCCAAGATTGCATTTGTTTACATCTGATAGTAACTGTTCAATTTCTACAAGGCTTGTTAGTTAACAATAAAGATGTCATTAAACTTCCTTATGCTTTTATCAGGACAAAGCCTTCATAAAGGTTCTTACACAATATTTATGAGATGAGTAGTTTGTTTGCACATTTTTATATAGCTAATAATATGTACAATAATACTTTTCCGGCAAGTTACTGCACTATCTCTGTTTTAATACAATAATAATGTGCAACATTATCAGATTGTTCAGTCTTCTAATAGTTCGCTATTATCAAGGAATAGAAATGTCAAACTTGAATAAATAATACTAATATCCAACAATAAGAAACAAAAGGTCTAATTCAGAGATAAGTAGCTTAATTAACTTAGATATGAATCCCAGTAGCAACAGATATTACAAAAGTATACTCTCAATAAATGTGGATGTATTGTAATATTGATGTCATATTTATGTTTATCCAAAATTAGGGTGATTTACTATACTTGCCTGTCATTCTTAACATGTCCATCTGCCTGTGAGCTAGTCTTAACTGGACAGTATATATCTGGTTCTACTTTATTTATTGCATATTCACAAGCTTTAGACAGGCTAACATATAATTATGTATGGCTTAAGGTTGTTCTATCATGTGGTAATGGCTATATATTAAGAAGATAAGTAACCATCTAATATACTGCTACATATTTACAAATTCTGAATTAAAGTGCCATTTAGAATGTTAAGTGTTACTATAATTAGTTTGTTAGGTGAATTTGTTTGGGTTGTGTTGGTGTAGTTGGTGGCAGTTTTGTTTTGTTTATATAATGTAAGAAAAATCTAATTTAGTGTCTAACTCTAAGTAAAACTAAATCTAAACTTATCGTTTAAGTTTTCGGCAGTGAAGTTGTTAGGCTAATATCTGGCTAGCCCAATTTAATGTACTGTATCTATTTTAATTGTCTGACTAATTGAGAACAAGTCCGGTGATGATGATGAGGCTACTCCAAGTCATCATCATATGTCAGATAAGAAAAAAAACGCTCTGAATAAGTTTATTTACTTTTTTCAAAATTTTGCTCCTACTTATAGAACGTAGAAATAGTATAGAATATTTCCATACACAGTGGCGTAACTATACCCGTTGAAGTCTGTGGCAAAATTCTTCGGATGGGGCCCCGTGCATACCACGTTCTTTTTTTTAATGTGTACGTGTGTTGGCAGTTGAGATTCTGCTATGACCGGGGGCCCCTTTCGGCTGGGGCCCCCTACCGTGTGGGGGCCCGTGGCATTTTGCCGACTTGCCACCCTGTAGTTACGCCACTGTCCATACACATTACAACTACAACATGCTACGCCTCATCTGTTCTAGAGTGCCCAGTGTGACGTCAAACGGTGCCGAGTCTGGCACCGAGGAGGATGAAGAGATGGCCGCGGAGGAAGACGACTCCGAGGGCGAAGACGACTTGCCACTGGAAATGGTTGACGACGCCGCACGCAGCAACAAGGTACTAGAATACTAGAAATATTAGTGTTTATGGGTGGGTGTACACGCGATTTTAGGAGTAGCAAATACATAGCTACTTAGGTAGTTATGTTTCGACTGGGTTACTACACCTGGGTTATCATGGTCGCGAGTGAACTGGCGTTGCCCGTCTACAATGCTCGGAACTAACTAATCAAAAAATACGCTAAAAAGAAAACAATTAAAAATTGTGACATTGGCACATGTTAAATCTGCTTACCCTTAGTTCTTTGTAAAATGATTGATATATTTGTAAAACAAATATAAACCAATCATTCGATATGAACAATACAAATCCCAAAAAAGTTGTTTTATTAACAAATGTGTATAGAAAATATTAAAAATATTTGCATAAACCATGCTGTAGTGTACATGGTTATTTATTTTATCAAAAAAGTATATTGAACTGTAGTTCATTGCAATGCTAAATGCTAATATCTGAATGGTTGTTGTTGTTAGAGACCAAGTCCTTCAAACTTATTTTTTTAACATTAAATTGTTGTATGTTAGTCAATTTATTTTGACCTCCTATATTACCTATGTTTACCTATGTGTAAGGGGCCGACGAATGATGACACATTTCATTTAGCAGTTATTTTAATACTGGCCACTGTATCTTTCAGGACGACATGGAAACAGAACACTTAGCGACTTTAGAGAGACTGCGACAAAACCAACGGCAGGACTATCTCTCTGGCAGCGTGTCCGGCAGCCTGCAGGCCACCGACCGGCTCATGAAGGAGCTCCGGGACATATATCGCTCCCACTCTTTCAAGAGCAACATGTACTCTATTGGTGAGTGGCTGGATATGTCTGTTTCTCTCTCACAATCATAGAAAGACCGTTCAATGTGATGTCCATAATTTTGTCAAAATGCTGAAAAAGTAAGTTAGTAGCTTTATGTTAGTGCTGCTTGTGTCAGAGGTAGCTTAACCAAGCCAACAGATTATAAAGGATCATGTTTTTTAGGATTTAATGTATTGCAACAACTGTAAAGTGTCAAATCTTTAAAATATTTCCGAATTCAGGCCATTAGTTAACAGCAGGCATATATAGCAGCAATACAATATGAATTAGAATATGTGATTTGTCATTGACATTGTTACTAGTTCATCAGGTTAGTCAACCTATTGAGGCACTGACCAATAATGTCCTCTGTGAATCTAGTGTCCTACATAATGTTTTTCACATTGTAATTGTGTCAATCACAGTCAGTAGGCAATATCTGCACTAAGCCTTTAGGCTAGGCTTATTGTAAGTTAAATAAAGTTTGACATCAGGGCACGTCCCCACTAGGCTCAGTGACCGACTATCAATTTTCTTAATGTTGTGGCTTAGATGATGCTATCAGGCACTTAGATACGAGTTAGCAGGCGAAATGGCGCTGAACTGAATCACTGTTCGCCTTATAGGACCGCGCCCTTCAATATTATGTGGTTTATTTCAACCATACTTTGTTTTCCTAGAAGGCGAGCACCCTTTTAAGGTTTTGCTTAGTGATCAAACTCTTTAGATAGATATGGACACTGTCCATCATTGTGTTTATTTGTATTTATTAAATTTCAAATTCAGGCGTCTATTTTGAATTAATAATAAATAATAAATAAATAAATATCTGGGACATTTCCACACAAGGTCATATGACCCCAAACTAAGCAAAGCTTGTACTATGGGCGTCAGAGACTGATATACATACATATATATTTATAAATACATACTTAAATACATAATCACACCCAGACACGGAACAAACACCGATGTTCATCACACAAATATTTGTCCCGAGTGGGAATCGAACCCACGACTCTTGGAACCGCCAGCCAGGGTCACTAACCACTGTTCCACCGAGCCTGTCAATCGTCATTGCCTTCTGTCACAGTCATTTTTACTTCGATTAATGGCTTTCCATGTATGTTCTCAATAAATGTCTTGGACTTTCGCGTTCCATTACACTAAATATTAGTCTTTATGGGTCACGCGCAATATTAGATACACCAATCATGGTCGTGAGTGACCATGATTTGTGTAACCCAGTCGAAACGTCGGACAGTAAGTAGTAGTAGTAGTAGTAGTCCTAATACCGCGTGTAGACCCATAAAGACTGATATAAATTGTCTTGAAACGAGACACATCTTTCTTTCTATAGTAAGACTTCCTGCCAATGACCTAGGAAGGGACCAGCACACATACTGTCAGTACAAACAACAAAACTGACGGCTAATGTTATATTATTGTTCCCAGAACTAGTAAATGACTCACTGTACGAGTGGAACATCAGGCTGCGCTCCGTGGACCCGGACAGTCCGTTGCACAACGACCTGCTGCTGCTGAAAGAGAGAGAGGGCAAAGACTCCATACTGCTCAACATCATGTTCAAGGAGACGTATCCGTTTGAGCCGCCGTTCGTGAGGGTTGTTTACCCTATTATATCAGGTTTGTAACTTGACTTGACCTTTTTTTTTTTACAAAACGTCACAAGAATTTATCTGATACCCGTGGTAATTAGCTTCAGCACTTGTTACATTGGGATGAGAGCCATCGACTCCCCCACAAGTTCGGTGATGATAAGGCTACTCCAAGCCATAAGTCAGTTAGGAAAAAAAAAACTTGTGTTATGGATAACAGAACCAACAGTGGATACACAAATAAAAATAAGTAAATAAATATCTGGGACATTTCCATGGACATAAATATATTTAATACACAGACACAGAACAAAAACCGATGTTCATCACCCAAATGTTGGTCACGGGTGGGAATCGAACCCACAATGGTTGGAACCGTAGGTAGTGAACCTGGGTCACTGTTCCACCAAGCCAGTCTTAAAGTCAGTTCTTTTATGTAAGGATAATAAAATAACACATTAATAGACATGGTGATCACAAACACACACAAATATAACAAAGACGCGAACAAAATAGCTACAATGATCTTAAGTCAATAAAATGTGGAGTCCACATAACATTATATTATCATTGTGACCATAGTTTTGTTTACAACAGGATTCACTCACCACTTACACTTTTTGTTGAGCAAATCAATAAATACTTTCACCTACTTAGGAATACTGTCTTGGCTATGCTCAATTGTTACAACCAACCATTACGTGTAATGACAGTTTTCTGTTTGTGTACCATAATAAATAAATAAATAAATATTTGGTATATGTATACCTTTTCAGTTATTTCTCTAAAAACTTATACCATAATTAATTAATGTTTTGGGAGTGTCATATAACATCACTCTTTTGTACAAACTCGAAGTCCACACATGGAATAGTGGTTATTGACCCTGGCATTGTGGTGCGACAAACTGACTGACTGACCTAAACCACTTGAAATTTGGCATGGACGTAGCTTAGGTACCATAGAGGTGCACTAAGAAAGGAATTTCAATAGGCATGGGAATTAGCGGGAAAATCCTTTTGTAAAAAATCTTAACCACTTAAGACACTTGAAATTTGGCATGCAGGTACCTTAGTAATTTCAAAGCTTAGTTGTAACAGGATATAGCAAAATTCCCACGGGAACGGGAGTTAGCGGGAAACAACTTTTGTATGCAGCTGGTACTCAATAGATTGACGTCAATATTTTGTTCAAAATGGTATACTAAACAACATTTCCATAATTCCAGGAGGCTACGTGCTAGTAGGCGGCGCGATATGCATGGAGTTGCTCACGAAGCAGGGCTGGTCGTCCGCATACACCGTGGAGGCGGTGATCATGCAGATCGCCGCCACCCTAGTGAAGGGGAAGGCTCGCATCCAGTTTGGAGCCACCAAGGTCGTCTCCCAGTCCCAGTATAGCCTGGCGCGCGCCCAGCAAAGCTTCAAGTGCCTCGTGCAGATACACGAGAAGAATGGTAAGGGATTTGTTTAAATATTTTTTTTTATTGACACTTTATATGATCTCACTTCACCCGATGGTAAGTGGTCGTGAGGTCGACAATCACAATAGACCCTGCCTCAGATACCGTGTCACGCCAGGAGAGCCCGGGATTATAAGAGGGAGAACATGAGCTGAAAGGTTACATAGTTAAAAATGGCATGGGGCAGAAAAGGGGTACTGAACCTCTTAATAAGGGCCTCCAGTGCCTGAATCGTATAAATTGATAAGATCGTAAGACCTGTAACTACACATAGTTCACAATAAAAAAGTAATTAAGTTCTTTTAAATTTGATTTCAGTTGAGTTAAGATAAGCTTTTTATTTGATTGACGGTAATTAAGTCTGTATGCAAAGTTTATTGGTAAATATATAAATATCCACTCCTTTCGTATTTCAAACCAAAATATATACATAGTTGAAACCATGTGAATAATGTTGTGTTGGCAGTGTTGTCACTCATGTGAGTGATTTATGTTGTTATATTTTCGTTCGTTAACTTTGCCCCTTCGCCTGCCTGTTGTAAAGAAAAGATCGGTTAATACTTTCCATAGGCCGACTAGGTATGCCAAAGTGGAATAACCCTATCTAAGGATAGTTATAATGTAACATAATTGTCCCCAGGTTGGTTCACACCTCCGAAAGAGGACGGCTAATGCGACCCGGCCGCTCTACCTTAAGACTAACGTGAACAGCTGAGCGGCGCCCCACACTCCGCCAAATCCGACGAGTGACAGACGAGCTCAACTCCAGTCTTAAACGATTCCATAGATGACCGTTGTATATTGTGTTAAGTATGACTGAACGGACCTTACGTGGATGGTATCTCGAGTATTGTATGTGTACTTTAATTGTTAAGTGCTATTAATGTTCTGAAAATATGTGCGGGCGTTCGAGAGACTTTATAAGACTTATAGGAAATGTTTAAATGTGTAACGTTTTTTGTAATCATTAATTTCTCATTAAAGTTATCCACATGGTAGCCTTAGACGTTACTGGAGTGTAAAGTTGGAAAATTCTTTGCATTTCTTTTTAGTTATTGAAATAAAAAAAAAACCTGTGATTCTTAAATTATTGTCTTTTAATATCAACATTATTCCGGTAGTTGTCGTCCCCGTACGATTATTCGTAAATGTATATACATAGTTAATTAAGATAAAATTAATACTATTTACTTGTAATACTGGTGAAAACCAATGAAATTAATCTGTTGTTTTATTCACAAGTAAAATAGGATATCTATTTGTCAAACCTATTCCAAACCTTACTATTATAGGAATATTAAACAGTTATCCTTTATTATTTACATACATACTGTATGCTTGACAATGAAACCATGTTATCGTTTCTATAACTTAGCTTTTTGGTTTTGCTTATTGTGTTCCATAAGAAGGAGAAGATAATCAACATGGTCTTTGCAGCCTGGTTCATTTTCTTGCTTGACAAAATCTTTCGCGTACATAGTAGACAGCCACTGCTTTAATTTTGGATACCTAAAATAAATAATTCGTGCATTAGTTCAATATTTTTCTTATAAAGTCATTCAAACAAATAAACATAGAAGTATTCCAGTGAAAAATTTGTAAAGTAGAATATTATGTTTATTATTTTATTTCATGGCCTGTTTTACATATATTTGTTAAAAAGACCCTTTTAATTCTGTTGTTTTAGTGTCCCCATGATTAGCTAAAAAAAGTTACGATGAATCATTCTTATAATATGACCGGGGAAACTAATGATAAGTGAAGTAGCCAGCGATGTCAATTGGAAATTACTTAAATCAAGTATAAACACGACGACTGTTAGGTTTATCAGTTCTATGGTCTAGAACTAACCTATTCCCATCAACGGGGTACAACCCATCAAGTGAAGACACAGTGGAGATGGCGCTCACGTCAGCAATGGTCATGGCGTCGTCGGCCAGGTACGTAGTCTCCGATAAGTATGCCTCTAGTATACTGTAGGCATTCCTTATACCTGCTAGCACTTCCCTTGGCATTTCAGTCATATGACCCATGTAGGTTGGCCCCTGTAACATTAGGTCAGAATCGGAATTTTTATGTGCAAGGAAAGAAAGTAGATAGATGAATTGTATTGATTAGTTAATTAATATTTTGTCAGTATACATATACGACGTAGTATGTTGGGTGGATTAGGTAGGTAAACTCTATATCAAAAAACAACAACTATTTTACGAGGCTACTCCAAGCCATCATCATCGTATGTCGGTGAGGAAAAAAAAACTATTGGAGATCTCTCCCAAATAACCTATGGACAAAACAAGGTAAGTACCACCATATACATGAGGTATACGTCTGCCCGTGACTCGGATTACGAAAACATTACTCTACCAAAGGGATAACATTTCCAAAAAGTAGCCCTTCTCTGGCTCTAGCTAGAATATTACAATTTATTATAATATTAGTAAGGATAAGCTGCCAGGTTCTAATGCTTACCATTACAGCTCTCAGTCTTTGAAATACAACCCCGCAGTCGAAGAATAGCCTTTGGTTGATGGTAGCCCGTTTCCTTTTGTCTTTAGGGTATAGGTAATCGTGTTCTGGTTTTCCATATTTGTCCAGAAAATAAAGCACTATTGCGTGGCTAAAGGTAAAATTATCAAGGTTTCTTTTTCAGTAATATTATACAAAGTTTACAAAATTCATAATTTTCATATGATCGTGCAATTACAAGAATAAAAATTCTACGCGAATAGAAATTTTACTTCAGTTACGTAAAGAATTCCAAAATTAAAAATATACTCGTACCTACCTATCGCCTAGACTAAAATCACCTTCGTCTATAAAGGGAACGGTCCTCATAGGGTTTTTCTAAAAAAAAAGAAAAATTAAGGTAGGTAAGTAATATTTTAAATTACACGATTGTGGTTTGCTGCATTGAATAATGCGAATATTTTGTATCCGTCAGGATGGCGGACGTATGACTTCCAAATAAATCACAAATAATGTATAAAAATGTACGGAAAATGTACTCATTACTCCATAATATGTTGAACTAGTTAGATTATCTTTTTTCTCATTTGTTCGATTATATGAATGTTAAGAGACCTTTGCCCAGCATTGGGTTATAGAATCCCACTGTCTGGCAAAGTTTAAAAAGAAAAACTTACCTTTCTCATCTCAGGCGCATCTTGCTCCCGTAGCACTGGGTTGATATCCCTTTGCTCTATGAAGTCCAGTCTCATTATATTTATGAGCATTTTGACTGTTCTAGCCGGTGGACTTTGATCCGTTTTATATAATATCGTCGGCATTTTCTATAGTTGTACTTTAGTAGTTGACTTTTGATATCACCTGAATAGTTAATGAAATAAGTTAGCAAAAACAGCTACATACAAAATTGTAGCTGTTGCTGACTTTCTGTTTACCTATCTTTATTGAAATAAAACAAAACAATACACAACCTATGTTATATTCTGAGAATTCTCCTAATACCTACTGAACACTGCTAACTATTCACATAAGTAGCTATAGTCTCGTTATCCTACAAAACTTATAATTTAACCTGTTTAAAGTCACTGTGAAGAAATAACAATTGTTGTCAACCCAGTCAACCACTCACACTATAAAGTAAATGCACCAATTATGGACGGTTTAAGGATTTGTTTTTCGTTTTTTCTTCATAGTTTGTATGTTTTGCAATATACGTTCGCAGGGATTTGGAGGTTAATAAAAAGCCCTTTTCTTAATAAGTATTCGATGTTTAAAATCAGTTTTAAACTAGCTTCAATAAAATATAATTTAGGAAAAATAACCTTTGCCAATCTCCATTTATGGACAGGAAAGATCCAGTTATGAACACCCAATTATGGACGTTATCCAATTATGGACACCCATTTATGGACATTCTTCAATTGAATGCTTAAATCTATAACTCAAGAGTATTAGGGTTGAGTAAGTTAGTATAATGAAATAAAAACCATTTAAATTAAATAATAAAATAATGTAATAGGTAACTCAAATATCAATCAACAAACAGTTATGAAAAAGTAATCGGCAAAAGCCAAAGCCTTTAAGCCAAGAAAAACCAAATAAAAATGTCCTCTTAACTAGCTAGTATTATTTAAATAGGAGACCCCTTCGTTGGTCTATTGGTAGCAAGCGCTGCGTAAGGTCCGAGAGGGCCCCGGTTCGAGTCCGGGGTCGGGCAAAATTTGTGTGAGTTTTTCTGTGATGAAATTTCTCAGCCCGTAGTTAGGAAGCTGGCGGTAGAACGCCCGTGCCTCGAAAAGCACGTTAAGCCGGTGGTCCTGCGCCCGATCTCTCATCGGTTATGTCGGATTGCCGTCTCACCGAGTTATGAGAGTAAGAGAATAGAGAGTGCACTTGTGTTTGCGCGCGCATTTGTGCACTATAATATGTCCTGCGCACTTGGCTGATTTCAATTGAGATCGGCCGCCATGGCTGAAATCGGTCGGACGCCTTATTATTTAAATAACATTTCAATATAATCATCTCCTTCACTTCTCGATCTTTAAGCAAATTGGTTTAGAGGTTAAATAACAATTTTAAAAATGTCTTCTTACTAGTTTCATACCTATTAAAATACAGCTATAATCAGTCTCAACAATTACTTATACATAAAATCACGCCTTTTTCCCAGAGGGGTAGGCAGAGATCACTTCCAGCGATCCACTTTTCACCTCTGTGGGAAACGTGACGTGACTGGTTGTGGACCACGTCGCTGCCATTCTGCCTTGTGCATTGTTTTAACAAGGTTATTGCGTCCCCACGAGTAGCAAGAATATATGACGGGGGAAGGAAAAGGGGAGGAAGGATACTATCGCCTCGGATGATTTGGACTGAGTCGATAGTAGCTCGAGGAGCCGGGGTCGCTTACCCGTATACCGTTCGCCACCCACCGGACAGATAGTTGTGACTGGTATCCCCTGACTGTAATATAATTATTATGTATATTACCCTGTCTTAAATTATAAATGTAACATGACATAAAAAAACACAAACAACTAAATAAAAAAATTTTTTTAGAAAAGTTATTCTAGTTATTATTTTCTAAATATGTGAGTAGTGGATATTTTCTGTCCTTTTCTCACTTCTTTAATTGCATTTGCCATTTGTTCTTTAGTATAAGCTGTTATAGTCGCCATATCTAAAGTGAAACAAAATTTATTTATTTAAAAAATTTGTTTTTGATTTGTTTGACACAATGTTCATAATTGAATTATTAAATTTAAAGTCTTACTTTGCGACCGATTTAAAAATAAAGATAAAGGTAAACGATTGTACAACTATAAGATGTATGAAAAACGTATATTTGTAAAATATCCTTCATGGACAAAATGTCCATATTTGGGTACAGGCTTACAAAAATATCCAATTATGAACATCGATAAATTCCGAGGCTAAAATTACTATGAGGTTTTAGATTAGAATATATAATTAACCTTTTATTATCAGTAATTCAATAAATAATATCATTTTTAACAACAATATTACACTTGTCATAAAAAAAGCTAATAAATTTACTTACATGCATTGCGCTCCTTATAAGAAATTTCAAATCTCGACACCAAAACGCACCGCACTAGTAAGAATCGTTATAGTCGAAAATAATATAGCGGAGAGCTGTCAAATGTTGTTTACATCATATCTAGAATTTTGGTACAACCGATTAATATTGCTGTTGGAAAAAAAATACCTACCGGTTTCTTATTATTGGAGGCATTTTTGAAAACTGTCCATAATGGGGTCCGCGTCCATAATAGGTGCATTTACCTTAGTTGTTATCTGTGACCACACTAATGTGAACAACACTTACTTACACTTTTTATAAACAAGTCTAAGTAGGTAGGTATACAAAGACAACATATACCTAATATAACTGAACCCTAATTGTTATATTACTGTGGCTAGCGACATGCCAGATAAACATGTTGAAAGTAAACAAGTAGAATACCTACCTATCATATACGTATGTGGAACAACACTAGATACCTACTTACTCATTTGGCGACTGTAGGTTAGTCTTTTTTAAACCATAACAGTGTTATTTTTGATTTATTGCTGAGTTTATCTGTATACTTACCTACCCAGGTTTGTTTAATTAAAAATCTATAGAAAGTCACATAACCACAAAAGTGTATGGCCATATGATATCGAAAGTTGTTTACGCCACACCACGATAAGCAAGTATCGACCGTTTAATTCTCAAAATTTCCAGGAGATGGCAGCACACTAAAATCTTGTTTCTACCGTGATTACTATTTTCTATTTATTTGAATTGTTGTGTATGTAATCTATCAAAGGATGGAGTCATGTTTGTAGACAGATGGCATACTCATAAGAATATTCGACGTAGCGGAATTATGATAATCCTACAAAAAAACATCTAGCAATAGTCTTACTTTTACGTATTTGTCATAATCAACAAGTAGGGGCTATGTTACTTACATAGTTCGTTTATAAAATATATTTCTATGACATTATAAATGATAACCAGTTGGCAACAACATAACAACAAGTAACTCAGTATTCTACCGATCTATTATTCAAGAATCCGATGCACTTTTAGTGAACACTTAAGTACGTAACGATGGAGTGCAGATCTTATCACACAAAATTACCAAGTTTCAGAGATTGACTTACATGTAATTTAGTAGATACATATACATTAAGTATTTTGGGCAGAGACCTACATAATTAAGGAAAAAAAACATCATTGCGAACTTAGTTTTTTAAGACTTATGAAATAGTGAAAAATTAAAAAGTAAAAGACACATCATTTATTGTTTTATTCAAAGTTTAGCAGTCAATAATAAGTAGTTCCATTAAGTACTTTTCTTAGATACCTTAGTATGGTACGTTCGTAAACAGATAAGACACGGATTCGGCATAATGCGTGCGTCTGATTGCCTCAGCCAACATCACTGAGATATCAATGGTCTGAAGTTTCGGGCATAGCTTCATATGTTTTTCTTGAGGAATAGTGTTGGTTACTACGATGGCTTCTAGGCAGGAGTTGTTGATCTTGTCAATGGCATTACCAGCAAAAACTCCATGTGTCAAAATCGCGTAGATTTTGTTAGCACCAGATTCACGCAACTTCTCTGCGCCTTTCACGATTGTGTCGCATGTGTCAGCTAAGTCATCTACCATGATGGCTATTCTGTTGTTCACATCGCCGACTAAAACTGTCGAATCTCCTTCATTGGCTCTCTGTCTTTCTTTATGGATGATGGCGAAGTCAATGTCTAATCTGTCGGCAATAGCTGTCATCCTCTTTGCTCCTCCCGCGTCTGGGGACACCATGACGCTCGTCTCCCACTCTGGAATATTCTCCTTGATCCATTTCGTGATCGCCGGCTCCGCGTATAAGTTGTCAACGGGTATGTTGAAGAAGCCTTGGATCTGTGACGAGTGCAAGTCGATTGTGATGACGTGGTCTGCACCAGCTACAGATACAAGGTTTGCCAGCAACTTCGCTGTGATTGGTGCTCTGCTCTTCTCCTTCTTGTCTTGCCTGGAGTAAGGGAAGCAGGGTATGACAGCTGTTACGCGGGAGGCTGATGCAATCTTGCAGGCGTTGATCATGATGAACAACTCCATGAGGTTATCGTTGATGTCCCCGCAGCCACTCTGGACGATGTAAACATCTTCTCCTCGCACTGATTCTCCGATTTCAACATTCGTTTCTTTGTTGCTGAACTGTTTGGTTGTCGCCCGTCCGAGGTTTAGCCCAAGTCTTCCAGCAATGGTCCTCGCTATATCCGGGTGAGAGCTCCCGCTGAATACTTTAATGTTAGGCATCCTAGGGCTTGGGTTGATGAAACTTTTTCTCTGCTTTTCTTCCCTTGGACTCTCCTGATCTTCAGGTTTCATCAAGTTGTCTTTGGTCGGATTGTCTTCACTGGGTAGTCGCCGGTAGGTGAATGAGCTTGTTTGTGTTATACACAGATTTATCTAGGTTCAAGATGGGGTCAGGTTATTTGATAATCAGTATCCCCCGGTGTGGAAGTGTACAGTTCGTTATCTGTACAATAAACACAACAGACGTATATTGTTTGATGTAATATGTGACAATATTTTGTTTTAGTTACAAGTCTTACGTAACAAAGTCTTCGCTTGCGTTTGACTGGAATACTAACGTATTGCTGTTTGTGTTTGTGTACTGATGCGCGCGTCGCCTGTTGTCATGACTGGTTGTTAGGGTTTATTGAAACCTCTTGAACATTTCAGCTATCAGAAAAGGTTTTACTACTTAAATTTAGTTCCTTCCTAATTAATCATCATGTACCTATTAATTAAGTACTTACTACCTACATACATACTAGGTACTATATTTACCTCATCTCCTTTGAGTAGGTAATATGTAGGGCCTACATTGTAGGTATTGCATTCTGACCACGTCATTTGGTCAAATTCATAGAAAACGTGCACCTAGAAGACTAGTGCATACATTTTATTGTCAAATATACACAGAAGTGGGATATCCTAACAGTTTAACTTCGTAATTTAGTAGGAAACGCTGGGATGTTTATCTCTGTGGGATTGTGTGTGTGATCTGCACACTAGTACTTAGGATCTGTATCTACTAAATTCATAAATGTAGATCATACTAGCTTTGGCAGTTAAAAGGTTGTATTAATGACTAAGTTTAGTAAAACAATTTTATTATTAAGTAATATCTGATATGTACTTCTTTATCATTTAAACTGAATCATACAATGCTGCTATCATCGTCGATAAATCATAGATAATAATTACTTGCCCTACTAAAGTCGTACTTCACTTTCAACAATGGTCTAATGATAAATATTAAGTAGTATGTTTACTTCAAAACTATTTACATAACAAGAATATTAGTTAACCACAATGAAATTTGGGTACACGTGTAAAAAAAAGTATATCAATATCATTTCAACCATTCCATCACTTTGGAATGGTGAAAGGTGGGTAGAATTTCATGAGAATTTTATAATCACAGCGCTCATCTCATCGCTTATTTGCATAGTCTTTTTGTTTTTAATAATACCACCTTGAGAGTAATTCTGGGAATCTTCACACGAGCGGAAAACCGATGCTCTGTCCGCCTTTCAAGAGGCATAAATCGATTCCTTCCGGTATATTTATGTGCTTATAGTTATCGAAGTTATTCAACGTTGCAGGATAGCCGTAAATGGTGATGGCTTTGATCATGTTATTCCAGACTGCTAAATCCGAATCGCACATCGGGCTGAAGTCATCCCCACTGGCGGTAATAAGTAACTGCTCTCCGTGTACTAGGAAAGAGACAAATAGGTTTGTCGTTAACCGGAAATGACCTTCTGCGTAACTTGTTTCAACTATTTGCCCGTTGTCCTCTGTTATGTTGGCTCGTTCTGTTGCAACTATGAGTGTGTAATCGGAGTTCTTGCGAGTCAAATCTGCTGTAGTGCTGACAGTCTGCAAGAAAAAGTATAAAGTGTAATTGATTGACTAACGGCCGAGTACACAAACGATTCATAATCTAATTGGTATGAAAAAGCTTCCGGATTCTATGCAGTTATTTAATATATTTGATAGTTGTCTGCTCACTGCAGTATTAGGTATGGCAAATTAATGATAGTAAGTAATATGCGGCAAAATTTCGACGGCTTCAACAGCTGTTAGTTGGTGTAATGGTTCGCACGTCTGGGCGCGATTCCCGGAAGGTTGGGTGTTCAATCAAATCCCCTTTTAACAGTAGAGTAATTAATTGATTTCCTTTTTCAGAATATTAAAACAGCTAGTGCTAGCTTTCGCACTTAAACATTTTAAATTTACGCAAATAAATAAGTTAAATAGAACACTTACTTTTTGCATGGGCACAATCGAACCACCTCGTATTAGAGTCACGAAGTCAGCCTCCGTAGTCGTCAGGGTCACATAATCTCCCTCTTCCGATTCCAACTGCAGACCACTCCAGAACTCGTACCAAGTCCCGGGTGGCATTCTGATATGAACGTGACTTTGACTTGGCAACAGGTTAGGGGCTATCAGCAAATCATCGCCTACACTGAATTGACTACCCAAGTCCACTAGGAGATCCGAGAACGGATATTGGTAAAACATAGGTCTTAGCAGTGGACCTTCCTGAAGAACAGTATAGAAGTACGGCATAAGACTGGTCCTCTGCTTCAGAGCGTTTATGATGATGTTCCTTTGTGTCCCTTCGAAGGCCACTGGGTCTCTTGGGACGGTCTTGGAATGGATGTTGATCATTGGGAAGTACGTTCCTGCCAAATACCATTTGATGCAGAGGCTTGCGTTTCTAGTCAGATCGAAGTCTTCTGTGTCTCCGCAAACAGGCGTAGACCAGAGCCATTGCCCTGAAAATGTTATGTTAAACTTAGCCATCTATATTCACAGTTGATTAATGGTTTGTGATTTGTTTGACGAAGTTGGATTGGAAATATGGGAACGGAATAAACATAACTAATCATGAATAGTAAGGTAAGCTAGAGTTTTTGGAGTCACTAGGGGATTATGAAGATACATAAACATATTCTGAGGTAAATAATTATTTTACTTTACTCAAGATAAATTAATCTTGACCTGGTACTATCCTACTGTACTTAGAGTATAGACAATTGAATCCATAATGCATAGGGATAACTTGAGCTGCTGCATGGCGTTTCTGAAGTTGTCTTATTTGTTTGCATACCTATCAAACGGTTCCGAACTTCAGATCATCATCATTATCATTATCCCCGTTTCTGTCCACTCCTGGTCATAGGCCTCCCCAAATGCACGCCACTTCTGCCTATCTTCGGCTACTCGTATCCAGCTCCTACTAGCCCTCCTGCGTAGATCGTCACTCCACCTGGCTTGAGGGGGTCCTACACTACGTTTGCTGAGACTCGGTCTCCACTCTAGAACTCGTCTAACGAACTTCAGATCTGATTTACCTGAAATCCCTCCCAAAGCAGCAGCAACCAATTCTTGCCTCAAGCTTAGCCAGGTAGTTTGGACATTCTGCCTGTTCACGACAGCATCAGCCCTCATCCACTGACTGGTGGACCAGGAAGCAGACGTCTCGAACTTCCTCTTTAGAGCTTCCATGAAGTGACTCCCGTATTGGTTGTGATGGTAGATGTACTGGTTTCCCTGGGGCATCCTGGCATCCCATTGAGGAGTCCGATTGAAAGCTTTCTCGAAGTTCTGAAAATATTTGTTTTTATTTTTTACATTTTTGATAAAAAACAGTGCCTTTAAAGTATTTTCAGATATCACAATTTGCTTCCGACACTAGCGATTTATAGAAAACCCAGTCATTTAAGGTCATTTTCATTAACTCCTATCGTACATAGGGCTCAAATACTTACTAAGATCATAATCAAACAAAGGAAAATAAGAGCTAAAATAAGATCTTTATTACCGCGACTCGATATTTTCAAATTACAGTAATTTCACATCTCAGTTTTATTTTATTGTAAGAAATCATGCATGACTAGAAATTACATGACTGTTTAAACTACTACTATTATATAAAACCGTTCCAGGTCATTATTCCTTTCCCTAGTTAAGACTGTAACCACCAAAAACTATACAAGACAAGATCAAGGTACAATTAGTTTAGATTGATGTGTAATTCGAGTGTCGTGTTAGAGCCACGCGAAGTTTCTGTGGTGAACTTAACTCGTTCCTTAGTTCCCTGATTGTTCAGATCCGACCGCTAATAGGATTACCTCTACTCTGTGTTTGACTACTGGAATGCGCTATTTCGGTGTTTGTTTTACTAGCCAACTTTAAGTGTATGGTTGAAAACTTGAAGTACAATAAATCTGAACTGAAAATATTCATGTATTTGTTGTAATAACGTCAAAATCCTGTATTCCACACTAACAAAGACGCAGTTAATTTTCAAGAAAAGTAAGTTTACATTATTCACTTAGCTGAAAAACAAAGTGGTAGTACAAAGACATATATTTTTAAGGTCGGTATTATCACGATATATTTTTTACTTGTTTTAGTTAGAGGAGCAGTTAGACTAAAAGGAACGAATGAAATAAAATAAAACATCTCACCTCACTATAATACGGCAATACTTCGTATGTTTCGTTATTTGCCTTAACAGACTCGTCTAGAGGCCAATTGTTGTCCAGTAAAACCCCGTCCAGTGCTATATCATACGTCCAAAGCTTGTCTAAGAGACCCGTGCTATTCCCACGGGTGTAGTCAGGGTAAATAACCGAAAAGTCGTCGACCAAACCGGTGTATACGTCCAAGCTCTCGTTATTTTGAGCTCGAATCCATACATCTTCAAATTCGCAGACTATGTCTGAACACGTCATGGTCTCATTCAATTCGGCTGTGCTGTTCTGGGATAACTCTTGAACTTTGTACCGAATCTGAAAAGTAAATTGATCATCAGTGGCGTAACTACAGGGTGGCAAGTCGGCAAAATGCCACGGGCCCCCACCCGGTAGGGGGCCCCAACCGAAAGGGGCCCCCGGTCATAGGAGAATCTCAACTGCCGACACACATACACATTAAGATAAAAAAAAAGTACGGGGGACGCACGGGGCCCCATCCGATTAATTTTGCCACGGACTTCAACAGGTATAGTTACGCCACTGTTGATCATTAAGCTGGAGTTTCGGTTTGCCTAAACGGCCAGGATATTGGAGGTACAATAGGTATATGACAATTATTGTTAAGTAGCCGACCCAGAAAACTATGTACCGCTTTATTTTTCCGACTACATTTTTTCCATTTATTTTACACAAGTAAAAACACACACACAAGTAAAAGTAAGTATAATCAAATAACACTCGTCGAATTTGCGGTGGTTCCGAACGACATAGGTACAATTTACTTATTTTAGTTAAAACATTTTTTTAATAAGGTAAATTTTCTCAAATCCTTACTTATGCTATGATAGCGAAAGTCCCCCAAGACTACAAAACGATTAAAATTAGTACACAGATAGTTGAGATACAGTCAGAACATAGGCTACTTTATAACCGTCTTCGCTAAAACACGATAAACCACTTCAAATGAACGGAGACGGGGCGGAAAGCTAGTATAATAATTATATCTTTAGAAAAGAGACTCCGACACTACATGTGTAATTAGAAACGTCTGTCTAAGAGCCTACTTGTCTAATACTTAACCTTCCTTCATTTAGAAAATAGAATTTGTAGGTTGTAATAATTTCTTAAGGTTAAAGTAGGCCTTAATATTAAAACGGGTTACCGCTTCAGTAATAAGGGAAATACTTACATTATACACTTATATTAAGGAAAATGTAGGAGGTAGCCCAAAAAGATGATTAATGAAATTGCCTCCCTTTATAAGCTCAGTCATTTCGGTGGAACAAACATTTATTATTGTGGGTACCCTGATTTTGGTTAAACCTCATAATTTATGGACATATTTTTACAAAATGTCAAACCATATACGAATTTATGCAGGATTTTTCCTTTGAGCGAGCAATACGTATTTCAGAACGATTATTCGACGCATTACCGATGAAGGAAAACATCTGGAGGAAACCTGCACACCTATGAAGAAATTCTAAGGTTGTGTAGTCGACCAACCCGCATTGAGCAAAAAAACTTTCTTCTTTTTATTAATCTTTTATATAAAACTAGCTTTCCGCCCGCGACTTCGTCCGCGTAGAGACGTTTAACGGGTAAACATTACTTCCTTATAGCGCAGTCGGTTAAAAAGTAGCTATAACCTTTCCTAGGCTCTGGACTATATCTGTACCAAATTTCATTTAAATCGGTCCAGTACTCTATGCGTGAAAGCGTAAGTTAACAGAATGACAAAGTTACTTTCGGATTTATAATATTAGATTCTCGTGTCACAATGTTCGTTCCCGTACTCCTACCAAACGGCTTGACCGATTCTCATGAAATTTTGTGAGAGTTCGGCCAAAATCTATTTTTCATACCCCTGAGTGATAAGGAATGTCCACCCTCAACAAGTCGCGGGCACAGCTTGTTTAAGATAAAAATATTTAAGTAAGATGATAAATATAGGGTGTTATTGAGGAACTCCTAGTCTCCTACCATTAGTTTACCCTCGGTGTATAATTTACTAGTTTCCCACTCTCGCATCACCTCAAGTAAATTATACAAAAAACGCTTCGTTTTGAATTCCTCTATCAATATAAAAATACAGAGACCGGGAAGCGACTTTATTTATACTATGTAGTGATGATGTTAAAAGTTAAGAAAAAATTAGTTCTTTTTTTCAGCCATCACAATTTGAATTAAAAAAAAACGTCATTTGCATACAACGTCGCGCCATTAACATCCGTCTTTTAGGTAACATTTTCCGTATACATAAATTGGTTTAACAGTTCATTTGTATTCCATTCGCTCTTTCACGGTGTTTGCTGTTTCTTCCGAGTTGTAGACAAACACCGTGGCAAATGCGTGCTGCTTTGATCGAAAAAATAAACACAAGTAAGACCCGGATTAAACATAACACGTGCCTACAATCAGGGTTTTATATTCCAATTAATATTATTATGATCCTCTCGTGTTCCCAATTTAGCTACTTATTGTAATTTTCAACATAGTATTGTTGTTCATAATTGTATAACGGATTACAACTATTTTTGGTCGACGTTAACAACGATTATATATTTAGTGAGGTGGGCTGAATTCTGAAGGCTTAATTTTGTATTTGTTAATGGTGAATCGTGTTTGAACTTCATTATTTCACATTGAAATGCTTCATAGTGGCAATTGTTATGAACATTATACCTGGTTTATATGTATCAAAAAGTTTAGTTCCTTTTGTGGCGTGTATGTATTAAGTACAAATAGAGAATGTATCTTTCTACCTACAATCACTATAAAACGTGACTTGCAAATAATTCAACCGTAAATTCCATTGAGAGCACATTCTGTTGCCATCCAGGAAATCTCTTATGAAACATGAATGGTATTTTCCCGAATACTCGACAAAGCCATGGCCTACAAAGGGCTTCCGTGTACGATCAAATTAATATGATTTTGCTTGATACTTAAGGAGTCTTTGGCTTCTTGAGCCTTTTATTTATTTTAAGTTTGTAAGTAAACCCAAATTGCTTTGTGTTGTTACCACACTTGTGAGTAAGGTATTTAGGAGTAGGTAAACTGCTTTATGTATCTGACGTTTTCCGAGATTCAGGATAAAAATAAACGGCCTATATACATGCGTTTTCTACGGGCTGTACCCTAAACTAGGCTTTAGTAAACGCTGGACAAGAGCGGGTGGGACGACTTCACACAAACTTAGAATATTTTATAGGTTTGCAGGTTTTTTCACAATGCTTTCCTACACCGTAAGACCATCGAATAAAAGGTTCATATAAATTTTTATTTTGAAAACAAATTGGAAGGCACGTGTCGGGTTGAATTGGAAATCAACTCTATACCTAGTAGTTTCTCAATCTGGATTATTATATAGAATATATCTAGAATATTATATTATATTTTCTGGACTAGTGAACATCGACACTCTTAATGAAAAGTATCGACGATTTTAAACTGCGATGAAGCAAATGAACATTAGTTACGTTGATACTAGGTAAGCGGGTAACATGGGGTTCAAATGTTTGTATCAAAACGTTAAGTAAACGTATATGTATCTTATTGGGGAAAGCTCACTTGCGTTCGTCTTTTCGGAAACCGAAAACCGATGCGCTCATTAGTTTATTGAGCAGGTGTTGTGGCGCGGGATACGATGTGAAGTGAGGCGTGGACTGTGGTGAGAGATCACAGACATCACAGACAGTGGCGTAGCGTGGGTATCAGCCGCCCAGGGCGGTAAATTGCACCCCCACCCTTGCCTAGTATAAATTGACAAATGTAACAGTACATTCGATCTACATATGTAGATATAGGACTACGGTCAGTCTTACCGTCCGCACTGCGTTGCCGTTTTGCCGCCCTCTAAACTTTACCGCCCCGAGTGCACTCCCTACCCCCTGCCCTTACTAACCTATACTACGCCACTGATCACAGACACACACGAGATCCGCATATCCAACAAACCCTAACATATTCTAGCTCGTAATTTGTGTCAGGGGTAGGTTTGCAATCACTTAAAATAATATTATCACTACTTAGTATAAAGCAAAGTTGCTTCCCGCGTCTGTCCCTAAGATATGCTTAAATGTTTAAAACTACACAACGGATTTAATGAGGAAGGTTTTTATAGACCCGGAGTGAAGCGAGGGTGGGTCACCTGTTATTAGTATTGAAAACTATTATTTATTTTCGAGACCGTAAAAAGATAATTACTTCTGATTTAAAAAAAAAATTAAGGTGTAATATTTACCATCCATGACTAACTATTATTGTAGAAAAGAAGTACAATTTTAGCGTGTTTAGTGTAATAGATTACCTACTCTAGATACTCTAGATAGTTTTAGCCGGCTAGAACTAGGTGTAGCCGATTGTTTTCGGATAAAACTAGGTCTAGCCTTCATCATGCCGGCTACAACTAGGTCCAGCCATTCTCTGTTGGATAAAACTAGGTCTATGCGTTCTCTCATCGGTCATGTCGGATTGCCGACTCACCGAATTTTGACCGACCCCGGACTCGAACCGGGGACCTCTCGGTCCTTACGCAGCGCTTGTACCAATAGACCAACGAGGCAGTTACAACTATGTACAGACGCTATGAGTCACACTCGCTAGTAGACCTGCAGTAGATCAGCAGCACATGGTGCTCACAACCTGCAGGGGCGCGTGTCTCGCTACGCCCTCCACCCCGCGCTGCTGCTGCAGATGCTGTGAGTCCTGAGTGTGACGCGAGGCGGAAGGCGTGCCGGGACACTCATCTAAGTTTTATCCATCAGGGATTCTCTGAACCTAGTTTTAGCCGAAACGGTATCGGATAGACCTAGTTTTATCCATCAGGGATTCTCTGAACCTAGTTTTAGCCGAAACGGTATCGGATAGACCTAGTTTTATCCAACAGGGAATGGCTGGACCTAGTTGTAGCCGGCACAATGAAGGCTAGACCTAGTTTTATCCGAAAACAATCGGCTCCACCTAGGTTTAGCCAAGAGTAAGTGGCTACACCTAGTTCTAGCCGGCTAAAACTAGGTGTAGCCGCACTTCGGGTATTAGCCGTAACATATCCACTACATGGTTTAGAGTAGATACGTACTCTGCTCTAGGGTAGAGTCGATACTCTCCTAGTAGGGCCTTAAATGTGGCATCCGTTTGTTACGGCTTAAATAGAGACAATAATAAGAAGACTTTATTAGAATTCTGGAAATTTAATATAAAACCACCAATATGTTTCATATTTCATACGCTTTTACCAAGACTATGACCGCTCAAGGCACCAGAATTCATTATATACGTAAAATTTAATATTTCGGCTGAAGGTATACTTCGCGTCAGAATAATAGGTATTCATAAAACTGTATTATCCTGGGTTATGTTTTACGGGTATAATGGGTTCGACACCGGGATATTACGGGCCCGGGATAAAAGATCCCGGTAATTAAGTGAAGACGAAGGCTTTGAGGGTATAGGAAGGTAGTGAGGATAGTTTTGTGTTAGGACCACTTCAGATAAGATCTTGAAAGTAATCTTTAGGAATTATTTGAGTAATTTAGATAAAAGATAAAATAACTAAATAATCATTTTTGGGACCGTGTGAAAAGTAATAAAACAATGTTAGTGTATGATACATTAACATTGTTATATTGGCCTCATTCTGAGATATCCCTTGCATGTTGTTTAATATTTTTTTCTGTTATAACAAGAAGTATGTTTTACGAAGAGAATTATTATACCAAATACTATATATGTACCATTTGTACAAACTTAGCTGAAATCCACTGACTAATTAATGGTAGGTATAATAGGGCACGCAGATCTCCCACTCAATATTTTAGCGAGCGCCAAGTTTGTCATTGACAGGATTGTCACACGGAAATTAATTAGTGCTTGACACGGCCTTTCTTAATCTTAGACCAGTTTTCCAGCGAAAAGGAGATGTGAGGAGAAAAGGAAACGATGTGAAATAGGTATTTTGATATTATGGTAATTTTTTTGACACAAAACATCCAAAATTCTATATTGTTGTCCGTCAAACTAATCAACAGGTAATATTTTAAGTCGAATGTAAGCCTAAATTTCATCTTTCTGAAAAGTCTAAATTGCTTCCTAAAAATTGTAGAAGCCCTAGACATAGAGCCACCTCTGCCCGTTGTGCCATGTGGATAAGTGACTTTGCCCCACCCGATTCCTTTGTGCCACCCTCAGAGAGCCTTCCTAAAGGTGACGATTTGCCATGGCCAATCTGGAAGTCTAAACAGACTTCGTACCCAGGTTAGTCGTAGCGAAGAAAATAGGCTTAGACAGGGATTCACTGACGCATTAGTTCTGGCCTGCGTATGCTGTTTCTTGCCTCAGTCCATGTGCCATCTAATGTCCCCCTTTGTCCGGAAACCTGCTCACCGAGCGACTTGATGGGTGCCTCAGATAACGCGATTCGTGTGGCCAAATACTACCGATTACGTTTGATTTTGCCATCGACTCTATAAGAAGAAGAAGACTGTGTGTCGAAATGTTCTAGTTATTTATTTAAAATTATTATTTATTTTATTAATGCGAAAGTAAGCCTGTCTGTCGCGCTTTTATGTTGAAACTTTTTTACCGATTTAAAAGAAATTTGGTACACGATTGGACATTAGGAATGGATTAATTGGAAAGTAACATTGACGCGATAAAAGACTCAAAGGGCTCGGTGTCGCTAGCGGAAAGTTAGTCATGAATAAAAATACAATCCTAACTTTAATCAGAAAGTTATCAAATTAATGCCGTGGGAATGTGAGTAAATAGAAAACTATAAAAACTCCGCTCTGCTACGGTGGATAACGGTCCCTACATGATATAAGTTGTCAGATCGCATTAGTAATTATCCTAGCAAGTTACAGATTTCCTTAATATAGGAGAGTCAGTTAGAGTCGGCGGTAAATTACGGTATATCTATTTACTCCCGCGACTCCGTCCGCGTAGAGACGTTTAACTGGTAAAACATTACTTCTGTATATCTCAGTCGGTTAAAAAGTAGCTTATGTCCTTATTCAGGCTTTGGACCATATCTGTACCAAATTTCATTTAAATCGGTTCAGTACTCTATGCGTGATTGCGTAACAGACAGAGTTATATTCGCATTTATAATATTAGTAAGGAAGAATGTATGAATAAAATTTAACTGAATTGGTGGAACAGTGGTTAGTGATCCTGGCTCGATTTTAAGAGTCGTGAGTTCGATCCCACTCGGGAAAAATATTTGTGTGACAAACATCGGGATTTTTCCGTGTCTGGGTGTGATTATGTATTTAAGTGAGTGATACAAGCTCTGCTTAATTTGGAGTCCGATGAGCGTGTGTGAAAATGATATTTATTTATTTATCCTTACTATAATAATATTATAAATCCGAAAGTAACTCTGTCTGTCTGTCTGTTAGCTTTCACGCATAGAGTACTGAACCGATTTAAACGAAATTTGGTACAGATATAGTCCAGAGCCTAGAAAAGGATATAGGCTACTTTTTAACCGACTGCGCTATAAGGAAGTAATGTTTTACCCGTTAAACGGCTCTACGCGGACGGAGTCGCGGGCGGAAAGCTAGTTAGTTATAAATAACAGGCAACATCATATAGGTTTGATTGCGGAAAAGTAGGTGAAGTATTTCTGTTCGGATCCAAATCAATCAATAATGGAATATAGTTGATGATATTTACATATTTCCTCACTTAACAACAACGTTTTGACGTAGTAAGTTAATGTATACTTGTTATGCTACAACGCATTTTCCTAGCACAAGCAAACAACCTAAAAGATACGGACGGGTTTATCAAATTAATTACCAGTCCATGTTATAAAATGAAATGGGTCTTGAGAGTCTTAAGTAAAATTTTTTAACCTTATCCCACTGCTGTTTGGGTTAGTATTTCCCAGTGCTGTGATAGCTGGACCACATCGTCACACCGTGTTTTTGGGGGCTTCCTCTTCGGCGAAAGCCGTCGTAAATGATACTTAATAGTTAAACCACCCAGATACCTTTTTACTACGAGACTGCAAACTGAACGCACGCGGTGCGGGCAACAAATTAAAGCAAATCTATGGTAAATTAACGTCATGCGAGCCACCTAAATACATTAGTCGCTACCGCCACCGCTATCGGTACCGCCACTGCCAACGCTACTACCACCTCTACCGAAACCACTACTGCCACCACTACTACAGTCACTCTGGGTACGACCAGAATACCAGCTCTGCAACGGCTCTCGGGCTGATGTGGCATATGCTGAGGCCCGTACCTTGTTGACCACGATTTATAGATTATATAGATTTATAGTCCTTGCCTATGTGTGTTATTTTGAGTTTTTGTGTCTTGTGTATTTATGTATCATTGTTACTTCTATGTCGTGGTCAATAAATGTTTTTCTTTCTTTCTTTCGCCGCTACCGCCACCGCTACCATGTGCGTGTACCATTTTGTAGCCTAATAATAATAATAATAATTTATTTCTTACATAGGGCGCAATATGAGGCACGAATCTTCTCTGTGCATTCTTCAATGCCGTGGCGCCGTCAGCCACCGCCGTTGTCACTTCCTCTTGAGGACTGAACACTATGGGCTTGGTGCCACAATGGCTCTCGTAGGGAACTTCTGAAGCGGTGGCGTTGGCGATAAAACTGGTCAGATGAGACAAGGCATCAGCGTCCTCCATTCCCATGTCACTGGAATTAAAAAAAGGTTAGACAACATGTGATTAACTTTGATAAGATTGACCTTTTTGATTTTGATTGGCTTGGTGGAACAGCCATCTACGGTTCCATCCAAGAGTCGTGGGTTCGATTCCCACCCGGAACAAATATTTGTGTGACGAACATCGGTGTTTGTTCCGTGTCTGGGTGTGTTATTAAATATATTTAATTATATTTGTGGATCCACTGTTGTTTCTGATATCTGTAACAGAAGTGCTTAAGCTACTTACCACGGGATCAGATCAATGTATGTGATGTTGTGTAATATTTATCCCATGGTAAGTTTCTTAAGCACTTGTGTTACGAATCTCAGAAACAACAGTAGATTAAACAACTTTAATTATCAACACAAATACTTAATTAAAGCACACAGACAGAAAAAAACACGATATTCATCACACAAATGCTCGTAAATATTGACCAGAGTGGGAATCGAACCCGCATTGGTCTAGACTCACAGCCATTGTCTCTTGGTTAATGACACTACAGTGCACCACCGAGACAGTTAATGTTATTCGAGATCTTTGAAGTATTATTAGATTGGACAAGTCTGGCTCAATATCCTATTTGGCAGTGGCCCTGTCTCGTGAGCGTCAAAATGAAGGGACCAAGTCTCGGACATCTATCAAACATACATAAAAGATTAATACCCTAAATCTAGTATTAGAAAAATGCAACGTCCGGGATATTTACCATGTTGTTTTGTTTTAATGAGCTCCCAATATTTCGGCACTGTTTCAAGCGCCATGATCACGGGTGTTCACCCGTAAATATCCCGGACAGTTTCAGTTTTCTAATGTGTGTAACCATGACAGTTTAAAATTATATGTAAATCTAGTATTTTCTACTTTTGCCACAAAATTTGGCTTCCGCAATAAAACGTAGTAGGAATTTCAACGAAATTGTTGGTCCGTCGTTCATGATATCAAGATGGAGGGACCAAACTGTTAAACCACTCTCTGGAATATTCTACCTATGAATGTTTTAATACCTTCATAATATTGACTAGCGACCAGCCCTCGCTTCGCTTCGGTATACCTCTATCTCTATATAAAATATTATTATGGTACCTGCATGTCAAATTTACAGCATCTAACTTCAGCGGTTTAGATTTTTCATACAAAAGGATTTTCCCGATTATTCCCGTTCCCGTGAGAATTTCGAGAATTCCTTTCTTAGTGCACCTCTATGGTACCTAAGCTACGTCCGGTCCAAATTTCAAGTGCCTACGTTTAGCCGTTTAGGCTGTGCGTCGATAGGTCAGTCAATCCTAGAATTTGGCAAAGGTCCTTATAAAATTATATTATCTATTCTTCATCAGTATCTGTTATCGCCCTGAAAGAGTATATCATAAAAAATGTGTCAAAAACAATGTTTCCGCGAAACGTCAATGACTGAAGAAAATTAGTTTTGACACAATATTCACTCAATAATTCCGGCAAGATGGTGACTTTCATTTTGAATTTAACAAAATACTCGACAATCCGAAATTTGCGGATATATGTTGTCGACTCGAAATCATTATTTTTTGATGTTTTATTATTCATGTAAGGTTTTAATCGAGTCTACCGTACCCCTTGACAAAATTATTAATATAGAAGATTACTTTGGAGCAAACATCTAAATCATTAAAACGATTGTTATGCTTAAACTATAAAAGGTAGACATATGCTCTCGCGGACTTTTTTAAAGATAATGTTAAAATGAACAATTCATCCATAGAGCATTTTTGTATAACTTTAACTATATGCTCAGCGCACGCCACGGAAGGCCTCAGAAACGATACTTTCCCCCGTTTTTGAAACATTTTCGGTTACTGCTCCACAACTATAGGACCTAGCGTGATATTATATAGCCTATGTAACTTCTGAATAATGCAGCTTTCTAATGGTGAAAAAATTATTGCAATCGGTCCAGTAGTTTTTGAGTTTATTCATTACAAACATACAAAAATACAAATCTTTCCTCTTTATAATATTAGTGTAGATGTAGATTAGTGTAGATGTAGATGTAGATATTGACTGTTTGAAACATAAATCGTTTAAAACCTATTAATTTCACAAGTAGGTCCCTCTAATTTGACGATTCTTTTTTTTAATGCCACAGGCAGATGTGCGGTATATTTTAGATCTTCGTATAATAAATGTTTAATGATTTAGATTTGATACTAATAATATGCAAAATACTAATTGCAAGAGTGTATTTTACCTCTTCACGGTTTATTCACTTAATAAATCTTTAGGTACATATTTCGCATAATACATTTAAGAATATGTAGAAGGATAAAAAGGGTACCTTTGATCCCGAAAAAAGAATACGGAGTTGCGAAAAACCGGTACATAATTTGCTTATAGATTTTGCTAAATGCGCAAGATACAGTATGGCGCTGATCTTGAAAACGACCGAGATAAAATGTTGTGGGAATTTTACGAACGAAAAACAAGTCAGTAACATAATAAGGACACAATTAGCGAGTGAGCTGAAGCTTTATCTTATATACATAGTGGAGAATCTCAGCTATACCTACTAATTACGAAATAAATAAATTATTATTATTATTATTATGTATTTATGTAGTTTTACAACTCTCTACCCCTTGAGGTAGGTACAATCGTCAGATATGCGGGCCTTAGCCAAGCATACCTGAAGTGTCAGTGGATAGAAATTTTCTAGTTAACCTGCATGTATTTAAAATAACGGCTTTTTGAAGCGTATAGGTTATTTTGGGTGGAATTTGTAGTAGTTCTAAATTTTTGTGTAATATTTTTGGAATTATGCCTGTTGAAGATAAAACTATGGGTATTGTGTAAACGGAGTTAACTTGCCATTGCTTTTTTATTTCTATTGCGAGATCATGGTATTTACTTATTTTTTCTGATATTGTGGACTGTATATTATGTGTGTTTGGGACTGCGATATCAATTAAATAGACTGTTTTATTGCTTTTATCGTGGATAGTGATGTCGGGTCTATTAAAATGTATGGTCCTATCAGTGATTATTGTTCTGTCCCAGTAAATTTTTATAGTATTATTATCGAGCACTGTTGATGGGGTGTACTTATAGTATGGCTGTTTTTTGGTGATAAAGTTGTGGGTATGGGCTAGGTGTTGGTGAATTATGGCAGCAACCTGATCATGGCGGTGTTTGTAATCAGATTGTACCAAAGTTTTGCAGGCGCCAGTAATATGCTGAATAGTTTCAGAAGCACTGCAGCATCGTCGGCATAGGTCGTTGGTCAGCTATTTGGTGATAAACTTCCGGTAATTACGTGTCGCTATCACTTGGTCTTGAATCGCTAGCATGAAGCCTTCTGTTTCGGGGAAGAGCTCGCCGCGTGTCAGCCAGGAATTCGATGCACTTTTGTCTACATGCAGCTGGACCAGGTCGGCTCTATGTCTTCCGTGCAGTGATTTTTTGGTCCATTCATTGATCTTTTCTATTCTGTTAGTAGAGTTTTGATTTTGTTGAAGTGTTTTGTCATTTAGGTTCAATGGTGTTAGTTTTTTATCAGTAAAGACTAGATTAGAATAAAGTGGTAAAAGTTCTGCTTTTCTGTGAAAAAAGGCGCGTAAGTTTATAATTTGATTGTTGCACAAGTTTTTGATATCAATGATCCCTCGTCCTCCTTCTGCTCGAGGGAGAATTAATCTTTGGTAACATGATTTTGGGTGATGCTTTCTTTGTTTAGTAAGTAAAGTGTTAATAGTGCGCTGTAATGATAAGAGATCTGATTGTGTCCAAAATATGATACCAAATGAGTAGGTGAGTAATGAAATTGCGTAAGTGTTTATTGCCTTTATTAGATGTTTAGAGTTTAAGTGTGTTTTCAGTATTAATTTTAATCGGTGTATAAATTTTGTTTTGAGTATTTGTTTAGTTTGTTTCTGTTGTATCTGTCTTGCTTGGTGAAATCCTAAGTATTTATATGTAGACTCTTCATCCATTGGTTCTATATTCTCGCCTGTTCCTAATGTATATGTGTTGAGCTGTAATTTGCCACGTTCAATAGAGTGTACTTTACACTTATCTATTCCAAATTGCATGTGTATGTCTTTAGAGAACAGTTGTGTCAAATCTGCTAGTCGAAATAATTCTTCTTTACTGCTTCCAAAGAGTTTTATGTCGTCCATATACATCAGGTGTGATAAAACTTGCTGTGTTTCGCCATTCGCTATTTTATATCCTGCATCTGAACTATTTAGTAAGGTTGACAGGGGGTTCAACGCTAAACAAAACCACAAGGGGCTTAGGGCGTCGCCTTGAAATATTCCCCGTTGAATCTGTATGGGTTCTGTAGTGATAGAAATACCGTTCTGTTTCAGTTTGAGTACGGTCTGCCATTTTTGCATTGCTGTTTTTAAGAAATTAATGAGGCTTGGGTGGATTTTATACAGACTCAGTACCTGTATCAGCCAGCTGTGTGGGACCGAATCAAAAGCCTTTTGGTAATCGATGAACATAGTGTGAATATTTTTCCTCTTTCTTTGTGCTTCCTTCATCACTATTGCGTCTATGGTAAGTTGTTCTTTGCAGCCCTTACTATATTTTCTACATCCTTTTTGTTGCTCAGTGAGAATATTATTAGCTTCTATGTGTTCGTGTATGATTTCACTGATACATGCTGTTATAATTTTGTAAATTGTTTGGAGACATGTAATGGGTCTATATTTGGCTGGATTTTTAGTATCGTTTTCATCTTTTTGTAACATATATGTAACGCCTTCAGTTATGAAATCTGGTATTGTTTCTGGGGATTGTATAAATTTGCTTATATTGTTGTGGATGTGTGGATAAGTGCATGTGAATTTTTTGTACCAGTAATTGTGTATATGGTCGGTCCCGGGCGATTTCCAATTGTGTGTGCGGTTAATGACTTGGATGAATGTGTCTACGGGTATGTAGTCATCAAACTCCATTTCCGGTAAGTTGGTGGTGTTGATGTCTTGCATCCATTGCGAGCTTTGGTTGTGTTCTATGGGATCCTCCCATATGTTAGACCAAAATTGTCTGAGGTCTGTAATCGTCGGCGTTTCTCTATTGTAAGTATTATTCTGGTTGGTGTTTGAAGAGAGATTTCGGTAAAAGTGTTTTTCATTGAATTTAAATTGTGTATTTTGCTTTTTTCTGGCTGTACATGTTAGGTATCTTTTAAGTCTCCTGGCTGTTGCATTTAATCTTTGTTTGAGTGAGTCGAGAAAGTGTTGTAATTCGGTGTTTGGGTTTTCTTTCTTCTACTGTATTTATAACTTCTACGGTATTTAGTTTTTATTTCTTCTACTGTATTTATAACTTTAGTGCTCCTGCTTCCATTAATGTATTGTGTTAGGCGTCCTATATCTGATCTTAGTTGTTTAATTTTGTTTTCAAGTCGTCTCTGCCAGAATGGTTTACCTCTGTGTGCATTGTTGGTGTCATTTTTATCAAATATTTTTGGGCTATTGCAGATTGCTGCTGTATATGCTGCGGAGTAGATTATAACATGAAGTGTAAGAAAATCTAGGTCTATGTATAAGTATTTCGGTATTACGGATTTATTTAAGTATTCTACTATAGCGTCAAGTTTATGGGATGGTTTTTGTCTCGGAATAAATGGCCTTGTTGTGGGGTTAGTGTCCTTAAACCTTTCGTATGCAATTTTGAACGTGTCCTCTACTGCTGTCATGTCTAATTGTTGATTATTACGTGTGTTTGTATTAATGTGTGTATTGCGGTTATTTTCTGAGATAGTTTCTAAACTATTATCTTCATTTGTAGCAAATTCGTTATCTAATTGGTTGGTAATTTTTTGAGGATTGGGTATTTGATCATTTAAATTACTAATGTTTTGTTCTACTTCTTGTCTTATGGTTAGTATGCTAATTTCACTAAGTAAGCGGTTTCTAATTATGGCTCTATGTTGGTCGGAAATACGTTGTTCGGATAAGTGTGAAAGCTGTGGAAAATACTGTATAAATTGTTCTCTCAGTTTTTGTCTATACGCGGTCATATTGGTTTCAATTTCTGTGACTTCAAAATATGATTTAACAATGGCTTCATTCATTTCATTTGTCCATCTCATTCGTCCGCCTTCATTAACAGTGTTAATAGTTCGTTGTGTTATCTGTGAATATGTTGGTCCATTTGATGTATTTATGTGTTTTAGTTGAGCTGAAACATCGGCTTTTATGCGTTCTAAAGTGTCCTGTGATAACATTTTGTTGTTTACTATGGCTCTGCGTTGATCTCCTAGTCGTTGTTTTGATGCGTGCATGTCAGGAAACGCTTCAGTGAATTTTTCGTGTAAAATATCTAAATGACCTCTTGTTGTTTTTTCAAGATTTGTTATTCAAGATAGGTGCGCCAAATGAATTTGTTCATATCTTCAGTCCATCTTTTTCGTGCTTATTATTATTAATTTACTGATGTTAATTCAGCAAGAGAGTGTGTGTGGGCATAAATTTTCATGTATGTATTTCTGTGTGAATGACTAGGTCTCTGTGTGTATTAGATTGTGTGGATGTATGTTTTTTAGCTTCCATTCGTTTCTACATGAAAGAATCTGTAAAAGATTAACGTTTAACAGAATATGTGGATATTCTAGACGGTACTGCAACATTATCGGTATCTTTAAACGTGCAGGTTTTCTCTTGAAGTATTCCATCGCATTTGACCTAGAGTAGTAAACATATAAGAGTGAATTCCAAGAGATGCAGGGTCGTTCTAGTTTGAATCTAACTACCCCTCAATCTCAGGCCAAGGTGAGAAGTCTGTGCAGGCTCCTAATATAAATCAAGTTATATGCACGCCTTACGTTTTAAGACAACGCTTCGTAAACCGAATTCAGTTATTTTAATGTATTTACATGAAATCAGATATTGTCGTACTCGCCCTTTATAAAGATCTAATTAAAATATCAAGTGGAAAAAAGACGTACCTAATGGAAAAGAAAAGGTTACTAGCCTTTTCATTTCCATTGCCACATGCAGCACGGTTATTTTTAATTACAATTTATTGTAAGAATCGTAACATAAGTTTACAATGAGCGTTTATAAGTAACTGTACTACTACATATCACTACATACATGGTACAATACAATGTCGTGTCTGTTTTCTGTCTGTCCCTATGTATGCTTAAATCTTTAAAACTACGCATATATACAAATAGGACAACAAATAATGTACCCAAAGCGAAGCGAGGGTAGGTAGCTAGTAATCTCTAACATCGAGTAAGTATGTATCTATAGTAAGTACTTTGAAAAATATTACTACGTAGATATTACCGTTGGTAATAAAAGTAAGTACAAGATTATACCTACCGACCTACGATGTCTGTAATGCCCTAAGGTGTCTGCGTTACAAGCTTATCATATAGGTTCTAGCGACCGCCCACGATTTCGTCCACGTGGACATGGTGTTTGGCAGCATTGATATATTAAAATAGCCTATTATATATCTTGTAAAATGATCTATTTATTAGTGAAAGTCCCATCAAAATTGGTCGAGCAGTTTCGTAGAACAGCGGGAATGAAAATGAAAATGCTTCATTACTTTCTGAATGTTACTTAGACTAGGTATACATTTGAAGGTTGTACATGTACTTAAACTAGACATGGGTTAATTGCTGCCTAAGAAGTGCCGAGTACTACAGACAAAAAATAATATTTAGGTTTTAGTTAATGTTACCCGATATATATTAATGCCTTTTTAGCAAAACGTGGTTATTTTAATATTAGCAACAAACACATAAATTTTATTAAGATCTTGTATAGATTCGATGTTGTATAGAGATCTATTTCAATCCGTTACCTATCTATGCAATTACAAATACAATACGATATTACGGCAAATTACGATAGGCACAGATAACATAACTATACGATAGGTTTACACGAAGAACAGGTATTTACGATTCTCGTTAAACCAAATTTAACCCTTAGACCGCCAGGCGCATTAACGCAATCCCTACCTCAGACGCCAAGCGTATTTTTAACTTTTATTTTGCCTCTATTCACTAGTGATGTGCATTGGTATAAAATAAATTAATTGTAAATGACGATTTTCTTTAAAATCTTTATTACCTCACGTATTGTTTGTAAATGAAATCATATTACGTAAACGATAAAATAAAAACAAGGTTATATTTACTCATAGAATCCAGAATATTCCAACAAATTCACATGAAATAGTAGAATAAGTTAGCATCTTTCGGCGTCACTAGTCACGTCTTAAAGCGTCCGTGGCGTCTCAGAAGTGTCACTATTCTCAATTTTCATGACAAAAATAGTGAAGTAATAACATTTATCGATGATGAATTATAAGGGTAAAAAGGTAAAATCCTTACAAATAATTCCACAAGGTTTTTTACATTCTACATATTTATTCAAAACAAAAAAGTGTCAATCTAGCTTTAATTTTAACTATCTGTATACTCCGTGAAATTTTAGTGGTGTTTTTACCGCAGTAAAATGATTCTATCTTAGCAGCACAATAGATTTGTGCAGTTCTTTTTTATTAAAATCAATAAATGCCGGTTTTAAGAAAGGTATAACCGAAACTCGAAAGCACGTTCGAACCGCTTTATTACTTAGGGCGTAGAGGTTCTTTATATTTTTTTTAGAATAGGTAATTAGGTAATTAATGCTAATATGTCCACTCACAAAAAATTTAAATGATCTGTTGAATACAGCGAACATTATTATTCAATATGGGTAAAATATATTTCTACCTTCCCACAAGTCCCATCATTATCAGAGATACGGCCATCGCTTGTGACGTCACAAGCGGACGACTTAAAGCGTCTTTGGCGTCCCTGAGTATGATATTTAGATATTAGATAGTGAAGTACCCTGATTTATCGATAAAAATATATTTACCCACATTTTTATATCTTGATTTAAAGATTGAGGCTTTGTAATTCTATGAATGTACAAAAAAAGATTGGCTTTTAATACAATACTAGTTAATTCTTTATAAATCGTGTAGAAGAAGTGAAAAGTATGTGCCGAGATCGTAGCAAATGGAATGATTCATGGGCGCATTCAGGTTTGACATGACGCATAAAAGCGTCTTTGGCGCTGGGGGATATACTTTTAATAGCGTATAAGTTAATGTTTAGCAATTTGCTTTGTTCGTTGTAAATTTGATAATTGAATTGATTCAATGTGACAGGTATTGTTGATCATAAGTTGTTCTATTCGCATGTATAAATAAAATAATCGTTCGCGAAGGATTTATTACTAATATTTGCACCTGAACTTCTGACCAAAATCTGACGCTTTAAGGCGTCCTTGGCGTCTCAGTGTAGTTTGCTAATGACGCTTTAAGACGTCCTTGGCGTTCAAAGGGTTAATATCGGTTATGGGGTATTGATATGAAAATGGATTAATAAGGCTTTCGTTATAAAACATATTGGATTGTCGATATCGTTGTTTGCAGTGTTATTGAAAACAAACCGTTAAAATATTTCCATCGTTACAAAATATTCAAAATTAAATTTTGATTCGAACTTTGCATGTTTATATTAAAGTTTAAAGTTAATCTTAATTAAGACTGTTTTATATTTGGATAATCTTTAGTTTTAACTACTGGCAAGTTATTTTTGAAGATTGTGAAATTGTTCGATAAAATTAAATTAAAGTAATTCAATACAAAATTATCCCGAAATATTTCGCTCAATTTGCCTCTTACCTAGAAACATTGAAGTTTTATTTCAAAATACTTGATTTTTTGTTTTTCATTGAGATAACTATTTTCCCAATCCGCTGCTACTGTGACGCTTTTTAAAATTAAATGAATAAATAAATTAAATGTCCCGGTTCGGTCCTGGTTGTTCATATTTTTTTATATAAAATAAAAGTTTTAATGAGATTTCGTCTTCAAATTCGTACTTCAATTATTATTTATAAGAAAAAACTGGCTATCCTATTACTCTTAAAGCTGAGGTGAAAACTCATTATATACCTAGATTGCAAACTATTAAGGCGTCGTCAAGTTACAATTCGATCCCACCCAGAATGATCAAAGACATCTGATTTATTTAAAGATTTTCATAATACTGAAATGTGCTTTTGCAGGCAAGCTTTGCTTACTTAGGTACGTTTTATTGTGTTTCTTATTTATCATTTATCATGTCTTATGATTTAAAATCTAACATTTTCCGGTGACTTGTAAAGTATATTATTATAATAATAAATATAACAGATCACATACATTGTACTGATTTCAAAGTATGTTGCTTAGGCACTTGTGTCACGGACAACAGCGGTATACACAAATAAAATTAAATTTAAATACACACCCAGACACGGAACAAACACCGATATTGGTCACAAGAATACTTGTCTCGAGTGGGGATCGAACCCTACTCTACTACTCCTCGAACCGTAGCCAGGATCACTAACCACTGTTCCGCTGTGCCAGTCTTCCATACATATAGTATTTAATAATATCGTTTTTAAGTGGTAGGAAGTGATCTCTCCCTGGGAAAAAGGCGTGATTTAATGTATGTATGTTTTTAAGTATATTACTTAGATTTTGTCTGCCATATACATATACATCTTTTTAACACAAACTTATAAATTGCTTGGCCTGAGTATGATGCATCTGTCTTGTCAACAATCCCATGTTCCTACCAGGAAATTACATATTTATCTTCCATTTCATTGAGTTTGCGTACTTCGTTGCCAAGTACGCGAAAACATAAAGAATAATATCTAAATCTGACGGATGGTATATTTTGTAGCAAAGTAATAGACATCTTGTAAAAGGAAATTGTCTACGAATAGTATACATATGTGTGAACCTTGTTATTTACATATTGAATGTAGTTTTTCCTCTTAAATAAAATAGGATAGCTAGAATAATGAATTCAATATGTGTGACGTGAAACTTTTCAGGAATTATCAGGGTACATAGGTCTAATAGATGAAACTTTAACCCTTACCTGCACACGTGAGCTCCCAGCATCCAATAATCCAGCTGGCCCTTCGACCCAATCAAACTCATAACATCCCTCATTATGTCCTTCGGTTCAGGCCCCGTAAACAAGTGAAACTTCAGCCCACTCCTTGTTATACTGCGTACAATAACCCGGTTATCCATAGCAACCGAAATCTGAGTCGGATCAGTCACATCTACCAATAGCCCGTGGTACGACTCGTTTGCCCTCGCAAATATCAGCGGAATCGAACTGAAACCCCCCGCGTGACTGTAAATGACTTTAGTTGTCCCCCGCTCCAAGGGCACTTCACCCAGCCCGTACATAGATTGGTCCGTTAATTTAAAAGCGATTTCCCAAATGTTGTCGGACGCAATCAACGGCCCTCTCATTGTGTTGAATATAGATTCGTTTCCATTTGCATAGACGGCTAAGCTGAATTCGGGCGTCGATACTATGTAATTGTATGCTTTTTCATCGAGCCTTGAACCGGTTAGGGACATATTCCGGGGATCGTAGAAGGTCAATGACATGTGGGTGCTCGTTACTTCGTCTATTGATAGTCGCACGTTCGGAACGCTGATTTGAGATTTGAAAGGTAGCGCCGCGAATCTCGGCGTCATTAGACTCTCTTCGGTCCAGTTAGAGTTGTGCGGTACTACGAGGGAGAAGCGTGAAGGGAATTTGTGGTAGCACAGTCCGTTATCAGGGTCAAAGCAGCAGTGGTCGGAGCATTCCGATTGGGAAACGTTTCCGAGCCCGCATGGGATCCTGGAGTCTCTCGGGATTAGACAGGACCCATAGGATAGGCCATCTGGAGGTGCTAAGTTTGAACGTCTGAAGAAGACCAGCTGGTATACCAATGTAGGAGCTAGTATGCTCGCTATCGCAAGGCAGAATACCACTCTGAGAGGTCTGTTTAGTAGTATTTTGTCGTACCATTTGATTTCTGTAAAAAATATTTGCTGTTAAAGATGTGATAATTAAGGAAGCACTCATAAACAATGTATTGCTCATTATTTTCATTTATCATGCAATCATTATACTGATAGTTCCTTATGATCATATTATCTATATAACATAATCTTTAAGAATGTTCTTTGTTTGTGAAGTTGTCTGATTTACATTAATAATTATTATAAGTGTACACAGATCATGTCCAATAAATAGCTTGTGATGTGATTCCATCTTAACATAAACACACAATACAACAATAATTATGAAATTACAAAAAAAAACTTACGTTTAGCTTTTTCGTAGTCATAAGATACTATTGATTCTTCGTCATCTTTCTTGGCAAAAGCGTGGGGTATCATGTTTGTTTTTAGTTAGCTGTAAAAATAATTAATTATCTTCATTTCGCAATAACCGAAATATTGGATTAGTTACAATTACTTTGATCATTATGACTAGGATTTCATGAGACAGAAAAGAGGTTTCTTAAAACCCGAACATTTTATTCGGAAGGCTAAAACAAATATGTAAATGAAATGCTAACTCTATCCTCTTCAACTTAGAAATAAAATGCACATTTTAGTCACTACCTAGAAATGTAATAAACCAGGCACACTCATCTGAATACCCGAAAATTCTCTCAACATTTTCTTGCGCCGCTAGAGGCAAAACAAACGTAGAGACGAGTACTTACATACTATTGTGTTTTATTTTGTTAGTATACAAGATTAGCTATTTTATCTGTTTCTTTTTTTTTATGATGAGCTAACAAGATGACCTCACTCCACCTGATGGTAAGCGGTAGTGAGATCCAAATATGAGGTCGACGGGCACAATAGACCATATTGAGCCTGTCGCACTCACCCTGAAAGCCCGCTTAAAGAGGAGACCACTGCTCCGGCAACAACGAGACAAGGCGTGGAGTCTCACATTGGTATTGAGCTGGTATTGGTTATTAAATAATTGTACTGCTGTACACTGCGTTCTCTCCCTGATTAGGCAACTGCGGAAGACCAGCGTCGCGATGTCTCCCCGACTCCGCTACACGAGCTGAGCAAATGCATTTTCAGTTACCATTTGACAATGATGTCTCTTGTTTTTTTTTTTAAATAATTGTGTGTCTATGCAATTTTTGTTGGTAACTGAATAAATGTTTTATTTTCTTTCTTTTTTTATATAATAGCATTCCACCTGATGGTAAGCCTTGAGGTCTACACTCTACATATGAGTTCGACAGTCACAAACCCTATTGAGCCAGTTGCCCTGGCTACATAGATCTATCTTTTACAGATTTCCATAAATTGTCTTTGCTTGTATGGTCAAAGAATGCTTAATAAGCCGTTTATATTCATTTATCTTTGCTAGCTATGATAAAAAACTCCATATCAGAGTTCTATGTTTAAAAATATATTTTAATTTTCATCGCCATTTAGTGTTTTGTTCTCATTTGGTTAGAACAACGTAAACTAATTAAATAATCGTTTTAATTGTATTCTTCGAATATAAGAAACTGAAATAAATATAATATATAGATAGTAAATAGTTATTTACACAATATTAGCCGTTCAAAAGAAGAATGAAGAGTTGCTCGAGAAATGCTAAATGGATTTCATATCAGATTTTATTTAAAACAAAAGTGGCAAGCTTTAATTTGCGAATTTATAATAACAGTAAAAATACCAGTTCAAAATTTCGTTGTATTTTTAAAATATTTTTATTAATTAGATCCATACCTTTTATATTTTTTTCTTTTGCAGATTGATTTACACTCAATTATCACGTTTAAAAATGGTTTTTTGTCCAAAGTCTTTTCTTATTCTTTGCACTTGTATTTGAACGCACAATTCTTAGTATCCACACATTGTTATCACAGTCAATTACGTTAGAATATGCGAAATAACTGAAAAATAAATCAGTTTCAATGTTATTTGACAAAGGTGATTAATTTAATCGCTACATATATGTATGTGACGTCGTGTGAAGTACCTGATGCGAGTATGATAAGAATGCCAATACCGATTAACAATGATAATTGTGATAAGATATGAGATTAGATAAGAAACGTTTCTCCGAATATATTAGCGGAAGGGTCGGCTTTGATCATATCATCATCAGCCCATATATAATTTTTGCCAATGGTCGGGCATGGACCTAACCTAAGCGGCACCTAACCTTACCTAGGGCGGTAAGGCCTTAGTCAACCACGCTGGCCAAGTGCAGGTTGGTCGACTACACAACCCAGAATTTCTCCGCAGGTGTGCAGGTTTCCTCACGGTGTTTTCCTTGATCGTTAAAGCGTCGATCATTTACCGCGTTTATGAGCGTTTGATCATATAGCTACTACTTTATACATTTTACAAGAAGCGATCATAGAAAAAAAAGTATAAAAAAAAACGTGTGGCACTCGGGGACTGCCGCGGTATAGCTATTGCATAGCATCGTCCGATTTCGGAGCAGCTCGTCTCGATTCGTGCGAGTTTCGTAGAGTCGTACAATACGTCTAAAGGCACGCACACAAACACCGTGCCGAAGTCTACCGAATTGAAACGACGTTAGACGATTGTGAGGTTTATTTCGTTACGGAATTTCTTGGTTCGGTCGCCGCGCTCAAAGCCCGCGATAAAAGCTATGCAATAGCTTAAAAAATTTAATCTGTATGAAATCAAATAAACATCACAACAAAAAATAACCAATCTGGTTAGATTAAAAACATTTTAAGACATAATTTTAACCCTAACTAATGGGGAATATGCACACAGTTTTTTTTATTATAGAAATCAATCTTTAATATCGCAGAAATATGAATGTAATTCTTTTTTTCAATTTACTTTAACGACAAGCGAGATATAGCTGTTTAGAGTTCCCGGGTGGACAGAGAGATCCGATATGGCAGATGACGTCACAATTACACTACGGCCATACACGATCCATAAAAAACCGTTTTGTAAGAAAAAGATAGAAAATTAATTTTAATTCCTTATAAATCCTTCGTTTGTGAACCGATTTTCATTTTTATTTCACATTTTAGTATATGTTTAAGCCATTTTCATAAGTTGTTGAAAAATTCAAGATTGCAGATTTATGCATATTCCCTATTGCTAATGATATTATGACGACTCCTCTAGGTTGCTATTTATTTATTTATTTATTTGTTTATTCAAAATCCTCAGCTTTTAAGTAAAAATTACAGATAATCTTCTAAATCACAAAGCAAATGACGGATTTTATATACATAGTTTTATGCCTCTAAAAGAAGTATTGCGTAGGAGTAACATAACAAGGAACAATGGAATAACTAAATTTAGACTGCCGTGCATACGAGTCGTATGTGACATTTGCTGCAGTCTTCGTAGTTTTATATACTAGCCCTTCTTACAAAGGAAATACGCCTTTGCTTTATGTCTGACATAATTGTGAGTCATGCGGTGACAGCCTTTATGAAAATATTTGCCTTTCTATCCTTTGAAAAAGCGTCGATGGCCGAGTGGTTAAGGTCGTTGCGAGAGGTCGCCAGTTCAAACCCCGCCAGGTACCAATGTGTTTTTCAAATTTGAAATTCATATGTACCATCATTCGACGCTTTAAAGGTGAAGGAAAACATCGTGAGGAAACTTGCACACCTAAGAAGAAATTCTAGGCTTGTGTAGTCGACCAACCCGCACTTGGCCAGCGTGGTCGACTAAGGCCTTATCGCCCTAGTTTAGGGTAGGCCCGTGCCCCAGCAGTGGGGACGTATATGGGCTGATGATGATGATGATGATCCTTTGAAGGCCTTAAGCCTAAAGAAAATCTTTAAAGTTATAAGAGGGTGGGCATTGATATTATTATAGTTCTCATAACTTATCACAGCGATGAAACATTGTTATATGCGATAAAAATGCTTGTGAATTCAACAGATAAAAGTAATTTTGGAATACTAAGAATTTGTGGTAATTAAAATTTAACCAAAAGTATGATCAATTTGATTTGATTTTTAATAAAAAATATGACTTGATATGATAGATTAATTAAGCACAATTATTGGAAAAATTATAAGATATTACGTACTCGTAATAAAACAAAGAATAAGAAAAGATTGGCTTTAACATCTACTTGTTTATATATGTAGTGTTCGTTAGATAACTTATTTACTTTATTATCGGCTCCTTGCCTGGAACGCCCGCCTCGGTCACTTTTCCGCCTCTTTACGTTCGTCTGACAGCTTCCGTTTTACTACCTTTTTATCTATTGACCTAGGCTAAGGAGACGACAGCATACGTCCATACAGCCTACTAACATCCACATACACTACATCTCTCCCTTGTTAATATTTGTTTATTAAATTTAATACTTCTGAAATAAAACAATTTAATTAAATTAAAATTGACTTTTATTTGACCTATAAAATTTCCATTTAGATATAGGCACCTACATCAAATGTAAATTACACTTCCTTCCTTCAGCTTCATTTTCTCTCAATATAATCAACTTTAACATTGTCATTAACATAAAATTAAAATGTTCAACTTCTAAACAGGTATAATAACTTTTCTTCAAATAACCATAACTTCTTAACAACTTCTAAAATCAACAACATCATTCCAAATTAACTTCTTCTTTTCCTGACTCAGTTTCTTCTATAACACGCCATTCTCCTTCGACCTTTTTCAGATGCATCACATTTCGGCGTAGAACTTGACCTGTCTCATCATTTTCAATTTCTACATCACCTCCTTTGCACACTTTTACTGTATGCTTAACAGGTTCAAACGGTGTACAAAGTTTGTTAGCTTTGTTCATATTTTTGATGTAAACTTTATCACCTGTTTCATACTCCGAAACCTGTGCCCTTCTTTTCCTATCACTATATTCCTTTCCTTTTTCCTTTTCTTGTTTATCCTTATCTCTTACATCAATATCTGCAGGAGTATAGTTCAAAGTATCTATCATCGGGATTTTGTCTCTAAATTTTCTTTGATAAAATAACTCTGCTGGTGTTTTCCCTGTTACGCTATGGGGCGTGCTATTATACATCTCCAGGTAATCCAAAAGAGATTCCTTCCAATTACTTTTCTTCTCAGCTTGGCATATTCTTAGACGTTTGAGAATGTCCCTATTCTGCCGTTCAACTTCTCCATTCTGCTGGGGCCAATACGGAATGGAGTGGTGCAATTTAATGTCATTTTCCAAACAAAATGTTTTGAACTCAGTGCTTACAAATTGTTTTCCATTATCTGTAATCAGAGTTACTGGACATCCTAAAATTTCTTTTAACAACCGAATCATCTCTTTGCTTGATATATCCCTGCATATTTTTATTTCTTTATATCTTGAGTAATAGTCAATTACCACCAGAATGTATTCTCCTGATGGCAAAGGGCCCAAAAGATCTATGGCAATATCTATCCACGGATGTTCCGGCAATTCTCGTCTCTTAAGAGGATGAGGTCGATTAGGTGCTGACACGAGAGTGCACCCTTTGCAACATTTCACCACCATTTTTGGCCACCAAACTTTTGTTCTCAAACGTCCCTTCATAGCAACTACCCCTGGATGTCCTTCATGGGCTGCGGATAAGACGCGGCTTCTTAAAGCTTTCGGGATGACAATTCTTCCTCCTCTCAACAAAATATCTTCAGAAAAACATAATTCCGTTTCAAATAATTTATAGCCTTTTACGCTGTCGTCCCACATATTTTCATAAATTCCTTTCCTGACCTTTTGAATGTCGGAATCGTTCCGGGAGTGTTGTGAGATTTCTTTTAATGAAACTGCTACTGGTCTAGTCAATTCAACAATGTCTTGTACATAGTCACGATGTCCATATTCGTGGGTAAGATTACATAATCGCGAAAGAGGGTCTGCAATATTATTCTTTCCAGGGCGATAGATTACTCTATAATTGTATGACTGTAATCTCATGATCCATCTTTCAATTCGTGCACAAGGTTTCGATTTTGGCCCGAATATTACTTCCAGAGGTTTATGATCTGTGACCAGATCGAACCTTTTCCCATATAGAAATAAATGGAAATGCTCCACTCCCCATACCAAAGCCAATGCTTCTTTCTCCGTCTGGCAATATCGTCGTTCACATTCTGTTAAGGTTTTATTTCCAAATGCAATTATCCTAGGACCTTCACTGTTCATTTGGACTAAAACTGCGCCTAACGCAACCGGGCTAGCGTCGGCAAAAACTATTGTTTTATCTTTAACATCATAGAAGCCCAATTTCGGTATTTTAATCAGTGCGCTCTTTAACTCTTCAAAAGCTTTTTCTTGACTTCGACCCCATAGCTCTGTGATATCTGTTTTACGACCAAATTTATGACGAAGTAATAGCTTTAACGGTTCAGTCATTGTAGACATGTTTGGAATCCATTTTCCCACATAGTTAATTAATCCCAAAAAACTCAGCAACTCCGAAATCATTTTTGGAGGCCGGAACTGCTTTATTGCTGACAAGTATTTATCTAAAGGTTTTATACCTTGCTTTGATAACTCGTGCCCAAGGAATTGAATTTGGCTTACATTGTAAAGGCATTTATCTTGTCGCAACACAATACCATTGTTATTTAATATGTTTAACACATTTTGAAGCCTTTCGTTGTGTTCTTTTTCATTCTTCCCAAATACTAAGATGTCATCAATGAAATTGATCACGCCGTTGCAGTTTATGAGGACTCTTTCAAGTGTTTTCTGAAAAATTTCAGGGGCACAAGTTATACCAAACATTAACCTTTTGTAACGATATAATCCTTTACTAGTTATGAATGTTGTTACATGCCTTGAATCGGGGTGAAGCTCGAGTTGATGAAAAGCGTCCTTTATGTCTAATTTACTGAAAACACTTGCATCTTTGATCTTTGGTAACAATTGGTCCATTGTCGGCAATGGATGGTTTTCACGTTTTATTGCCATGTTGGCACGTCGCATGTCAATACATAATCGAATTTCACCATTCTCTTTCAGTATTGGTACAATAGGTGAAATCCAATCTGTCGGGCCTTCCACTTTTTCTATTATATCTTCTCTTAAAAGCGATTTTCTTCTCTACTTTTTCCTCTAAGAGAATAGGAATCCTCCTATACGGTTGCGCGACTGGTTTCACCGTATCATCAATAGGAATATGTACTAGTACATTTTTAAACTTCGGGCGGCTTTCTTCTTTAACATTGTTAACATCTAATCCAATTTTCAGAACTCCTAAGGCAATTGCTGTTGTTTTACCTAGCAAATTTCGAGTGCCTCCATCTACAACATAAAATGTTGTAACTTCTGTATTACCTGCAAGGGATACTTCACTACGAAAAGATCCAATCAACTTAAGTGAAACAGTGCTACCATAAGCCAAAAATATTTTATCAGGTTTTTCATTTTGTTCAGTGACTTTCACCCTAGCTTGCTTCATCATCCTCCAAGTTTTATCTGTGATCAAATTGTGTTTACACCCTGAATCTATTAACATCTGTACCATTACTCCACCTATTGCACATGAAACCATTTCATTGTTATTTATATTAAAAACATAATTAATGTCTAATGTCTTCTCGTCATCTTCTTCATCGATGTTTCTTACTTGACTTCTAGGCCTTTTAAATTTCTTTCTAAAATCTGAATTATTTTTGTTGAAATTATTACTCTCAAACTTCTTCTTCAATGGATTTGTTTTGCATTTTTGTTTGAAATGACCAAGAGCTCTACATTTCAAGCATTTTTTACCTCTTGCCGGACATGTCTCACTAAATGCTAGATGATTCCAACTTCCACATCGGAAACATTCTTTTCTTGTTGACTGTTTCTCATTTGACTTTGAATCAATTTTATTTACATTCTGTAAAGTTGTTTTATGGTTGAATTCCTCTAACTGCCTACTTACAATCTCCAAAGCATTTCCTTCTGTAATTACATCTTCCAGAGTCATAGTATCCCCAGATTTCGATATTTTTTTTTCTCAATTCTTCTGAACTGCAGGCTTCAGTAACTTGGTCTAGAATTTGATCTTCAACATCCATGAATTGACATTTTTGAGCATGTCGCCTCAAACGTATAACATACTTTTCAAACTTTTCTTCTTCTTGCTGCTTCATTTTCCTAAAAATATGTCTTTCGAATCTCTTACTCTGTTTTGGTGCGAAATACGCATCTAACTTTTCGAGAGCAATTTTGAAAACATCTGGGCAAGCACCATCCCAACAAACGGGCAGTGGGGATGGTGTCATCCCCACTGCCCGTTTGCTGTTCATCTGCTCCAGGTATATTGTAAAATATCTCTTGCAAATCAGGTCCACCCCAGTGTAATAAACTTGCTCGTTTTTGGCTGGCTGTTCGTACATTGGCTGCTTCAAGATATATATGTAAGCCTCTCTTCCAACTTTCCCACCTGGTACGAACTGAACTGACATCTCCATTGCATTCAAATTTGTCAAGCGTAAGACTTGCCATTTTGTATCCTGAAGACCAAGAAATTTGTCTTTTAACTTAAAATTAACTGTTCTCATACATATATAAATATTATATGGAACCAACATCCTTCTAGCTTCTCAACAATTGTTCTCATGTATCAATATATAGAACAAACATCTTTTAAGCTTCCTATTTTCATTATTTAAATTAACAGTTCTCATACATAAATAAATATATGGAACCGGCATCCTTCCATCACCTATCCTCATTATCTCAGCTTCCTATTTCATTAACACTAGTATTAGTATATTATTAATATGCAATTAACATCCTTCTAGCTTCCTTTTTCAACATCAAATATTCTCATATTTATATCAATACATCAATACATGAAACAAATATTATTACAGCGTCTCACTTCCATCATTAACTATTTATTCTCATGACCTTCACCAAACCACTTCGTTGATGCATCTCATTTAATATAATTGTTCACATATACATACATGAACATTCATCCCATAATTTATATTTTGTAAAATATATTTTCTTAATATAATGTTATTTACCTTTAAATTTTATTACTTTAACAGCCTAACAGCAAATACACTTAACTTCCTGATTAATTTTACCTGAAGTAGGCAGGTAGGTATGATACTTTATAGGTAGGTAATTTATTTAGTTTGACTGAACTTAAAATATGTACATGTAATTTTTTTATATATGCCATCAAAACAACCACTTTATATCTTACATAATTTTTTAGAAAACCTACCCATTTTGTTTACAGCTATAACTTCATAAAATATTAAATCTTCATACTGGTTCTTTGAACCATATTTAAATAAATTTTTCTTATGCACTCTATGACTAGAAAACCATACTTATTGGCTTTTATTAGGTTACTGTGACGAGTATTGTTATATAAAGCTATCCTTTTAATTTAAACTTCATTTTCCTGTCCTTTTCTCAAGTTAGTGTAAAGATTTCAAGAAATTCTAAAATTTCAATAGGTGATGATTTGGACCTACTTATAAAACTTCCAGTGTGATAATAAGATGTTTATGTTCTTAAATTAATATTGATAACGTAATAAATCCTTGATAAATCGGAATAATACCCAGTTTAAAACAACAACGACAGCTCATAATTTTGTCAGCAAAACGATGTAAATATATCTGATGGTTACCTAAGTTTTAGGTTGTCTGAGCCGATTTTTTTATGTATTGTAAATATTACTTACCGACTGCGCCAAAATGTAGTGTTCGTTAGATAACTTATTTACTTTATTATCGGCTCCTTGCCTGGAACGCCCGCCTCGGTCACTTTTCCGCCTCTTTACGTTCGTCTGACAGCTTCCGTTTTACTACCTTTTTATCTATTGACCTAGGCTAAGGAGACGACAGCATACGGCCATACAGCCTACTAACATCCACATACACTACAATATACATACATAAAATCACGCCTTTTTTGCAGAGGGGTAGGCAGAGATCACTTCCTGCCATGCGCTACGGTCCTAGCACACCAGTTTCCCTTGTTCCACATACACCTCTTCACGTATGTTCGTCGATTACGGGTACTTACGGGTATCTACTTGTTTGGCCATAAAGATTAATTTTAGCCAATCTTTTCTGCGATACATTTTTCTCTCGACAATACGGTAGTTACCTATTTTTTTATTTTTTTTTCATTCATCTATAATGAATGGACCACACAATTGCAAAGGTGATGTTAAAAGAATGGTTTGATATTAGGAAACCACCCGGAGATATTACAGTTTCAATAGCACATCATTTGGGCGAGCTCAAAACGGTTCATACAAATGTCGTAGCGAGCTATGACGTCACCGCTCGATATACTGTATGCATATCGTAAGAACTTTGTTCGGCAGTTATATCAAATGTTGCGTTTACGAATATGTTTTCATAGTGAAAGTTACTACTAATTCTGTAATTTATAAGATGGCATAGTATTTTAATTGAATTTTCGCACTTTAAAAATGAACTTTCCCACCTAACTTCAAATGCCTATTATTGTCTCATTTCGTAAGAAATTTTAATTTCGATTTTACTTATGTTATTGATTTACCCATATGTTACTGTTGATTGTGAAATTTTATGTAAAATCAGACTTAGGAAACTAGCCTATTGTATTTTACTTTAAATCACTATATAGTATAAAGCAAAGTCGCTTCCTTCCCGCGTCCATATGTACGCCTAAATTTTTAAAAATAAATAAAGGATTTTGATGCGGTTTTTTTACTTTGATTTGAGAGGAAGGATTATAAGGAGAAGAAGGATTTTATATGGATAATAGGGCGGGTCACTATACACCGTGAAATTTTAGTGGTTGTTTTCCCGCAGCAAAATGGTTCTATCTTAGTAGCACAATAGATTTGTGCAGTTATTTTTTTTAAATCAATAAATGCCGGTTTTACGAAAGGCATAACCGAAACTCGAAAGCACGTTCGAACCGCTTTATTAATAAGGGTGTAGAGCTTTTAAGCAAGATTTAAGCATCGATTTCATGCAGTAAACAGCACCTGATTACGTCACATCTTACAAAAGAACGATAGCTTCTCTCGTTTCCGAGTTAGAAAATTATTATTTTGAAAATTTGAGAAAATACTAATTTTTCAACTAATAATTTGCATAATTCGATAGTATTACTAAAGGCAAATCGTTCTGCCACGGGAAAACAACCACTAAAATTTCACGGTGTATGATGATATATGTTGATGATCTAAAGAGTATATCTTTAGATCACAGACAATTATTTCACATCACCACAAATTGTTGATTTCCTTCTCTTTTATACAATTAAATATTGTGTGTAAAGTGAACGGAAGATAATATAAAACATATGTAGGTAATATTGGTTCGTGACCAATACATATTACGCCAAATGTATTTGTATGTTTCACGGATAATCTCGAGTAATGCCATAATCCCAGTAAGTATCCCATCACACAAAAAATGATTCGAGATAACTTGTTTGAAGGGTACTACAAAATGATTAATGTTTTGTTTCGATTTTATCGCTATTTTTGACGGAAGAGATATAGGTAGCGTCCGCAAGTTGTCCGACCTATACCGGCCATGGAGGCCGATCTCAATGGGGATCGACCTATGGCGTAGAACATGATTATAGTGCACAAAAGGGCACCATCTGTTACGATAGTTCGGTAACACTAGACAGTCCACGAGACAGTCAGTCAATATTTGTCTAATGGCTTTATGAATACCATCTTCCTACGCAGTAGGCACTTCTAACAAGCTAATTATATAAGGTTATCAGAAATTCTAGTAATTGCATTGTAGTGTTGCCATCTGATGATCTCTGCAATCAAATGATGAATTAGAAAATAAATAAAATGAATAAATACTACACAACATCACATACATTGACCTGATTTCGTGGTAAGCAATTTAACACAAGTTACAGATATCAGAATCAACAGTGGATACACAAATATTTATCTTAATATATTTAATAACACACCCAGACACGGAACTAACACCGATGATCGACACACAAATATTTGTCACGAGTGGGAATCGAACCCACGACTCTTAGAACCGCACTTTCACTGTTCCACCGAGCCAATCTAGTCCAGCCATGAAAATCAGAAAAGTTATTACATCATTTTGGAACTTTTTTTGTTTTGAGTAAAACAGTAAATATTATCCTGTCTGATTTATTCGACCATTGCTTAATGTAGACCGTCAAAAATATCCTTTGGTGGATGTAATTTTAAAAAAAATTGAGTTTGACGACGATATTCCTGCGTTTCAACTTAAAATTCTAATTGTTAATAATTACAGAGCTCCCGAATAATGCAGCTAATTGGAAATGAAAAATTTCTTGGGCATCTTTGTTGCGGTGGTAGCTTTTTATAAAAAGCTTCGCCTCCTAATTAATTTTCGGAATTGGACGTTCATATTTTACATGAAACGTAAGTAATACGGCTTTTTAAAATTTCACTGAACCCTATGTAACCATGGAAACTGCTAGTAAATGTGAATTAGTTCTATTTTAAAAAATAATAATTGTAAGTAGCTCTACTTAGACGTAAATGCAGTATAAAATTTTTATTTTTAATTCGATTTAGAAAAAAAATACGAAGATAGTATAAGTAAAATTAATAATTATTTTCCCTTAGAAATATATTAAAAGTTAGACTAAGTGTATATTTTTAAAGAAGGTACTGCAATTTTTATTCTTCAGATCACTTTAAAGTAATATTGAAAGATAGGGTTATTATCAACTAAATATTTGTAAGAAAATAAATATATGAAATTGTAATTTTAAGCCACTGAAATTAATATTTAAAAGATCGAAAGCTTCAGGCGTTCTATGTAGAGAACAACGCTGCTAGTCGCGTTGTTGTAGTATTTAAAGAGAGTCGGTGCGTATAACCGAAACGTCGATGGCTGAGTGGTTTAGGTTGTTGCTAGCTAGCCAAGAGTTCGACAGTTCAGCAACCGCCTTTTACCACTGTGTTTTCAAATTCATATTATTTACGATTATTCGACAGTTTAACGAAAAAACATCGTGAGGGAACCTGCGAAGATATTCTAAGGTTGTGTAGTCAACCAACCCGCGTGGTTGAATAAGTCTTGTAGCGCTACCATGAGTTTAAAGTGACAGACTCCATATCGCCTATGTAAATATGACTATGAAAAACTTGTACAGCGCCCCTAGTGGTTACGCTAAGAACTAAAATCGGTAGTATGAAAAAACAATTCGATAGGTTGTTATACTATACGTACTTTTTCGATAGCTTACTCATGGTACCGCTACTACTACCCTACCTGATGCATAGAAAACGTCTATATTGACTATTTGATTTATAAAATTTCGATAGAAAAACATCGATTCGATTATAAACAAAAAGCACATATTATGTGAAAAACAAATATTAATGTCACCAAGTCTGTTTAACTTACTTGTTAAGGTATTTCAAAATGAAAATTTAAAAAAAATATGTTGGCTGTGCAATGCACGAGACAGTGATAATTAAAAAAAAACTGTTGTATGGCGTGTGGGCAGCGAGATTTTACGTTTAAAATTATCGAATTGAGTTGATTATTTTTTTATTATGATATCGCTGGGGGGACCACACAAATACAAAGGCACACAAAAATGTATTACTTTGATATTTCGATAACTCGCCGAGATATTACAGTTTCAGTAACACATTTTGGCGAGCCCAAAATCTTATGCAAACGACTTCTAGGTAATAGACCGCGCCTGCACGTATTTAGAAAAGAATATAATAATTATTGTTTATTCGGTACAGATATATCAAAATATGATAATAACAATTCTCTTAAACTAATCTCAAAATTAAAAAAGGAGAAGTAATTACTGTGTATGCCATTTAATAATTTGGTTTGCAAGAAATAACCTCTAGTAAATAATTTTGTCAGCACATACATATTTTGTTAGCAATAATTGAAATCAGGCTGCAATTCGTGTAATGTAAATAACCATGACAATGGTCAGTAATTTAAGCTAGCAGCAAGTTTTATTATGAATCTGCAAAATAAACAGTCACTCGGCAGAATAATTACTTGGTCAGCAAGATTATACATTCGGTCAGCAGAGAAAACATTTATGCACGCAACTTATTTGACTGGAGAGCAAATTTTATTTATTGTTATTTTATATTTATTGCGTGTTACACGTTATTACATACATAGTTGTTACAGATAAGGTACAGTCCGTTATGTGACGCCCCGTAGGGGCACAGCAACACTTACAGAGCGCTAGTAGTAATACATATTTAGCTATATAATTTATTCATTTAATCACAAGTTTTAAGTACACAATTTATCTTGCAAAACAAATTATGTTTTTAATATTTATTGAAATGTATCGTTAAAGTATTCTCCAATCGTGTAATAGATTTATAATGTGCTTATTCTCTGAGTGCTTACCAAATTTTAATTAAGTATAAGTCACTCATTGCAGCTTTGATAATAATATAATCAGCTGTAAAGAAATACTGCTGTTCAGAATGATATATATTGTAAGACTGATTTATGAATATTTGCTGAACATACTTACATATTTCTGCTCACAAATATACTGGTATACATTGCTAAACGTTTAAATAACACCCTTAAAAAGTACCAAATAGGTCCCAACTAGCAAGGAGATCAAATGTTGCGTTTAGAAAAAGTGTGCTTCCTTATTAAAACTTGCTTATTGTGTTATTTGACTATTAATTTTGTTTATTATCTGGCACGGTGGAACAGTGGTTAGTGTAGCTACGGTTCCAAGAGTCGTGGGTTCGATTCCCATCCGGGACTTATACTCGTATTTATGTGACATACATCTGAGTTAATTCCGTGTCTGGGTGTGTTATTAAATAAATGTAAGTATATATGTGTATCCACTGTTGATTCGGATATCCGTAACACATGTGCTTAAGCTATTTACCTCGGGACCAGATAAATGTATGGGATGTTGTGATTTATTTATAATTTTTTTCTTTTTACATGGAACTTTTGAAATGGACTTGCCTACCCAACTTTGAATCCCTCTGTCCTATTTCGACAGATATAAAATCACTAATATAATCAAACTACCTTTATCTGACTACTAATTTTTCAGACAGAGTTAAAGATCCAATTGAATTCCTCTATTTAGTTTAGTTAAGTTAGTTTTTAGAACAAAAGAAAGATTAACGACACCGACATTCTAAGAAGTATAAGCGAGAAACCAAGGTTTATTTATAACATTACGTAATTATCTCGGGGTCATATTTTCTCGTATAGTGGTATTGTACTGTGGTATATGTAATTAATAAAAAGTCATCATCATCATCATCAGCCCATATAAGTTCTCACTGCTGGGGCATGGGCCTACCCTTAACTAGTGCGATATGGCTTTAGTCAACCACGCCGGCCAAGTGCGGGTTGGCCGACTACACAACCTCAGAATTTCTTCGTAGATGTGCACTAGTGCAGGTTTCCTCAAGATGTTTTCTTTCACCTTCAAAGCGTCGAATAATTGTACATATGAATTTAAAATTAAAAACACAGTGGTACGTGGCGGGGCTTGTACTGGCGACCACTCGCATAGCAAGTGACGACCTTAACCATTCGCCCATGAACGCTTTTTACGCAACGAAAAGTATGTTCATCAGTTGAATGTGTTGTTAAATGTTATTGTATTTATTAGCGAATCAATATCAGATAACCTCCAATACCTAATATTTATTCTGAATCGTCTATTTATAAATTACATGCTCATATTCACATAAACAGTTTATTAAAGGGATTCATAGTTATCATATTTCAACTTGTAATAAATATTCTACTTTCGCTAAGATCAAAAAATAACGTCTCTGCAGATATCATAACTTAAACATAAGTAATTAGTTCTCATTTATGTGGGTGTTCTATGTGTGGAAATCTTAATTTGCCTCAGAATAGAAACTGGTATCAGCAGTCTAGTAGTGCTTATTGTGAAAACAAACATAATCAGGTTTTTTTTTCTAAAAATCGACAATTATCGCAATATGACTCTTCGTGCAGAAAAATCTGAGGCATTTCTATTAGAAAACACAACCATCATTTTGAACGAGTCCGTGTTAATAAAATCGATTCGTCGGTAATAATACAACAATTTCAATAATTCGCCCTAAATACTGTAAGCTCAGAATCAACAAATATTAGTCCGACACTCGATCCATCCATATTCATTGAGAATTCTGTACCATTTCATTGAGTACCATTACAGCCTCCACGACAAATTAGTCTGTGCTACGACGCTACGGCGTGCGCTCGTCGCTACGGACTACGTTCGTAGCCGCTACAAGTTCGATGTTGATGTAAAATATTTCGGATATTTGATTTGATTTGAATTTGCTAAGGTTTCCAAATTACGGTTATAGGTAAAGTGATCACAAATGGATTTGTGTTACTTTTGTTAATAAGTGAAGTGTGGTTTTGGAAGCAATAAAAGTGGATCCGAAGTCATTTAAAAGTGAATTGTAAGGAAACGTTGAGTGACATTATTTATTTTGAAGTGATAGTTTTGCTTTATTTAATAGACGTGCATAATTAATATGCAACAAGTTTTAATTACAAAAAAATATTTGAACGGAAAAATATAAAACAATAAGGTTTTAATACATTTGATGCAACAGATCATCACATTAATATTATTCTGGTTGGAGATCGAGACAACAGTAAAAAATCTCATAATAAAAACGGCGCTAGTACTAAACTGATAAGCCTAAGTGTAAAGTGCTATAGGCATTACTAAAAAAAACTTACCGAGAAAAGATGCCTTGACGAACTAAAGATGTTAAGGAATGCGAGCAGGATATCCATGCAGACATACGACTTCTGGGACTACTTCAACATGGATCCTGTTGAGGTGAACACCACTGAGGGGGGGGACGTCTCTGTCCCGGCTCCTGAGCAGTTCATGGTGGCTGTGTACGCGGTCTTGCTGGCCGCCGGGGCTATAGGCAACGTGACCGTGTTCGCATCCCTGTTGAGGTCCCGACGGAGGAAGTCGCGAGTCAACCTGCTGATGACGCATTTAGTTGTCGCCGACATGATTGTGACGTTCATCGTCATTCCTTTAGAGGTAAGTGTGTTAATACACTGAAATTTCAGTGGTTGTTTTCCTGCAGTAAAATGATTCTATCTTAGTAGTAAAATAGATTAGTGCAGTTTTTTTTTATTCAAATCAATAAATACCGGTTCTACAAAAGAGGCAAACGAAACTCGAAAGTACGCTCGAATCGCTTTATTACTTAGGGCTTAGAGCTTCTGTAGCTTTTATCATCAATTTCATGTGCCAAGCAGTACCCGATTTCTGCTTTCCAGTTGGATGATAATTTTATTGAAAAGATGAAAAAAAAAATATTAATTTTTTTCACGAAATATAATCATGATTCGATAGTACTACTTAAGGTAAATCGTTCTGCTAGTGGAAAACAACCACTTAAATTTCACGGTGTATAATAATAATATGATCTGGGGGCGTTAACGCCCTCATAATTTCAGTCAGTTTAAGAATGGCATCGGTAGATGTTTAATAAAAAGGTGTTATGCCTACACTTACTTTTAAAATTTTTCATAGATGTTGGAGGGTTTATCAGTCTGTTTGATTCCACAACCATAGCGCCAAACTAAGTGTATCAGAAACACGAAGTTAGTCGATGCCCATTCTTAAATTGACTGGGATCAAAAGGTTGTATTTTATACGGCTCCTGTATTTAATGAAACTGACTTTATGGACGAAACTTTTGTATATTATGAAATTGAAGATAATTAATAATAATAAATAATAAACTAATTTTGGGACATGTCGGTATTTTAACGGCATTTAACACCAAAGCAGACCAAAGCAGACAAAATTCACATTTGGTACTTATTGTACGATAGATGATGAATATACGGTTCACGCATGGCCTGTTGTCTACGATAAAAATAAACTCATGTTTATATGTGTTTATATTACCATATATTTATGAGATGGCAGTTCTATATGACGCATGCTTGATTTTTCTGATAGTTTTCTTATTCAAAATGAACTTAGGTGTGAATTGTAAGCGAAAACAATGAAGATATAGATAGTAATTAAGGTGAACACATTTTGCAACAAGTCCAATCAGCAGTTCATGGAACCTCTATTAGAACAATCCATAAAGGTCTACAGAGGTAGAACGCCAATTTAATAGGATGATTTTCTATTACCAGTTCATTCATGTATTACGTGTTTGTGGAAATTTGGAGGGAGTAAGTTATAATAATCTCATGTATTATGGAAATCATACGAGTCATAGAACGCGGATGAACGTAAAGATATGACATGAATGATGTTATGAGCGGTAGGATATGTGAGAGAAAGCCTACGCATTCATTTTAATAGCACTACATTAGTCAAAATTAATGAAAGTACGTATATGTATGAAGAGCTTTACTGCGATATGTACATATGTGATATGTATAGGTATGTATGTACATCATTACTATTTGCATTTTTATAAGGTCTTCGTGTGAAAATTACCTCAGTGTTATTTAGTTTTATTCTTTATTACATTTTTAGGATTCCGAACCTTTAAAGAAAATCTTAACCTTTATAAGTTCACTTTGTTATCCGCCTGTCTGTCTGGCTAGACCCTTTTTCTCAGGAACGAGTAAAGGTATCAATTTGGAATTGATATCGAAGAAAAAAGCAGTATTCTCAATAGTTGTTCATTGTTTGTTTCTTTGAAATCTTATATTTTTCTTACATTTCAAGGGGGAACTAAGAACTGCAGGGTCCTTTCCATAGACCTGAAATCATTAAAGACAAATTAAAGTAAACTTACAGTTGAAATTTTTTTGACAGGTTGAAACCAAACCTGCAGTTAGAAAATTTACCCTCTACCTCTAACCTTAAACAAAACCCTCGAACTCTCTTTTTTATGATGCGTATTCTCTATCGTGTCATCCTTCATATCGACTTTTTGGTAATTACTGTAAGGAGATTATATTTTCTGGATATATATTATCCTGTCTGATCTCGGCGATCCAATTCAAGACTCGGAAAAAGTTTTGATAAGGCTAGAGTTTCTCTGGTCTGGTACTATATAGGGTGTACTTGTACTATACCAGCTGACTCATAATAGGAATGCTGATTTGTGTTTGCCCGATGTAGCCTCTAGATTAGACACCAGACACGTCGCACTTACAAATTTCAATGAACCGTTTCATTCATCGTTCATTAAAATCCATCGTACTTTCGGCTAAATGTTTTTCAATAAGCTTCCTGCTACGACCGTCTTTAGTGGGAAACAGATAATTATATCAGTACTCGAAGCTATAAATTAAATGTATCCGTTTATTAAAAAATTCAATATAACTGGTTCCATGGACACAACGGATGGGCATTAATTCAGTAAAATTCCGCTAATTTGTAGAGGTTTGGCCACAATTTGTCGGAAAGGAAAGCAATTTGTCGGGATAATTAAACGTCTGGGACCTTCTCTACAATCTTTATTTAAGTGGTCGCTGTTTCATTAGAATGCAAGTCTGCCGTTTAACCCTTAACAACCCACAAGTGTCTCGCGGACACATTTTTGCGTTTAAGTTTTGATAAAAACTAAAGTATTTATATTTATAAATCGGCCTTTTACCTATTTGATCTCCAATGTTTTAGGATTCTAAAAGTGCTTTTAAAATATTTATAACATGTAAGATTTATAAGTTATTTTAAATATACAAAAATAGTACTTCATCAACCCACAAGTGTCCAATAGACACAATAACATTTTGTTTGAGAATGTGAACAAGGATTGTTTTTTATTTGTATTGACGTATAATCTTATGATGTCGGGTGGGTCATAACGATTAAAATTTTATAGCCATAATAATCTGACACCACTTTTTTGTGTTATAATTGTCGTCTTTATTTTCGTCTCGCATATCAGTGATTAGACACACAAGACACCATAGTCCTCTTATTCAGTATTATTTAGATAAATAGATAAAGGTAAAACCAATAAGACGTAAACTTCAACTTGAACATGTTTACAGTAACGATGAAAATACTTTTGTGCATACTGATTCGAGATTGAAAAAAATGCGACAGATCTAGCAACTGTAAACGGTAATGAAAGAATTATAGTTATAATTCTTGGAGTGAGGGTGATGATTATGATTCATAAGTGTAGGTGGTAGAGTTCAGTATAAAACGAATAAAGAATAAAGGTACCTACCTAGCAAATTCAAAATATATTTATATTAGATTATATTATGTAACGTAGTGTAGGACGTCCGCAGGCCAGGTGGTGTAACGATCTGCGCAGGACGGCTGGTAGGAGCTGGATGCGAGTGGCCGAGGAGAGAGAGAAGTGGTGTGCATTTCGGGAGGCCTATATCCAACAGTGGACAAAAATGGGCTGATGATGTTGATGATGATGATGAGATGTTATTATATGACTGGAACACACGCAAAATAAAAAAAAAACACAAAAAAAAACTATTTATGCGTGAAATTGCAACAGTATTGGTAACACCTCATACACGGAGACAAAGTATGGAAAGTCCATCAAGTAAGCACTTAGCAGCCATGAACCATATAGAAGCTTACCTACTCAATTATCTGAATCTGCTGTGAAAAGGATAAAGCGTTGTTAGTTTACTCTTTGATATTAACAGCGTTTCTATCAAGTGCTGTGAAAAGTGCAATCATATAATGACTGCTACAAATTTTGAAAAAATATACATCTGTAACTCCACAAGTGCAAAAATACATTACTGAAGTTCATTCTAATATCTTTTTAATTTAAATGACTTGTTTTTCACTCATCACACCTTATATTTATCAAATGTGTCTGTTGGACACTACTGGTCAGTAACGTTACAAAAGATTACTGGGTAGTTAAGGGTTAAACAAATTGCAATTTGAACTAGAATTTAGTGCGAAAGATACTTGTTATTAAATATAAATGAGCGAAATATGTTTCATTTTATTCCTTTGTCGGGTTGAAAATGTTGAGACTGCAAGTAATGGGGACGTACTCGTTCTGAAATAGACGAGGGTACATTTTGCTCTTTCATTTTTACGCACTGTTACATTTTAGTTGAACAAATTGACACTTTATTTGAACACTGTTGAATTTCGTTCACAAATACTGTTCCAATTGGTACCAACAAACATGTTTCTTTGCATGATGTCACAAGTACGTTGCGGTTAAGGATTCAAGTCATTTACAACATATAAAAACAAATATGTACGCTCGACTGAATGCAATCGGTATGCAGAGTTGTTCATGCGGTAATATTTTTCCCCGTGGTCTTGTTATGTTAACGTTTGTCAGCAGTAAAAACACAGGCTGTACCATTGGTATGATAAAAACGCCTACTGTTAGCTCTGACTGCCTAATATTGTATTTCTGCTTTTTAACACACAATAATAATATGAATATCTACCAACTTATTTTGTGCGTAACCATAAAAATTTAGATACGAAGTTTTGTTGTTAATGCCCTTCAGAAAACAACTTTTTAGATAGATTTGGTAGACATCATGTATGTCAATAAAAGAAACAAATATAAATATCACGCTGTGGACGAGTTTGGAATAGACCTTTGCCCAGCAGTGGGATGACCAGGGTTAACAAAAAAAAACAAAATATCACACAACATCACATGCCTTGAACTGACGCTATGGTAAGCACTTTTGTTACAGATATATACATATATATATATATGTATATCAGAATCATCAGAGTCAATCATAATCATAGTCAAATATACTTTAATATATTTAATAACACATCCAGACACGGCCCAGGAAGAAGGAAGAAACACCAATATTCGTGACACAATTATTTGTCCCGGGTGGGAATCGAACCCACGACTCTTGGAACCGTTTGGTAATGAGCTTGGGTCACTAACTATTGTTTCACCGAGCCAATCAATTTTGTGTTTATAATGTATTATGAAGCAAAAAACAATATACTGTTTAGTTTAGTCATATCAAACATTAAATTATAGAGACCACTAACACCACTTAAAACTTAGTACATTCCAGACGATTTTTCAAACTTGTGTCTATATAGTGTTAAATTATGTTGATTATAGCGCTTTTTTGTATTGGTTAAGTTTTAGAACAATTTCTTTGTGTTAAAAGTTTACATATTTGTCTTACTTTTTTTACGTCTGTCAGATAAGAAGTACAAAGACAAAAGTACTATACATGGTTGGGGATCGTTGAGGCTTTAACGGTGAATAAAAAACAGGCAACCTGCACACCTACGAAGATATTCATAGGTTGTGTATAGTCAATTAACCAGCACTTGGTTAGCGTGGTTGTCTAAGGCCCTATATAGCCCTAGTTATGGTAGGCCCGTGCCCCAGCAGTGGGGACGTATATGGGCTGATGATGTGATAGGTTGGACTGTGTTATAAGGAAGTATTGTTTATTTGCGATACACGACTTCATAGGGATAAAATTAAATCGTTTATGTAATTCTGGCGTTTAAGCGAGATAACAAAAACAAACAATACGGGAAAACAACCACTAACATTTGACGATATATAATAGTACGGTTGGTAACCCTAAGTAACTTTCATAACATAAACTTACGACCGTACTAAAAATATGCCAAAGTAAAAGGGTGAAAAATCGCAATGTCACATTTACACAAGCTGTTACGATCTGTTTTTGATCGCTCCCCATTATCAGTTCCCTGTCTAGAACAACAAACGCCTCTGTGCCCTCTCCGTTATCACGGTGATTCACGCTGACTGAGCACGTTATTTCACGTGAAGCCTGGCCACGTGATAAGTACAAATGTCACGTCACGAGTATGGAAGGCACCCTATAAATTTGGTGTTTAGGAAAGATAAACAAGGCCCAGTGTGTTGGTAAACAGTGAGGAACCGTTATCCCGTTAAGATGTTTAGTAGGGAGAATTTTGATCCGCTTTTTGTTAGATGTTGATGAGATTAATGTGACTTTCTTATAAAATGACTTTAAAATAAAGTTAACTGACTTCAAAAGGCTTCAAAGACTGTAAAAGTCTATAGTTACCCATTTAATATTTACAATTTTCACTTATTTTTTGAGTCGGTGTCAGGAAAACCAATATTAAATTTAGACATGTGCGCATTTCTCGATGAACCAACTACTAGACGGACGATCCAAAAATAGAATTTAAATCCGTCAGTAACTGACGGAGATATTGATGGACATCCACAAAAAAGTTCATACAGAGAAATCGAAGAGCTCCTCCTCTTATTCAGCTAAAAAGGAAAGAGACAAACGCAACAAATGCTTATAGGTGAAATCGACATGAAGATATAAAAGTTTTACAAAGAAATCAACTCGATTTCTACTTAACCCTTTAACCAGTGTAAAAGAAAGGTCCAAAAGAAATGAAATGGTCAAAATAGTGACCATTTCATTTCTTTTGGTGATCTATCGCACAGGGAATACCCTAGTTTAGACACCAGTCTCTCACAAAGGTATGTTTATTTTACTGTTAAGATCATCCATATTATATGTCTAAATGTGTATACCTTTGTGAAGAGAAAATAAAATATATTTGACTTTGAATTTGAATTTGAATTTTGGACCTTATCGTGAGGGAATTACTACATAGTATAAAGCAAAGTCATCCATCCCGCATCCCGTCTATCTGTCACTATGCAACGGATTTTGATATGTTTTTTTTAATAGATAGAGATATCCAAGAGGAAGGTTTTTGTGTATAATATACCCAAAGCGAATGCGGGTCACAAGTAAAGTTTAATATATGTTGGCAATATGGTGGCATATGGTTGCCGTTGAAAAGCCTTGAAAAGTGTATGAAAGTAAACATCAACTTGAACCCTGTTGTACAAACGTGGGACACCTAAATCAAATCAAAACAAAAAAAGCTTCATATAAGCCAAACTTCCAAAGTTAAGCCGATTAAAAACTGAAAGTGTCCGGGAAGTGAAATACACACCCGTTCACCCGTGATCATGGCGCTTGCAACAGTGCCGAAATATCGGGAGCTCATTAAAACGAAACAACATGGTAAATATCGCGGACACTTTCAGTTTTCTAATGTGTGTAACCATGACAGTTTAATCTATACTAATATTATAAAGCTGAAGAGTTTGTTTGTTTGTTTGTTTGTTTGTTTGTTTGTTTGAACGCGCTAATCTCAGGAACTACTGGTTCGATTTGAAAAAATCTTTTTGCGTTGTATAGACCAATTATCGAGGAAGGCTTTAGGCTATGTAACATGACGCTGCGACCAATAGGAGCAAAGATACAATGGAAAATGTGTAAAAAACGGGGGAAACGCGAACGAAGTCGCTGGCACAGCTAGTCTATACTAATATTATAAAGCTGAAGAGTTTGTTTGTTTGTTTGTTTGTTTGTTTGAACGCGCTAATCTCAGGAACTACTGGTTCGATTTGAAAAAATCTTTTTGCGTTGTATAGACCATTTATCGAGGAAGGCTTTAGGCTATATAACATCACGCTGCGACCAATAGCAGCAAAGATACAATGGAAAATGTGTAAAAAACGGGGGAAACGCGAACGAAGTCGCTGGCACAGCTAGTATTATAATATTAAGCCGATGAAGTATTCTCCATGTTGTTAACCAACCATGTAGAGGTTATGTATAATGTAAGTGGTTGAAGATACTCGGTATTCCATATTCAGTACTGGTACATAAAATTTACCCTCATGACATTCACAAATGTCTCTCATTTGACCCTGTTTTACACCCGTCATACGAAATTACTGTTTTAGGTCTCATATATAAAGCCTAGTACTTATAATGCCCTACCCCGAGGCATTTAAGACTCTGTTTACTTCTTATTCGTGGAAAAATGTCTGGAATGACTATATATTAGCCAACCGGTAATAGTTTTCTAATATCTGGTAAAAGAGGATGAAATAAAACAAATAGAAAGTTGATGTAAGTTTGTAGACTTACACGTGTTTCGGAGCGACGACAATAATATGTTTTTTCATACTTTCATACCATGTACTTAGGCAGAAATAACAATGCTTTAAATCTGATTGGTAATTTAGAATTTCACGGCCAAATGCTATTACTTAGTATAATAAAAGATTGTATTGCTATTTCGTTCGTTATTGTTACTAGTACTAATAATGGGAAACTGCACAGATTTAACCCACGGTCTTGGGCCATCGCGGCTTAAGTTCTGGTCTGTTTTTTTTATAAATGGCTAACAAGAAGATCTCACTCCACCTGAAGGAAAGCGGTAGTGAGATCAAATATAAAGTCAACAGGCACAATTAACCATATTGAGCCTTTCACACACACCCTGAAGGCCTGCTTAAATACCCTTTTCATGTCCCATCTGAAGAGCCTGTGATCATAGGAGGGAGGGAAAACATGAGCTGGAATTCCATGCTTTAATGACATGTGCCGAGGAACTAAACCTCTCGGTCCGAGCCACCAGCGCCTGCATTTTATGTGGAAGGCAGCGCTGTCCAGCACGTGTAGTCGAGAGCGGAAAGGGGAGGGAGGGACTAGTTGAAATAGCTCTTTAGAATATTCCCCATTATAGAATCGATAGAAACTCTTGGACCGGCCATGTCTACGTAATTTTAGAGGCTCCAGGGTCTGTTTCGATATCGCGACGACAAATCTTATTCATGGCTTCCGTTCCTGAAGGAATTAAGGGACTGTATTTTTCACTTGTCTCCGGGGTGACTAAGGCAGCGCTTTTTCGTGGAAAGATCGTTTGATTAAGAATTGTCAGACTTAATCTTGACCCAAAACTTTAACTTTAACCTAGTTTCTTTGAATACATTTTTTTTTGGTTTGAAAATTTGAAGTTAAATGTAATTGTGATATTGTTCTACTATTACCTAAACATGTTAATATGATAAAAATGATTTAGTAGGTACACCTTATACCAGTGTATAGTTGTAAATTTTGCGTTGATTTTGATTACAACCTTTAAACCTACATTTGAGTTTTACCATTATACAATCGAATGCATGTCAAAAAAAAAATCGAAAGTAATGGACATTATAATAGGACCTTTTATCTGCACTGTGTTTGCAGTTTGAAGAGAAAAACATTAATATTCATGACTCAAATCGATCTGACCTTATGTGAACCAGTGATTGAGAAAACGGTTGGATAACGGCCAGAAATAGTTTGTGGCACAATGTTTGTTAATTTGTTTCTTAACCTGTCTGACCTTTCTTAGATTCTAAAGTAGTCTGATGGGTAGACAATACACATATAACTGTGTGTGTACCCATTGAAATTGATTCGCTAGCGACATCTTTCGCGTAGTATGTGTAGTGTAACTGCTTAATTAATACAAAATGTTTTGACTTTTATGATGGCCCATTGGATTGTGCGCCTGTTTTTTTTTTAATTTATTTAGGTAAACCAATGACAGTTACAACAGTACAATCACATTGCACACGTAAACTTAAGCTGATTGCACAATCACTTAAAGGTAAACACAGCTATCTAAACAACAATTGTGACTTAGTGATTCATTAAAAAACATTAGATTATAAAAAACAAAAACACAGAATATAAATACAAAAAACAAAACATATAAAAATTTACACTCTATATAAAAGGTCAGTTGCTGTGGCCTTGAATTTAGGTAGCTGTTTCTTACGGAAAGTCTTGAAACCTTAGAGGGTCACTAACGATTGTTCCACCGAGTCAGTCATCTAAATCTATATAACTCAAAGGTGACTGACTAACTGACATAGTGATCTATAAACGCACAGCCCGAACCACTGGACGGATCGGGCTGGAATTTGGCATGCAGGTAGATTTAATGACGTAGGCATCCTCTAAGAAAGGAATTCCCGAAATTCCCCCGAGAACGGAAAAAAGCGGGAAAATAGTTTTATATGAAATATCTAAACTTTTAAAGTTAGCCGCTTGAAATTTGGCATGCAGGTACCTCAGTAAACTTTAAGCTTAGGTGCAATAGGATATTGCAAAATTCCTACGGAAACGGGAGTTAGCGAGAAAAAGCTTTTGTAAGAAAAATTCTAAGCTGCGTAAGATATTTGATTTAAATTTGGCATGAAGGTAACCTAATAAACGTATAGCTTACTTGCAAGACGATATTGCAAAATTCCCACTAAAAATGTTGTTGCCGTTATTGTTAACTACTGGGACTGGCATTCATTGATTTTGATAAAAAATAACTGCACAAATCTATTGTGGTAGAATCATTTTGCTGCGGGAAAACAACCACTAAAATTTCACGGTGTAGAATAGGCATGAACATTCCTCTTTTAAATCCCTCTATCTATTAAAAAAATCCGTTGCGTAGTTTTAAATATTAAAGCATAAATACAGACAGACGCGAAGCTACTTTGCTATATTTTGTAGTGATAATATCAAATTATTATTACAGATATAAAATTTGTATCTTTACTAATGTTTCTAACAGTAGGCTCTTTTTAACATTTGAGATAAACCAAATGCGCAGGACATATTATAGTGTACAAGTGTGCGCGCAAACTCTAGTGCTCTTTCGGTTTCCTTACTCTCATAGTTCGGTGAGATGGCAATCTGATATGACAGATGAGAGATCGGGGGCAGGACCAACAGCTAAACGTGCTTTCCGAGGCACGGGCGTGCAGCCGCCAATCTTTTTCCTGAGTCCAGGCTAAGTAATTTCTTTACAGAAAAACGCACACAAATTTTGTCCAACCCCGGAGATGAACCGGGGACCTCTCGATACTTACGCAGCGCTTACTACCAATAGACCAACGAGGCAGTTTAAAGTACTCTCTCTCTCTGTGCATGTAGATCACCAGTCATACGGTAAAAAAACCGTTAAAATATCCTAATAATAAGGATACCCCTTGAAGAGAATATTTACCTCATAGCAACAAAAACAAAACGCTTGAAGGAAAGTACGTCCCGCTTCCAATTTATAATGGTGACTTGGCAGGATAATTGTTCGAAGTAAACGCATTTAAGGTTACGTTACTGAAATTACCTCTTCTATTAGAGCTGGAGGGGGTTAAATGCTTTGTCATTTACTGCCTCGTTAGACTGGCAAGCAGACTAAAAGTCCTGCGTTCGACACCGAGTCGGACCAAAATTGTGCGAGTTTTTCTGTACTGATAAAAGCCCTCTTGTGTGAGGGAGGTGGGGTTTGGCTGAGGTGAGTTACTAGTATAATTATGTGGTAATACATATAATACCACATAAGTGCTTATATACTGTAGAGATACACTACCAATTTCTCGGCGGCATCTTCTTGGTAGAAACAGCATACGCTGGTAGAATCACACTGCTGTGTATTTAACTGATATAAAGCCTACATATATATATTTTTTGACAGTGACGTGTATTCAAGTAAGCCTATGTAAGCATCCTAATGTGCTTAAATTTCCACGTTACCCGTAAAGCACGGTGAAATATTAGTGAGTGCACATGTGTTTGTGCGCACACTTGTGCACAATAATGTCTCCTACGTTAATCGTTAACGAGATTAGCTGCACGTGGCAGTGCAGTTACGAGGATTTCAGGTATTATTTTGTCATTGTAAAACAGCGAAAGCTCTGACTAGTCGTGGTTAGAACTAAAATAGAACTTTTGCGTACATGTCAGTTACTAGATTAATCAAATAAGCCGTATTTCTGTGTGCAAACATGACCACATTACGCTTAATCCTCTCGCATAATACCGTGAAAAGCCATTTGATAACGGAGGAGAAAAGAGGAAAATTGCACTTAATATATACGTATAGAACTCAACAACGCAACTCACGTTTACTTTATCCAATATTTTTGTCAGTGAACGATATTAGATATATCCTGTCTATTTAATAAAGATGACTTGGATGGTAGGTACTTGCTTATTCTACAGAAAACGGTGTAGTATTTCCCGTTGTTATCCTATGGGGTATATTTTATCGTAAATATCGACACAATGAATTCAGAAACAAATCTTCGGTATATTTTGTTTGTTTGTCAGTATTTTCACTTACTAGCAAATTAACTTTCGTTTTATAAAACGACCGACACGGTATCACAGTAATTTAGATATTATTACTTTTAGCGTTTTAGTCTTTAAGTGCTTACAATTTTCCCACATGAAATGGTACTAATTTTCTATCAAATTTATCAACATTGAAGTTATTGCCCAAATTACAGCGAAGCGGTATGTTCATACATACATAAATAGAATCACGCCTTTTCCCAGAGTGGTAGGCAGAGATCACTTCCTGCCATGTGCTACGGTCCTGGCACACCACTTTCGCTTCTTCCACATCCATCAACCTCTTCATGCACGCTCGTCGATTACGGGTACTTTTGACTTGACCTTCAAGATGTGACCCATTTGGTCATGGGAGGTCTGTCTTGGTCTTCCCCTGCCAAAATTTACATTTATACTTCCTCTTTATATTCTTTTCGTTAATCGTCTTGCATTTAACCTCTTAACATGACCGAACCAAATTTGTATGATATGTTCAAGTCTATAATATTTTTAGGTTGGAACTATTGAAAATCGCTGAACATACATGGGGGTTATATCGATAGGTATTGAAGTCCACCATCGATTGACTTACGATGATCCACCCCCCCTGTTACACCCTGTAGATCTGTGTATTCAGAAAAAAAATATCGTCCTCTTTATATAAAATCATGTTCCATGAAGTAACACAGGACAGCACTATCAGTAATGGGGGATAAGCCCAGGGGACATCAGTCAGTGAAGTGCCTAGAAGATGACGACTCGTGTTAATTTGATAGGAAATTCATGTAATCGAGTTACTTGAAGTTCATTCGATGAATAATAATGAGAGTTTTGTTTTTTTTATTTATCAGCTTAAGTTTAGTTGTTGGAGAGTGAAATTCAGTTGCTGGATCTATTACAAATTTAAACACGTACAGTGGTTATTATATTATGATAATAAAATAAATTTTATCAAAGTTAGACTTATTTAATTTGCTGTTTTAATGCTACATCGAGCTCTAATATAAATTTGTAATTTTCCCAATTTGCTGAAAAAATTAATACAAAAAATGTACACAATTTAATGCATAGGTACTATGTTAAAGCAACATAGCTCAAAATCGGACAAATGTATAATAAATGATGTAGTGCGATATTTATTTATTAAAGTTAGTTACAAGTAACATAACTCGATTATAATCGATTGGAACGCAATTCGTGTGCCCATCACTGGTTTATGTCACGGCGATATTCGCTTAGAGGCAGCCGTTTGTACCGGTCATGTGTAGTATTCAATATCTAAAGTACTGAGGAGATTATTGGTTCCCTGTCTATCGATCGAGTTACCTGAAGACGTATTCGATCCTATGTTTTGAACCGAGAATCGAGGCTGAGGTTATATTAATACTTAACCTACTGAGTCTTCTTCTTCTTATCGTATGGTTGATGAACAACCTGGTGTCAGAGTTTTTAAGCCGCCCGTAGGCCTCTGACATTGCTTCACACACCGTCGAAAAATTTCTCAGGTGTGCTGGTTTCCTCACGATGTTTTACTTCACCGTTAAAACGTCGAATGACAAATGAAATTTCCGATTTGAAAAACACATTGGTACCTGGCGGGGTTTGAACTGGCGACCTCTCGCATGGCAAGCAACGACCTTCTGAGTAAAAAGTGGTAACCTGTTAATTTATTTATTTATTTATTTAGGTAGGCAGTTGCCCCTCCCCCCCACGGATACTGCTGTCGTCAGTACTAAGTATCTTATCTAGTAGATTTATCGATTGTCACCTATAAAACAAATCTGATTCGCCAAATATTGGTCCTCCGAACCATTTAAGCACTCTTCATCATTTGATAAAATAAAATAAATTTTCTGTACAATATTTTTAATAATGTATCGAACGGAGTAAATTGTTTTTCTATTAGTAAATTGTAGGATTTCTGTGTCTGTCAAATAAATTGGATGCAATGCGTGATTCATACGTAAACAATTTTATTGGACACACGATCACATTTTTAAAGGTCATACGGTTATTATACCCAATTATTTTAAAGTGTGAAAACTGTTAAAGTTATATCGCTGTAAAAATACAAGATTTGTTTTAAATGATGAATTGTTAAAAGAAAATCAAAAACAACAAAAAAGAGTATTGTTAGAATAGGTAAAATTAAGATTGAAGACCAATGAAAGTTTGAAGACTAAAGGTCCATCGTAGGCGTTATTAAAGGTGCAAACAATTAGCTTGTTATATTTTTACACGTGTATGATTTTCAGAGATTATTTTAAAAACAGATATTTTAACCGTAGCCTTTCAGTATATTTTATACTGTTACTTATATGTTTATAGGAACATGCAATTATTTAATAAAAAACCGGGTACTCACCATTTTGGTACCAGAAATAAACATAGGATTGCCGTTTCAACCCTCAGGCTCCAAAAGATTGGAAATTCGTTCGTAGGTTTAAGCAAAAAATTGTTTAATAAGATCCCACAGAATGTTATGAAATGGCCTTATTGTAAATTAAAACTTTTTATTAGGTCGTGTCTTGTAAAAAAAAACTTATTATAAAGTAGAAGATTAAATAATAAACATCCACGGACATGATGAGCTGCTTGCTCGGACATGAAATAATTATGTTATGACTTGTACAGTTTATATTTTATTTATAACTTAAAAAAGCGCTTCATTAAAATCGATTTTCCGAATAAATAATTTCATTTAATTACATTTCAAGTGTCTCTTTTGCGCAATGAAAATTAATTACCGATGTTTGTCCCAGGCCTGTGAGCGTGTTTTCCTTATAATTAGTAACATAAAAAAAAAATAACTAGATTGGTGCAGCGACCCCACACGAGTCATAATAAGTAACCTGGTTAAAGCAAATTAGCCCGATCCATTGTTTGTAATATTGTATTATTTATTTATTTTTTATTTTTTTATTAGAGTTTTGGTGGCTCAGTAGTTAAATGGGTAAGCTTCCACATGGGAGGTAACGATTTAAACCCCATCAATTAACAAAGTGTTTGAAATTTAAATTGAAAATGAATAAATTATGAGGTTGTGTGAAGTCAACCTGCGTACAACTTGATCAAAGTGGTTGATATGGCTTTTTCGCCGTATTCGCGATTCATCCTTGTGATCGTCGTTTATGGAGGAAAACATTACTCTTTTTTATTGTAGGTGGTTAAATAGGAGCCTGTAACCTCACACAGACCTTTAGATCGCTTCAAAAGTTTTATCGAAGCGTTACTGGCAAGATAGAGATACACTAAATACACGCGATATTAGGAGTATCAAATACATAGCTACTATTTAGTGTAATGGAACGCGAAAGTCTAAAATCTCACACAAGACAGAGTTACTTCCGCATTTGTTGACTGCCTCGTTGGTCTATTGGTAGCAATTTCTGCGTTAGGACCGAGAGGTCCCCGATTCGAGGCCGTGGTCGGGGAATAATTGTGTAAGTATTTCTGTTAGGAAATTACTCAGCCCGGAGTCAGTATGTTGGCGGATGCACGCTCGTGCTTTGGAAAGCACGTTAAACCGGTGGTCCTGTGCCTGATCTCTGATCCGAGTATGTCGGATTACCGTCTCACCGAATAATAAGAGTATGGGAACAGAGAGTGCACTTGTGTTTGAACATACAATTATGCATAATATATCCTGCGCAGTTGGCTGATTGACCGCCATGACTGAAATCGGTGACAAGTCTTACTATCGTATTTATAATATCTCAAAAGAATGATACAATACGAATCCAGCACTGGGCGTTCACGCCTAGCCATATGCTAAGACTGGTACCTATTGTCAATTAAAACAGACTCTAGACTCTAGACAAACTTAACATTAGATTAATGTTTTTAAACTAGATTTTATGCTATGTTAATTACTAACTGTAATTAGAGTAAGTTTGTATGTACTTGTGTTATTCATAGATTGACAATAAAGCTTTTTATTATTATAATATAAAAATATTTATTATCTACAAGTATGGTAACAGCTTGATTGACATTATACTAACATACATCAACTTTCTTAGTCGTATACTCCTACAGCAGTTTATTATGACACCTACCCGAGAAGTTAGAAACTAATCTGTATCGTGGTTTATACGATGATATATACGTTATAAACATAACGCTTATATTACTTGCTAAATAAGAATTTCTGATGGGGTAAAGTATTGAGGTAGATACGTGAACGGTTAGCGGCAGGTTTATTTCGGAAACAATTCCTTTTGAAAGGAATCGTTTTCGTTTAGCTTTTGAGGAGATGTTGCTATCCCAATTATTGAGGTCTGGTCTAGTGGAAACAGAAAATGGAAACATTAACACGCCTGATCGGTCAATATTTCCGGATCCACAATTCGACTTTGTTACCGGGCCTAATATTTCTTAGGTTTGGCTTATTTATAGATTTTTTTTGTGATAATGACATGGGCCATACAATTTTATTTACAAACTAGTTGCTTACCCTAAGCAAAACGATTTACCTTTCGTAGTACTATCGAATCATGCTATTTATTTCTTTAAAAAAAAAAAAAAAAAAAAATCATTTATTTCTATAACCTTAGTTACAAACTGTGGCCGAGACTACCCAGTAAGTTGTCTAAGACACTTGTGTTGGGTATGACTCGCAACTTCCCTTACTGCTATCTTAGATTATAGACTTAATATCTAGTTAAAATACAGGAAGAATATATGATAGTAAGTTAGTGTGTGTGTGTGTGTGTGTGTGTGTGTGTGTGTGTGTGTGTGTGTGTGCTAGTGAGTGTGACCTTGTGCGTGTGTGTATGCTTGTGCCTTTGTTTGCTCAAAAATAAAATTTAATTCTAAAAAAAATATCATCCAATTTAAAAGCGAGAGAAATGATTGTTCTTATACGAGATGTAACGTAATCAGACAATGCTTGTCGCATAAAATCGATACTTAAAGCTAAAAAAGCTCTACTCCCTAAAATGCGACTCTATCTTGCTTTCGAGTTTATTACCTTCGTAAATCTGGTATTTATTGATTTGAATAAAAAAAACTGCACATATCTATTGTACTTGTAAGATAGAATCATTTTACTGCGGGGAAAAACCACTAAAATTTCACGGTGTATAATGAGTTGAAAAATATTTTTCTGTCATTACATTCTGATAAATGCTTGAAATTTCTTATTCCCTTTTAGCCACGGGCCAAGAATAACTTGAATTTATTACGTGTATTAAAAATTTAATAAAATTCCAATCACGGCGATGGCCTAGAATATCTGGAGTTGATAGATTTATTGACCTGAGGGCTTGAAAGTTATTTCAATATTTTTAAGAAAGCAACAAGAATTCCTACACTATAACTACATGGTATCATCATCATCCTCAGCGTCCTCAGCATCATATACGTCTTCACTGCTGAGGCACGGGCCTACCCCAAACTAGGGTGATAAGGCCTTAGTCAACCAAATTGGCCAAGTGCGGGTTGGTCAACTACACAATCTTAGAATTTCTTTGTAGGTGTGCAGGTTTCCTCACGATGTTTCCCTTCACCGTTAATAGTCCAGTCATTATAGTAAGTTCACCTCGGAATTCGAGATACCCAGCTGTAAGTCTGAAAATACTTGTATATTGACACCCTAAGAGTTGTCTCAAACCTACATATGGTAGGGTGTACAACCTTACAAAAAAAATGTTCATCAAGAAATTTAAATTTCTTGAACATTTTTAAGTAGTATAGATTTTAATAATGGCAGTTTTAGTTTAATATTGGTCTTTATATGTCTACACGCGATATTAAAAGTTAAAAGCAATTATATACGAGTAGCTAGAAGTAGCAATTATATAGCTACTTACTGCCCGACGTTTCGTCTGGGTCACACCAATCATGGTCGTGACTCGTGAGCGAACTAATTGCTACTCCTAATATCGCGTGTAGACCCGTAAAGACGAATCCCACCAAAAACATTCTGTAAAAAACGTCTCGATGGAGCTGCTTGCTCATCTCTAAAAAGTAATGAAATCTAGACAAAATCGTGCCAAGTCTAAGGTTCCTTATAGCTTACTGGATGATGAAAATTTCTGCGTTCTGGTCTTATCCAGAGGTTCTCAAATAGAGGCCTAAAAATGCGGCGGAATGGTTCCAGTAAAGGATGGTACGGCAGTGTTTGCTTCGCGCTCGACTTGGCGGGGGCACTGCCGAACCCCCAGATATTTAGTTTAATGGAACGCGAAAGTCTAAAATCTTACAGTATTCAGTTAGTCTTTGAACTGAGCATTTGTGGAAATCGAACATATACCTCGGTTTGACTGCCCAAGCATACCTGAATACAAAATGACAATCAAAGTTTTGCAATTTAAAGTTAGCGTTAGAGACTGAAAGATAATGGCCGACAATAATACCTACTGTTGATGATAGAGACGAATAAATCATTAATTCTTGTGAGGTAACTCAATAACAATTGCCGATGCAGTGAGTTAACTCAATTTTGCATATTTTAACTCAATTTTGCATATGATATCGCATTTCGAGCTCTTGAAAGTTGACGTCACGAATCTGAATCCCGCTATACATATATGTGTTAACAATACTTGTTAAAATAACCTATACTTATTTTAAAGAATAAAGATTTCTTTGTTATTTGGCATTGAATATACTCCTGTTCCAAAATCGGACTTCCAGAGGGCAGATATAAATACTAGGGAGATAATATTAAATTCTTTTGGAAATAGTGCGTTATAAAATTGTATCCATCGTAGTGAAATGAAGTGACTGTAAAAGTTAACGTGGCATGCATTACCCATCTCTATTTTTGTACCTTTGCGAACATTTTCCATTTCAGCCTAGTCAGGTAATCTACCAGACTAAAATAGATTTTGTAGGCGGTGTGGCCGCTGACTTTTGAGTTCAATTGGAGCCTTTTATAGGGTTTCCAACCTTATAATTCCGCTCAAAATATGTGCAGTGAGGTCGGTTCAGTTAAAGATGATTAAGAATAAAAATTGTTTGTTTAGTGAAACATACAAGCATTATAACAATTAAACATTTTAACAAAACAAGAACTGCCTTCAAAACCCGACACTCTAAAAATTACAAATTAATGTGATACGAAAATTTACAAAAAAACTTTCTGTAAAATATGAGGGTTGCTCTCGATTTCTCGGCGGTCTCATTATCAGACCCTGACTTCCTTATCATTGGACCACCTTAGGACCATCCTCTTTCCAACAAAAAAAAAGATTTATACAAATCGGTACATAACCGACGAAGATATCCGCGTACAAACATAAAAAAAGAAAAAAAGCATATGTACTATCGGAGTATTTGGCGGTAGTACACTTTTCAAACAGATTTCTTTAAACGCCATTAGCCCCGCCCACTGGCCAATAGAAGAGCACTTGAAGAAAATCTGTCAAAATCCAAGCAAAAACGTTCCAATAGTAGGAGAGCTAGCAAGAATTTTTTGGTAGGTATTTGAGGCAAGCTGAAAACTTATCCTGTACCTCTCCTATTATATCCCAGTACGAAACTGCAGACCTGGCTGGTGAGTAGCGGGGCTAAAGCAAACCCCCAAAAATATTTTTCATCTTTTTATTTATAACTAAAAAATAAGACTCACTAAGACAAATAATTTCGATGGAACTTCTACCTGTCAGGTGAGCTGACAAATTATATTTTTTTGGATTATAAAATATATTTTTAAATAAACTAAATTGGGGGTTTGGTTTGGCCCCGCTACTCAGCCAGGTCTGCGGGTTTGTGTTGGGATATAATAGAAGAGGTACAGGACAAGTTTTCAGTATGCCTCAAATATCTACCAAAAAATTATTGCCAGCTCCTTGACCACAATTTACGTTTTGGCAATTTCGCGTCTGTCAGAGTAAGCCCCGCCCCGCTCTGACAGACGCGTAAGCGCCAAGCGATTTTCACCTTATAGGTGGTCGACCGCCAGCGTTGCGGATAGTACGGTCGAGTTAAGAAACCTCCTCCTTTTAGAAGTCTGTTAAAACATAAAAGCAATATAGAAATAAAACAAGTATAACAAAAAAAAGGAAAATGCAATGCATTGCAATCCTTAACTTACTACGACTACTTAAAGAAAGGTTTAAAGTAGGTACAGCGGTCATGCTTACAAGTTCTCGTACGTGTATGATTAGGAAATATTATTTGCATGTTAATAAAAGTCATTGACAGCGACAAGACCCTTCCAAAAATGCATAGGATATAACGTAGTAGTTAATTCAAAAACAAATAATCAAATTTCAAACCATATGGTACGGATCCTTGGTACTCTGGAGTGATTCGTTCATGGTCGGCTTTATGTAACATGTCGTGTTTACAGTTAGCAGAGAAGGGACACTTTATTGCCCCATTCGGTCGACTTTTGCTTTACATTGATCGCAATAAAACTAGCCAATCCCCAATTTTATATTTGCGTCCAGTCAATCACATTTTATTGGATCGAGAGCGGGGATTCGCAGTGTAACGGGAAATCGGTTTTACTACATTTATTGTCATTTTCATTTTAATGTTTCAAAATGTAGAATCACCTTGATATGGCTTGGCATGTCTGACATGGCGTTATCATGATGTTTCATGTTATCATCAGTTATCATGATGTTTTCGGGAAAATACTTTTAACAAGGAAAATACTAGGACGAAACAACGAAACGTCGGGTCTCTAAATTGGTGGAATAGACGCGAGATAAATACACACTTAAATCCATAATCACACCCAGACACGGAACAAACACCAATGTTCATCACACAAATATTTGTCCCGAGTGGGAATTGAACCTACGACTCTTAGAACCGCCGGTCAGGGTCACAAACCACTGTTCCACTTAGCCAGTCAAAAAGATCTTTACAGAACTCAAATCCTTACGTTTTCCAGCTTTACGTTCGGTCAATCAATTATAATTCAAATGATTCAATGAATTTCTAATTTAAGATGAAGTGGGATGATAATTTTATTTATTTATTTATTATGGTACACAAACAGATAACTATCATTTCACATATTTTAAATATTATACTATCGGCCGCCCACGACTTCGTCTAATTCATTCTCCTTCGTTCAATCAAGAAATGATTTATTAAAATAACCTTTATTGTACCTTGTAAAATTAGCAATTTATCAGTGAAAGTCCCGTCAAAATTAATCCAACCGTTTCGGAGATTAGCAAGGGTAAACATACAGACAAAAATGTTTATAATTGTGTTTTTGTTATTGCTACTCCATGTAGATTCATATCTATTTAGTAATTAAAAGTTATTTTTTAATTACAAACAGACACTTCAATTTTCCTTGGTTGTATAGATGTCAAATTCCATGCTTAAGTCCTTTTATTAAAGTGCTGAAATAGATTTCTTTTTAATCACGTCTTGGGTTATATTAATTCTATATTGGGCTCGATACTTTTTTAATATTCAGTACCATCATTCGACGCTTTAACGGTGAAGGAAAACATCGTGAGGAAACCTGCACACCTAAGAAGAAATTCTAAGGTTGTGTAGTCGACCAACCCGCACTTATCGCCCTAGGTTAGGGTAAGCCCACGCCCCAGCAGTGGGGACGTATATGGGTTGATGATGATGATGACTTTTTTAATAAATAAAGAAACATGATGTTTGTTAATCTTGATGGTAATCGGAGAAGTGTCTACATTACTTTTTCCTTACTTAGGGCATATATGGATATCCAATCTTACTCCATTATCAGCTTATATACGTCCCCACTGTTCGGGCACGGCCTACCCTAAACTAGGGCTATCAAGCCTAAGTCACTTCACAAAAATTCAGATTTTTTTCAGAGTTGTGTAGGTTTTCTCACGATGTTTTTCTTTCACCGTAGGAGCAAGCTTACTTAACGTGTATTAAGTTTTGAAAAAACTTGGAACCTTACTGTTTATTTTATTAAGCATTTAATATTCTGAAGATTACATTCAAAATAATATTGTCTAGCATAGTAGTAATAAATGACTTTTAAGTTTGTTTCTATTTTTTTCGTTGTTGATTAATATGTTTCAAAGCAACTCAATGCAATATCGTTGTTAAGAAAAAATCACCGACCAATTTGTCCCTAACCACGTATTGTCATTAATTTGCCAAATTGCCCTCGTTCGTTTGTTATTAGGAACCTTAGCAAAGCTTTCAGGCCCTTGATTCTTCTCCAACACATATTCAACTTTGGTTGAAGGTCTTAAGAGTCAGTTTTGGGTAACGTATAGGACTCATAAGTTTAAGCGCTAGACTGGAATGAACATTATGAATCAATTATCGATGGTGGATATGTAGAAGCAGTATTATTAGATCACTTCTCGGACCATAGACAGCGATGATTCTCCATTGTATACAACCTTGACTTTTGAATCAGTGGGTGTCGGCCCTGTTATAAATAGGATTTCACATGGAAATCTGAATATTAAGACCATTCTAATAACCTGCTAAATATATAAACTTTCGGTTTCTGTATCTAGGTTAAGATGCCATCACAGGCCCGTTCTAACAAAACTATTTGAACTTTTATCACAGAATATTTCAAAGCAGTGTCTCACAAAATGTTAACGAGACGTATTAAAAGCTTCTGACTGCCCAAAGTTTCAATTGGGTTAATTTGGGTTAAACCAGCCGTGGTCACGATCTGAAATAACGAGATAGTCTTATGCTTATCCTTCATTAACGGGCTACGGCGAAGATTGAATTTGTGTCTCTGTCGCTCTACGACTTGTAGAGCAGGACAGTTTAATGAATATTCGTCTTAGGCCGGAGCATTCAACTTTAATGTCAATAGGTGGCATCTGACATTTAAATAAAGAATTCCTAACTTTTTTTTCAAGCTTCAAATTATTACCTCATGGAATTTTTACTTTAAAAGACAATAGAGATAGTATTTGTACGTGACAATGGTACTAGAACATTCAACAATGCTGGGTAATATTATTTTCATTTGTAGATAGTGCTCTAGAACAATGCTTGTTGTTTCCATCAGCGCTCCTATTCACTAGTATTTTAAATGTCTCTGATTTCGAAAGTCTTTGCTACGGAGCAATTACCGAGAAAAGTTGTAGGGTAATTAGTTTTGTTTACTGAATTCTAGAGAAGAAGTTCAAATATCAAATACCATGTCACATTTACGTCTAAGCAGAATTATGAATTACGAAATAGGAGTCACGTAAACTTTTTAGTGTACCTCAGAAAGTGACGGTTTATTTAAAAATCTTGATACATTTTTCAACCCCCCAAGTAATGACGGGGTGTTATAAGTTTGCCGTGATGTATCAAACAGAATCAAACACGTCAAAACGTCAGTGAGACAGTGTTTGTGTGCGTGTGCGTGTGTGTGTCCGTGTATGAAGCGAATGATACAATTTTGATTTTGTTTTTTTTCCAGATCGGTTGGCGGACAACCAATGCGTGGCTGGCTGGCAACTTGGCGTGCAAGTTTTTTCTGGTCCTTCGAGCCTTTGGCCTCTACCTGTCATCCAATGTTCTTGTATGCATCTCTGTCGACAGGTAAGTCCCCATTGAAAACATTAAAATATTGAAAATGTCTTAATACCAGAAATTATAATCATGACCCTGAATGCTTCATCATATACACTCACATATGTACAATGTACATATAATTATCCTTCTTTTGTGAAAAAACCCAACAGACCCTTTTGTGTCTTTGTATTTATTCCCACTTAATTACCCGTATCTCTCTTTGAAATCCTTATTTTATTTACAATGTTATCTTGATTTAATCCAGATAGCATTACACGCGTCAAAAAGTTTTATTAACACAGTATAAAACCAGCCTCTTGGCATCAGTAAATATTATTATCTGATAACATTATTACATCAAGTTCCGCAGGCCCGTCTTTGAAACTCGCAGCAATGTTTAAAGTATCCTTTAAGCGAGTTTCAGCTATTTTCCTCTCCTTCAGAATTATTTCTTCCTGCTTTTCTCTTGGTTTACGTCAACAGATATACTTTTTAAGTATATTTTGTAATTTTTGTTTTTAATGAAATTACCATTTTGTTCTCGTATGGTCCGTGTATTCCAGTTACAACTTTTTTGTTTGTCTGTTTTTGTCTTGTGTTTGTGCACGCGAATCTCAGAAACGGCTTATCCGATTTAGATGAGGTTAGCAGTAATACATTGTGTTTAGCTCTATTCATGCATAGGTACAAATCGCGGATGTCGGGAATACATTTATATATCCAGCTGAAATCCCCAATCACTTAGCACTGTTCAGTCAAATGAACAACATATCCTAACTAATATTATAAACTACGTGTACATATTTTATTCCTAGAATTCAAATCCATTAGCCAAACAATAATTGTTAATGTGGACTAAATTCCTAACCTGGTACACACACATTGTGGGTTATGACCTTTTATATTATAAAAAGCAATGCGAGAGGTTGCCAATATAAACCCCGCCACGTACCAATGTGTTTCCAAACTTGAAATTCATTATGCCAATTCTTTTACAATTTAACGGTTAAGTCAACCAACCCGCACTTGGCCAGTGTGGTTGACTAAGTCCTTATCGCCCTAGTTTAGGGTATAAGGGATATTAGTTGTCCCTATCGATCCGACGTGTGCAAATAAAAATAATATCAAAACAATATTTTATTCGTTCGTGTACAAATTCCTCAAAATTTTGCGTAGCGTGTACTCGTAGAAGATAAATATATATTTACAGTATTTTGCTGCGAAATAAAAAGAAACTGGATAGGTAATATGATTGAGACTTGGAAAGAAATACTAAATTGTGTCTTCATTTCAAATCAACATATCCGTCGGAAAAGATGAATTCTGTATCTAGACCTAACCAATATTTTAGGACTTTTTCTGATCACATTCAATAAATATTCAAAAGTTATTCTGTTTTACTATATTAACTTTTAATACTAAATATACGTAAATATTACACAACGTGACATACCTACATAGATCTGATCTCGTGGTAAGTAGCAGCTTAAACACGTGTGTTACGGATATCAGAATCAACAGTGGATACACAAATTTCATCGTCATCATCATCATCCCATTTCTGTCCACTGCTGGACATAGGCCTCCCCAAATGCACGCCACTCTCCTTAGATCCTACCAGCCGCCCTCCGCAGATCGTCACACCACCTGGCCTGCAGGCGTCCTACACTACGTTTGCCTAGACGCGGTCTCCACTCCAGAACTCGTTTACCCCAGCGGGGGTCGGTTCTACGGCTGATGTGGCTAGCCCACTGCCACTTCAGCTTGCTAATGCGATGAGCTATGTCGATGACTTTGGTTCTCTGATTCGATTCAGCAGAGAAACACCGAGCATAGGTATTTCCATAGCCCGCTAAACGATTTTTAACTTGTGGACCAGCGTGCCGTCAGTATCCACGTTTCGGCTCCATAAGTCATGACGGGTAGGACGCACTGATTAGACTTTCATCTTTAGGCTTTGGAATTGACGATGATAAGACTCGGTGTAGTTTCCCAAATTCTGCCCAACCCAGCTGAATTCTTCTATTCATCTCGTTCTCAAAGTTGTTTCGACCCAACTGCATAGTCTGCCCGAGATACACATATTTTTAAACAATTTCGAGGACGGTGCCGTGAATCGCAATCGGTTCCGGTAGTACATGTTCATAAAACATGACCTTGGTTTTGTCTTTGTTCATCCGTAGGCCGATGCGCGCAGAAGAGTCAGCCAGGTCATTCAGCATTTGTGTAGGTCTTGCAGCGTCTCTGCCAGAATGACGATATCATCTGCAAATCGCAGGTGAGAGATGTATTCACCATTTATGTTAATACCACGTCCTTTCCAGTTCAGCGTCTTGAACAAATCCTCCATTGCATTGTGAACAACTTCGGGGAGATGACGTCCCCTTGTCGCACTCTTGTATGCAATGGTATGGGTTCTGTTTGCTGATTCTGTACTTGGACGGACATGGTCGCGGCTTGGTAGAGACTTTCATCACCTGGATGTATCGCCATTCTTACTACATATATACATGGCATCGCTGCAGGGACTCCATAACTGACCAGATTTCAACCGAGTCCAAGGCACATCATCAATAACACACCCAGACACGGAACAAACACCGATGTTCGTCACACAATCATTAGTCCTGGGTGGGAATCGAACCCATGGTTCTTGGAACCGTAAACAGTAAACCCGGCTTACTGTCTACTGTTCCATCGCGCCAGTCAAAGATTGCTTGCATCTCCTTTGGTTAACATACCACTTCTGTTTGAAAAGTATGTTCAATTTAGTGATTCATTGACATTTTCAAGATATGAAAAAATTTTGCACGTAAGATTAATTTAAGTTTTTTCCATTTTGTGTATAATAATTTTTGTGCTAAATAAACGTTTCATTATTATTATTAATTCGAATATGGGCAACAATGTTTAAATATTTGGGTCAAAATTTACTTTTCAGTAATTATCGCCACGAGTAAAGGCTGATCATTATTTATAGAAAGAGAAAGGCCAGAAGTCAGAGATAATACAACAACAAGGAAATGATTAGGCAAATTTATTAAAACCGACTGCGTCTTGGACTCTCGTACGAAAGGTTCTGTACCAATATTGCAAAAAAAAATATGGTTGTTTTATGAGAGCCCCTTAAAATATATTTTTTAATTTTTTTTTATAAATTTTCATTTCATATTAAGTATTAGTTGTCATAGTTGCAATAGAAATATAAATACATATCATAATGAAATACAGCCTGGTGATAGACAGACGAACGCAAAGACGGCTGTTGAAGTTTTAGTAATTGGGTCCCATTTTTATCCCTGGGTACGGTACGGAACTCCTTAAAATTATGATTTGATTATACTCAAATAAGTCAGAAATGTCTTAAAACAAAAATAACTCATCCCAAGTTTGAAGGTTTTTGTGACAATGATTCTGTGTTGTTTCAGATTTTTTGCGATCCTCTACCCTCTCCGATTGGCTATTGCGAGGAAGAGAAGCAAAATGATGTTGTACTTCGCATGGATGGTTGCTCTACTTTGTAGTTTGCCGCAGGTGAGAAAGATAAATATGGAATTGGACAAAGTTGAGTTACTTTCGCGTTGGCTTGAATATTATATTGTTGAATACAAGTTATTTGTGATGAAAGGTTTCTTTTATAGGTCGCATTTGTCCGGTAACTTTACGAAGACAAGTTGATAGTTTATGAATACTTGTTTGTCGGTGCTTTGTACTCAAACAACGACTTATTAACGTAATAAGTATTTACGAAGTACTAGGGGCGTTTTACGACCTCGTAATTACAGTCAGTTTAAGAATGGGCATTGACTAAGTTCGGGTTTCTGTTACACTTAGTTGTGCGCTATAATAGGGTAGTTTCCTATTTTTATATAGATTGATGGACACAATTGCAAAGGTACTGTTAAAATAATGGTTTGATATTTGGAAAACTCCCGCACATCATTTGGGCGAGCTCAAAACGCTTCATACAAATGTCGCATCGAACTATGAGGTCACCGCTATAGTTCGATGCGAATTTTTTGTAAAACTTACAGACAACAGAAACAGATTTAGGAAATAACAACTAGTCATAACAACTAATACACCGTGAAATTTTAGTGGTTGTTTTCCCGCAGTAAAATGATTCTATCTTAGTAGTATAAAAGATGTGTGCAGTTCTTTTTTGGTAAAATCAATAAATGCCGGTTTTACGAAAGGTTTAACCGTAACTGGAAAGCACGTTCGAACCGCTTTATGACTTAGGGCGTAGAGTTTCTTTAGCTTTAAGCATCGATTTCATGCGGCAAGCAGTACCTGAATACGTCACATTTTCAAAAACAACGATAGCTTCTCTCGTTTTCGAGTAGGAAAATTATTATTCTGAAAAATCGAAAAAAAAAAGTTTTTTTTCGAGGAATAATTTGCATGATTCGATAGTATTACTAAAGGCAAATCGTTCTGCCACGGGAAAACAACCACTAAAATTTCACGGTGTATAAACCGTCCATCATCAATGTTTTATAATTTTTAAACTGGCCAATCCAATCAAGAAAAGTGGTAAATGACGTCGTAAAACGCCCCTTCATAAAGTTCGGATAAGATTGTATGACAATGGATGTTTTATCAAAACCCTTTACCAGTTCTTCCATTTTTACTTACGTTTTAAGTTACGGAACCCTAAGAATGTTGATCATCATCACCAGCCCTTATTCGTCCCTCTCTGCTGGGGCACGGGCCTATCCCAAACTAAGGCTAAAATGTTGATAAGTTCAAATCCAAGTTCATTGATTTCATTGATCTTCAATAGGTATATTGCCTGTTTCTTGACATAATATTGTTTCATTTCTACTTAGAAAACGTTTCTACTTTATTACGTACTTTTACGGCAACCTTAAAAGTCTTAACGTGGGAACAATTCAACAAACCAATGTGTTGCTAGAGTTCTTTATACGGGTTCTGTTATTCCGTTATAGTTGATAAAAGGAACATTACAAACGGCTTAGCAACTTGATAAACCGATCTTTTGTGTAGCTCCGCTCGGGAGTTCTTTATAAGATTGGAGATTAATATTTCTTAAATGTCATAGCTCTTTCGCAAGGGATTGAAATTGTAAAAAGATTGCTAACCGATGTTCTCATAGCATAGTAAATGGTATTTGTGATACGTTTTTTTAACTGTCATATTATGGTTATATTCTGGTAGTTACAGTTAGTATTCCAGATTTTCATCAAACAGCGAATGTAGAGTCTGCAAGGAAGAAACGGAAGACATAAAACATTTCAATTGTGGATGTCACTAACTGGTCAGACATAGGCTCAGACTTCTGGGCCTATGCCTAACCAGAAGAATACAGGCACCTCAAGCCTAGAAACATTATTACACTAATGTATGTTCTAGATCTTTAGGGAGTAGGTGTATAGAGATAGGGGTAACACAAAAGATCCCTAAGGGTCAAAGTGAACCGTTTTCATATGGTCCTCGCTATGAGATAGGATAACATAGTATTCCTGACATTTGTTTTATCTTAAAATATCAAATTATGATGATGCTTTTTAACCTTATTACCTTATTATAAATACATAATATGACCTAATTAGCTTTAGCTTAGCACAGCTTCAGTCGTTTTCAGTTAACTCATTCATGCAACTGCCGATTTGTAGCCAAAGCACGCGTGGAAATTGATTTAGCGGTAAAATTAAGGTGCCGTCCACACTTTATAGAGTGCCCTCCACTATAGTATACTCGTACAACCCGTCATTCATTGTTTTGCTACATTAAATGACCGTTGAACTTCGATCCTTCTTACAATATTGGGTGTAAATTTAACCCTCTACATGGCAACAGCTATAATGCTGCCATGATTTAAACCTTACTCACTTAATATAAGGAAATGAAATCGATACAGTATACTTGTTAAAAGGTAGATATTAGGTACCAGTAGAACGGAAATGTAGCCAACTGAACAAGAAACTCTTAGTATGAGCTAGAGCATTGGTAGAGCGTGCCCATACAAGAATAGTTTAGTATTAGTACCAGTTTATCAGCATTTGTACAGTTTCGCAGAGCTGTGGCTACTGGTTGGATTAAGACTTAGGTATATTTATGGTCCCTTTGTACGTTGGATAAAAACGAAACCCTACTTCTTACTAAGAGAGATCGCCTCGATGGTATATTGGTAGAAAGCGCTTTTTAAGGACCGAGAGGTCTCCGGTTAGAATCCGGGGTCACCTAATTTTGACTGAAATCTTCTATTAAAAATTACTCATCCCGGAATGAGGAAGATGGTGGATGTCTCCCCACGTCTCGGAGCATGTTAAGCAGTTGGTCCAGCATCTGATCCCTCTTTGCTGAGGGACACAGAGTGCTTTGGTATATAAGTGCTCACTTGTGTAGTTACGGCTCACGCGGTTGGTAGATCCATAATAGAAATCGCGATGATCGTGACAGCTGCCTATGCCGAATTCGGTCGTACACATTATTACTAAGACTTCGCTGTCTATCTAGCCTAGCCTATCAGACTATCTTAAGAACTGCGATACCTAGGACAGTAGAAATCTTCACTTTTTATATGAATAATAATAATAACTAAATATTTGGGACATTTTCACACACGGCCACCTGACCCCAAAGAAAGCAGAGCTTGTACTATCATTATGGTTGAGATACTGATATAAATACACATTGAAATATATAATCACACCCAGACACGGAACAAACACCAATGGCCATCACACAAATATGTATTTGTCCCAAGTGGGTATAGAGCCTTTAGGAGTAATCCTAAAAGGGAAGATCTTCCGCCGAGCTGGGTAATCGTGCTCGGGAGCCATGGTTCGATTACCATCATGGTTTTTGCCCTTTTGCCCTATATAGTATAGTTAGTGGCCCGAATAACTTTGAAGTGAGATGTAGGTTCCATACTAATTACATATTCTCGTGGAGATGGTATGTCAGTGCCATCTGTTAGTTTCTGTGCGAAGTTCTTTTATTGGATGTCGCCACAAACCCACGACTCTTGGAACCGTAGCCAGGGCCACCAATCATTGTTCCACCGAGCCATTACGCGTAACAATGTTTTTCCCAAGATTTTACGATGGTCGGATAGTATTTAGTATGACCGGGGCCTAAACTGTGATACTGATTAATAGGATGAACTTAGTTTAATATCAACTAATAAATTGTGCTTCCGTTCAACGACTAAACTATTTAGCAGACTAAACGTGTTACCTAAATTTAGATGGTCGATCTAATTTAACATGCAAATGGTTCTGCTATCAACTATTTATACTTTGCGACCACAAACGGGGCCTTTTTATGAATATGTATACAGTATTCTTGTTATTTATTAAAGTATCGGAAAATATGACAGTATTTTTTTATGAAACGATAATAATATGTCACTTGTTAACGCTAATCACCACTCACTTAAGATTATTTGGTGTGTTGGAACTCAGAAATAACTTTTTTGCCTACTATATGTTAGGCGAAGGTTAATATACTTGTATTTACTCAAGTTTTATTTGAATAAATATGATTTTATGTGTGCTATCTGCGAAGAAGCACCTAAGAAACAAAAGAATTAGTTCTTATTGTGAGCTGAATAGATTTCAATTTCAATTGAATTCTCTTGGCATCGTGTACTTATATGCAAAATTGGATTATTATGAGAGCATATTTGCTTCTTTGTTTATTATTAATAATATACATACTCAGATTTAGAATGGAAAAGCTTATTTTTTGGAGTCTATGCAAAAACAAAGCGCATCTATACTAATATTATAAAGCTGAAGAGTTTGTTTGTTTGTTTGTTTGTTTGTTTGTTTGTTTGTTTGTTTGTTTGTTTGAACGCGCTAATCTCAGGAACCGCTGGTCCGATTTAAAAAATTCTTTCACTGTTGGATAGTCCATTTATCGAGGAAGGTTATAGGCTATATAACATTTTCAAAAAAAGTAGGGATCCGTACGAAAAACCCAAATTTGTCTAAAAAAAATCAAATTTCAAACAAATTTTTACAATTTGTTTTGACAGGACGAAGTCTGTTGGGTCAGCTATTGGCATTATAGATGGCATCGTGCTTTGTACAGCATGCCATAAATGCTGTCAAGTTTGATATAACATGAGTACCTACGTGATAAGTTTTTTGGTAGTTCAAAAGATGGCACTGTGCTCTACGTATTACTTCGATATTATATTGTGGAAAAGTTTGTATGTAGGTATACCATACGTCAAATATGTGAAGTTTGTCTTTTGGAATTGATAAATTTGGAGTACCATTACATTACGTTAATTACTAGAAGGGTTCTGAATCGACAACATGTATCGAAAATATTCTAATTGTCACCTTTTTTCTATTTTAATTTAACAAAATAGTGTCACCTAATTGACATATTTTTAAGCTGTCAAATTAACGAGAGCATTCAAATTTCCATAATTGCCGAATTGAAGAAGGTTGGTTGTCAAAAAATACATTGATATTATATAATACTCAAGGATTTGGTATCAGAAAAAAGGATGAGATGATTACAATGCGATTAATACATTGTATGCACCAACCGAGTATTAAATATTCAATCAAATTGAACAAATTCAATATTGAGTTCAAAAAATAATATGAAAATCAATATAAAAGTATAGCATAAGCATATTTAATTTGGTAAAGCATAAAATTCGAAAAGAGAAAATGAGGGGTTTGCCAGGGATTAAGAAAGAACATGATGCACACAGTAAAAGCGTCGAATAATCGTACATAGGTATGAATTTAAAATTTGAAAAACACAGTGGTACGTGGCAGGGTTTGAAGTGGCGACCTCTTGCATAGCAAGCAAATACCTAAACCACTCGGCCATGGACGCTTTTTTCCTCTCTAACTATAAACTGCTACCTGGCTTTGGAATAGGACGTCCTTTATTTCACATTGATCGATGAACAATTAGGATGACTTGAAGATGATCTATTCAATATGAGGAAGCTGTTCACTATAAACATAGATTTTAGGATTTCGTACGTCGAAAAGAATAACCGAACCCCTTATATAGGATCCGTTTATCATCGTCAATTTTTGTCAAGGAGAAAATATCAAACTGAAAGTTACATCAAATACTCAGGTCTACTGTCCCTTCGCCTGAGCCAACACAATCAAAAGAATCATTCATTTATGCTGCTAATTTTTGACACTCGCAAAGGGAACTACTATCTGCGAAGTACTCAGATTCTCAAAATTTAGAATAAAGCAACGTCAAGTACAGAGAATTGCGTAAACTTTAAAAATAAATTGCGTTGTGCGAGTCCGTCTTGCACTTGGACTTTTCTTTTTTTTTTTTCTTTTCTTGGGTTCTATTCCCACTCAGCACAAATATTTCTGCGATGAATATCGATGTTTGTTCCGTGTCTGGTTGTGCTATTTAAATATTTAAATGTATACCACTGTTCTGATAAAAACAAGTGCTAAAGCTTCTTACCACAGGAACAGATCAATTAATGTGATGTTGTGTAATATACTTATTTATTACTACACGATAAACAACAGATGATGATGATGATGATAAAAACCAAAATAATTTTGTTTTAAATGTTTCTTCCGGTTGACTAACTCCTTAAGTGGCAGAAAAGATTTTGACGGGACTACGACTTTTAAGTTAAAAAAAAATCAAAATCCTGTAGTTCACGCGAACGAACTTATTTATTACTACACTACACGATAAACAACAGATGATGATGATGATAAAAACCAAAATAATTTTGTTTTAAATGTTTCTTCCGGTTGAAAACTAACTTCTTCAGTGGCAGAAAAGATTTTGACGGGACTACGACTACTTTTAAGTTAAAAAAAAAATCAAAATCCTGTAGTTCACGCGAACGAAGTCGCGGGCACAGCTAGTTGGCTTATAAAATCAATAGATCTAACATTACATGCATTGTTCTATCGCATATGCGCTTTCGTACGAATACCAGTAACAATAGTGGAGTGAGTGAGAGCCATCCGCTCCTCCGCAAGTCTGGTGCAGTCCGGTCCAGTTAGGAAAATAAAAGTACTTGATTACATAAATGATACACCTTTACATAAGAAAAATAATAATCCTTACTTCCTTGCTAATATTATAAATGCGAAAGTAACTCTGTCTGTCTGTTACGCTTTCACGCGTCGAATACTGAACCGATTTAAATGAAATTTGGCACAGATATAGTCCAGAGCCTCAGAAAGCTCAAGAGTTACTTTTTACTCGACTATGCTATAAAGAAGTAATGTTTTACCCGTTAAACGTTTCTACGGACGGACGGAGTCGCGGGCGGAATGCTAGTAGGAATACTATAATATACCCATAATTATAATTGAATAAAAAAATACACAACTGTGGGTGAAACATGGTTGGTTGAAGGATTTCCTTATTGTTTTTAAAAGGCGCTTAAAAAAAGGCACTTCATAGATAAAAAGGTATTTGACTGATTTTTCATGCCATTTTATGATTGCCGGTAAGATTGAGGTAAATAAATAATATTCGATTGAAATTGAAAATTTAATTTCTGACGAAATAACACAGCTATAGAGATTTAATTTGGCGTGGCAAGTCTATTTGAAAAGTGCGAAATTTATTTAAAATGTGTTTATGCGACACTGAGACTGCCCGCCTACGTCCGACTTTTTGTAGGACCGATAGTCGGCTCGACTTGAATTTGTATGAAATATTCCACCGACTTTTGGTACTATGTATGCGTTGCTACATTGCTATTAATAAGCTCAATTTTTCTTCGACAAAAGTCGGTCATAGATTATCGGAAGTGGACGGGTTGCCTCAATGTCTTTTTAAACGGTGTTATTTTTAGTACGATGGTATTTTCTAGGGGTATTTATATTGTATATTTATTCGTATTGTATTTTAATTTATTCGTTTATTTTTATCCATCTTTTTTTATTTCTTCTGTTGCGTCACTCAAGAATCAGCGCCGTCGCGTCCTTGCGGCTGCTACGGCACATGCTGAGGCAGAACCTTTTGATCTTATATTTGTGTGTTTGTTTTATTGTGGTTTGTATTATTATTTTTATGATCAATGAATGTTTTTCTTCCTTTCTTTTCATTAAAACAACTATAATAAAATATTCCTTTGTTTCAGAGCCTAGTCTTCCGTGTGATGGCACACCCGAAGGTACCAGAGTTTCAGCAGTGTGTCTCCTTCGAGGCTTTCGCGAGCCAGCGGCAAGAGTTGGCTTACAACGTCTTCTGCCTTTGTGCGGTCTACTTCCTCCCGCTGATGATCATCACTGTCTGCTACGCGTGCATATTCTACGAGATATCCAAGAACTCACAGGAGAATTCTGGTAAGTTCTTTAAACCCTATTAGTAGTCATTATCATCATCATTAGCCCATATATGTCCCTACAAAGGGACACGAGTCTGCCCTGAACAAGGGCGATCAGTCTTTGGTCAACCACGCTGGCCACGTGTGGGTTGGTTGACTTCACACAACCTTCGAATTTTTCACAGGAGCTATTTGCGAGAACACTACACATTTAAAATTACTGATCAAACTCGCTTCGAACTTTTTCCAGGTCTGTTGTTAGTCTCTCATGACTACGAACCCTTTAAAGATCGCGAGACATCGGATCTCCAAATAATTAAGGCTATTCCTCTTATAAATTAGTACGGCTTTTTTTGTCGCCATTTATGTCAATAAAACTCTCATAGTGGATCATTATTACAAGACGGTGACATCGAAAACACGTGTTTACTTACTACAGGTGTTTACTTACAAAACCGCGCCGTGTGTTCTTAGCTTAAAGGAATTATAATTATGGAAGATTCCGGCCAGAATTTTCCACATAAATATGTAAACGCCTTCACTGCGCGCTTTGATAAATTAACGCTGACCGACTTTCATTCATTAAAACAAAATACAAGTAAAAGGAAACGACGAAACGATGTTCGCTTGTCCCGAAATGTGTCATTTTAATCAATAAACAAAAGAACGTTGATTTTTTTTAATTTAATTTATTCCATCAGGGAAAGGCAAAGGGATCTAGTCCGTACAGCCCAGTTTTTAGAAAATAACGTTGACTGGAAAAGGTAAAAAAAGAAAAGTATAGAAAATTTTGTGCGGCCAGTGCTCGTGTTCACGAAGAAGGCTGCAAACAAAAGAGTAAAGATAATTTCAATGGAGCCTCTTTACAAGGCTTAATGGTTCGACCAACATTAGCGTGTATTATAGAGTTTAATTTTACATTGTACGGAGTATTTAGTGATCTCAGTGTTTTATTTCTCGCTATGCATATCCATCCAAGAGTCAAGTTACAATACAAGCATCAATTTGCTTAAGCACTTATTTAAACAAAACAGTGAACTACTCGTACAGAGTTGTTACTCGTACAATTAAAAAAGAAAAATATATGTAAAAGAGATGGAAAATGTGACTCGCTCGCAAAAAGGTCCTTAATGTAGCCATGTGAGTAACTGAGTGATGACAGTATATTCATTCGTTCCACTTTTAATGTGGTTTTAAAAAACAAGTGGGTAGATTTTCAGCGCCGACACCCGCGCTTGCACGTCCATGCCATAAACTGAGCTACAGCGTATAAATTAAGGTTTATTTTAATTTGTTTCGTAACATAAAATACGCAGTTGACTGCGGAATATCCGACTGTAGTACTTTAAAGGAAAATATACTGTGAGTACGCTGAAATATACATGGTATGCGAGCCATTTGACTGTGGTGTAATTGTGCGCATTGAGTCATACTCGAGACTCGTAAAATGGACGCTCTTCAAGCACTTATCGCTCGCTTTTAATCTACCTATATTCCATTAATAAAAATAAATGTATCCCATTTTTGGGTACCGCGTCTAAAGAGTAAAAGCTCTAAGCTCTACTACGAAGACTTCTTTGTCTGTTCGTCAGTCTTTCTGCCATCAGGCTGTATCTCAAAAAACTGTGATACCTGAAACTTGGAATTTTCTGCTGCCGCTAAAAGAAAAAAAATACTAGAAAATATATAAGGGAGCCGTCAATACAAAAAGTCATTGTTTGCCCTTTTTACCTTTGCCTTTGATATCAATAACAAGAAAAATACCTACTTCAAATATTAAAGCAATAAAGTACATTAATAAAGTTGTTTCACCCAGTCAATGGTCAGGGCCGTCTTTAAACTATTTGAGGCCCTGGGCACATTAGGATCATGGGGCCCCTATGACCATGAGGAAACACTATTTAGTTATATTATAATAGATGAAGATTTCAAGGCTCTAATTGATCTTTATGATTTTTTAAAATTTAATTGTAAGTCATTATCATGAGATTTTTCGAAATAAATGTTTTACGGCAATACCGAAATATCGGTTATCATTTGAAGGGTCCACTGCAATAATGATTAATGTCCAAAAAAATTTTATCCTTAACTAGTAATGCTATTCGGTCAGTTAAACATGTATTTAGAAATCTTGTTTACAAACTGCGCATTACATTTACTTTAACTTTAATAAACAACATTTTATTATATTCAGGTCTGAGTTTTTTTACACCATTTATAAATTTAAAACCCAATTATCTTAAAACAAAAGACAATAGACATTCATCATTATTGCAGTGGACCCTTCATTTGGTAATCTGACAGGAACGGGGGCCCCACTCGATCGCGGGGCCCTGGGCACGTGCCCATAGTGCCCACTGGGAAAGAGGGGCCTGTCAATGGTACGGAACCGTTCGTGCACAAATCCGAATCGGAATTGACCAGCTTTTACAGTTATCTTCACGTCGTAATATATTTAGAAAGAAATTGCATTCCTTTTTGGCCTAAAAACGAAAAGATTATAAGCGGCTTAGCAGCTAGACGATAAATTAGACTGTTATGAAAATAATATCCTCCCTTAGCATAATATACAAATCGCGTCTTATGGTGATTTATCTTCTTAAAATAATTTATCGAGGGTCCGTGGGGTCCTTTTGTTGTGATATTCTAACAAGATTTAACTGTTGTCAGTAGGTCACTGAAACGATACTTATGGCATTTGTTACTCTTTTCGGGTTGAACAGGAACATTAACGTGTAAGAGTAAGGGAGTGCACATGTGTTTGTGCAAACATTTGTGCACTGTAACATGTATGTCCTGCGCAGTTAGTAAATCTCGATAGAGATCAGTGCTACGGCACAATAGACAACGGTATGTAATTTTTTTTGGTAATAGAGACAACAAAGACGTTAAAAGTTGGGTGGGCGAATCCATTATAAAATCTCAAAAACATTCAAATAAACAATACCATGTTTCAAATTACAAATTATTAACAACTTTTGCTACGAAACCGTTTTCATAACCGCAATATTTGTTATACTTGCCGAACGAATTTGTGACCCGTTGCACAAATATATCATAAAAGTGACGTCACTTTCATGTCACTTTTTGTATAGAGCGTTTTGAGCTTGCCCGAATAATGTGCTATTGAAACAGTTATATCTCGGCGTGTTTTGAAGTTATGACAACATTCTTTTAACATTTTTTTTCACCATCCCTATTGCGATTAGGAGGCTGTTAATCTATACTAATAATAAATCTGTAAGGGTCGGTCATGGAGTAAGTTAGTTTGTTTTCAGAGATATTGTATTTATAGGCTCAATATAATGATACTGATACTAATTTCATGATTTTTAGAATTTTTTTCTGTATGTGTGTATGTTCCACCATAACTCTTAAACCAATTATCCGAATTTTATGAAATTTGGTATAAAAACACATAGGCATCTGGGACACAGGATAGGCTATTTAATTTCTAGCTCCAATGCAAACGAAGTAGCGGGCACAGCTAGTATTGCATAAAATAACGCTTATAACATGTTTTTTTTCCTCTATAGGCTTGTAGTCTACAAATTAGGTGGACATCTTATTTAATTTATGCTTTATGTATCGATATGTTTTTCTTTATTATGACTGAACCTAGTTCCTCCCTTATATCTAAAGATGAAGTTTTCCGACGTCACAATTCATTTACGTCGATATTTTGTTATTTACATTCAACATTTTTTATTCCTAGATACCTAACATAAAAAGTCATTTACATAATTTGTTTTGGCGTGTTGGCTGGAAGGCACGAGATAATTTAATTATTTTCTAATTTATTAGCGTTTAGCGATTAGCGAACATCGAAAAGAAATTTCCGATTTTTTTTCTGAAGTGATATATTATTTGGTAAAAAAAAGAGACGGTAGATGAAATCGAGAAATGTAGTATTTAAAAAATAACTATGATGCTCAGATTTTAATGTATTTTAATACGTATAGTGTTCTTTAATATATTTTCCGTGTATGTCATAGTATGTGTATGTGGCAACTGTTATACTTAAAAAAATTAACTCTCAAAATAAAACTTGTTTAAACATAATAAATATATATAATATGTAATTCTTTTAAATTACCAAAATAACACCAAACAAATCCCAAAAACTTATTTAAAAGTTTTGTCAGGTGACAACCAACACTGATTGTCATGTCATTAAAACTGTTTTCGCGAATAACCGTATAAATCAGAATAGGTACCAGACATTCCAAGTGTTTTCAGTAAAACCACAAACAAATCTCGCTAAGTTCAAAGTTAGTTTTCGAATGCTGCAATCAAGAGAAATGCATAAACAAAAACGTAATTGCATGGAAAACATTGCTTTGTTAACAGGAAGTTTATTTACTTTACAAATTAAACTTGAATCCTGACAATTATTAGTAATGTAGAGTGTCTCTGTTTGTTTATACGCTAAAACAACAGATCCGATTTAAATGAATTTTATATATATATATATATATATATATATATATATATATATATATATATATATTTAAAATGTATATATAAGGCGTCAAAGGCGTAAAGATTTCGGTCATTGCGGCCGATCTCAATTAAGATCAGCCAAGTGCGCAGAACATATTATAGTGCACAAGTGTGAGCGCAATTTTTTTTCTCTTTTGGGCGCAGAACCACTGGCTTAACATGCTTTCCGAGGCATGGGCGTGCATCCGCCAACTTCCTAACTTAAGGCTCAGTAATTTTAGAGGAAAACTCACACATAGAAAATGATGCCGGACTCGAACCGGGGACCTATCGGTTCTTACGCATCGCTTGCTACCAATTGACCAACAAGGCAGTTAATAAGAAGCCAAAGTTGTTGCCCAATTCTATAAGAAATTTATATAATTGGGCTACAACTTCGGTCCCGCCGTTTTGTAATAGAGGCTGTAGCAGTACAATAAGCTGAGGAATTTGTCAACATAAAGCTCTCAAAGTACTCGTAATAATTGATTTGTGTCTGCGGCTGGAGCTCATCGAATGGTCTCAAAAAATAAATAAGTACCTATGGTAAGGTCGATGTAGTGTTCCCTCGGATTTTTACCTGTTTCGAACAATGGCGCACGTCCTGGCCGACCGACACATCCGGTCTGATTGGGAAGTAAAAAAAATAATATTGTACATACAGACGAATTGAGAACCTCCTTTTTTGAAGTCGGTTAAAAAATTGGACCGATTCGTGCGTCATTGCAAAAGATTTTTTTTAAGCGGGTTTCGAATGCTGTATCGAAAGGTTGGAGAAAGTATTAGCCATCATATGGACATCATCCTTACTAATATTATAAATGCGAAAGTAACTCTGTCTGTCTGTCTGTCTGTTTCGCTTTCACGCATAGAATACTGAACCGGTTTAAATGAAATTTGGTACAGATATAGTCCAGAGCCTGAGAAAGGACATGGGCTACTTTTTACCCGACTACGCAACAAAGAAGTAATGTTTACCCGTTAAACGTCTCTAAGCGGACGGAGTCGCGGGCGGAAAGCTAGTAAACCATAAATTTACAATTAGATTTTTACAAATATGACAAGTTTTGTATGTACTAGGTTAATTTATTGGATCTTGTAAATTGAAAATAAAGAAATTATCATATTTTTTTTTAAAGCGGCGGGAGCTAGGTTGTAGTATAGAAACTGAGAAAGGATGCCTACTATTTAAAAGACTTTTATATAACTGAGTAATGTTTAGCTAAGTCATTGTTATGTAAAAGGCTTTACTGAGAAAAACTGCTATAAGAAACATAGAAACAGTGTCTCACCAGAGGCTTGAGGAAAATCGATAATAGCTCTCACCTCTTCCATTCTGCAATAGGAAAGCTACTCGTATTTTCGTATTTTACCTGAGTGAGAAATCCATTAGCCTGTCGTAGCGCCAGTGACACAGCGAATTGTGGACCCGATCGTTGTGTTATTGTAACGTTGACAACAACAAACCGTTTTCATATCTATTGTAATAAGTTCTTTAGGGTTATAATTATATAGGTTTGTTTTGATGCCGACCAATGCAATAATCATCATCAACCCATCCACGTCCCCACAGCTGGCGGTCCATCCCTTCATCATCATACCCTTAACTAGGGTGATAAGGCCTTGTCAACAACGCTGGCCAAGTGCGGGTTGGCCAATATCAATACGGTCATAGAAAAAAGCGTTGGTGGCCGAGTGGTTAAGGTTGTTTCTTACAATGCGAGAAGTAGCCAGTTCAAACCCGACCACCACCACCCACTACCACCTGGTTTTTTCAAATTTGAAATTCATATGTACGACTATTCGACGCTTTAACGATGAAGTCAAATATCGTGAGGAGACCTGCACACCTACGAAGAAATACAAAGGTTGTGTAGTCGACCAACCCGCACTTGGCCGGCGTGGTTGCCTAAGGTCTCATCGTCCTAGTTTTAGGCAGGCTCGTGCCCCAGCTGTGGGGACGTAAATGGACTGATGAAGATGGTCATACAACGCGCCGGGTGCGAAAGTAGTATAGTCTTTGTATGAGCACTACACGTCTATACATATAAACAACTAAATCAAATTGAAGCGTCTGTTTGTAATATTAAAATAACGAGTTTTAATTAAATTTATATGAATATTTATGGGGTTTCAATAACATAATTTCAATAAGATTTTTGTCTGTATTTTTGGTTTCGCTGATCTCCGAAAGGGCTGGACCGATTTTAACGGGCTTTTCACTGATAAATTGCAAATTTTACAAGGTATATTACATATAGGCTGTTTTGATAAATCATTGCTGCCAAAAGTTACTACTCCACGCGGACGAAGTCGCGGGCGACCACTAGTTTGTAATAAAACTGAACAATTTTACGGATAAAAAGATAATCTATTCCAAAATTAAAAACCTGAAGAGTTTGTTTGTTTGTTTTTATTTTGTGCGCTTATCTCAGAAACTACTGGTTCGAATTGAAAAAATATTTTTGTGTTAGATAGGCTTTATCGAGGAAGGCTTCCAGGCTATATAACATCACGCTACGACCAATAGGAGCAAAGGAACAGTAGAAAATGTGTGAAAAACGGGAGAAAACGCGGACAAAGTCGCTGGCACAGCTAGTAATTTATATGAAGTCATCTTTTTCTTCCCTTAACCATGAGCCCATTAATGAGCTCGAAATGTCGGGTCCCCAAATGTAATTATGTTTAGAATAATCTTATATCCGAGTTTGATCCGTGAAATTGGTTTTATTTCAAAGGGCTAAGAGATACTGTATGTGCCATATGTTTGAAATGAACATATATATGTACTTACTAATAAGTTTTCCTTTAAATGTGAGGTATCTGGATGAGATTTCTAATAATGGTAAAATCGTTTAATGTAACACAACTTCCCAAAGTTGTTGTGATTCCGTGTTAAGTAGCTTATAAAAATAAAATATCCAATCAAAAGCATAAATGTGAAATGAGAGCCAAGTTCAATATTATGATAATTGCCTGGGTTGTTGACTTCAACGACAAAAGAAGTTAGATCTAAATGGGTGATAAGTTCAATGGTCAACCCTGAAATTTATTTATAAGTAACACTATAACATACCTATCATATCTTCTTATAACATAAGATAATGTATGGTGGTAGCCTATGAAGGTCTGTCTTGGCTAGTTTCTATAAACCTACCAACGTATTATTATGTTCGCTCGCTAGTTTCTACCAAGAATCCAAATTTTCGGAATTATAAAATAAAAACCGACAAATACCAAACTAACCAAGACAACTAACTAACTAACTAAAGAAAACTAGCCAAGACAGACCTTCATAGGCTTCCACCATACATTATCTTATGTTATAAGAAGATATGATAGGTATGTTATAGTGTAACTTATAAATAAATTTCTGGGTTGACCATTGAACTTGGCACCCATTTAGATCTCACTTCTTTTGTCGTTGAAGTCAACAACCAAGGCAATTATCATAATATTGAACTTGGCTCTCATTTCACATTTATGTTTTTGATTGGATATCATTACTTTTTGTAGAAAAGTATATATCATCGTATCGCCGTGGGTCCTTTGAAAAGGACAAATTCAAAACTAAAACTAGACTTTATGTAGGTACCTACCCTAAGTAATAAATATGAAAACCGACTATAAGTACCTACTCTTAATTGTAAATAAGTAAGTATACCTAAATATATACTTAGTGCTCTGCCTTCCCCGGTATATAGGCGTGATTAGGCACTAATTAGGTATTTATGTTAAGCATTCATAATAGAAGCTAAACTAATTATTAAAAAATTGCCAGTTTTTTATTTATTCCTTTGTATTCATGTAATTACCTATCTGCATACCAAATTTTAACTCTCTAGGTCATTTGGAACTGGTTAGAATTTTGATCTGTCAGTCAGTCAATGATAAAAATGAGGATTTTTGGACATTAATATCTATATAACTGTTTGAGATAAGCTTATGAAATTTAGAACACATATTTATCCCGCAAGTCACAATATATGAGTCAAATTTTATACGTTTATGTGAAATAGTTTTTGATTTATGAGGGGTTCAAAAGTGGTTCCAAATGGTTCGTGTAATATTACACACGGTGCGTCTCGCCAGTTCTGTTTCTTGAACTTGGCTTGACACGCTACCGCGTGTCTAGATAAAATAGTTTATGCACTTGTGTAACGGATATAAAAAACAACAAGGGTTTACACATATAAAACGAAACATATAAATAACACCCAATCGAACCCATAACTCTTAGATCATGAAACAAGTTCACTATCCAGTGCTCATCTAGCCAGTAGAGTTGAAATTGAACCTTATTATTTTTCTAATCTATTTATCGTTTATGCCGTAAATAACATCTATCTATTGTATTCATGAATTGTTTGTCGTCTGGTCTTAATCCAGATGTCTTTAATTATAGATTAAATTATTAACATTTGATCTACGAGGTCGATCTGCCCTAGCAAGTTTAGCAATTACATTGTAACGATTGCTGTCTAGCCTCTGGCATCCGATGAGGGAGAGTATCCAATTTTGAATTTTGATTACCTATTTATATTAAGTGCGTAAGATGCGCATATTTTGTGGCCAGATTTTGTATTACGACTGTATTATGTTTGTTTAGGAGTGATCCTATCAGAGATGATCTTCCGCCGAGCTGGGTGATCGTGCTCGGGGACCAAGGTCCAACTACCGTCGAGGTTTTTGCTCTATATATAGTTAGTGGCCCGAATAACTTTGAAGTGAGATGTAGGATCCATACTAACTACATATTGTTGTGGAGATGCTATGTCAGCGCCATCTATTGGATGATGTACGAAGTTCTTTATCAGATGTCGCCACAATTGTTTCTTTTTTTATTAGTGAAATATATCACGCAGACCGGTTACTCCTTCTGTTGTAGAGTCAGGCGTGAGTAATGCCCACACATACATTGAAAAAATGCAAAGAAAATGTGCATACTGAAAAGTAATACCATTATAAAACTACTTCAAAATAACATTAATATATATTAAATAAAAAAAAAAACAAGATATTATGCCACTAGAATGATTTTCAGTGGAGCGAGGTAGAGAAAATGATATACAAACATACATACACCGTGAAATTTTAGTGGTTGTTTTCCCGCAGTAAAATGATTCTATCTTAGTAGTACAAAAGATGTGTGCAGTTCTTTTTTGGTAAAATCAAAAAATGCCGGTTTTACGAAAGGTTTAACCGTAACTCGAAAACACGTTCGAACCGCTTTATGACTTAGGGTGAAGAGCTTCTTTAGCTTTAAGCATCGATTTCATGCGGCAAGCAGTACCTGAATACGTCACATCTTCAAAAACAACGATAGCTTCTCTCGTTTTCGAGTTGGAAAATTATTATTCTGAAAAAACGAAAAAAAAAAAATTTTTTTTTCGCCGAATAATTTGCATGATTCGATAGTATTACTAAAGGCAAGTCATTCTGCCACGGGAAAACAACCACTAAAATTTCACGGTGTATAAGTATGTGTGGGACTAATAAGAAAAAAGAAATCCGAATGGGCTGTTTTAGAGTTGCGGTGCCAAAGCTTCAGGTACACAGACCGGTGTTGGGAATCGCACAGACACACATAGAGGTCAAACTTTTTACACTGCCCTTTTTGCGTCTCGGCTTAAAAGTGAATAAGTGGAAACTAGGGTATTATGGGTGGACTGGTTAGATAACGACGCCTACCTTTCTTGAAATATTAGACTGGCTCGGTCAAATTGTGGTTAGTGTCCCTAGCGACATTTCAAGAGTCGTGTTGGTCATCCAAATAGATACAAACATTCACATGATGAACATTTCGACTGGCTCGGTAAAACGGAGTTCAATGACCCACAGTCGCTATCTATGTATCCAAGAGTCGTGGATTCGATTCACAAAAAAAATATTCCTGTGACGAACATTGGTATTTGTTCCGTGTCTGGGTGTCTTATTAAATATATAAAAGTATATTTGTGTATCCACTGTTGATATTTGTAACACAAGTGCTTAAGCTACTTACCATGAGATCAGATCAATATATGTGATGGTTTGTAATATTTAATTATTTGTTTTTGTCTGTGTCTGCTTGTGAATATGCATTAAAATATGTTTGTAGGAAGAGGGGATATGTAACTACATAATTAATAATGAATAATACATCAGGTATATCAAAACCGATCTAATAATTTATTACAGTTTTATAATTAACGATAATAATTAATTCGACAATTGAATTAATTACACTGGTCGACAGAGATTTTGCCACATGAAGCAAAGTAATGTTTTTTGAAAGTTTTATATGCGCTAAACATGGATATCTTGAAGAATTTTTTGTATTAGCTCATATTATTGAGATATCCCAGCCTAAAAATGGACAAAACGCGTTTTCGGGTCGCTTTCTGAGACATGTTGTAAAATTTCATATACTTTTGACAAACATTTACAAACGAGTCAATAAAGTGTACCTCTTGCTCTTAAAAATACCGCTGCTTTCATTCAGATATCACTTTATTTTTTCAAGACATTCAATTTTGAAATTTATTAATGTTACTCCATACTTTTAAAATCTTACTGTTTGTATGGGGCTAAATTCTAAAATTTCACAAATAAATATCTTGAAGTAAAAAACTGATATCTGAGCAAATCCAACGATAGGTATGTTTAGTGGCACGTTACGTTTAATAAATTGACACAGTTGTAAAAGTTTATCAAAAAATATATTGGCTACATGTCCAAGAAAGAGACCCGAAAACGCGTTTTGTCGATTTTTAAGCTGGGATATCTCAAAAATCTGAGCTAATAGAGAAAAGTTGTTTAAGAGGACCATGTTTATCGCACCGAAGTCATTCAAAAAACCTTACTTTGGTTCTTGTGGCATAAAAACACATTAGTTTTGTTGCCCAGTGTTATCTAAAGGTGTCTAGGATAAGCTATTGCAACGGTACAACGAGTGTTCCGTGCCACGCCAGAGCCAAGACTGCCTGCACTGTTCAAAGTGAGCGCCTTTTATAGTCGAGTCGAGCGGCGAGGGGGAGTGACTAACGACGCAGGTGGTCGGTGACGTGACCCGTGCACGTGCAGCTTGTTACTCATTCTATAAAGAAGGCGAGCGATGACTCCTGCCGACATGTTCTTACGAGTCACTTAGTTAGTCTATCTCATTAGTCGTTGGCAACCAATGACCAATGGTCGTGTGTAGATATATCTCAAATATGTATTTATTAATTTTCTTTGTTACAGAAAAATGCCAGCATTCAGACCATAGCCGCGTCATGCTGCGGCGGTCTGACCAGCGGCCGCTAGCGAGGGCTCGCCGGCGAACGCTCCGCATGACGGTCACAATCGTCACCGTATTCGCATGCTGCTGGCTGCCGTACGCGACGATGACCCTGTGGTAAGTGCGGCATTTTTGCGTCACGCTACCAGCACTTGGCCATAGATGCGTCATGTTGTCAGACCAGCGGCAACTAGCAAGGGTTTGCCAGCGCACGCTCCGTATGACAGTAACCATCGTCACCGTATTCACGTGCTGCTGGCTGCCGTACGCGACGATGACCCTGTAGTAAGTTCGGCTTGTTTGCGTCCCGCTACCAGCACTTGGCCTTAGATGCGTCATGCTGTCAGACCAATGGCAACTAGCAAGAGCTCGCTGACACATACTCCGTATGACAGTCACCATCGTCACCGTGTTCGTGTGCTGCTGGCTGTCGTACGCGACAATAAACCTGTGGTGAGTGCAGCACGTTTGTGTCCTACCAACACTTGGCCATAGTTTCGTCATGCTGTCGGACCAGCGGCAACTTACTTGGTACAAAATCACGTAGCGTCATAGAAACGGGGGAATCAGATTGAATTAATATAAATCACCATCATCATCATCAGCAGATTTGTGTACTGAGACAGTGCTATACGCAAATAAATACTTAAATGTATTTAATAACACAAACAGACACGGAACAAACACCGATGTTTCTCACACCAATATTTGTTTCGGGTGGGAATCAAAACCACGACATTCGGAACCGTAGTCAGGGTAACCAACCGCCGTTCTACCGAGCCACTCAGATCGATCGGATTGATCTGATTCAAAGAAAAAATATTTCCAATAAGCTGACCTGGAGGGCTTTGTTGTGCTGAATTTTATTCCAATTTAATGTCAAATTTTCGTTTACTAAGAATAACAATAACAGAAAATAAAGAACCATACAATATGGTGCAGTAGTTGGAAACTATGTGCGTACATTTTTTTCGATTTTGTATGTGTTATTCTGATTTATTTATTTTCAAGTGAAGTTGTCTAAGTGGCGTTATTTTCGTTAAAACTGCTACATTTTGCAATTTAAGGACTTCTAAACTTCAAAAACGCATTTCAAGATGTTGAAAAGAACACTCATTTTATCTTTTCCTCTAATCCTGAGCAATCAGGCAAGAACGGATAAGTTGAGCATGACCAACATCTGTTGAAATTCCAACGTTCCAATTCGAGCTAGTCGGGATCTTTCATTTTCATGTAACTTGGCATGAATAGATAAACTTGGGTATGTAACCGACATCTGTTCCAATGCCAACTTCCTTGGTACTTTTAGCTAGTAAGAGTCCTTTTTAGGGTACGTACCCAACCAGTAAAAACGGAAACCTATTGCTGAGTTGTCCGTCCGTCTATCATCAGACGGTTTAAAGTTAAACTTAGCTAGACAGTTAAAATTTTCACAGATGATTTATTTATTTTTTTTAAAATAAAACATATATTTAATTTTTGTATCGGGCATCGGTGTTGACCGGTCAGCGTTTCTTAAAAACGGTCCCTATATCTTGATGCCTCGTTGGTCTATTGGTAGCAAGTGCTGCGTTAGGACCGAGAGGTCCCTGGTTCGAGTCCGGGGTCGGGCAAAATTTGTGTGAGTTTTTCTGTAATGAAAATACTCAGCCCGGAGTTAGGAAGTTGGCGGTTGAACGCATCGGAAAGCACGTTAAGACGGTGGTCCTGAGCCCGATCTCTCATCGGTCATGTCGGATTGCCGTCTCACCGAATTATAAGAGTAAGGGAATAGAGAGTGCACTTGTGTTTGCGCGTACACTTGTGCACTATAATATGTCCTGCGCACTTGGCTGATCTGAATTCAGATTAGCCGCCATGGCTTAAATCGGTCGGACGCCTTATCTTGATCCGACTGCACACTGGACCCGATTCTTAAATCAACCTAAGTCCAAGATCTGAACCTGGGACTATGACCGATACAATAGACTCAACAACTGAATCTTGTTGATGACGCGTTTATTGTGTTAGGTTAATTATAGTTCCCAGTTATTTCTAGCTTAACTTAACTTTGGAAAGCTATTTGAGCCTGATAATATTGCGGTATTTATAAGCAGTGGTTTAACACAAATTGTTCAAAGTTTGTAAAATACTTAAAGTACACTCACATTATAAGCCGTCTTCTAAGTTCAATATCGTACCAAGTTGTATGAGATTGATGATGGATTTGGAGATCTGATTTTCTTATTTTATTTTATGAGCTAACCCGACTTTTTTAAAATAAACATACACACGAATCTGGATCGTATTTAATTAAAAAAAAAATTCGAAATAAAAATTTATTTCATCACAAAAACATTTCAACAGTAACAAAATTTAGGGTAGACTTCCTCTTTTAAGTGCAAGGAGCACCTGTGCCAGAGAGAGCCACTCTTCCTTAACACGTTCTTACATCTGGAATTTTGATGAAATATAATATTTACTAGTACATATTGAAAATGAATATGGAAAAGTGGAATGCAAGTGTGTGTTTGTGTGAGTGTGTGTGTGTGTGTCCTTCTTGCAAAAATAATTGACTTGACGTAAGTTTTATAAGCCATGAATGTGTACACGAACCGTTCTTAAATTATTATTTGCTAGTGACCCGTCTTCGCTTCGCTTCAGGTGAATTTACATAAACAACTTCCTATTGAATCACTCTATCTATTAAAAATACGGAATCCTAAAAACAGCATCAAAATCCGTTGCATAGTTTTAAAGATTTAAGCGTACATAGGGATGTAGGGACAGATAATGCGACAGACTTGGTTTTATACTATTTAGTTTTTTTTTTCCTAACTGACTAACGATGATGGCTTGGAGGAGCCTTGTCATCATCACCGGGCTTGCGGGGGAGCGGATGGCTCTCACCCCTAAAAGCAGTATTTAGTGATGAGTTAGTACTCTGTGCTCTGTAGCGGTCCCATGAGTAAGTTATCGAAAAATACGTACGTTAAAAACCTATCGAATTGTTTTTTTCATACTACCGATTTTAGTTCTTAGCGTGACCGTTAGGGGCGCTGTACAAGTTTTTTAGACATATTTACATAGGGGATATCAAGTCTTTCACTTTTAAACTCATTGTAGCGCTACTGTACTATTAGGATGATGCGAGTGAACATACTTTTAAAAAATGGTTAAACGAACATGAAATCGAACGGACTGAAAGATAAAATAAGCTAGTGATTGTAATCCATCCACAGTAACAACAAATGTATATTTGTTGTTACTGTGGATGGATTACAATAAACCCGTTAGATAAATAAACCCGTTTACCGAAACAAAAACTTTTTAATACAAAACCTCGTTATTTTAGAATAAGAGGATAAAATTCCTCTAAACCTTAATAGCACCTTGAACATTTCTTGGAAAATAACTTTTATTTGACTTGTACAGGTCGACCTGACACCGTCGCATTTTAACGAATAAAAATCTTACCTAATTATTTTTTATTGTAATATAAGAAAAAATACCAGGAAAAAAATAACAGCTTCGTTATAAATTGAATGGAGAATGTTCATAATTTAAGGAAAATATTAATGAAGATGCCTTAAAAGTTTAATAAGCACAATCGTACTGACTAATTAGACATGCGGCCTAAAAGTTATTGAAAAATTCTGAGAACTTGCTCTTATTTTAAAGAGAATGGACGTTGGATATTAACGCCATGTCCCATAGTTCAGTAGTACATTAATTGTTTTCTGAAATCATGAGATAACTAGCTGTGCCGGCGACTTCGTCCGCGTTACTCCCCGTTTTTTACACATTTCCTACTGATTCTTTGCTTCCACACAAAATTATTTTTTCAATTCGTACCAGTAGTTCCTGAGATTAGCGCGTTCAAACAAACAAACAAACTTTTCAGCTTTATAATATTAGTAAAGATAAAATATAAATTAAATATTAAAACACACCAAATATCACGTTTTATCACTTTGTGACCACTTACATAACAAAAGTACCTATATTGTTAATTATTTTTGAGCTTCAAATATTTCCATAGCGTAACAGATAAAACATGTGTGTATTAAAATATTCATGGTCACGGTAAAACTGACATAAGTTAGTCCTTCGCACACATCGGCCCGAACGAAGTTTTAAAAAGGTTCCAACCAAATTTGGTAGCGGGTCTACAACTTAATTTCTAAGTCCTTTTTTGCGAGGGAACACAAAAGTTTGTTATAAGGGTCAACGCCTGGTTTTGTCGTAAAATGAACACTGAATGTTCTCGACGAACCGTTAAACTTAAATTGTGATTAATGACCAACGCTTCTCCGTCAAAACAAACATCGATGGCCGAGTATTTAAGGTGCTGCTTGCCATGCGGGACGTCGCCAGATGAAGATTATTGGACGGTTTCGGTTCACCGTTAAAAACATCGTGAGGAAACCTGCACACTTATGAGGAAATTCTATGGTTGTGTAGTCGACCAACCTGCACTTAGCCAGCGTGGTTGACTAAGGCCTGATCAGGTAAGTTTAGGGTAAGCCCGTGCCCCAGCAGTGGGGACGTATATGGGCTGGTGATGATGATGATGACTTCTGTCTCGACTGGTTAATTAAAATTTCATCATGATCACAAGCGCCAAAAATAGGCGTTTCTTGTTTAGTCACGTTGTCAGCCTGGGCGGAAGTAAATATTTTAGACGCTGGCGAAATAAGGAAGTCCCACCTATTATTGGATTTGTAAGTGGCACGGATAGTATAGTGTAGTAATTGATTCGCCGTCACAGTAGGTGTCGGCTCGTTAGTATAGTAATAAAGGTTTTTAAAGGTCTAAAGATTATTTTTATTGTTTCTCCGGAATCAGATCTACTAAATAGAGTGATCGTGTTTATTTATTTTTGGCTTATGTATACACCGTGAAATTTTAGTGGTTGTTTTCCCGCAGTAAAATGATTCTATCTTAGTAGTACAAAAGATGTGTGCAGTTCTTTTTTGGTAAAATCAATAAATGCCGGTTTCACGAAAGGTTTAACCGTAACTCGAAAGCACGTTCGAACCGCTTTATGACTTAGGGTGTAGAGCTTCTTTAGCTTTAAGCATCGATTTCATGCAGCAAGCAGTACCTGAATACGTCACATCTTCAAAAACAACGATAGCTTCTCTCGTTTTCGAGTTGGAAAATTATTATTGTGAAAAATCGAAAAAAAAAAAGTTTTTTTTCGTGGAATAATTTGCATGATTCGATAGTATTACTAAAGGCAAGTCGTTCTGCCACGGGAAAACAACCACTAAAATTTTACGGTGTATACGAGTCTACCATGGGTAGCGTAGTAATTAAACTGTTGTAGGTGTATCTCGTTAGCCTAATTGGCAAGGATTGGCTAAAAACAAGAATATTTTTTTCCTTTTGTGACTCTGAAATCGAACCCTCTTCTATGTTGTTCTTAGTAGGATGTAAATTCTAGCCCCAATCAATGTTTGAGCTCCCGAATTTAACTTTGGTAAGTATTGGAAGCTTATATTATGACGATTCTTCTTTCGAGCTAAAAGTTGTATTTCGATTTTTACTTTGAAGTTTATGCGATTTTCGACAAGTTAATTTGTATTGTTTGGTAGTTCAGTGTCATAGTTCTTTTATACATATAATTTTATAAGCTCTAAATGAATTTTAAGCAAAGGTTGTAGGTAAAGCTGTTGAGTAATTAGTAGCTAAGCTATTTTAAGATAAACTAATCAACGTAAAATATAAGACTTCCCTTGTTTCGTAACCGGGAAATGCTACCGACGGTAGCGACAACCGAGGATAAATGCTTTACATAATTTCGCATTAAGGTCTGCTTCAATATTAAATGAACGAACTTACTTGTAATTAATACACACTACCATATAATTATTTATACATACATACATAGATAAAATCACGCCTTTTTCCCAGAAGGGTAGGCAAAGATAACACCCTGCCATGTGCTACGGTCCTGGCAAACCACTATCAGTTTTTTCATGTCCATCAACCTCTTCATGCATGCTCGTCGATTACGGGTACTACAACTCCTCTCTTCAAGATTTGACCTATCAGGTCAAATCTAATTATTTATAAGCTGTATATTTAGAATCAATAAAATTTTGGTCAGTAACCAAATCTTTCAAAGTTTCAGGTATCAATAAGAGAACCCATTTCTGTACAAAAATCCCGATCCTGTTTTAGGGTTAAATCAATTGCAATACTTTGGGCTTGAAACTCCCTTAATACTTTTATCTCGTCTATGGCCAGGCAAAAATGAAAATATGTGACTATTTTTCTGAGAGCACCTTTTATGTGTCGCTTTTATCAAATGTAAAGTGTATTCAGTAACATCAGGGTACTTTTGCCCCTGAGGGTTAAAAGTATCTTTGCCTTTACCCGTGGCCTATAGATAGGTTTGGTGGAACGGTGGTTCATGCCTGGCGATTTTAAGAGTCGTGGGTTCGATTCCCACTCGAGACAAATATGTGTGTGATTAACTTCGGTGTTTGTTCCGTGTCTGGGGTGTGAATATTGGAATTTGATAAACTACGGCTACCGCTATAAAACAAACACATTAAAATGAAGAAAAAAAAATTTTCAAGGAGGGACTCTCATACAACTGACGTAATTTTTTTTACAATGTCGGAACTCTTCGCGCGAGTCCGATTCGGACTTGGCCAGTTATAATAATTTTGATTACTTCAAAATCTACTATCCACAGGTACATGATCGACCGCCAGTCAGCGATCCACGTGTCTGCTAGGGTCCAGGACCTGTTCTTCATCATGGCCGTCTCCAACTCCTGCATGGACCCGCTGGTCTACGGCACCTACACCATCGACCCGAGGACCCTCACCAGAACGGTTCAGAAGATATTCTGCATCCACACCAGGCCCTCAGAAATACCGGGTAAGAGGAATCTATGATGAATCTATACATTTATAAAATAAAAATGTAAGGGATCGCCGTCTGTACATACATGGATGATCGCGAGAAAAAGTATTATACGAGACCTTATTCAACGCAATACTATCAAAAACCACGATTTTTTTGGAATTTTGGTCTGTATGTCTGTCTATGTTTGTCTAGATAATTGACGACTTTAAATATGATTTTTATTTCATGTGCCAAGTGAACCGTGTTGGTTCTCGTATGCCAATTTTAAGAATTACGTCGGACTTGATGAAAGTTTTTAGGCGAGGGCATATATCCTATGTTTTCTTGACATTAGACAAAATTAAAGAAATAACTATGAGTTATAATTGCATGCTTAGCAATAAAGAACTGATTAAAAAGCTAATATAAATAAATTAATAAAAATTGTTCATTTAGTGACACATTCAGGATTACAAGCAATAAAAACTTTAAAATAACACAAAAATCATAAAAAAAAATATTAAGTGACACTAAATAGGCATCAAATATATTACGAAATATATTATGACACTTTCGCTTTCCATTAATTATTATAATACGGTGGGACTAAAGGCATTGGGTTTACTATAGCAAATACATAGCAGACTTGCAGCCCGGGATTTCAAGTGAATTCATAGTACCTACGAGTAGTAGTTGCGAGCGAACTGACGACCAATATTTACAAACTACTTCAAATCAGGCAAAGTGCTTAAGTTGTTTCATTGCGCCTTTGTTACTAGTCTCGTGTATAAATAAATACATTTTAATTGCATTGTTATGCTTTTTATTCATAATATTAATTAAGTTATTTATTACACAAATTGTGTGCGCTAAAATCTATTTACATTGGTAAAATATTAATTCTGTTTCATTTAACTCGTCTTCAAAATGTTGAACTTGTTTTGTTCTTAGTACAATTGAGTTTTTAATTTTATAAGAGTTTCATCGTATTGTTATACGATTGTATCTTATTGTGCAAATACATGTTTAAATTTGATTATCATGTGGTAAAAGCCTTTTTCGTAACAAGAGCCATTACCTGCGCTTAAACGCCAGACTGTAAATACGCGATGTTTACTTGACTTTAATTACAGTAATACCTACTGTTTGAAACCAACCGCCTCTTTCCACTTAAAAGTACTTTCATTAAAATGCTTTCATGTTGCGTGATTATGAAAGGTTAAATTTTCTTATTAAAAACTAGCGCCTGCCCGCGACTTCATTCCCGTGGAATGGTAACTTTTGGTAGCAATAATAACATAGCCCATAATGTCTCTTGTAAAATTACCAATTTATTTGTGAAAGTCCCATTGAAATTGGTTTAGCCGTTTCGGAGATTAGCGAGAGACAGACAAAAGATTATTTTAAATTGTATTTTTGTTATTGGCACCCGATATAGATTCATACTCATTTAGTAAAAAGTAGGTTTTTTTAATATTACAAATTAATTTTATTACACACATTAATTTTATTTAGTTTTATAAATTGCCATACAGACGGTATCACAAGACTTTATTTATAGCAGTTTAATTGTAGGGTTTTATTTCTATTTCAAAAACTATTATTCAATAATATTTGTTTCAAACTAATTAAAATTTAAATGAAAAGGAGTAGTAGTCAGTCTTGCCCGTGACCACGAGCGCCGTAAAGAGCTTGAAACGTCGGATCTCTAAATAATGTTTAGAATAACAATACACGTGAGTTAAATCCTTAAAATTAGTTTTCAATACTATATAAATAAGTATTTCAGAGTTGGTTTCATTTTGTTTCCGTATTTCGGAAATATTATATCGAAGTCAGTAATTTAGATTCCTACGTAAACACTATTCTAATCATTCTCTATTTAAGTAAACTATCAGAGTCTCAATAGATTGGTTCAAATATTTGCAATTCGATTTGATCTAAACTATCGGGATTTAGTTGTTATTGTTATTGAATCTCAAGAGATAACAGTTAATGGATTGCACAAGAAACTAAATTTAAATTTCGCATTAATCTTTTTCATCTGCAGCGACTGTCGAAGATAGACGTAGACAAATTGGCTTGTAGATTGAATGTGGGCAAACGTACTTATAGATTAAGCTTTGATCGTAATTCGTCACGTTAACTTACGTCATTAGTAAGGCGACGTATTGATGACATACTAAGAGACGTTTTTAATATTATTATGAACCTAATAATAATGTATTAGTTGAATAAAAAGCATCGATGTCCGAGGGGTTTAAATACCGCCACGACCCACTGTGTTTTTAAAATGTACGATTATTCGACGCTTTAACGGCGAAGGAAAATATCGTGAGGAAACCTGTACTCCTACGAAGAAATTCTCAGGTTGTGTACAACCAACTCGCATTTGGCTAACGTGGTTGATTAAGGCCTTATCGCTCTATTTTAGGGTAGGCCCGTGTCCCAGCAGTGAGAATTTATATGGGTTGAAGCTGATGAGTTGAATTACAAACTTGAACTGCCTCGATAGTAAAATAGCGCACACGTGTCTGCACAGAGTATTAAAATGGTAGTGTAAGCACAAAGAGCAGTTTAAAGTTATATTTTCGTATAGTTTAATATTTGTATAATGGACTTATTAAAATGGACATGCAAACACTTGAAAGTTTTATTTATTTATAAGTTACAGTAGATGGTAAAATATTATAATTATAATATTCGTTTATTCATTTTTTATTTTTTTACAGGCATATCAGGCCCGGATTTGAAAAGCAAAGTGCAGAGCATTGAGACGTGTCCGCATGATCATGTAAGTAATTATTAAAAGATATTGACAATAGATGCATTACAAATACAAAAAACACAACAAAAACGAACCATTAATATATCCAAGGAACAATTTTAAAGAAGTCAATCATTTACACAACATCACTTACATTGATCTGTTTCCGTGTTAAGTAGCTTAAGCACTTGTGTTACGGATATCAGAATTAACAGTGGATACACAAATATACTTAAATATATTTAATAAAAAGATCGTTAAACTTTGAAATTAGTGCTATCCGATATCAGCTGTCAGTTAGGAAAAAAAAAATGATGTCATCGATTTTAAGGCACTCTGTATAAATCGATATCAAAATGTGTTTATTTATGTAGGTAGTGAACCTGATCACTAACCACTGTTCCACCAAGAAAGTTTCAGGTTTCAGTCTCAGGTTAGTCAAAGAGTCGTTAAAAATATCAAAAGTAACTCTTTTTAAGCGACAATTATGTTACAAATTGTAAATGAGCCAAGTCATACAGTTAGAATATAAACTCATCATCATCATCTATAGGATCGTCATCGATTCGTCATCATCATCATCGAAATAAACTAGTAGAAGAAAAAGTACAAATCTTTATCAAGAAAAACAACAGGAAATATTGTCGTTACGCGTAGCTGAAACCAAAAGAAGCATTATGGGAGTTATATTACTATTTTTTGGTAGGTCTGTATATTCATACTGGTTCAATAAAGACCGTTATAGAATTATACCAATTCTCAGAATATAAGGCCATTGCGGTATTTGTAAGAAAAATATTATTATACTTTTTACAATATACATTATTAAAGAAATACTATGTTCAACAGCTATAGATGTTACTTTTAGATCTGCTCAATGTTCACTTATGAATAACAATAGAAAATGGTGTCATGTCAAATTAATCAAATTATTGTGATGTGCGGCACCAATTACGTAAGTGAAATTTCAGGGATGTTGTTTTTTTCATACGACCGATTTTAGTTCTTAGCGTAACCACCAGGCGCGCTGCACAAGTTTTTCATAGACACATTTACGTAGGCGATATCGAGTCCGTAACTTTTAAACTCATGGTAGCACTACTTATTGCCTGAGTTTTTTTGTTTTAAACTCTGAGGAATACAAATAAGTATTCAAATTTATCTGCCAACGTTCTTTTAACCACAAAAGGTCACATATTAAGTGACTTAGTAAAAAATATAATCCAGCTAGTTCTGTACTGAATTTAAAACACGTATGTTCGCTTTCATCAGGCATAAAGGTAGCTCCAATAAATTTTCAAATGAAATGTATATTTCGTATTCCATTTATTTGGCGATACAAAAGAAAATTGGAACTTAATCGAATTGGGATTTGATTTTATTGAATTTCTTGGAAATATCATATACGAATATACATACATATATAACTTTCTGCCCGTGACTCCGTGCATGTGGACTCGTTTATTGGGTAAAACATTACTCTCTTAAGTATAATCGGTTAAAAAGTATCTTATATCCGGTCTGAGGCTCCAGACAAGCTAACTGTGCAAATTAAAAAAAAAAGATTAGTCGTTTAAGCGTGACAGCGTGACTGACTGACAGACAGTACTTTGGCATGTAATATTATTAGTAAGTAACTATAGTCAATCGGCCTGATCGCCCTAGTTTAAGGTAGGCCCGTGCCCCAGCAGTGGGGACGTACGTGAGCTGATGGTGATATTAATGATAGTTAAAGTCCTAAATATTTTATTATATAAGAGGTGTTTATTATAAATGTGGGTGTTACATATTATTTATGATTTTTTATTCTTTTTTATAGGTTTATCAATGCAATATGTAAATCAGTCGAATGCTTAACAGACTAAAAGTTGAGGACAAACCATTAGTGTAAATGAGTAATGCAACATCGAGCTTTTATGTTTGAAAATTCGAAAAAATGCCTTTTTTTCTCTTCAAATCTTTTAGATGTTGGAACCTTCAAAAACTTACTCATTGTCATTAGATGTTATTTACAAATGCACGAGAGATTCCTAGAATAAGAACAAACAAAGATACATTGCTGACTGTAAACAAAATATAGAATGAGAGAATGTATGAAACTGAATTAGAATTCAGTTACCAAAACAAGGGATCGAGTTTGCTCTCCTAAATTAACTAACATATGCATATTCAATTATCGTTCTGGTCCCTATTACGACACGGACTTCCGAGATAGAGGATATCGGAGTTACTGCTTGATAGATAGTTAAACCTCGTACTATCGGCAACGCTGGCGGTAGTACACTTTTCAAATAGATTTCTTTAAACGCCAATAGCCCCGCCCACTGGCCAATAGAAGAGCACTTAAAGAAAATCTGTCAAAATCCAAGCAAAAACGTTCCAATAGTAGGAGAGCTAGCAAGAATTTTTTTGTAGGTAATTGAGGCAAGCTGAAAACTTATCCTGAACCTCTCCTATTATATCCCAGCACGACACTGCAGACCTGGCTGGTGAGTAGCGGGGCTAAAGCAAACCCCCAAAAATATTTTTCATCTTTTTATTTATAACTAAAAAATAAGACTCACGTTGTAAGACAAATTATTTCGATGGAACTTCTACCTGTCAGGTGAACTGACAAAGTATATTTTTTTGGATTATAAAATATATTTTAAAATAAGAAAAATTGGGGGTTTGGTTTAGCCCCGGTACTCAGCCAGGTCTGCGGTTTTGTGTTGAGTTATAATATTAAAGGTATAGGACAAGTTTTCAGCTTGCCTCATATACCTACCGAAAAATTCTTGCAGGCTCTCGGACCACAATTTGGGCGGGGCTTGCTTTGACAGACGTATAAGCGCCAAGCGATTTTCACCTTATAGGTGGTCGACCGCCAAATACTCCGATAGTACATATCGCACTAATAGTACTAGCAATATAGCTAGCATATACTAGCTATGCCAGCGACTTCGTCCGCGTAGAAAAGAGAAACTTCTCGGCGCGCTTTATGTAGTCGCGCCTACAAACCCCAATGATCGATGGGATTATTTAATTTATCAAAACTTTTTTTTATATAAAATATGAACTGATTGTAATCGCACAGACAAAAACAAATTTCAAAATCGTGGTTCTGAGTACTCTTCACTACATAGTATGAAGCAATGTCTTTTCCCGCGTTTGTCTGTATGTATGTATTTTAATTTTTTTTATAAGAGGCTAACAAGATGACCTCACTCCACCTGATGGTAAGCGATAGTGAGATAACAAATATGAGGTCGACAGGCACAATTTACCATATTGAGCCTGTCGCACTCACCCTGAAAGCCGTGAAAGAGGAGACCACTGCTGCGGCCACAACGATACAAGGCCTTGAGTCTCGCATTGTGTGTATATGTATGTATGCTGAAATATTAAAAATCTTTAATATTTTGATGGGGTTTTTTGATAGATACAGGGATTCAAGAGGAAGGTTTTTATGTATAATAAACCCAAATGAAAGCGAGGGCGGGTCTCTAGTTCTTTGATAAAGGTCACCTAAAACATTTTTTGTCATAATATATCATCCATGTACAAACAGGAACCCGTAAAGTGGTTATTATACACATGTATAGATTGTGAAATTAGTTACGTAACCTGTAACGTATCCGGCAATAACGGTTTTGAATATCTACTTAAATTAATTGAGCTATTATGGTTGTAGTCAAGTTTACTAACGCGTTAAATATAGCTCGCTCCGGTTATATTTAGACTTTTATACAAGTGTATGTATATCTAATAAGTTTAAGTGCCTACATATTTAGACTTATTACGCAGTCGTTTGGAAAGTATAGATGAACTTTGATTTGAAAATAGACATAACTCTGTTTCTTTCATGTATTCTCTGTACATTAAATTTTTTTCTAAAATAAATCACTTAAAATATAATTCCCATATACGTCCGAGCTTTTAGCTTTATGATTATTTAATTAATAATATTCAGCCGTTCAGTGAACATTATTTCTGCATAATTAATAGTGTTGAATAATGTAGATGTATAAAATTATTGCCATTCGTGACATGGCATAAAATTTTCCAAGCCAAAATTTACAAACTGTGTGGGAGGTTGGTATTATTATTTATGTATTGATAATGACCATATTTTTTTCCTAACTGACATACAATGATGGCTTGGATTAGCCTTGTTATTATTACTGGACTTGTGGGGCGGCGCATGGCTCTCATTATCCCATATGTCCACATTACTGGGGCACGGGCCTATCCTAAAAAAGGATGATTAGGTCTTAGTCAACCACCCTGAAAAAGTGTGGGTTGGTCGATATAAAATCTTGGACGTTTTTCGAAGGTTTCATTACGATGTTTTCCTTCATCAAGGGTCGCGTACTAAAATCAACGAGGCGAGGTTTGAACTGGTGACCTCTAGCATGGCAAACAACGATCTTAACCACCTTTTAACAGCATTTGACGCATATATTATAAACTGATATCACAACTGCGTATCTACTATACACCACTACCTTTCCCCATGCCATTCCGTACACGTGAAATCGCTTATCGAGCAAAACATTACTACTAAATAGTGAAGTCCGTTGAATGCCTATTTTCATCTCTGGGGGCGTATTACAACATCTTAATTCCAGTCAGTTTAAAAACGGGCAACGGTAGGTATATGATAAAGAGCTGTTATTACTACACTTCTTTTTAAAATTTTCATTGACGATGGAGGGGTTATATCAGCCTGTATGATTCCAAAACTATAGCGTACAACCAAGTGTCAGAAACAGGAAGTTGGTCGATACCCATTCAGAATATATTTGTATCACACAGACAGAATATATTTGTACCACATTTAAATCGGCTTAGAAGTTTAGACGTGCATATGTAACAGACAGACAGTTACTCTCGCAAGTTTTGCATTTATGATATTTTAGTAAGGATTTCTTTAGAGTACCTACTTTTTGAAGGAAAGCAGTAGGCTAAATGTAGGTTAATTTTTCGAAGTAACGGGCACGCACAGGGGCGCATTTAGCAGAAAGTATTAATTACTCGTATATACGTTTAAAGAAATTTTTATTTGTTCAATTTACGGGCATATCAAGTAGGCCAATAATAACGATCTTACATTATTATGAGGATTTACCTTGTTTTGAATTTTGTGCGGGCGTTGTAAACAATTTAATTGGGCTTTAAAAAGATCTAAATAAAAATTATAATCCTCTCTGAAGGGGATTGCCTTGATCGTATTAAGGTTTTTTAAACAATTAATGATAGTACATTTATTGTATAGGTAGGCAACAGATCTAGAACTTTTGGCAAATCGCCATTACACCATGTAACTTGTTTTGGCAGAAATCTGACTTCTCTTGGATGGACAAAATTCTGTGAATTTGGTGACAAGAAACTACTTAGACCGAAGTCAGTAGGTAAGTTAGCGGATTCACACCCGTGTATCAGAAAGCACGATAAGCCGTAGTAAGTCCTTGGGGAAATAGAGACAAAATGATCGAAATAAGAACAAAATGACATACAGGGTTCATTTGGCGTGATATTGCGAGACAATTCATACATCCTGTCTGGTTACGATGAATGAATTGAATGTACACCGTGAAATTTTAGTGGTTGTTTTCCCGCAGTAAAATGATTCTATCTTAGTAGTACAAAAGATGTGTGCAGTTCTTTTTTGGTAAAATCAATAAATGCCGGGTTTACGAAAGGTTTAACCGTAACTCGAAAACACGTTAGAACCGCTTTATGACTTAGGGTGTAGAGCTTCTTTAGCTTGAAGCATCGATTTCATGCGGCAAGCAGTACCTGAATACGTCACATCTTCAAAAACAACGATAGTTTCTCTCGTTTTCGAGTTAGAAAATTATAATTCTGAAAAATCGAAAAAAAAAAAATGATTATTTTCGAAAAATAATTTGCATGATTCGATAGTATTACTAAAGGCAAGTCGTTCTGCCACGGGAAAACAACCACTAAAATTTCACGGTGTATATTGAAAAAAAAGTAAGTACAAAATGGTTTTTGTAGTACTTTGTACAATTGTAAAGGTAAGAAATCACATTTTATTTAAAGGAGGAGACCATGAACTGCTGGCCGCGGTCCTAAAAATCTACTGCAGGTGACATGCATTTTTTTACGATGTACGTATGTACTCCAAAATTAAACATTTTTTTAAGTGCTCGAAAAAGAAATCACACAAATCAAATAAATATAAGTAGTCCTAAGTAGGTATATACTTAGTAGAATAAATAAGTATATACTAGAAGTATTTTATAGTCGTAAACTGTATAGGTTTAGAGAGTCATAAACTATGACTACAACTAATATCTGACACATATTTGAGGATTGTCCTCAATCAAACTTTCTCATGACCCGTAAAAAGGTTAAACCGTAATGTATTGGCCTATTCGGGCCTATATTGGAAATGTTTCGTTCGATCTTAGGAGGCATTTGAAAGTTATTGACCTCGTCTACCCGCGGCCAAATTAATTCCACTTTCCTGGAAAACCGATGATAAGGTGAAATAAATGTAATCTTAATCCTCATAAATATAATTTATGCGAATGTAAGTTCTTCGTCTGTTTGTAGCACTTTCACGCGAAAACAACATAAGTGATGACGATGATAAATGAATTTTTGCAGACAGGAAGTTTTGAGCTTGAAAAAAAGACAACTTTTCCTTCAAGTCTAACGGTCGGTTAGACGGTGCTATATGATTTTTTTGCTTTATACAAGTTTATGCACTTGAATTTATTTGTAGAGTCTTTCACTCCCTCATTATGAAATCTCGAAAATTTTAAATGAGGCTTTACTGAAACTGGCTTTCTTAAGAGCCTCTCTAGAAAGTGATATATTTTTTTTGGGAGATTCTGATTAAAATCTGCGCTACATAGGTAAACTTTATCCGCGACATCAAAGTCAATGACCAACATCATCTGATGATGATGCAGTGGTGGTGGTGGTATACGTCCCCACTGCTGGGGCACGAGCCTACCCTGAACTAGGGCGATAAGGCCTTAGTCAACCACCCTGGCCAAGCGCGGGTTTGTAGACTAAACAGCCTTAGAATTTCTTTAGTATAGGTGTCCAAGTTTCCTTCACGGTATTTTTTTTCACCGCGAAGGCTTCCAATAATCGAATGAATTTCAAATTTGAAAACACAGTGGTACGCGGCGGCATGGCAAGCAACGACCTTAACCACTGTGCCATAGACTTTTTTTCGGACATAGACCTAATATTAAAGTTATCATGCAAATACAGTCACGGTCAAAGGCTAGTACTTAAAATTATTTCATATATAAATTAATAAAGTTTGTGTTTCTGCGAAGGAACATTGAAGCCTAAGTGCTAATGTTTAATTATTATTATGCTAGGTTTTATACGTAGGTTTCTTTGTCTTAATATTTTCTTTGGTAATGCTTTAGTTTAAGAAATACCTATTTATACTTTTCTTCTAATTTCTATATGAACAGTTATAAAAATGTAATATTGTTGTTTATTCAAGAATCCTAATTCTTAGATAAAAATAAGTGTTGTGAGAAATTATACAAAGGCCCAATTATCTCAATGGGATGCGAATAAATTTACTTTGAAAAACTATTTAGAGATTTCTTCTTATTTTAATTAATTCATACATGATCTCGTAGAAAAAAAAACATTTATTTTATTTTTGTTTTTTTAATTACCACATAACCAACCAGCCTCACTTTTGCTTCCATTGTAAAATATGGATGCATGATGGATTAGGCTCGACAAGCATGTCTTGTGCTAGTGGCCACGCTTGATTGAAAACTTAATCGACTGTTGTTATAGCATTTATTTTTAGTTTGGTAGTTACGGCCGCCGATGACTTCGTACGCTTCGTATAAAAGGAGATACTGACTGACTGACATATTGACCGCTTGACTGACATAATTACCGCTTAGGTGCCGTAGAGGTGCACTAAGAAATGAATTCCTGAATTCTATCGGGTACGGGAATAATCGGAAAAATCCTTTTGTATGAAAAATCTAAACCGCTTGAGTTAGACGCTTGAAATTTGGCATGCTTTAAGCATGCCAAGCAAGCAAATAAGCTTGAAGTAGTAGAGTAAACTTGAAGCTCAGTTGCAACAGGATATTGCAAAATTCCTACGGAATCGGGAGTTAGCAGGTATTTTCTCGTTCCCGTGGGAATTTTGGGAATTCATTTTTTAGTGCACCTACTCGGGACCTAAGCTGCGTCCCTTCCAAATAACAAGTGTCTACGTTTAGCCGTTTAGGCAGTTTCTCCTTTTATAACAGAATACGAATTTCATTTATTTACAGCATCGCACGTGAGTCGCTGAAACGATTACATTAATCCATTTTGTGCTTTGTATGAGACGAAGACATTACCAATGTTTCGTGGAAAACCTTATACTAATAGAGATTAACTGTGATTTACTGTTGGCATTAACTGACGCATATATTAATAATGTAAACACTTAACTCGTTATCGAAGTCGCGCAAATACGTATTCGCAAATATCTTAATTAATTATATATCCGTCAAAACCGTTCTTGCTAGATCGAGTTTATCGGTCATTGACTCCTCTAAAGGCCTGTCATTTGCATGAATTTAATAATCCTTCATCGTTTGAAAAACTTAGAGCTTTGGAATTTTTAGGATTCGGCAGACGGCACTTGAACAAGAATTCTTGATCTTGTTTTTTTCTTTATCAATTTATAGTTTAGACTAGGACCCTTGAAATTCAAAATAGTCAGTTTTTGTTTTATACGCATTTTTGATTTGGTTGCGTGCCAGGGCTGTGTAATATATTATGTGCATACATTATGACACTTGTTATAGTTGAATTCAGTAAAGATTGATTTTTCTGCGTAGACTCTCTCTGCGTACTTACTCTGTATTTTTTGAAAACTAGTCTGTCTGTGATTATAATAAACATAATTTTATAAAGATATACTTATTGGCACGAATGGGAACATATTTTTTTGTAATAGGTAGAATATTTTAAGTTCTGGTGAATTGATAAGTGTGAAATGGTGGTAAATAACTTTAAGTCAAGAAATACATAAGTACTAGGTAAATAAAGGATGTTGGAAGGATTCAGTTGGCAAAACTACTAGAAGTTATGAATCATTATATTTTGTGATATAAGATTTAAGGAATGCGAATAACTTTACGCAAAAATTAAGATCGCATCTTCAAATAAAAATACCATCGAAATTAAACTTCATAGCAAAATCATATTGAGAAATAATGATATGAAAAAAAAAATAAAGAATGGCATTTTTAATATTAAAGAAAACTTTATTGTATCAATCCTAAGAAATTGAGATAATATTAGCGCCATCGAAAGTAATATCTGTAAAATACATTAAAAAAGTTCATTTTTATTATTACCTTCGTCTGAATGCTGTTTTTATTTAACGAACCCTATTTGATTGACATGGCTTTTCTCCGAAAAGTATGTCTGTTGATTTTCTCAAAAAAAAAAGTGCAGTATTCTTGGTATATTACCCTAAAATAGATGCCAATTGACACTTATTTCTAAAAAAAACCTTTTTGCCTGACGTGCTCTTGTGAAGTAGCTTATATTAACCTATCTAGATTGGCGCAGCGACTCAAAACGAGTCTTGGCCTCCGATAATAAAGACCTCCACCTAAGCCGATCCTGCGCCACTTCTCGCCAGTTGTTTCGCGCAGATCCTTCGCGACCTCGTCCTCCCAGCGGTACCTTGGACGCCTGACCGGCCGCCGACCACTAGGTCGTCCCCTATATGCTCATTTCACATCACGGTCTATGTACTATCGGAGTATTTGGCGGTCGACCACCTATAAGGTGAAAATCGCTTGGCGCTTATACGTCTGTCAAAGCAAGCCCCGCCCAAATTGTGGTCCTAGAGCCTGCAAGAATTTTTCGGTAGGTATATGAGGCAAGCTGAAAACTTGTCCTATACCTTTGATATTATAACTCAACACAAAACCGCAGACCTGGCTGAGTACCGGGGCTAAACCAAACCCCCAATTTTTCTTATTTTAAAATATATTTTATAATCCAAAAAAATATACTTTGTCAGTTCACCTGACAGGTAGAAGTTCCATCGAAATAATTTGTCTTACAACGTGAGTCTTATTTTTTAGTTATAAATATAAAGATGAAAAATATTTTTGGGGGTTTGCTTTAGCCCCGCTACTCACCAGCCAGGTCTGCAGTGTCGTGCTGGGATATAATAGGAGAGGTTCAGGATAAGTTTTCAGCTTGCCTCAAATACCTACCAAAAAATTCTTGCTAGCTCTCCTACTATTGGAACGATTTTGCTTGGATTTTGACAGATTTTCTTTAAGTGCTCTTCTATTGGCCAGTGGGCGGGGCTATTGGCGTTTAAAGAAATCTATTTGAAAAGTGTATAACTAAAAAATAAGACTCACTAAGACAAATTATTTCGATGGAACTTCTACCTGTCAGGTGAACTGACAAATTATATTTTTTTGGACTATAAAATATATTTTTAAATAAAAAAAATTGGGGGTTTGGTTTAGCCCCGGTACTCAGCCAGGTCTGCGGGTTTGTGTTGGGATATAATAGGAGAGGTACAGGACAAGTTTTCAGCATGCCTCAAATATCTACCAAAAAATAATCGCCAGCTCCTTGACCACAATTGGGCGGGGCTTGCTCTGACAGACGCGAAATTGCCAAGCGATTTTCACCTTATAGGTGGTCGACCGCCAGCGTTGCCGATAGTACAACATAAGTACGCTAATTTGTAATTAAAATTAATTATACTAAGGCAGGCTGGCTAACTCACCTTCATCATCACCCGAATATTGTGGTTTTAGCAAATTGAGTGCTGACATTGCCATAATCTGAGCTAACTTAGCTTAGTATTGTGTATCTCATTTTATATCTTATTACACACCGTAAAATTTTAGTGGTTGTTTTCCCGTGGCAGAACGATTTGCCTTTAAGTTAGTAATACTATCAAATCGTGCAAATTATTTGTCGAAAAAAAATTTTTTTTTCAAATTTTTTAAATAATAATTTTCCCACTGGAAAACGAGAGAAGCTATCGTTCTTTTATAAGATGTGACGTAATCAGGTACTGCTTGCCGCATGAAATCGATGCTTAAAGCTAAAGAAGCTCGAGACCCTAACTCATAAAGCGGTTCGAACGTGCTTTCGAGTTTAGGTTAAACCTTTCGTAAAACCGGCATTTATTGATTTTAACAAAAAAAAACTGCACAAATCTATTGTACTACTAAGATAGAATCATTTTACTGCGGGAAAACAACCACTAAAATTTCACGGTGTATAAGGAAAGAGTAAGGCCCAATTGACGTATCGCTCCATCACGCATTATAAATTTATTTCAAGGGGCATGTGCCAGATTCCTTGCGAATTTCGATTAAATTTCTTAATGGAAAAATCCGTGTTTCCACAGAATTTCAAAGTAATTGTTTTCCTTGTTTTCCCTTTCGCTCATGTTCGCCGTATGTAAAAAAAAATCCTTATAAAATATGTACCTAAATCCGTTATGCTTGTAAGGTTATGCCAAGAGGTAAAATAATGATTATTTTCTCAAGGAGTTGTGCCTAGCGACTACCGTTCAGTAAATATTGATGGTTTGGTGCAGTGACCGTTCTGTTAAGTTAATATTATATATTAATATATTCTTTTTTTAACCCAGGTCATCCCACAGCTGGGCAAAGGTCTCCTCAAAACTGGTCCATTATTATCATTTGGAAAAAAAATATAAGATGTTGCCCGATGTTTCGCTTAGGCCAGGGCTCGCGTACGAAATAATGTGTAATTTTTTGGCAAAAATGGAAACGTTTTAACGTAGTTTTTGTACGTTGCCTACGTTTAGTCCCAATGATTAATATCTTAGTATAGTGAAATGTGTTAAATCTTAATATCAAATATCTGTTGTTTATATCTGTTACGGGATATTTTTTTAGACAATTTTATGTAGAATATATCCGGCATACATGGTTTCTATGTAACTTTAACCATTAAGACTGCACACGCGACGGAAACTTAAAAAATAGAGTAACTTCTCCCGTTTTCCCCACATTTCCCTTCACTACTCGGCTCGTATTTATTGTGGCGTGATTTAAAGTAGTAGTATAACCTGATCAGGAGTGTACAGAATAAATGTACCAAGTTTCGTTAAAATCCGCCGAGAAGTTTTTGTTTCTATAAGGAACATACAGACAGAAAAAAAAAATACTGATTGCATTTTTAACATAAGTTTCGATCACTAATAATCACCCCCTGATAGTTATTTTGAAAATATACTTCATGTACAGAATTGACCTCTCTACAGATTTATTATAAGTATAGATAGATATAGATATTGTTAAATTAGATAATTAACTTTAAACTTTTATAAGTGATTCGCTTTGTTTCGGGTGAATTTTATATAAAAAACTTGCTCTCGAATACCTCTATGTATTAAAAAACCCGCAAAACATTATGTTGCGTAGTTTTAAAGATGTCACTTATAATTTTTTATTGAAGTTTATATCCCGGATTGAGATGCAAATTGGCATCTCAATTTAGCTACTCAATCTATTCTTTATTTTTTACTTTTTTCAAATATATTTTTTATCATTATATAAATTATCTTTCAGATACATTATTTTCATACTCATGTGCCCTTTTCATTTCCGTCCTCAGTATGTAACTGACAGTTCGATCCTTTGTTGGTCGAAATGAAAGATATTCTCATATTTATGTTGTTTTTCAAGTCTCTACCTCATTGGGGAGGTAAACCTTCTGATATGCGGGCCAAGCATAACTGAATTATCCGTGGATAAGAATTCCACAGTAAATCTGCACGTGTTTATAACAACAGCTTTTTGTAGCCTGTAAAATACTAAGGGTAGAACTTGTAGTATTTCTCGATTTCTGTATATGTAGTAGATATTTTAGAAATTATTCCTGTTGAGTGCCCATAGTCATATGGGCCCATAGTCTCTCATATGGCAGTGAGGCGAGAGAGGAGACTATGGGACATACGTATTATGTAGACATGACTGCCGGGTCGGGCAAAAATTGTGTGAGTTTTTCTGTAAATAAATTACTCAGCCTGGAGTCAGGAAGTAGGTGATTGCACGCCTGTGCCTCGTAAAGCACGTTAAGCCCGTGGTCCTGCGCCCGATCTCTCATCGGTCATGATGATGGATTGCCGTCCCGCCGAACTATTCTCATAGTTCAAACACAAGTGCACTTTCTGGTCCCATACGAGAGTATACAGAGAGTGCACTTGTGTTTGCGAGCACATTTGGGTAGGTACTATAATATGTCCTGCGCAGTTGGCTGATCTCAATCGGCCGCCATGACCAAAATCGGTCGGTCACTATTTATTGTTTTATTTTAATCGTATATTTTTGTTCCATACTAATTAATCATTCATCATTTTTATAAAAAGCGTCGATGGCCGAGTGGTTAAGGTCGTTGCTTGGCATGCGAGAGGTCGCCAGTTCAAACCCTGCCAGGTACCAATGTGATTTTCCAATTTAAAATTCATATGTACCATCATTCGACGCTTTAACGGTGAAGGAAAACATCGTAAGGAAACCTGCACACCTACTAAGAAATTCTGAGGTTGTGTAGTCGACCAACCAGCACTTGGCCAGCGTGATCGACTAAAGCCTTATCGCCCTAGTTTAGGGTAGGCCCGTGCCCAAGCAGTGGGAACGTATATAGGCTGATGATGATGATGATGATTTTTGTTCCAGGTCCGAGTAGGCTGTGCCCGTCGCTACCCAGTGCGATTCGACGACACCTCACTGGTCCGGCCCAGTGTCAACTCCGACCCAGTACATTTCCTCAGCGACCATTCCTTCACTGAGAGGACAGTGAAGCCCTCACAGAGCTGCGAGATCTTCGTCCTCCACACTCCGCGAAGGGCCTTCCTATCATAGGAGAGGGCTAAGAGTGACACTGTGACGGAAACAGTTTTTTAAAGTGAAGAATAATCGCTACTTAACGCGGCAGTGTCCTCACAGATAGTGTTGTTGACTAATGATAATAATCAATGAATGTGACATTCTAAGTGAGTAAGTGTTATTGACTTAAGGTTTTTTTATTGCATTGCATCTTCGTTGTGACTTTTATGGTGTTTGATTCTTGTTCTTAATAACTATGACATTTATGGTGTTATTACAATACGTATATTTCTTTACTACTATTTTTTTAACTTGAGTTGCCGTTTGCCTAGGTTCCTGTCCAACCCAGCATTTCAATTAGGTTTGACTAAAGTTAGCCAGTTTTGAGTTATTAAAATGCAGAGCTTTTATACAGAAGATCTACCTGTATTAATTTTCACAAAGAGCAGTCTTTCTAAATATCATTTATCTTCCTTTGCAAAGGTATCCTCGGCATTTGTCCGTAAAATAGAAAAAATCAACCGTGTACTTTGTTCGTATACTTAGCTCTGAGAATAATTATAAAAACTGTAACCTGAATGTAGAAATAAAACAAAAATGAAGGGGTCTATTTTTTCAAGACGTAATTTCAGGTATATTCTTAAACAATATCTTTTTTCGTTTCTCGAAAAAAAAAAATTGTTCGGTGAAAAAGAATTACAATCATCAATTAGTACATAATATATAGGGGAACGTCGGGACTGACGCTTAATCGGTAATGGCGTTCACCTCTTATCTCTGTCAAAATTCAACGTGGCAACACGAAACACTGCATAAGATGCCAAGGGAGGGAGTTTCTACTCGCCAAACGCATACATCTGTGTTTATGTAGGTATTCAATATTCTTTACTAGTCTGACTTGTAATAATTGTTATTGTCTTATATTTTAATTCTTTACGTTGATTTGACATGTAAGACTTAATCATATTTGATATGTGGAAAAAGGCTATTCTAAAGCGCAATACACACTGAGCCCGCCGGGCCGCCGATACCGACACAAAAACTTCTGATTTACTCATAATTCTTTTCATAATACGCCGCCGGGTTGTGTCGGCGGGCTGTGTCGACGGCCCGGCAGGCTAAGTGTGTATTGCGCTTTAAATAATTACTGATTTAATTTGTGATTGTAGTATTTACTTTTATTGTATACGTTAGATCTTATTCATATTTGAAATATTTTATTTAAATAAAAACGATGTTAAATCGTCATTACCCTTGCTTCCGGGTAATGTCTTTTTTACGGCTTGGTCAAAGATATATATAATTTTTGTGTAAAAGTTCATTATGCGATGGCTAAAGAACTTATTTCTTTCCTTAATTTAGATTTGGAATGAATACTTGGAAAGATACCTACACAATTTTTTCCTTAAGTGAACGTTATTCCTTCTCGATACTCTACCTACCACTGTGGATCGAACTTAATGTATTTTCGTATTTGTGTAAATATTATGATAGAGTGATTTGTAAATAGTAAGTACTAACTTAGCGAATAATGTTTTTTATGATGTCAATAAAAACCAACGGTGATTTTACCTAAATTGTTGTTGTGATCGAAATAAAGATATGAAGTATTCATTTTTTTTATTTATATTTAGTCTCTTATTGCGTATCGTGTGCTAGTTAGTTCATTGCTCACAAATGTATTTAACTTTACCTACTTGACTTGAATGCTTTGATATATTTGAATATTGAATATATTCGCGACTTTCGATCCCAACCTATCCGGCGTCGCGAATATATTAAGATCTTCCGGGTTCAAATCAAGGGGTCGTTCCGAAACGTGTAAGGATTAATTATTTTGTCAAGAATGTACTTGGTATAAGGAAGTTCCGGATTTACTGCCACGGTGTGTTGAGTATTCTTGGATTTTGAATTAACTTCGTAGGATTAGAGGCTGTATGTACGGTCCAAAAGAATGAGATGTTATTGCTTTTGACAAAATTCTAAGTTTACTCCATTCTATATTCAATTAATATTTGATAATAATAATCAGGTTAATTTTTAATTAGTTTGATTCTTAATCAACTAAATCCTATATTGAACAATGCTTATTAACTGAACTCTAAATATATTTTAATATCATATGCGTGATCTAAAACCGATAAGTAGCGTGAGTACGTCTCGAAAATCCAAATCCGAATATTGAAGATACTTTGTCTGAAGAAGTTTATTAAGTACACATAAGTTATTTACAGTCCAACCTTTGAAACGGTTATAAGCCGCCTGAAGTAAGGTCGAATATAGCCTTATTAGAGTGAACATTTCCTAACTATATTTTGGGTCTTGTATTTGAGTTCAGTCAATTTAAAATTGGAAAAATCTACATTCATCCCCGGCTCAGGGATGGATTCGACACCGGACGGGGATTAGAACCCACGATTTTTAGGTTAAACGTCCCATATACTACCAATTATACAATCCAGGCGTTACGTTATGTATGTAAATTTTTCCGTCAATTTAACTGATGGCCACGGGTGGTTAAACACTATCGGTCCGTAAAAATTTCTTTACAGAAATGTTACACAGTAATTGTAGCACCTAGAAATAATACTTTAATTTGTGTTATTAGTACTACACATAGCTCTAATGTTTATTTTCTCATATCATTATGTCCGAAGTGAGTGGTACCTATCAGAAAGAAACATTTATGTATTATTTATTCACTAGCCTTCCGTTTTTACAGACAGGTTACTTTCGCTTTAGAAAAGAAAATAATATCTTTGTTTATTCGGTATTTTATTCCATTTTTGTTTCTACTATCCTTGACATACGCAACTTCGGAAACGTCGGGCAGTAAGTAGCTATGTAATTTGCTACTCCTAATATCGCGTGTAGACCCATAAAGACTAATTTTAGTATACGCAACTTATCTCCTTATTTTATGTATAACGGGGTGTCTGTCATTTTCTGCTATTCATTTATTTTTATTTTTATTTTCATAAATAAATAATGAAAACTACCAAAGTTAAAGACTTCAAAAGTTGATGCAGTAGCAGCATATTTTTTAATAATACTAAAAAAATATATTACACAACATCACATAATATTGATCAAATCACGTGGTGCGTAATACCTCGATATGTAACGTAATCATATTTTGTGTTATATTAGAATCAACAAATACACAAATAAACTTGAGCATATAAAATAACACGCCATGTCCAGGACACGAGACTTACACCGACATTCATCACATAAATATTTGCCACAAGTGGGAATCGAACCTTCGACTTTGGCGCCTGAGACAGCCAAGTCATTTTTCATTAGGTAATATACATTACAGTGTTATATACAAGTGGCCGCCCATGTATCTTGTCAAATTGGCTAAGTATTAATAAAAGTCCCGTCGAAAAATGTTGAAAAAAAAAGACGTGTGGCACTCGGGGACTGCCGCGGTATAGCTATTGCATAGCATCGTCCGATTTCGGAGCAGCTCGTCTCGATTCGTGCGTGTTTCGTAGAGTCGTACAATACGTCTGACCGCACGCACACAAACACCGTGCCGAAGTCTACCAAACTGAAACGACGTTAGACGATTGTGAGGTTTTTTTCGTAACGGAATTTCTTGGTTCGGTTGCCGCGCTCAAAGCCCGCGATAAAAGCTATGCAATAGCTTAAAACAGCTGAACCTGTCCAGCCGTTTCGAAGAGATCGTTCCGTAGCGGGATGAAACAGACAGACAAAAATATCGTTATTTAAATATTACAAACATACACTTTTATTTTATTTAGTTGTATAGATTCTGGCTTATTTATTTGATCGGGTCGAAACATCCAAGGCCTGATTGTTTAGGATTAAAAATTACGTAACCCAATGAGCTGATGAGAGGTCCCTAAGGATTAATGTTCTGCTTATATATTTGGTTAGAATTTGCTAATATTAAAACGGCCCTTCTGTGTATTTGATTAACAGTTGAATACCTTCTCTGGTGAGTAAAATTTGGTTTCGTTTTCACGTTACTCAATATTATTATTGATTAAATTGCGGATGAATAAATATGATGAAATGATGATGAAAATATGGGAAATCTCCATACAGGGCCATCTGATCCAAAACTGTAGAGTTTGTACCACAGATAACATAACTAGTTTGTACTATGAGTGTCGGATACGTTATGTATATCATACATACATATAGATTCATAAACACATATCCACACCTAGACTGGACAAACACAGAATGTTCGTCACATGAATGTTTGTCCCTGGCGGAGGTCGATTCCACGACTCTTGGGACCGTACCGTACAGGTCACTAACCACTATTCCACCGAGCCAGGATCACCAACGACCGACTTTTATTTACTTACTTATTTTTTAATCTTCATCTAATAGGTAAGAACCTTAGTTTCTCGTAAGATTTTTTAAGTCTTCGTTTCTGAACCTTGATTTATAACTTTTGGGTTTCAGCCGTCATAAGGGAAAATGGAACGTTATTACGTTTATTGTGTTGTACCTGTCTGCCCGTCTGTCATGACCCTTTTTATAGGACACGTGGTGACCAGTTGTAAGATATTATTATGATCTAATACTACTTTGGTGGGCTTTTGAACTCAAAAAGGCTTTTTAATCTAATATAAGGTTCAGGCCTTTTTTGAAAGATATATGACCTAACACTACTTTAGTGGGCTTTTCAACTAATCTAAACTAAACTAAACTTCTTAATCTTCTATAAGGTTCAGGGTATACAAGGCGTATTATCATGTTACCATAATTAAATCGAAATTTTGACTGAAGAAAAATATGTATCAAACTCCACCTTGTTACAAGAAAAAAAATATGATATTGATTTCTATGCACAGTACGAGAACTTAATATTGTTGAAAAAGAATACAATACAATGAAAATAAATATGTTTTATTCGGTACATTTCTCAAAATATGGTAATTATCAACCCTAATAATAGAATATTAATAACCATTTGGACGGGACCCTCAAAGCGCGAGAAGGGTTCGCTCTTAACCGCGTTTTTGTTAATCATTATTTCCTCTAATTAGATGTTCCTTTACTAGGTATATGATGTAATACCATCCTATTACAGGCATTAGGTATGTACAAACATTCTATTCTGATCAAACATAATATGGGCAAGCTGTTATTAATTTCTTCATGATAAGGTTTTCCAGCAAGAACATCTAATATGAATTGTTTCCCAGAAGAAAATGAAGTCATTCTTAATTTAATACATGCTTGTCTCTTATGTCTCTATATAGTACAAGAGGTGGTGGAAAATTAACAGGTACACACTAGGTATGAACGTAATCATATCTAATTTTAATTGTTGGGGTTGTGTGCCGTGTGATGTGGGAAACATGAATGTCAAACAAAAACTTGACAAAATTAATGCATCCTGCAAATTCAGGTGGGAGACATTTTGTCAGGTGGGAGACATTTTGTCGACCGGTTGCTGTTACCAGCACACCATACAGTTGCGTAAAACCTGCCAAGTGACTTTGACCTCTCTCGGTCAGGTCGCGTTCCGGGATCAGCACTGTACGAACCGGAGCCAGGCGGGACCATTGTTGGGGCAAGTGCAGGACCAACATCTTAAACGTCCTTCCGAATCCGAAGTATCATCAGAATATTTGAACATGAATGTTAATTAATTGTGAAGCTAAATCTAAAACTTTGTATGAATATTTCAATACCAGTTAAATACGTTAACCAGTTCTTATGAAATGTCACAAATGAATCCATTTTAGTATTCATCCGTAAATTTTATACTTGGCACCCCGACTTTCCTGTGATTGTTGTTTCCGTTTTGTGTTCAGTATTCCTTGTTAGGAATACTCAAATTCGGAGCATAATTTTCAGCAGCATGTGGGGTTCGACGGACTGTGAGATACTCTGATTTCCTTTCTGGTTTGATTCAATGTTATCATGTTTGCTTGTAAGGCTGCAAACTGGACTTACGCGGTGGCGGCGATAGCACGATACATTTTCACCGTACCGACCAAATAGGTCAAATCTTAAAGAGAGGTCAAATCAAAAGTAATCGTAATCGACGAGCATGCATGAAGAGGTTAATGGATGTGGATGGACGAGAGTGGTGTGCCAGGACCGTAGCACATGGCAGGAAGTGATCTCTGCCTACCCCTCTGGGAAGGGCGTGATTTTATGTATGTTTGTATTTTTCACCGTGTTCCGTGAGCTGTTTGTACTAGCGTGGCCGCCACCGCCACCGCTACCGGTTTTTTAGGGGTGACATCCATCCGCTCCCCCGCAAGTCCGGTGATGACGACAAGGCTACTCCAAGCCATCATCGTAAGTGAGTTAGGAAAAAAAAGAGACCGGCCCGTAAACTCGTTTTGATAGAAGCAACACTTCGGACAGTAGCCACCAGTTGTGAGTGATCCACGGGGGTAAATAGTCCGGTAATGTCGCAAACAATAGCTGAATCTAGACCGACATAACTGACAAGTACTAGTCTTAGAAAACTGAAACTGCCCGGGATATTTACCATGGTGTTTTGTTTTAATGAGCTCCCGATATTTCGGCACTGTTGCAAGCGCCATGATCACGGGTCAATCTCGTTCACACAGAATCACGTTCGTACAGTTTTCGTGTGTGTAACCATGACAGTTTAGAATTATATATTAAGTACTAGTCTTTTTGGGTCTACACGCGATATTAGGAGTAGGAAATACATAGTTGCAATACACAATACATAGTGTAGCTAACTACATACTGCCCGACGTTTGGACTGGGTTAAACTTTTCGGTTCCTAACCCAGTCCTTCCTAATATCGCGTGTAGACCTATAAAGACTAATATTTAGTGTTATGGAACGCGAAAGTAAAAAATCTTACAAAATTGTCAAGTAAAGGATTATACAACAAAAATATGGAAAATAGAACGTTTAGAATAATTTCAAGCCTAGGAGATAGATTCAAAATGTACGTTCCTACTATATCGGAGCCGTTCTTAGAAGACTGATTTGACACTTTTTATTTTATATTTTGCATTTATCCTTGTTAAGAGGAACATATTTAGCGAATCATAAAGAACAACTTTTAAAAATGAGACGTTATTTCAAAATGTCAAATGCACCTAATTATCTAATTATTTGTCTTTTATTACCTAAAATAATTGAATTATAAAAAGAAAACGTAAAATTTCCACTCTGTATTACGCTTTTACAAGGTTACGCCGTTTGACACGTTTTCATAGTGACGTAGTGGGTAATACTCACCAGGTATTTTTTAAAAATAGGATGAAGGATTTAATAAGTATTGTATTTTAAAAATAAATATATTTATAAATAAGGAACTTAAATTCAATCTTTTGGATGTGAATTAATGTTTTTAATAAAAATTTGTTATAATTAGACCTTGCTTGGTTATAAAGTGGAAATAACTGTTACTTATATACTTCGGCAATTTTACCGTTGTCCCTCACTAGTGCAGTCAGTCTGACATGTAGCAAATCGGCCAACTTAGAGCGGCTCTGGTATAGTGGTGGGCGTTGAATGAACAAACAGTTTTTATTAGATTGTTCTTTGCATACATGCTTAGACTACTAGTATTGTCTATAATTTTTTGCGGACACTAGACATTTGAAATAAAACTAATTTTACGGATTCAACTTGCATGTATTGTTATTCGAAACATATTATTTAGAGTCGTTTCGTGTCTGACGTTTCGACCTCTTTACAGCGCTTGTAGTCACGGGCTGTAAAGAGCTGAGCTGCAGAGAGAAACGTCTGGTCTCTAAATAATAGATATGTTCAGCAATAAATGCGAGTTTAATTCGTAAAATAATTTTTTTTTAAGGTTTGGCTAGTTTATAGTCAAGGGAAAGTAGAGGGAACCAGATCACGCGGCAGATCACCTATGCGCTGGACTGATCAAGTGAAATCCGCCGTAGGAAACCGCGTGTCAGACAGCGCCAGACAGTCTGCAAACACAGAAAGATGGCGGGAGATCGTGAAGAAAGCTGTGTCCGCCCCTAACACTAACATTATGGGCGCCTCGACGTGACCACGACCGCTCTGCCAAGAGCGAAACGACAGAGAAGTAGAAGAATTAGTTTATGGTCTACCAATAAACTGGTTAACTCTTGGACGAGATAAGTACATTCGAAATAAAAGCCTTATAGGTAGTACCTGCCGGCCTTGTTTTTCGGCAGGTTAAAATATCGTTAGTAGCGACTAATTGTTTATTAGGTTTGCTATTAACTACCTAAGCTACATTTTTTTACAACATCACATACATTGACCTGACGAATGTACCTACAGTATCTCTCCTTCGGCATTCTATCGTGTCGTTAGTGGAGACTAATGGGGTATTGGGTTACTTTTTTTCTATCTTGGTTACATTTATGTTGATAAACATTACACATCCCTCATATACTCGTAAATTGACCTGATTCCTTGCCTGATACAATCGTGGTTTCCACAAATACACGGAAGATCACCGATGTTTGGCACACAAATATTTGTCCCGAGTGGGACTCTAATCCACGACTCATTGTCTAAATGAGTCATCGACCAGCTACATGTGTGCACTGATTTATAAAGGCTGAATATTATTATTCACGTGGGCCGTTTGTACCTTTTTGGTACGGAACCAAAAAGGTATGAACGGGACGCTAATACTAAGCTTCCTCCGTCCATCTGTCCGTCTGTCTGTCTCCAAGCTGTATCTAATAAAAATAATAATAAAAAATATTTATTGACCACATAACAAGAAGAAAAACAAAAATAAACAAGAAAACAAACATGGAACACAACATTGAACAGTGGTCAACAAGGTCCCAGCCTCAGCATATGCCTCAACGACATGAAGCCGCTGTGGGGCTGGTATTCTGGCTGGAGCCTATTTGACGTTTACGTGACGTTTTTATAACAAATAAAACAAAATATAATATTTGACTATAAACAAACAACACAAACAAGAACAAACAAAAAGAAAAGAATTAAATATAAAATAACAAAAAAAAAACAAACAAAATACAACAGAAAAAACAAATTAAACAAGAAAGAATGTGATTACATAAATGACAATAAAGACTAGGAACACAAACTTTATTTCCGAACGTGACACGCCCACCTAAACCGTATCTCATAAACCGTGTTAGCTAGAAAGCTTAAATTATCACAAATGGCATATTTCCATTTCCGCTATAACATAAAATACTAAAAATTCATCATCATCATCATCAGCCCATATACGTCCCCACTGCTAGGGGCACGGGCCTACCCTAAATTAGGGCGATAAGGACTCAGACAACCACGCTCGCCAAATGCGGGTTGGTTGACTACACATCTTCAGAATTTCTTCTTTGGTGTGCAGGTTTCTCACGATGTTTTCCTTCACCGTTAAAACGATATATATGAATCGAAAAAGCGTCGATGGCCGAGTGGTTAAGGTCGTTGCTTGCCATGCGAAAGGTCGCCAGATCAAACCCCGCCACGTACCACTGTGTTTTTCAAATTTGAAATACTAAAAATTAAAAAAGATAAAATATTAAGTAGAAATAATTGTGTCGAAACCCTTCGTACACGAGTCCGACTTGCATTTGGCCAGTTTTTATATATGACACACGTTCGTTTCGTGTTCAAAGAGCAAAAATATGTTATAAATATATGTTATAATTTCGTTAGAAGATCAGTCGTACGACACAACATTTCCAAAAACATCGTGTACATTATACAGACTCTAAATGTGGCTTGTGGAGTCTCCTAATCTACAAAGAACTTTGCAGATGCGTTCTCAGATTGAAGAATAAGCACTGAATGATTGATTAACTTAAGTCATCTGGATTTTAGGGGAACGTGCTAAACTTAAATTGATTTAAATAAACTTTCGAAGTTTTCTAAAGTTAAACACGATTTGATCATTGACAAAACATTGTTATTTACTATGGATTTAGAATTATACGGGTAATTCTAGGTTTCTTTTTCTTTTTTAAGTTCATCGTATGAGCGTCGAATGGTGACCTCACGCTTTCCCATGCGAGTGTCATTACTCTTAAAGCAGAAAGCTTGGAAAAGCTGGTCATTGTGGGAAAGATAGATGGCAAGCGTCGAAGGGGCCGTTCACCTACTGGTTGGTCTGACCTGGTGAAAGCTGCTACTGCAGGGCCGTTTAAGTTTATTCTGCGCCGGGGTGCGGACCTTAGCACCAGCTTAGCGTAACACGCGACCTTTTTTTTTTCTTAACAGATTTGGGCAGGACGCAGGACAGAAGAGAGCGGATAGGCTCTCACATTGCGCCGAAAGCGTAAAAAAGTAAAAAAAATATTGTTCCTGACAATTTTTTTAAAATTCAGCGCCCAGCACCCCTTTCACCCCCTGGTAAAGACTGCCCTGTGCTACTAGGCTAAACTGAGGACAGAGAGGTGTGGAAACAGATCGTCAGCGCTTCGGTAACACACCTTTCATAAAATTTCCTTTTTCCTTTCGGTGGAACAGTGGTTAGTGACCCAGGTTCGGTAGTGAACTACGGTTCCAAGAGTCGTGGGTTCGATTCCCACTCGGGACAAATATTTGTGTTACGAACATCGGTGTTTGTTCTGTGTCTGGGTGTGTATTAAGTATATTTTGTGTATCCACTTTTGATTCTGATATTCGTAACACAAGTGCTTGTTACTTACCACGGGTTCAGATCAATGTAGGTATGTGATGTTGTGTAATATTTATTTATTTATTAATTAAAGACACGACTTTCAGAAATGAAAAAAACAACTAAGATGAAGTCATTACTCTCGTAATTCTTTCATCGACGCTCTTCATTTGAATATAATATTTTTAATTGATCATAGATTTATCATTGATCACTAACCCAGCTTGTTACCGAGATTGACAAGTATAGTACAACACAAAGCATGCTGCGTACACAACTTAGGAATACTGTCTAGGCTATGCTCAATTGTTACATCCAACCAATATGTTTAATGACAGTTATCTGTTTGTGTACCAAATAAATAAATAAATAAATAAATAATATTGAATAATGCGAATGCGGTAAAAATATCTTGACCCTTATGCCTTAATTTTTCTAGTGAATTAGCATAAATCCGTTGTGATTAATTGAATCCCCGTGAACTAATAAGCTTAGATGGAGGGCAAACAAAGAAAGCATTATTTATGCAGACTCGGCTCACTGAAAAGTTTGCACAATGAAATATTAATTAGAATTAAAATTAGATAAATCGAATGATTACTACCTCTAATTAATACAAGATTGCTTATTACAATTATTTGAATCTGTAATATAAAATAACGTACTTTTATTTGAAATGTGAAGTGTTCACCCAATCAATTTGTGTCAACAAATCGGTTGAAATTACTCCGGTTGTATTGGCATGATTGGTGGAAAATATTTAATTTTTTAGTTATTTGAAAAAAGCATGATTATTCGGGCAATTAAGAGTACTGTTAATTGCTCCCTATATTTGACTGTAAAACACGTAATGTAAAATGAAACCGAAGGATGAATTTTGCTTTATATTAATTGGTGTGGTTTATCTTTTTACTCCAATGGAAATGAAATAAATATATTTAATATAAGTAAACATACTTTGAGCTCTGAATTAAGTTTAAAACAGGTAGGTCATCAGCCCATATATGTCTTCACAGATATGGGGCACGGGCCTACCCTAAACTAGGGCGATCAGGCCTTATTCAACCACCCTTGCGAAGTACGGGTAGGGTAGTCGACCCTAGAATTTGTTTATACGTATGCAGGTTTTCCTCAAGATGTTTTCCTTCACCGTTAAAGCGTCACATATGTATTTTAAAACACAGTGGTACGTGGCGGGGTATGAACTGGCGAACTCTCGCATGTTAACAAACGACCTTAACCACTCGGCCATCGACTTTTTAATAATGGGTAGGTACTTAGTAGGAAATATACATTAAACGACAATAGAGTACCAGGTAGGTTCTAGTAATTAATATCATTTCCCTTGTTAAAAGCTCTCCTTACGAAATCTATTCAGAATTATGTCTATTCTGCGGTGATGCCTTGACAGACACTCAGTATGGTCGGGTGGTTTCTTCCCCCTTAATGTTAATATCTAAACTCTTTGTAATGAGCATGATAAGATAAATAAGGACAAAGGCAAAAACACGCTCCACATCAATCGTTAGATAATAAGCCAAATAATGAGACGGAAAATATTTTCATACATGTTAATATCGTGTGTGGGAAAATCTTATCCTCATTTTATTACATTGAAGATGTAGGTAGGTATTTCGAGTTAATGGTAATTTTGGGGTTATATCCTTATTCCATATTTGTTATTCAGTCATTAGGTATTCGACTGATGGCGACAAATATTTTGGACCTAGTGACCTGTATTTATAGGTTTTGTATTAATAAGCGGCGATTCTCAAGAAATATTTTTAGATCATGTTTGTGCCTAGCTTAGTTGCCTTAATCTTGTGAGTAAATACAAGTGACGAAAAAAAGTTGTATTATTATTTCTTTAGTACTAATTTTGTGCTAGTATTTCTTTTTTGTTAATTGCGGAATGATTTTCTTATTTGAGCGCAAATTGACTTAAGTTAATAGATTTCATACCTATACATTATACATTGATTCCGAGTTATGTTGCTTAGTAGTCATAACCAGGGGTTTTGAATCCGAGCTTCTCTGTCTTTACGCGTCAAGCACTTGTGAATAAGATAAGCGAGACAGTTCCTTCCATATGCCAGCATACCATGTAAGTATTACATTTAGTATTGTTATTTATAACCCACGCAAGTTAGGTGATGCCTTCTTACAATATAACACATACAACATTTCTTCCACCTAATTAATTACATTTTCATTTACCTACCTATCCTTTGGGTGAACATTAAAAGAGGAATCACGTAACTAATTCATTGTCGTATCCACTTAGATATTTTGTCACTGTAATCCCTTTTGAAACGCGACGTACCGAGCTGACTGATACGTACCTACGTGACAGGAGTCGAAAGTGATACCTGCTCCGAATATGATTCCGCACGCACCGTAGATTTCACCTAATTTCAAATAGGATTATGCAAAAATTTAATAAGGGACATTTTAACGAACAAACCAAAGCGAACAAAAACGAGGCGTTGGAAGTATTATTTCTAACGTCGCTGACAAGATTTAAGTCTTTCACGCTCCATTTTAATTAAATTAACTGGTATTAAGGTACTTTTTGGAGTCAGGTCGTGACCTCTCAGCAGGTGAAACTCAAGAAAATTCAGTGTCTAGAAGGCTGAGTTCACATGAATGCGGAAAAACGAACGGTACTAGACCAAAGTAAACGGTAAATAAGTATAGTTTATAAAGCGGGTGTCGACCCGCTTTATAAACCGGCTTCGCGCGATTATGTGAACTTAGCATTATACTTGTTGGCTCGTTGGAACTTTTATTCCTAAGCATAACACTAGCAATAGATTAAAAACATGTAACATTAAAAAATATATTAACTATTGGTTACTTTTAATTTAGTTATATGCAATTCGTTTACAGTTTGTTATTTGTATTTTTTTGTACTTATTTATTGCACACATAAAATAACTTACATTCTATGTTAAGTATGCACTTTGTACTGTTGTACAAATAAATTGTACCCTGTGAGGGTGCAGCAAGTAAATACATAACTTAAATCTAAATAAGTTTAATTTAATTAAATGAGTTTTTATTTATATTACTGGCTAATTTTAATCTATAGATGTTTATTGCACGAAATAATTTATTACTTCAAAAAAGCTAACTCTATCTAGCTCTAACTCCAACGAAAGATTATAGAGTACTAATAGTACTAGGCATATAGCCTATTTAAATTTTTGTTCAAAATATTCTTTTGATTGTAGTAGGCTTTGGATAATAGAATAGATTTTCAGTTCGGTTTCAGTGAATGGTTGAAGTAAGGTGCTGTTGACGGCAGGACAGAGCACCGGGCGGCCGTGAGGGTAACTCGCTTCATTCGGGAGCTGTAGCGCTACCATGAGTTTAAAAGTTACGGACTCGATATCGCTTACGTAAATATGTCTATGCATAACTTGTACAGCGCCTCTGGTGGTTACGCTAAGAACTAAAATCGGTCGTATGAAAAAAAAACTCGATAGGTTTTTAACGTACGTAAGTTTTTGATGGGCTGGTTTCCCCACAGATGCGAAATAGTCATTGAATGCACTGGCGGTGGAAGAAGGAAACTGTGTTAAACCATCTTTTGTTTTAGTTTGCAGATGTTTCTTTGGGCATCTTTTCGTTGTGTCCGTTTTGCATTTTATGTTTTTTTTGTTAAATTTTTAGTGCTTTTCATTTCTTTAGAACAAGCAACCTATTTTTTTTAATTTTAATGCGCTTTTTTACAGATATTACTTTTGTTTTTAATGCTATTCAATTTCAAATATGTATAAAAAAAATTAAATTTAGATATGTATTACTGGTCTAATTTGATAGAATTACTGTCATAATGTTGGAGATTGATTAAGAAACACGCAAGTATAGAAACGTGTACATAGTCCAGTCAAATTAGCTCTTTTAAACACCAATCTGCGGAAAAATTACTAGTGAGCTGAATTTTGGTACACACCTTTATTACGGCATTGTAATGAAGGTGTGAAAAATCGACATTCATATCGTGCCGGCTTAAAAAGTTATAGGGGTCAAAAGGTCGCGCAAATCAGTTTTTCGCGAATATCTCGCGATCTATTGCTTGTAGGTTAATTGAGGTCATTAGAAAAATTATTTGTTATAAAATTATCTACAAAAAATGTCCTGTGCATTTTTTTGTAGAATTGAAAGTTTTCGGAGGAGAGCGCCGAGAAAGCACTCACATACGGTATTGTATACCAAGGCGTACGCCCTATGCTTTTCATTGATATTTGTAAGCGTGTTGTTAGTAAAATCTACTACATACAGACATATAGCATTAGTAATACAAGTACAGAAAGTTTTCCTTTTTGGAAAAGGAAAACTGAAAATCATGAAGATGTTTAAAAAAAGATTTGTGATTGTACAAAAAATTGCAGCGGTAGAAAATATGTCCTAGCATTGACAATGCATCTCGAGAGCAATTTTCTTGTTGGAATATTTCTGCAAAATTGTTTAAATCAGATCTTTTTTCAAACATCTTCATGATTTTCAGTTTTCCTTTTCCAAAAAGGAAAACTTTCTGTACAACTAACAACACGCTTACAAATATTAATGAAAAGCATAGGGCGTACGCCTTGGTATACAATACCGTATGTGAGTGCTTTCTCGGCGCTCTCCTCCGAAAACTTTCAATTCTACAAAAAAATGCAAAGGACATTTTTTGTAGATAATTTTATACCAAATAATTTTTCTAATGACCTCAATTAACCTACAAGCAATAGATCGCAAGATATTCGCGAAAAACTGATTTTCGCGACCTTTTGACCCCTATAACTTTTTAAGCCTGGCACGATATGAATGTCGATTTTTCACACCTTCATTACAATGCCGTAATAAAGGTGTGTACCAAAATTCAGCTCACTAGTAATTTTTCCGCAGATGAAACCTAATTTGACTGGACTAACAATCCTAGCATTTCAATGTTCAAGCTTAAGTTAGGTACTTCAGGACTTTAGGTTACGGTTTAAGTTGAATTTAAGTTCTCTTGATTACTAAGGATTTACTTTATGGCCTACTTGTCGCGGTAGAACGATATTTATTTAGGATCATTGTGATTGAAACAATTCATCGAAATTTAGATACTACGGAAAATTTCGTAACCATTTTGTTTTGATAACTCCTTGCCCGCTAATCCGCTACAAATCCCGCTTTATGGAAACTGAGCGCTAAAATATAATAAAGTCTTATTATATCTTGTGTCTTTGTACGCCTTTGTAATTGCAATTGGACCACGTTTACACGATGTGATGAACTGTTGATATCTTACTTTGTCACACCAGTTACCTAGAATAAAAGTTTGAGGTTTTTTCCAGATAAATTGAGCTTGAATAATATTTTTTATACATATTTTTTTATGTTCTTGAGTCGACTATGTACTCACATTTGCCTTCCTCTACTATTACGTCCGTTGTATATAGAAACAAGTTAAAAAAATGATGAATTAGTAATTTTACGCGCTAGCGTAAAGTTGTACATGTATTGTGGTTCCGTATGCCCCCATAAGGCTGTTTGGCCAGCGGAAGCACAAAGAAATAGTAACCACAAGGAATTTCCAAACCAAGGTCTCAGCAAAGGTAGTGTAGGACGCCCTCCAGCCCTCCGGCTACCGAGTCGCAAGTCCGGCGATGATGACCAAACGAGTAGTCAAACGATCATTATGGATCTTTATGGGTCTTTATGGGTCTACACGCGATATTAGTAAGAGCTAATACATCATGGTCGCGAGCGAACTGTCGCCGCCTGTCTTCGTCTGCCACAGCGTGTTATTCTGCTCTGAGTTTCAAAATCCACTCCCAAACCAGCACTAATGTCATTTGTACAGCTAAAAAAATACTAAGAACGACAAGCTCAACAGGTTCCATAGAACCACATACGCCTCTTGATATAATGAGTCATTATATTAAGAGTCGTATGTGGTATATCATTATAAATGACGCTTTCCATCAAGTGGAGTGCGCTGGACGGCGAAGGGGTTGCATAAAAAAAAACAATTAAAAATATTTTGCCCTCCTATTGCTTCATACATCTCCATTACTTCTCTCCGCCTGCCTCCGTCGGTTTTGATGGAAAGGCTATTAGGCCGCCTTATAACACGTCAATTTAGAAATCGTCTACATTTTGTGTGACATATTTTAAAATTAACTAGAATGTCAAGCATTTTTCTTGCTATCTATATTTAGTAAATAATGATAATTTTATTTAGACATTTTACGAACGATTTTTTTTTGCAACTAAATTTACGAGTAAGCAAACATATTTTCAATCGAGTTTTTGTATTCGTGTATTGACATTTCTCATTAGTACCTAACTGTAAATGTATACTCAATTCGTCCAGTAGGCGGTTTCTCTGATTGGATGCTAATAAAACTACTACATTTTCTATTTAAATAACATTTGCATTCTTCAATTAAAACGTACTAACGTTAGTTCGTAAGTGGAATTGTTAGTAACTTTATATAGGTGGGTATTTGCAATTATTCATTGGAATAATTATCTTCTTGTGCAACATATACCTAATTATATTTTAAAATTATCAATGGCAGCCACATACCCTCAAAAAAAGGAATCTTCATTACCCTTATCATATGATATATGTATATAATTGAAGTTGATATCAACTAGTGTTGTTTTTGTATTGAACTTAGCTCTTCATTTATGTTTTGGTCGGGTACAATTTATGGCTATGGAATGGGGGGGTGGGAGAGAGTTCTTGAGAGTTCTTGTTTATAATTGTCCCCTTAAGTGCAAGGCCGTGGGCGTACCATTTTCGCCCACACCTAACTAAGCCACTGATTGATATCCGGAATACAAGTGACTTAGCTGCTTTGATGAAATCAGATCAAATCATGCGGTGTCAGATATTCAAATGTCCTGTGATGGTAATTTTTGCTCAGAGCAAAATATATTATAGGTACACTTGTAATTGAAAAGCTCCTTACATTTAAAATAACAAACGAACTGTAAAGTCACTTCAGGTTTTATTCCATGGAAGCAAACCCCTTTTTTTACCGGATATACATTTGACTTTTTTTTAATCAGTTACTCACACAATCACGAAATATCAAACGACTCGTCTGTCTTAACCCTTAACTACCCAGTAAGCTTTTGTAACATAACTGACCAGTAGTGTCCAACAGACACATTTGATAAATATAAGGTGTGATGAGTGAATAACAAGTTGTTTAAATTAAAAAGATATTAGAATAAACTTCAGTAATGTATTTTTGCACTTGTGTAGTTAAAGATATATTTTTTAAAATTTGTAGCAGTCATTATATGATTGCACTTATCACAGCACTTGATAGAAACGCTGTTAATATCGAAAAGTAAACTAACAACGCTTTATCCTTTTCACAGCAGATTCAGATAATTGAGTAGGTCAGCTACTACATGGTTCATGGCTGCTAAGTGCTTACTTGATGGATTTTACTTACTTTGTCTCCGTGTATGAGGTGATACCAATACTGTTGCAATATCACGCATAAATAGATTTTTTTGTGTTTTTTATTTTGAGTGTGTTCCAGTCATATAATAACATCTCATCATCATCATAAACATCAACAGCCCATTTCTGTACATAAGCCTTCCCAAATGCACGCCACTTCACTCTCTCCTCGGCCACTCGCATCCTGCTCCTACCAGCCGTCCTGCGCAGATCGTCACACCACCTGGCCTGCGGGCGTCCTACACTACGTTACATAATAACATCTAATATAAATATATTTTGAATTTGCTAGGTACCTATTCGTTTTATACTGAACTAGGTAGTACCTACACTCATGAATCATAATCATCACCCTCACTCCAAGAATTATAACTATAATTGTTCATAACCGTTTACAGTTGCTGATTCTGTCACATTTTTTTCAATCTCGAATCAGTATGCACAAAAGTATTTTCATCGTGACGTAAACATGTTCAAGTTGAAGTTTACGTCTTATTGGTTGCGCTTTATCTATTTATCTGAATAATACTGAATACGAGGACTTTTATGTGGTGTCTTGTGTTTCTCATCACTGATATGCGAGGCGAAATCAAAGACGACAATCATAACACAAAAGTGGTGTCTGAATATTATGGTTATAAAATATTAATCGTTATCCGACATCATAAGATTATACGTAAATATAAATAAAAAACAATCTTTGTTCACATTCTCAAACAAAATGTTATTGTGTCTATTGGACACTTGTGGGTTGATGAAGTACTATTCTTGTATTTTTAAAATAACTAATAAATCTTACATATTATAAATATTTTAAAAGCACTTTTAGAATCTTAAAACATTGGAGATCAAATAGGTAAAAGGCCGATTCATAAAAATATATACTTTAGTTTTTATCAAAACTTAAACGCAAAAATGTGTCCGCGAGACACTTGTGGGTTGTTAAGGGTTAATCGATCTGGCCATTTCAGGCTGAATACCCTATTTTCTTCTGTAGTCAGGAAAAAAAATAAAAAAATATATTACGAAAAATGTTACACAAAAACAATCAGTTTCAAGTAGTTCGCAAAGACGGTAACATTGTCTTCAAATTTTAATTTGTATTTGTCATATAGTGCCGAATGTATAAGATTCACGGCAAGTTTACCAGATATAATAAAAAAATAATAATAAAAGTGAAGGGTAAATGGATATTTAAAAAAACAGACCACGCGAATGTCAGACTATTTTTTTTTCTAACTGATATATGATTATGGCTTGGAGTAGCATCTTCATCATCACTGGACTTGCGGGGGAGCGGATGGCTCTCACCCCTAAACGTCAAACTACCCTTACCAATATTGTAAGAAAAAATTGGTTTTTGTTTGGGAATATCATTTATATTTTGTTTTTAGTGGCATATAGCGAATATTGAAATACATATAATAATATATAAAAACAAATGTCTTGCTGTTCTTGCGGTTCTTCTCGGAGACATAGACAGATAGACGGACCGCCTACCACGTTTTTACCCTAACCCTAAAAACTGTTATCTACTCATCACTTAGTAGTTGCATAAACTGTATAATTAAAACCGAGTACTGTATTAAATACTGTGCACACATCCTAGGTAGCTGGAGAGTGGTTTTGATGATGCGAAAAGATGTGAATTTACTCTCGTTTCTATCTATGTAACGTATGAATTTTTCTGTCAAAGCCTTTTCTGTATTATCGCCTGAAATAAAAAAAACATAGTATCATTATGTATATTTATGTTTTATTATAATGATAATAGCTCTAAATTCAAACTTTAATAAGGTAATGTTGGGTGCCTTGTTTCAAATAATAAAAAAAAATTTGAAGGGTACAAAAAGTCTCACATTTACTTTTAAATTTATAGGCTACACACTTAGTATGAGTGTTACATAAAGTATAGTATAACTTAAATTTACTAATATATTATAATTAATGTCATATCAAAAGTACCCGTCATCGACGAGCATGCATAAAGAGGTTGATTGATGTGAAAGAAGCAAAAGTGGTGTGCCAGGATCGTATAGAGGAAGATCCCAGAGCTGCCAGACATCACTTATTTTCTAATGGACAAAATATATACGATTGAGTAGTGTTGGGGTGTACTATCATCATATGACTAGTTGCTACCTTGACCAGACGGCCATTTTTCAGATATCAACCAATCAAGGTACATAGAAACACTGCTCACCTCACTTAAATTCTGATGGCTGATTTTAACATATATTTCACACAATATTATTTAAAAACAGGATTCATTACGTGACTTTATTTATGTATGTAATTATAATATAAACTTATACAAACTTCGTCTTAAGATAAACATTTCTGTACTTATGCCAATAATTTAAACATTGCCTTAATCACACAATTCGATTATGAATTTCAGCCGGAAGTTCCCATCACCACTGGCCAAGTTGTTGGAAACTCATTCCTTTGATGTACGCTCAGTAGATAAGAGGCCAAGGGCAATTTCATACTATAAGGAACCTATTCTGTTGGATATCAATAATCTCACCTTCATTTGCATTCAGCAAATCCGTTAATAATATATAAAATTTCTTATCTAGTTTAGTTATAAAGTCGCACTCAAAGCATTGTAGCGATATCAAAAGTAAAGTTTTGTAATTTCTCACTACGAAGTCTATAACGTAGCCGACTGTCAGTTCACTATCCTGAAAAACAATAATATGTAAGACCAATACCTTGCCTGATCAAATATACAGTATGATCTTTCTCTACCAATATAATATAGGTCCAATATTTAGTTAAGTTAAGAGTTAGCTCATTAAGACCGATGTCTGCCTGTTTGACGAAAATAATAGGTCTTACCTATTCTTTTCGTCAAACAGGCAGATTTAATATTCACTTATGTACAGATCAGTTATATAGTACTATATATTGTTGAATGTATAATGTTTACCTATTAGTTGTATAATAATATTGTTATGCATTTATTACAAGGATCCAAACAAACACACTATTATAATGATGAACGAAAGACACATTAGTGCGATATCGCGGCGAGATCGCTCTGATCGATCAGCGTGCACGCACGCGCTCATCATCATCATCATCATCATCATCAGCCCATACGTGCTCGCTGCGATAAAAAAACACCGAGGGCTCGCTGCAATCACGCCGCGATTTCGCCGCGTGCACATTTTGAATTCAATCTCAAATTTTTCTTCATTACCATCAGAATGAACCTGCGCTGTAGAATGCGGCACATGCGCTAAGCGGGAAGGTTGGATGAGACGTAACCGCCGCGATATCGCAGCGCGCTCGCAGCGAGCTCGCGGTGATTATTTTATCGCGGCGATATCGCAGCGATCGCGCACATGAAAGCCGCGAACTCGCTGCGATATCGCCTCGCTGTGAAATCGCCCAAAAAATCACTAGTGTGAACAGGCACTGATAGTTAAATAACTTACAGAATATCTCATATTATACGTCGCCCGAGTTGTAGCTGTTATAGCAACGAATAATGTCACAACGAGTTGAATAGTACTCTGAAACAATAAAGTTTAATTAACACCGGTCACGTCCAATTGCTCCCGTGACTGTAGTAATTTAAATAAATAATTGTGGATTGATTAAGTTGGTAAATTATCAATAGTTGACTTGATTGACTTGCCTGTGGTTCAATTGCCCAGCCAATCGTCTTTTGGGCTTCCACGAGAGTTGTATAATAACTAAATGCCTTCGACAATTTAGTACGATCAAGACTTATGTCGAACGACACAGTTTTCAACTCTTGGGTCTTCACGATTTCTTTCAGGTACTTGTAAGTACTTTTCAGTCGGACCCGTATAATATAGAGGATAAAAAATACCCATAAAGCGTTCAGTCTGTTTATACATGTGACTATTCGCATTACAATTGATTGCGTTGCGAAGTATTCCTCTTCTACAGCTTTGAAAACGCGCGTAACAATCAAAACTTCACTAAGCAAATATACGAGTAGGTTGAATATGATCCATTTATGGCAATCTTCTATTTTTAAGTACTTGTCCAGTTTAAATAGCTGTGAATATACTGTGGAAAGCCGTTTCGTCCCACGCCAAAAACACGTTGTCCACAAAACAAGAAATTTGACAATAGTAGCAAATATTGGTACGCAATTAATGATAACATCTATGTTTATTATGGCTGGACCATACTTATGGTAAGCTATAGGTAGGTGTGTAATAAATAATATGAGGCATAAAATGCAATAGAGTCTTATCGGGATTCTCCATTTCGGTCTATTTATGTAACACGTGCCACGGTTTAAACCACTTATGCACAGAATTAGTGTAAGAGCTCCAAATATTATTCGGGAAACACTCATTTGTGTTGTAGCCATTTGACGTGATGTTTAAATAAGACTGAGCAAATAGTTGTGTTTACTTTGGCTTTTTGACGGATGAATTAATGATTATGTTGAAGTAGTTGTATAACGAGGTTAATTTGCCTAAAATGTCAAATAAAAATGTAGGTGTACTCTTTATTTGACAGGAATTGATGAATATTTGCTTTTTGATCATGTAATTGTAAGAATATAAATCGTTTAAGTTATTTTATGTGAGTCTCATAAATTTTAGTGAGTTGAAATACTTACCTATAAAGCCTATCGATATTCGTTTATAACCCTGAGAAGTTCAATATTTTTTAATATAATAAGCATTTTCTTGAATTTATGTTAGGCAAGTTTCTACAGAAGTGACAGCAGTTGACAGCGGGCTTATTATAACTCGACAACAATTTTGACAGTTGAATTTAAGCGACGCCGCTGAGACGCTTAAATTCATAATTTGTATTAGAATTACTTAATCGGCAAATCAGCGCTTCAATGTCTCTACATAAATTTAGTTTTTGATATATTTTGTTTATACACCGTTATATTTTAGTCGTAGTTTTCCCGCAGTAAAATGATTCTATAATAGTAAAATAGATTTGTGCAGTTTTTTTTTATTCAAATCATTAAATACCTGGATTACGAAAGGGATAAACGAAACTCGAAGGCACGCTCAAATACTATATTACTTAGGGCGTAGAGCTTCTTTAGCGTTAATCATCAATTTCATGCGGCAAGTAGTACCTGATTACGCCACATAACTTAAAATAACTATCGCTTCTCACGCTATCAAATTGGATGATATTTTGATTTTTTTTAAATATGTTTATTTTTTACACGAAATAACTAGCATGGTTTTATAGTTCTACTAAAGGTAAATCGTTCTGCCAAAGGAAAACAACCACTAAAATTTCACGGTGTTATAGATAAGTGTTGAAGCTTGTAAAGACAGCCACGGTTGTTGATACATTCTCAGCTTTTTCTTCATCGAACGGAATCGGAATCGAAGGAATAGGTTCTTTTTTCACTTGACCTTGTTGGAACCCATACGCAACACATAAAAACAAAAGAAAAAAGGTTGTATTGTAAGATTTGCGGAAAAACAGGGACCAATACCGGTCACATTCCTTATTTCCTGTCTAAAGGGCTTATGCAATTAACCACAGATGCAATTACAACATTCCATCCCTTAGAAAAGTACCTTACATTTTAAAGGAAAGAAAAAATAATGAAGCATTATGGCAAAAATATTATTTATTGATAAAATATATTTCTTGTTCATAGTACGATAGTAGATACATCTTCAATATGGAAGTTTTTATGAGTTACTAAATTAACATTATTACAGTTGTTTTATCTGCATTTGATACATTTGAGAGGCTTCAAAATCTTTTTTGATTACGTTTAACATGGTTACTGGAAACCAGACTGTTTTACGAAGGATACACATTTGTTATTATTACGAGTACTTTATTTCAACTAAGCAATAAGATACACTATGACAAATATATTATTATATACATTTTAAAAATAAAGAAATTAATTCTCATGGAGACCAAAGGACTTACAACTAATTAACTAGAGTGACTAGATAGTTGCAGTTTATTTTGACTTTTATTTAAGATGCATATCTATCTATACAACGAAATAAAATTGAAGTGTTTGTTTGTCACATTACAATAACGGTTTTTTACTAAATGGGCATGAATATAATTATGTATATTGGGTACCAATAAGTAATAAAAACACACTGATTTTTTTGTCCCCGCTAATATCTGAAACGGAAAGATCAATTTTGACGGGCCTCTACTAATAGATTGCCAAATTTACAAGGTTAATTATGGGCTTTTTTAAAAAATTATTGCTTCAAAAGTTATTTCCATACCGACGACGTGGGTGGCCGCTAGTCTTAATAAAAGGTATGTAAAATTAACGGAGTCTAATTTTGCTAGAATGATATTATAAAAATTGTTTGAGTAACTCGTATCACACAACATTAAATATCAAGCTTTCAAAATAACCATATTAATAATGTTCGATTTTCTACTCTTGTTGCAAAAAATAATTTTTAGTTATTACCTTTTCTTATTAAAAGAAATCCTTGAAGTGTTCCCTTGAGATAATTAAATACATACAAAGTAAAGATCTTGTTTTGTTTGGAAATTATTTCGATGGATCTTCAATTTTAAATTAAGACAAGATGCTGTTGATTATATGAAATTTATAATACATAAGGTTAATAAAGAAACAAATTTACGAATAAAACGCATCTATAAAAATGTATTGAAAATAATTATACTTATTTGGTACCTGACGTTTGGAACACCATACAGGGTTTACGGTCACGGGAAAAGTGTAGTCAATTACTACAGTAATTTTTTGACTGACATATTTGTAATTCATAGTGAATTTTATCTCTAAAAGTATTCTTATTTAAAAAAAAATGAAAATAAATAAGCCATCTCGTAAATAACATTCTTAAAATTATTTCTATCTAGTTAAAATAAATTTATACATATTTAGGTGGATTTGCGTTCACAATTTTCAAAGCACCTATACATTTCTTCTATCAAGCAAATAATTATTCCTTATACTCTTATCAATACGATCAAATAAATGTGAGGATAAAATGAGCTTAATAACATTTTGAGAATTTTCTATGATGTGCCGATTTTTTAACCAAAAAATAATCAAAGACACACATTGTTATTGCAGCGTAGTTTTTCGTAATTTTAAGAGTATTTGGATACACAAATTAGATACAAATAGCTAACAAAAGCGTCTATGAAATGTACATACAAGGTCCCTTGTTTATAAAATATTTTTCTATGCTACAAAATTTTACAACTTAAAAACAACTTACCAAAAATTTTAATACACCGTTCAAAATAAAATAAGTTTAAAAAAACATATACCAAAATAAATTTTAGTTTAAGAATTGTCATTTATAATATCTTTTGTTTTTAAATGAGTATTTAATTAATTTTAAAGACATTGTGTTGAGCTCAATTTTAAATATCAAATAAAAAATTTAATGAATGAAATTAAAATTCTTTCAAGAAACACGTAATATAGATAAATCATCGATATCGCATTCTCTGTTCTCATTATATGGAATGAGATTGCTTTCAGAAATTTATAAATTTCTTATAAAATTCTTTCATGAAGTACTTAAAAGGTGAATTTTAGCAATGTATCAAAAAATATAGTAGGATTTAATATTCGATAATTCATTGTGTATTTCGAAACGGATCTTTTAAAAAAAATATTTCATGTCGTTGTGTCAGCTTGATAAAATATTTACATTAATCATAAAAAAAATTCAAGCATATTCTATATTCAGGACTTTACTTAAACGCTACGGTGTATTCTACGCGTATTTTCAGAGTGATTTCTTCAAACATGTTTCATCATCGATTCTGGTCGTGACAAATCACATTTTTTATCGACTTATGTTTTAACATAATAACAGATTGATGCTTTATACGATAGTAAACCTATATGATATTACCGATAACGGATCCTTGTCGTGAAAAACGTACTGTTTCATGAAAACTCCTTATATATTAATGAATTTTAGTTGGGCATAGGCGATACTGATCTCCGGGCTTGCATGGCCTTGTTGTCGCAATATTGTCTGATGTCGGCTATCGATTGCATCAGGAATATTGGAACGTCGTCATCTCTTTTCTGAAACCAAAAATTACACAGTTAACAAGCTGACAATTAAAAGGCGCCGATGGCCGAGTGGTTAAGCCAGGTTGCCATGCGAGAAGTCGCCAGCTCAAACGGTTAAGGAAAAAATCGTCAGGAAACCTGCACCACAACTACGAAGAAGTTCTTAGGTTGTGTAGTCGACCAACCCGCACTTGGCCAGCGTGGTTGACTAAGGCCTTATTGCCCTAGTTTAGGGTAGGCCCGTGCCCCAGCAGTGGGGACGTATATGGGCTGATGATAACAAGCTGAATGAAAAATTTGTAGCATGTACGACAATATTAATGATATTGTTAAAGTTTGCCATTTCAAAAACAATGGCTGAGTTGTATCTGTTTATGTTCATTATCACTTTTCATTGAAAGCATACATTATAAATAACAACGTCGACATTGTATTGTGTTATAATAATGTCGATATTGTAGATTACACATTGTGATTGAATAATGAGAATTTGGTTTGAAAGGTACATTCAAAATACACATAATACAACTGAAACAGTGAAATACTGATAAACATCAGCTTTTGTCAAAAACCTCTCATAAAACTTAATGCCGTTTGCAACATTGGTTATTTCTCAATTTTTTTGGTAAAATTTTCAATCTCTCGGATTGGTACGGAACGTGGTTAGTGAACCAGGTTCATTACCTACGGTTCCAGAGTCGTGGTTCAATTCCCACCCGGGACAATTAATATTTGATTGACGGAGATCGGTTTTCCGTGTCTGATGTGTTAATAAATATACACCGTGAAATTTGAGTGGTTGTTTTCGCGTGGCAGAACGATTTGCCTATCGAATCATGCAAATTATTCCTTGAAAAATATTTTTTTTTTTCAAAATAATAATTTTCCAATTCGAAAACGAGAGAAGCTATCGTTCTTTTATAAGATGTGACGTAATCAGGTACTGCTTGCCTCATGAAATCGACGCTTAAATAATAAAGCGGCTCGAACGAGCTTTCGAGTTTCGGTCGTACCTTTAGCAAAACCGGCATTTATTGATTTCAATAAAAAAGAACTGCACAAATCTATTGTGCTACTAAGATAGAATAATTTTACTGCGGGAAAACAACCACTAAAATTTCACGGTGTATTTAAGTATATTTGTGTATCCACAGTTGTTTCTGATATCCGTAACACTAGCTTAAGCTTTATTGACTTACTACTAGATCAGTAGCGCTACCATGAGTTCAAAAGTTACGGACTCGATATCACCTACGCAAATATATCTATGAAAAACTTGTACAGCGCCCCTGGTGGTTACGCTAAGAACTAAAATCGGTCGTATGAAAAAAACAACTCGATAGGTTTTTAACGTACGTAAGTTTTCGATAGCCAACTCATGGTACCACTACAGGGATCACGAGGGTGCGATGTTGTGTAATATTTTTAATTTAATTAACTCACCTGGAATAACACTTCGCCCTCAAAGAACGTCAAATGGTGTTTTCTCGACCGCAGCAATATACCGACCAGCTTGTCTGATATCACTGTGTAGATCTGTAACAATGTGCCCTCATTAAAACTTCGGGTAACGTCCACGGACACTAAGCGTATTACTAGGAACCCGCAGTCTCGTTTCACATTGAAAAACTGCTAGATCAAAAGCTTTGTTTAAGGCACTCATTTAAAAGGGTACATTGTCGAATGTATGAACTGTTTTTATATGTATATATGTTGGGTAGTATCACCCCTTTTGTCATGCAATTTTTTTTTTTTATTGGGCCCGTACTCCTTACTCAAAGGGCGAAGACGAAACCGTATTACTAAGACTTCGATGTCCGCTCGTCTGTCCGTCTGACTATGACGAGGCTGAATCTCAAGAACGGTGATAGCTAAACAGCTTAAATTTTCACAAATGATGTATTTCTATGGTAGAATATGTTTTCTAGGGTTCCGTACCCAAAGAGTGATAATGGGACCCTATTATTAAGACTTCACTTTTCATCCGTCAGTCCGACCAATTGCTATCTTAAGAAAGGTGATAGCTAATAGCTGGTTTTTATTGTAATCGCTTCGTTGGTTCTATTGGCACCGAGTAAGGATCTAGGTTCTAAGCTATTAAGATTAAAATTAAGTCTGATCATCAAAATCTCATGAGCTGCAAAATCAATAATTTGTATGCTAAATGAAAATTTTGTGCTGCTAGTGCCACTGAAAATCAGCGTCATGGCATTCGATGTCGTGGCATATGCTAAGTGGTGTCCATTTTAGTGGCATTATATCATATTTTAACTGTCTCGTTGGTCTGTTGGTAGCAAGCACTACGTAAGGACCGAGAAGATCCCCGGTTCGAGTCATTGATGATGATGATTTGAATTTGAGTCCGGGGTCGGGCAACATTATGTGAGTTTATCTGTAATGAAATTACTCAATCCAGAGTTAGAAAGTTGGCGGTTGAGGTCCGTGCCTCGGAAAGCACGTTAAGCTGGTGGTCCTGCGCCCGATCTGTCATCGGTCATGTAAGACTGCCATCTCACCGAATTATGAGAGTAAGGGAAGAAAGAGTGCACTTGTGATTGCGCGTAGGTACACTTGTGTACTATCAAATCAAATCAAATCATTTATTAAGCCCTTCACAATTTAGGTCCCTAAAATTAAACTTATTCTATTAAATTGAATGACTTACAACCCGAAGTGTGAGGGACTGGTGCCTGAAAAAGGTTACGTAAAAGTAAACTGGGAATATTGGTCACCAGGCCCTACTCCCGGACACTATAATATGTCCTGCGCACTTGTAAAGTAAAATTGTGAGGTATTTATAAAAGTATAGAATTATTGGATGTTAAAGTGCACCTATTAAATTTAAAGGACTATAATTTTGATTAAAGTGCACAAATAGCATACCGGCAAGCCCTCGGGCAAAAACCATTAAACTAAAAGCATTAACGACGAGATGAAATGTTATTAATACACGTACTTATTCATTAAAATAACACTGTCAGAGAATAATGATGAACGTATAGGATGATCTTTTGAATGTGATAGTTTGAGTTATTTTTTATTGCCCTCGCTTCGCTTCGAATATATTATACATAAAAACCTTCCTCTAGAACCCGGAAACGGATAACGGAATGAAACGGATTTTGATGGGGTTTTTTTAGTAGATAGGGAACTAAAAAACCCCATCAAAATCCCCATCAAAAATCCGTGCGTACTTTTAAAAATTTAAGCATACATAAATACAAGCAGACGCGGGAAGCGACTTTGTTTTATACTATGTAGTGATTAGCCCTAAACAAGATTGCAGTTTAAGTTTAAATTTGTAACGATACGAAGGAAGACTTTTTTAAATAATTAATTTTCTTTTTTAAATTTAAAATAGTAAAAAATCATAGGTAAGCTAGGAAAATTCGTCGAACTCGCCCACAAAGGCTTCCATACTACTTACATTATTATATTTTAAGTTACTTTGGAAGGGAATAGTCTTATTCATATTCTGTGAATATTTCAGCCGATATTAATAACGGGCAGAAAACGGTTGTTCAATCAATCTTTTTTCATTAAAAAGCTTTAAAATTATTAAGAGTTGGTTACCCCGAAGTTATTGACGCTAATATTTAGTACAGACCGCAATGAATATTTTATTTCTAGCAATCTGAACTGAATACTAAATAACTAAATTGCGAATTAAAACGTCGATGGCCGAGTGGCTAAGGTCGTTCTTAGAAAGCGAGAGGTCACCAGTTCAAACCCCGGCAAGTACCGCTGTGTTTTAAATTTGAAAGTCATATGTAGAATTATTCGACTTTTGCCGGTAAAGGAAAAATATCGTAAGGAAACCTGCACACCTACAAAGAAATTCTAAGGTTGTGTAGTCGACCAACCCGTTCTTAGCCAGCGAGATTGAATAAGGCCCTATCGCCCTAGTTTAGGGTAGGTCCGTGCCCCAGCAAAGGGGTACGTATATGAATGATGAATGCGAATTAATTACGAATGTTACCAATTCCCTAAACTAGGCTTTAGACTATTTACTATATCACTATTCACTATGGTGTCTATAGTCTTGAAAAAGCACATGATGATTTGACCTCAATTAAGATTTGACCTCTATTTAAGATTTGACCTATTTGGTCATGAAAGGTCTTTCTTGGTCTTCCCCTGTCGACATCTCCAATTATATCCTCTCAATATATACCCTTCGTTAATCGTCTTTCACTCATCCTCTCAACATGACCAAACCATCTAAGCATACCTTTCTCAACTCTAGTTACTACATCTTCTTTCACACCACACCGTACTGTAATTATTTCATTTCTTCACTCAGTTTCACTCCTGTTGTTTGTCGGTTAACTGACTGTGCTAAATGTAATTTTGTTTCAAGCTTTGACTGCACGTGGAAGTAGGAGTGGGCCGAGAATAAACCGTAAATTACCAAATTCAAGGAGAGATGAAAAGTATAATAATATATTAATACGATAAAAAAAGCCAATCTTGATAAATTATAATTTATCAAGATTGATATCAAGGCAGATAATTATCTGAAATGTGAAATTCGGTACAAGTTTATTATATTTTATCGGCTTTTTATAAGCGTTTGCGATGATCAATAAAAAATAAAATTATGAAGCTGAGTCTACGTATGAAATTCCAACTGTAAATATTATTTTTAAGTTACGACGATCTATTACTATGGTTTTTTTTGCCCATAAAGTAGTTAACTTTTACGTTATTATTATAAATCATATTATGTATTATTACAGCAGAGTGTGAAATTGCTGAAAAATTTGTCAAATGATATTTTGTTTACTTACAGGTTGTCTCCAAATAAAGCTTTCAATATTAGAGAAATATTTATATCAATTGATATAAATGTTTTCTTGTTTGAATAAGAAAAACTTACTGTCAAATGAGAACCTTTTAACCTTCCTTTCTTTGAAGTCGGTTGATAAATAAAAAAATAAGTGGCCTCCAATTCATGCCTAAGCGTTATAGTAGGTGTTTACAGACTCCATTAATTCTTTCAATTAAGTGATACATAATACGAAGCTACTCACTGATTGGGAAAAAAATACATAACTCTAGTTCTGTTATGAAAGAAAATCTTTCGGTTAATAGTCTTTTTCTATTAATAAGTTCGTGAGTTATTTATATTCAAACTGCAGGATCCATCACCGCAATCAAAACTTTATGGGAAAATTTAAGATAATACTTATATATTATCAATATAATATTATAGCACGTTGGGCACTTAAAAAAACAATAACAACAAAAAAACTGTTTTGTCAGTTGGTAAGTCTTTGTTCAACGCTTTTTAGAGATTTGAATATAAATTTTACTGGTGATCTTGCAACATCGTTGGCTTGCAATAAGTGCGGAAATATCGGGAGCTCATCAAAACAAACCAACATGGTAAATATTCTGGACGTATTCTAATGTCTAAACCATGACAGTTTAATTTTTATCGCACAACAAGAAGTCAAAAATGGGCATGTCCTTTGTCGCTTGTACCAAATTTAATTAATTACAAACGGTTCAGTTTGGCGCCAAAGTAAGACAAACTGACTTTTTCGAGTTCAGTAAAGATTGTAGTAAACATATAACAATCTTTCATTCTTAGTTTCTTCGTTGTTAGTTAACAAACTAACAACGTCAATTTCAAATCACCGACTTCTATTCAGGTGGTTATAAATATGCTAGTTTACTCAAAGCTTGTTTTCATTTCGATTGCGCTAGTAAATAACAAGACGAAAATTACTACGGACGTAAATCTAAATACGGCTCTGCTGGAAATACTCCATGAAAAATATCAATATTTACATAGCATTGACGCGATCGGCAGCCAGCCTGTTGGTATTTCGGGAACGGTTTCCGTTTCCTTATTCGGATGCGCGGGAGCATGTTTGTGTTGCTAATTATGCGGGCGAGACTACACTGAGACACAGTGTAGTTTTAGAACTCAGTGACTCTATTTCGAGTAATGTATAGGCATTCTTTATGCATCCATAGTGTTTGTAGTAGGTGTTATAGATAAATTGTTGTAGACAGTAGGTTCATTTCCATCAATGTGCTAAGCAAAATAAACCACTCGGGTTATACTTTACATTCTATTTGTTAGAATAAATAAACTTTTTTGTATTCTGTATTTTATTTTTCAAATATCGGTTTTCAAAGTTACATAAAAATAAATACTGAAACACATACCAGGTACATTCTTTTCTCGAAAGAAAAATCTGAGTTATAAAATTTCGATTTCAAGTGTTTATTTCTGACTATATTGCCTATTAAAAATAATTGAGTACCTAATTTGTTAATTTTTGACATAATTATATACAATTTTTAATTAAACACTACTTAACTATGAAGCTGTTGAAGTGAAAAGGCAAACTTTTTTCATATAGAATTAGAATCATGGTTCCGTATTTAAATATTTTATGGGAAATTTTCCGTAAACCTACTTTGTTTACCTACTTTATTTGGGTTGGGTAAAATTTATATTAAAGAAATTTTTGGAATACATAACTAAAATATTGTGCATATCTGTAATAGATGTAAGCACTAGAATAATTATTTTAGTTATTTATAATGCATGATTGTATAATTTAAGAATGTTTGTGTTTACGTTGTTGATGTGCCTTAGATAAAATTAAAAATATATATATTTCACATTCTACCTAATCGCCAAGTCAGTGAACATTTTAATTTCGTTTCAAAATTTGGCCGTTAGACTTCCAAAGCAAGACGGACATAAACTTCCCACCGACCAATAACGACCAGTCATATGCCGTTAGAAAGCCCTTTTCATGACTATTATTAATTATAATCGAGGCTACTTTCAATAGATTGTGGGAAAAACTTACAGCTAAACTAAAATGAAATCTACGTATGAAAATAAAATTTAAATTTTTATTCCAAATTGTTAATCCAAAATAAAATTATAATATAATAAAATACTAAAAATATGAAAAGAGCTTTCCAACGATATACATCTGGTTGTTATTCAAGAGTACCCGTCCCATACTATATGTCTGCCCGTCCTTTATACGAATAAACAATTAGGTATTTTACGTAAGACGCCAACTGTACTGTGGCTTCGTAAGCCGTGGCCAAAATTAAAACTTGGCTGTGAGGACGAAGACTTGGAATTTGTGACGTCACAGACATCGACGTATCACCCGTCCGAGTATGATGGATAGTCTCCTGTTTGTGTCCCGAACCAGATTTGAACCATCGTAAATTGATTAAGATTTCCGCAATAAATACCAAAATAAATTCAAATCGGTTTAATCGAACGCGCTGGTTCGAAGTCAGTTGCTGGCAGGCTGTTTTCTTTTTAATTTTGGAATGTTTATTCTTTTGCGATTATAAATAAACTCATTGTAAATTTGTCTGTGGACAAGCTGGATGGTGTTTTTGGAATCGCCCCTGCCTCTTGGGTCAGGAGTCGTTCGTTCGATTCCCACTCGGGACACAATTTGTGTGATACACATCATCATTATGTCTAGATTGTCTTTATGTTAATGTATTATGTATATGGATTGTCATTTTCATAATATAATTAAGCACTTCTATTAGTGCTACTTAGTTCAGAATCAGAACAATATCGAACTTTGTCCTTTTCATGTTTGGTTTCTTTGGGTTGTCATTAGTTTAATTTTATTTAATTCAAACATAATCCTAAAATAAAAAATATAAAATATAAGAATCTTTCAATTGGGTGCAGTAGTACGGAAATTATGTATCAGTTCAACGAATAATTTTTATTTACGTTGGAGGTTTTACGTGGGGTTTTACGAAGAAAAATAAATTCTACCAAGAAATGACGCTTTGTATAATTCATACGTTGACTTGAGCAAAGCGCTTATCACTAAATAGTATAAATCAAAGTCGCTTCCCAAGTCTGTCTGTGTATGTATTGTATGCTTCAATCTTTAAACGTAGTTTTAACGGATTTGGATAGCGGTTTTTTTTAAATAGATAGAGGGATTCAAGAGGAAGGTTTTTATATATCCGAAGCAAAGCGAGGGCGGGTCACTAGTATGTTAAAATAATACGAATTAAATTAAATAAAAAAAGCACTACATACGTCAAAAGGATATATTAACTCGTTTTGTCATCGTATTATCTAATGTTTCAGTTAAGATACGATTGCGCAATGTGGTGTGGGTGAAGAGAGCCTCAATCACTTCATTAGAGGAAATAAACATAATCATGTCGTCCTTTTGATATTCGTGTCCAATTTTTAATTACAACAAAAATAAAATGAAAGTACACGTTGTATTTTTGTGTAAATCTAGCACTGAAAACTGTGTAAAGTAATTTGCGCCTTCCTCCAAAGTTTTCTCTGGCAAAAGGTCTACGCGAGACCTTTTCCTTTTCTTATGGTTTAATTTAACAATTCGTGTTGAGAAAAATAATGTCTTCATAACTTTTTACGTCAGACCATGAACAACTTTGATGGAAGTCCTTAATTGAGTGTGAAATTGTGGCCGCGAAAGAATTGCGCAAATATTATCATGGGTCATGACATAACTTCTATCCTTTGTATTTAGAGTCTCCCTTTTGAATGGGTAAGAATTTCGAATGTTCCGGAGTCATGTATACGTCTATTTTTTGTTACAAAACAATTTTCCGAACATTACTTAGTCTAGAAACCTGAATATCCGGGATATTTACCATGTTGTTTTGTTCACGGGTTCACACGTGATCATGGCGCCTGCAGTAGTGCCGAAATATCGGGAGCTCATTAAAACAAAACAACATGGTAAATATCCCGGACACTTTCAGGTTTCTAATGTGTGTAACCATGACAGTTTAAAATTATAGATTACACAGTCTTTTGGACATATAGCATGTAAGTTACCTAACTAAACGCTTGCAGTTTGCATCGATTTATTATGAACTAGCTTTCCGCCCGCGACTCCGTCCGCGTAGATGTTTAATGCGTAAAACATTACTTCTTTATAGCGCAGTCGGTTAAAAAGTAGCCTATAACCTTTTTTAGGCTCTGGACTATATCTGTACCAAATTTCGTTAAAATCGGTTCAGTACTCTATGCGTGAAAGCGTAACAGACAGACAGACAGAGTTACTTTCGCATTTATAATATTAGTAAGGATATGTTAATAAAATATAAAGTTATCGATGTGAATATTGTAATACAGAGATCCGACTGTCTCACGTCTACGCCTTAAAGAAATTCAATTTAACTAACTTTGTACTGGAAAGGGTTTGATTTTCTGAAATTTTATCCGCATTTTTTATTAGAATTTCTGAGATAAAGTTGTGAAGGAATTAAAAAGGTATTGAACCTTTGCAACTTTGCCAAATCTTTAATTTGTTTCAAAAATTTTAATAATTTATCATTTATTTTATGATAAAGATTTATTTAGCATGTGCACATTAATAATAATTACTGCTTATGTATCTCATGAAAACTAGACAATAACATCTGTATACAAACTCTCTTGTAGTTTTTATTTGTTATTGCGATAAAAAGCGAGCGTTTACGATTTCACACATCGTTTGGTTCAATGTACGTACGTCTTATGTTTAGCAAACAATGAATTTATGAGTCTTCACTGTATTCATTCTTATACTATGAAATTGTCTTACTTATATCTACTAGAATATTTAAGAATTGATAAGTTAGAGACTATTAGCAAACGAATGCCTGTCTTCCTCAAAAGACGCGTTTTTGAACAATGTGTCCTGCCTGCAATGACATATGCGGCTGAGACATGGACACTAACGAAGAAACTTGTTCATAAACTTCAAGTTGCCCAAAGAGCGATGGAACGAGCAATGCTGGGAATATCGATCGCAGACCGTATCCGAAATACCATCATTCGGAAACGTACCGGAGTCACGGACATTGCATCGATTATGACAAAGTTGAAGTGGAGATGGGCCGGACATATGTGCAGAAGAGAGGATGGCAGATGGGCACGCAGAATTGCTGAATGGAGACCTAGGCTCGGACGGAGAAACGTTGGGAAACCACCTATGCGCTGGGCCGATGAGATCACAAAAATATTGGGCAAGACCTGGATGCGATCAGCAAAAGACCGGGTCAAATGGAAAGCACATGAAGAGGCCTATACCCAACAATGGGTGATACAGGGCTGAAGAAGAAGTTAGAGACTTATTTACAGATTAAATCTGACTACTGTATTATTGTGTACCTTAAACGAAAATTGAAATTGACATTGTATGTTAAAATAACCTCCTTCTAGCGCGGTCGGGTAAAAACCTACAACTTGGCTACTCCAGTTTATAGATTAGACATGCAGGAAACTTTAAGAGTTTGGGTTTATTCGTTTAGGCGCCCAACTCTCAATACTACGCCTCAAGGAATAATAGACTTTGAAGTGTTGAAGGTAAGATATATTTTCGTTCGCAAATATTAATGGTAACACATATTTTCCTGTTACATGACAATTGAAAGACGTCAATATGCAAAGCATTCGTTGGGCGGAATCATTTGCGTTGCTGAGGCGCTGAATAGAAGGATTATTGTTCTCATTAGCATTTCCCGTGATAAAAAGCTGGCTTTCGAATAGTAATATTAATATACGAATAATTCAGAACGCTATTAATTAACTTGGAAGACCAAATTATTTATATATTATGATTTAATGAGGGCATTTATTGTAAAATCGTTTTTAATTTTGTTTAATAGTACATCACAAACATTGGTCAGACCGTGGTATGTAGCTCACAGACTTACCTTACAGAAATCAGAGTTAATCTTCTTCTTTCTTATAAATAAAAATGAATTGCTGTTCGTTAGTCTGACTAAAACTCGAGAACGCTCGGACCGATTTAGGTAATTTTGGTTTTAAAATGTTCGTCGTAGTCCAGGGAAGGTTTCAATGAGAAAATATAGAAAAAGAATCAGTATTGGCGGTATAAAATTCGCCGGGACCACTAGTAGTAAATAAATATCACTCATCCAGATCTTCATCACACAAATATTCATCGGTTGGGGGTCAAACCTACGACTTATGGTGCAGGAGACAGGCGCCCTACCATCCAGCAGCCAAGTCAGAATTTAAAATTGAGACATATTGTTCCTACTATCGAAGAAAGACATATGTATGAGTTTTTTAAGACTATCAATATCAGAACTAACCCTAGCCGTGCAACTAAATCAAAACGATATTAATTATCTAATCGGAGTTCCATGAATAGACTAGAGATAATTTGAACTAGCAATAAAGTTCGAATTTCTTATTTGTTCATGCCATCAGTACATAGCTGAGAGTTAACACGCTAATTGATATGATATGTAAACGTTGAATTGTAGGAATACTCATAGTTTGAATCGAAATTTATTTTGGATTTACCATTGATATCTCTCTCATTACAAATTACCAATGTTTGTGGATGCATTTATAGATTACTGAAACCAGAAATAATTATATTTCTGACTAAATAGTAATTTGAGTAATACGACTGACATTAATGAAAATTGTCATGTGTAGGAACTCAAAATAAATTTATTTGTAGCACAAAGGGTACCGGGTATCATTTCGTGCATTTTGGAGTACAATCTGGTTAGCACGTCTCTATCATATTTACGACTATAAATATAAATTTTTTCAGGTGAGAGACATTTTGTCGACCGGTTGCTGTTACCACCATACAGTTGCGTAAAACCCGCCAAGTGACTCTGACCTATCTCGGTCAGGTCGCGTTCCGGGATCAGCACTGTACGAACCGGAGCCAGGGAGGACCATTGCTGCGGCAAGCGCCGGACCAGTGGAGTCTTAGCGGCGGTATTGTGCGGGCGGAGCGGGTAAGCCCGGCGGCCAGGGAGACCCGTAGAAACGGTACCTAGTGCCTTCCGTTCGGCGGACTGGCCAACTCCGACCCGCACAGCTCAATACCAATGCGAGACTCCACCCCTATCTCGTTGTTACCGCAGTAGTGGTCTCCTCTTTCACGTCCCCCTTTCCCTCTCATATAGATGTTCCGGGAGGGAGGGGTGAAACGGCTTTTAGGGTGAGTGCGACAGGCTCAATATGGTATATTGTGCCTGTCGACCTCATATTTGGATCTCACTACCGCTTACCATCAGGTGGAGTGAGGTCATCTTGTTAGCTCATTATAAAAAAAATACATCATAAGATGAAACGACTTTAGTGATCTCTAGTTGGGCCTCACAAGATCAAAGCCTCCCTAAAGGGACAGAAAAGTACCCCTTTTCCGTCATAGTCCTATCGAAGATAATAAATAAAATTCACGTACTCAAAGTCACTTAAAAATCCACGAGAAATAAAACCAAAACGTATGCGATTTCGTAAAGGCAAACAGTTCACAATGAGAACACAGACGTTCACATTGCCGAGATGTTTTTGCGATGTATCACGAGAAAATTCGGTGCCAAGTTCATTATTATAACGAAAACATTCACCAATGTGTTTAGTGTGACGTTCGCCTTTGAGATGTATACACATTTGTGTAGCACACATGTTTTCAGAAGTAGGTAGGACAGCCCGGCCCATTTTTTATTCTTCTTCTTCTTATCGTATGGTTGATGAACAACCTGGTGTCAGAGTTTAAGCCGCCCGTAGGCCTCTGACATGGCTTCACACACCGTTGAAAAATCTCTCAGGTGTGCTGGTTTTCTCACGATGTTTTCCTTCACCGTTAAAGCGTCGAATGATGGTAAGTACATATGAATTCCAAATTTTAAAAAACACATTGGTACCTGGCGGGGTTTGAACTGGCGACCTCTCGCATGGCAAGCAACGACCTTAACCTCTCATCGACGCTTTTTATTTTTTATTGAAACTGTTCTTTTTGTGAATCAAATTATTTACTGCCGCACGTCATGAATTTTAGCTCACAGTATGAATAGATTTCAATTATAGAAATTATTTTCTGATGGTGAGCGTTTAGAGATTCTTAGCGTCTCTACTATTCAAACCTTAAGAGCTTTTTTTGATTAATATTTTTAATGAAAGCCTAAACTATTATCTTGATTCTAGACTTTATAAAAATCTTTGTATATACGAAACATATTACTTGGTCCTTGAATTCTTAATTATTTCGTAAATACGGCATATTAATTTATTTACGTACCTACCTATTACTTACTGTCTTTATTATATTAGGTAATAACTTGTTGCATATGTAATATAGCAAAGCAATAAATGGATAATGATTCAAACTTATGCAGCCGATTCATCAGATAACTAATAATTGAATAGTTACTACTAATGAATAGCACTAATTAATGACGAGTCAATACAAATAGACGGCTATCTTGGAATGTGTACTACCATTTTCTTGGATCGTTAACCGTGAAAATTGTAGCTTTTAGCCAAGCGACCTTGTGACATAATGGTGCTGATAATTTTACAACACAATAAACACTTTTGCCTGAACGGCAATTAGGCAGGTGTTTCTGCGGAAGCGAAAGTTTCCATCGAGCTTTTCAACGTGAGCTTTGTTTGTTTTGTTATTTAAATACCACAGATTCGTAAATGACTGGCTCGGTGGAACAGTGGTTAGTGACCTAGGTTCACTACCTACGATTCCAAGAGTCGTGGGTTCGATTCCCACTTGGGACAAATATTTGTGTGACGAACATCGGTGTTGGTTCCGTGTCTGGGTGTGTTATTAAATATATTTAAGTATATTTGTGTATCCACTGTTGATCCTGATTTCTGTTATACAAGTGCTTAAGCTTCTTACCACGGGATCAGATCGATGTATGTGATGTTGTGAAATATTTATTTATTTACTTTAATATTTATATAAAATTAAATGACTGGCATCAATTATATTATTATCAACGATATTTCAATGTATTTTTACTTTTCGTTCAGGTTGTTTTAACTAATTAATATGCAAAGCTCTGTTGCTGAGCCGATAGCTGAAACAGGTGAACTTGCATTATTACGGCCGAATATTGAAACGATAATTTGATGTGATCGCTTATTCAATTATTGAACTATTCATGCAAAACTTTTAGCGCTAGGCCCTGTCTGGCGATTGAAAAGCCAAACACTCGTAGCACAGTATTATTCCCAAGGCATATGCATACCTAAATACATAAAAAGTACACTGCGAACTTTTTACGAAAAGTCTTTGTTTAAACATTATTTTCTGTATTGTTTAGATAAAAGTACAGCCATATAAAACAAAGAATTGAAACATTCAAAGAAACTCTCTTAGATGTTTGAAAATAAAATACATTTCTTGGAACATTTCTTGAAGTTGTAGCAGCGAGGAAAACATTTACTTATCTCTCAAGAAGCCTTAGTAACTTTTCGTTTTGTTAGATAATAGTTAGAACATTTCTCAACTAAGTATATTTTAAGTTTATCCCTTCCACCGCTTTAGCTTACACAAAAATGTTCTTGGCTTACTTAGTTACGAAAAAAATGTTAGGTGACTTTCCTACAAGTTTTATTCTCTTCTTATCGTATGGTTGATGAACAACCTGGTGTCAAGAGTTTTTAAACCACCCGTAGGCCTCTGAAATGGCTTCACACACCGTTGAAAAATTTCTCAGGTGTGCTGGTTTCCTCACGATGTTTTCCTTCACCGTTAACGACGCTTTATGATGGATAAAAAAGCGTCGATGGTCGAGTGGTTCAGGTCGTTGCTTGCCATGCGAGAGGTCGCCAGTTCAAACCCCGTCAGGTAACAAAGTGTTTTTCAAATTTGAAATTCATATGTACGAGATTATTAACGGTTAACGATCCAAGATAATATACCTTTTAGTGAAAGATCCGTTGAAATTGGTCCACCTATATCGGAGATTAGCGGGAACATACAGACAGACAAAAATTGTTTTATTTGTGTTTTTGTTATTGATACCCGATATTAGATTCATACCCATTTAATAAAAGTCATTATTTTAATATTATAAAGAGACACTTGAATTTTATTTAGTAATAATAAAAATGTGTTAACTGACAAGAATATAAAAATAGAGCGCTAGTGCTATGGCATGTGGTATCGTCTTATTGGTCGTTATATTTTATAACTTCGACATATGGACTATTCAAACCAATAGTTTTCTAGAGATGTGCAAAGCATACAAACATGCTCTTTCACTTCATAATAATTAATATAGAAAAGTCAATACGCAGCATTAGTCTATCTAGAATTGATTTCCCTTAAGGGAAGTAATGTTTTGACTGGCTCGGAGGAACAGTGGTTAGGTTTATTCCAGGTCACTTTGAGGTTATAACTTATAATGTTAGTATATCTATACTAATATTATAAAGCTGAAGAGTTTGTTCGTTCGTTTGTTTGTTTGTTTGAACGCGCTAATCTCAGGAACTACTGGTTCGATTTGAAAAAATCTTTTTGCGTTGTATAGATCATTTATCGAGGAAGGCTTAGGCTATATAACATCACGCTGCGTCCAATAGGAGCAAAGATACAATGGAAAATGTGTAAAAAACCGGGGGAACGCGAACGAAGTTGCTGGCACAGCTAGTATAATATAAGGCAGACGTCCTAGCAAATAACAACATTACACAACATGACAAACAGTGGTCTGATTCCGTGGTAAGTTACTTAAGCACTTGATACGGATATTAGAGTGGGAATCGAATCCACTACTCTCGGAACTGTAGCCAAGGTCGCTAACCACTGTTCCACCGAGTCCGTCAAGTCCTGGTAAATAAATGAGTGTTCACAAAACCATACTACGTGTAAGAGACGCTTGCTGAAGGCGAAAATATTGTATGGACAGAAATGGATGAATCAAAAAAGGGGATGAGTTGTATGGGACTAGGTGAGGGAAGCCTCGCTTTATCCTCAAACTAACACAAAACTCAAAGATTAACTCAAAGATAGAACGATTTTTTTTAAGAAAAAAAAATTACTCACCGAAAAAAGTTCCCCAAACGATATAACTTTGCTAGCGTTTTTCAGTTCAGGCGGAAGTAAACTTTTGCAAGGTGATTTGCCGTATTCATTTATGATCTCGCAGAGCTCCTTCATCTCGGTACACACTCTGGCTTGCGCTTCCGCCCCTCTGAATTCAGTCATTGATCCGGGAATGGGTCTGCAAATAAACAATACATTATTAACACTCTCGAATGTGATGACACGTCTCATATTGTTTTTATTCCTCCCGGGACAAATATTTGTTGGAAAGATACCTACATAGGTCTTTTTTGCCAATAAAAGCAATATAATATAATAACATTAAGGCGTGCGACCGATTACGGCGGATCATAGCGGCCGATCTCAATTGAGATCAGCCAAGTCCGCAGGATATATAGTGCACAAATTTGCGTGCAAACAAAGTGCACTCTCTCGTCTGTTCCTCTTAAAGTTCGGTCAGAGCGCAATCCGACATGACCGATTAGAGATCGGGCGCAGGACCACCGGGGTACAACCGCCAACTTCTCATACAAATTTTTTTCGGACACGAACCGGGCCCTCCTCGGTCCTTACGCAACATTTGCTACCAATATACTTTACTTTCTTACTTTACCAACGAAGCAGTTACAGTACTTTGTAAATATAATCTAACTGAATATAATTTAACCGTGACGGCGTTACAGTAACAAAAGAGTATCATTTGGGTAAGATAGAGTAAGATTTTTTTGCTATTAGCGATCTCTACATGATCATGTGCGGATGTCCGTCTTTTGATCGAAATTTGTATGCGTTATGTGTCTTGTTCTTTAATTCATTGTAAGATTCAAATAACCTTGTTACTTGAAATAAGCATTTTGCATTTTGGTACGTTCAGCTATCTATGTATCTTATGAATGCGTTTAGACGCTATTTTACAATCGCCTGAAAACAGGTAAAAAAATGCAAGATAGCTTCAGCGAATTTATTGTTCAATTTCAAGATTTTATTTACCGCACTTCATATTATGTAAATTGCCAACGATAGATACCTATGTTCTTCTACAAGAGCTATTTTCTGGATCGAGAAGAAACTGCCTCCATTTGACATCTTTATTATTCTATTGTCGTAAAACAAACTTTTGGGTGCGAAGGTCAATGAAATTGGGTGGTTGGTAACATACGAGTTCTGCGTATTTACTAAACTTTAGATATTACAGTTGGGTAAACTTGTGAACTGACGCAGAAAAATGTGTACGTCATATTTTATTTTATTTTATTTTATTTATTTAGGTTCACAAAACAGAACAACATCATATTGTGTAGGATATACGAGTATCTTTGATTAAGGAAATAATATACTCGGCAAACCTTTATTACTGACATAGTAAGACAATCTACTACAATTAATACTATATACTTAACAGGGTCTAATGACCCGACAAAACATATTCCTCCTCTGATTGTCATTTGTTCATAAGGCATTCCAAACATTTATTTATAGACTGCCAGTGATCAGAAAAAAATTTTTTTCTCTGCGCGAATATTCCAAATTTTTTTGCCTGCCAGTAACTCTTACGATAAGAAGCCGTGGCAAATACTAAGTTTTAGAAAAATCTATTGCCTACCTACTTACTACTATTGGACTGCCTTGACAAATTAGCGTCATAGATTACTCAATCAGTAGTGTTAGTAACGTGACTCTCCCTTTAATTTACATTCATGAAGTCTTGGCAGAATTCTGATTAGTTGGCTCTATGGGAGGTGGACCGGAATTTTCAATCAATTGGCAAACTTATTTTTCTATTTTATTTATTTATACTATAGTCGTACGTACATCAGATAAGAAATAATTTTAAATATATTCTTCAAGCTCTTTGACACCGTGTTAATTAGTAAACGTTACAGTGTTTATTACTAAGTCCATTTATTTACTTTTCGACATCTTTTGATGTGCTAATGACTATTACCTATTCCGACATTTCCTTAAAATAGGTTATTACTACCTAGTTACTATGTATTAAATGGAAATAATTTACCATCTATCTCAAAAGTCAAATAAGATTATTTTTTGCTGGTTTCCATAAATATTGTAATTTTCTTTAAAAAAATCGTTCATAATTTATTTTGCTTTTAGCTACTTGTCGTGCGTAGGATTTATGTACTCTTGATGTCTTATTATTATGAAAAAAGTTTCATTTTAATAAAGATGAAATATTACTATATGACTGTATGATAATAATTAATGCATTTGTGTACCACTTACCAAATGAAAAATAACATAACCTATGAATATAATTCAGTACACATGTACTAGAGAAAAATATTGTTACACAATTTATTTAAAATATCTCTGAGCTAATTGACTTGGGGAACAAACATGTTAGTTATTTAGTTGTAAAACAACTTTTACTCAGCAAACGGAATAACTTGCCTTTAATAATGAGGTCTGGGAAATATGCGGTGATAATTAAACTTGGCATTTCTTTCCTAACTTCTCACAAGCTCATGGAAAAGCTGTTAAAACTAAAAACTGACTGGTTTTAAATTTCCGTTCACTAGAATAATTTTTAGTATTTCCATATCTACTGGTACTATTTTAAGACCAGATCGCCTTTCAAAAGAAAAGAACGTTAATCCAGCAGTAGTTATGTTATACAACATTATTATTATACGTATACACCGTGAAATTTTAGTGGTTGTTTTCCCGTGGCAGAACGATTTGCCTTTAGTAATACTATCGAATCATGCAAATTTTTCCTCGAAAAAAAAAATTTTTTTTTCGATTTTTCAGAATAATAATTTTCCAACTTGAAAACGAGAGAAGCTATCGTTGTTTTTGAAGATGTGACGTATTCAGGTACAGCTTGCCCCATAAAATCGATGCTTAAAGCTATATAAGCTCTACACCCTAAGTCATAAAGCGGTTCGAACGTGCTGTCGAGTCATGGTTAAACCTTTCGTAAACCGGCATTTATTGATTTTAACAAAAAAGAACTGCACCACACATCTTTTGTACTACTAAGATAGAATCATATTACTGCGGGAAAACAACCACTAAAATTTCACGGTGTATAATTTTAGGTGTACACGTATTGTTTGTTTACGTAGGTGTATCCTACTCAGAACATAATATGACTTGTTACAAAATAATTAATTTTTAATTTCACTAACAATAAACCTTAATTTGAAACACTTCACGCGCTTTTTTTATGATATATACTACTATACTTACTTTCCATACTCATCTTTGGAGAAAGTGGGTTTACAATTTTTGTCAAAATGGCCGCTAAATGCTGTCACTTTCTGCAAATCACTGTGCGCTTGCGCTTTTGTGTCGAATGCCGATATGAGATCGGTGAGCGATGAACTCTGTAAATAATGAAAATGTTTACATTACTATATATATATCAACAAGTAACATGTTTAGAATTTCCTTCGGTCCGGTTAGGAGGGACTGGCAATCAGTCACACAGGTTCTCCTAGTACAGTTGCCAGTCTCTCACTTAGATGTTAAATTTGTAATGTGACATGTACCTTAAGACGTTTGTTGTAATTCTTTGTGAGAGAAAAATAAATAAATTTATTATTATATTATTATTACTATATAATATTTTCATTGGAAATTAACTCACTCATCGTCCATGGGCAAGGTTTATCCACATACGTTGCTAATAGCGATTTGATTAGATCGTATGTTTTATGTTGGTCTTGTGAACTTTGTGCTGTTTATTTTTGTGCAATAAAGTTTTTTTATTTAGAAAATCAGAACCAATTTAACTGCTACTTGGCTTGGGGATTCGAACCTACGCCCTTCTGTTAAAGGGTACAAATCGGCTTACTTACTTGCCGCAGAGCTCTGAAAATGTGCGATTTTCAGAGCTCTGCGGCAGTTATTTTTTATTATTTTATGTTCAAGATCTCTCGTGCAAAGCCTAGTGACGTATTATTTAAAAATTATAACATTGAACTGGACGGAATAATTTAAATTTTGAGTAGTAAGTAAGCAACTCAAATAGTTATTTATGGAGAAATTAGGACGCAAAATCACAAAAGATTTTTGATGCGGATAAATATATTTCGATTATGAGATACAAAAAATCAAAACGAAATAGGTGTATGTTTGGTTTTTTTTTTAAATATAATAATGAATCTCGATTTGACTCAACTAAATTTGAATTCATTCTTTGACTTAGATCAAGTATACCTATTAAAATTATTAATTACATAATAGTATGTATATACAAAGTTAAATACAATTTGTTACTTTGAACAACAATGAGAGAAACATATTGCAATAATTATGCCAACATATCGCTCGACATTGGCCGAAATAACCTAGCTGAAAGCTCACCACTGAACAAAGAAAATAATAACCGTCATTCATATAACCTAAAACATTTGCCGCGCGCATTTGTCAGTATTGTTATTGTAATACTAATTCTCTGGTTATTAATTAAAAGTGCAAACGACTTCGTTAATGTCGATTCTAAATCAATTGGTCTTGGCATCGTTTCGGAGACTCGTCTCAAAATATCTGTTCTGCCGCCTGTCCCGACACATAATGGTAGTATAATGCGGTGGAAGTAAAAATAACTGATCAGTTCTGAATATGTGGTTACAACGACGTGAGAGTTATCCGGAAGACTAGATATAGTGACGTACACTAGATCCAAATGCAGTACGAATCTGTGTCAATGTCGAATAGTAAATTGAATGATCCACGAATAAAAATATTCAGCTAATCATACTCTTATTCAAGATTCAGTAGACACTACACATCAAAGATTCAAGGTATGAACAAGCTAGCAATATAAAAATTACTAGAACACTTTTTAAATTATTTATGATGTTAGTCGTATTTATTCTTATAAGAAAAAATTTGAATGTCTGTGTATAATGTCGCATTAAATATATTGGTTGTTAAACTAGTACGATATTTACATAAAAGAAAAAATGTAAAAAGGTCAGATTGAAAGATATTCATATGACATCGGTTGGCAAATATTTGTAGCTAATTAGACTTTGTTTCATCGGCTGAACATAGTAATAAGAACTAATTTTATGAGGGTGATCTTAAGGTAGTTAAGAAATAGGCGTATTTTGTACATTATAGTGCTTTTAGTTAAATAATCTCGGCAATTTTTCATCCAATTACCAGTTAACAGCCATTTTCTAAGGAACCTTTGTTCTTCTGAGCAAAATATTTACTTAAAAATGCTAAACTCAGTCTATTATTACTTCAAATCTCGCAAAGGAACGCAGACAACAGCTGTGTCTAATAGTTCTTGATCTGTTTAGCGATAATGTTGGTGTTACGAACATGTAGCAAACCGTTTGAATGTTAGAGAAATCGCATTGTTTTGAAATTCGCATGTTTCTGCGTTCTTAATCCAATGAATGAGTAGTGTTTATATAGCGAGCTTGGTACGAAATTAAATTAGATAAGACTGTAAGAGTTACCATGCAAACGTTATTCAGAATTGAATATGCTAGAAATGGTTCTTTGCGATTCATTTTAAGGAAATCAAATATAGATCGTCGATCTTCTTTCCTAATGGAGCGTAATGGGACCCTAATAATCCACTTAAAATTTGTTGTCACGAAATATCTTAGCACACGGAATAATATTAATTTGATGAAATTTACTCATAGTATTATAATGATTATTGTACTTATGAAAAAAAAACATAATGCAAAAATTGTTATGCCTTAAAACTTTATGAATAAACATAACGTTAACAACATAGGTTCCTAATACTCTTATTTATACTAGAATAGAATAGAATAGAATAGAAGAATTGTTTATTTGGTACAAATGTATACAAATATGGTAACAAAGGTACACTTTAAAAGTTGTCATTTATTAATTTTTAAACAATTTAGTTCTACTCTGTACAATATTGTTTACTTTTAAACTTTTCGACTTAATTGAAATTTCGTTCTCATTTAAAATTCTTCCGCCATGTATGGGAATTGTCAAAATTTTAGTTTTAATTAAAAAGTTCGATTGTAGATTCATAATATAAATGAAGTTAAAGTTAGAATCGACTAACTCTATTGAACTTGAGAATTTTAATAATATTGTTCATGATTAGTTCGTTGACCCATTAAGTTACCGAACTAATATTTCTGTTTTTCCTCGTAAGGTGTACTGAACTACGAGTAAAGTATTTCTCAGGTATTCATTAATAGATACAATGTTTACGCATGGGTTTATGAAGCTTCTAAAGCTTTTGATGAATGATGACATCCATAGACATCCAAGTCTTTGTCAAAGTCTTAAATAATAAAAAGACGTGTGGCACTCGGGGACTGCCGCGGTATAGCTATTGCATAGCATCGTCCGATTTCGGAGCAGCTCGTCTCGATTCGTGCGAGTTTCTTAGAGTCGTACAATACGTCTAACCGCACGCACACAAACACCGTGCCGAAGTCTACCGAACTGAAACGACGTTAGACGATTGTGAGGTTTTTTTCGTTACGGAATTTTTTGGTTCGGTCGCCGCGCTCAAAGCCCGCGATAAAAGCTATGCAATAGCTTAAAAATCATCTCCTAACATCACATACATACATTGTTCTGATTCCGAGTTAAGAAGCTTAATACTTGTGTTTCAAATATAGGAATTATAGCGGAATACACAAATATACTTAAACAGATTGAACAACACCTAGACAAGAGATAGATTACGATGTTCATTAGACGAATATATTTTTCTCGATCATGACTGGTGTAACCCAGTCTAAACGTCGGGCAGTAAGTAGCTATGTATTTATTTATTCCATCGCGTAGACCCATAATATTTAATACGTTTTTAAGACGAATTTTTCGTCAGTAATTAATTTACAGTACTTTGAAAAGATGGTTCTTGACGAAATCATTTAGTTTCAAGCTCTTATATGAATAAAGCAATCAATGCACTTTTTTATTGTAACCAAATCGAATTTTAATCAATTAATCTGGTAGACTTACCGAGTAAGACACGAGTCTTGAATATTAAGGCGGTTACTTAAGGGATTCTATATAGCTTATAATGGCTCAGGTGGATAGTGAAAGTTCAAATTGGTTCCAGACGTTTCGGGAGGATTTGGAGGATAGTCACGAGAGAGGAATTAGTCTCGTTAGTTTACGGCATCTGTTCGATGCTTAATTGTTTATGGTAAACTTCTGTGCACATGTTCTGAAATGAATTTCAGTGGAGGTCGTTTTTAATGTTAATAGGTTGTATCTAGTGTGGCATATCAAAATATACTTGTGTTCTCTCTATCTGTCTCTATCACATAAAAATAAAGTTTGAATATCTTTGTCTTAATAGTTTTCTAATCATAGAGATGCTCTATAAACTTGTAAGTGACTTGTCGCATGTCAAAGTTTAAATACGATAAAAGTACGATAAAAGTAAACGGGTAATGGGATTTTTCAAGTATTTTCTCCATAAATTGAGTGTAGAAAAACCTTTCAAACCCTGTTCTTGTAAAAATACCTAACGTCTTACGTGATGTTTCAAAATAACAACAGCGATTTATTCATGTGTCACACGTGCTAAAATATATTGTGCATCTAATTCTAAAATGATTTATGATAGAGCGGTCTATCAAAAATATTTTAATCACATTTTAAGCAGTAAAGTAGTGAATGAATCATTACGAACATGTGTTTTGTCGGTCACACTCTATAATTAGTCTAGGAAGTATCGAGAGTGGGTAAAGAATCTACCGACTCTCTACTAGAGAATGACGTTTCTAGATGTTATCATAAAAAATAATCTGACGCTTTCCTATTTCACCCTTGTGCTTTTGTCAACAATATGAACAAATTGAAAAGATTAGATTTAGTATGCTGGTAGTGTCCTTTTTAACAAATAAAAAATGCAGAGCTAGCTTAATACATTTGTGTCTTTTATGACTGAGTTATATCTGTACAAATCAGAATGAATCGCTGCCGAGATACAACGCCGACACTACTGAACTACTGAAGTGAATGAATTATTCATTTCTTTGTTGTCTTTATTATTTTTAGGACAAGGTTTGTATAAAATATACAGTTTTAGAACGGAATAAAAATGAGTCGGTATGAAGTTCGGAGTGGCAATTTGTTCCTAATAAATGGTGTATTATTATACTACTGAGGAAATATATATATTACACATAATTAGGTCCCTATATACCGCACTCGCTGTTGCAAATAAAAGGGCTTGCCTTCCTTTCCTGCCTACTGATTAAGAACTTTTAAAAGATTTTTTTGAAAATTTTACGTTAAAATAATCCTCCTATTACTCGTGTAGTATAAAATTACAATTCGTTATTTTACAGCTATTTAAAGTTCTAATCTAGTCTTGTTCGGTATTATGCAAATTGTTGTTTATTTAGATTATAATAATGTAGAATGTTAATGATTTTAGGTAACTTTGAAGGATTTCATAATCTGAATCGATGTATGTAATCGAATGTAATTCATTTCGACATACTTACAACAGTTCTGACCGTTTGCACATTTCATACAAACTGTTGTACTTTCACGTCCTAAAATATAAATTCGTTTTACAAATATATTCATAATGCCAATATATAATGTTCCATTGTGAAATTGAGGCACAGTAACGTTCACCATTCCCAATATCTTTGATGACCCTGTAGTCGCCACCCGGGCCATTACTTCCCGTGCGCTCCGATAAACACATAGGTAGTGCAGCCAGTACACTGTTGCATTCACATATGACATACACGTCACATACATATGAGCATGCGGTTTTTGTATACCAATTAAACTGGTCCAGATTTATCTGTGACGGATTGCCAACACCTGTCCGACGTTTCCGCGTCACTGTAATGGCACTTAGGTTATATTTGCTATTAAGAGTTATGCCATGAGGGGGAAAATTTGTATATCCCATCTCGGTAAGACGTGCCAGATTTCGCCCATGGTGACCTATGTTATAGATACGAAGGTATTCATTATCAGGCGGTTAAAACTTTTGCAAATTAGCGAATATAAAATCTATCTATTGTAATGGTTGATTTATCTTTCTTAAATACATAAAAAATCATTGAACTTACAGTACTAAGCAACTAAATGAAGTTTACAAACTGTACTTAGGTACTTTAAGGTATTCATTCAATATTTTTGTTTTCTAGGTCAGAAAGGTCTTCAGATGCTAAATGGGGCTAAAAAACTTTTAGTTTAAAACTAGTATAGTAATTTGTGAAGAAAAACTGCGTAAAAACATTCTATTGAGAACGTGTTAAGTTTCTTTATAAGTTCTAGTGGTTTACTTTTCGAATAGATTAGGCACTTCTACTTTTTCTTTGGGCCGATAGCTTTATAGCGTACCTAATTTATAGTTTAATACTTCTTCAAGAAAGGGATTTAGAAGAAGTTCAGATAGAATAAGTCGTAGAAGAATGTTCCTTTGTTAGTTCCATTACACAAATAGAATATCGCATTTACCCGCGCCCTTTTTGGTCGCGACGCACAAACCGAGGCACGTACATAAAATGAATCACATCTCGCGTAAATGTAACAGAGCGTTTAGTGTTAGCACCGAACGCAAACAAACACCGCTGTGCATTCCTGCGGATACACAGACGGAAGTGTGACTCACGGCTCTGCGTCAAAACAGCCATCATTCAAATGTAATGAGCTCTACGAGGTCGACTCAGGCGCAGGGCCGAGCCATCCCATCTCGGCTCGCAGCTCTGTCGTTCACCCGATCGTGACAAATGCCGAGGTATTTTCGGTGGGCGATGTGTTTTTGTTTCGAACGCATTCCGCGTTCCTACGCATTCTTTCGGGATTACTTTTCAACGGTCCAGCCGCTTCCGGGAGCTTTGTTTTACAAAAGCCGTGTAAGGTTTTCCGTTCCGCAACTAGATAATAATATGAAAACTATCCAGGTTAGTAGTTGAAATCACGCACTAGAGGTAGGTACCATGCCATAACATTTTAATTAAGTTTTTAAGAATACCTACACGCGGACGAAGTCGCTGGCACATCCAGTAATTTAATAAAATGTCAAATTAAAAACAAGCCTAACGTATGATAATGTTCCTGTATTTTTTTAAAATATATTTGTAAAAATACGTCATCAGTGAAAATCTCAACTATTGACATATCATAAGAAACGGTTTGGCAGACAGCAGGATCCTTTAAAATTGAAGCGCTTACGTGATACAAACATTTTCCACAAATGTGGAATGATATTCAACAAAAGTAAATTCACCAGTAATCTACACCGTGAAATTTGAGTGGTTGTTTTCCCGCAGCAAAATGATTCTACCTTAGTAGCACAATAGATTTGTGCAGTTATTTTTTATTAAAATCAATAAATGCCGGTTTTACGAAAGGTATAACCGAAACTTTAAAGTACGTTCGAACCACTTTATTACGTAGGGCGTAGAGCTTAAAGAAGCTCTAAAAAAGCTCTTAAAAATCGATGCTTAAAGCTAAAGAGCTTTAAGCATCGATTTCATGCGGCAAGCAGTACCTGAACACGTCACATCTTAAAAAACAACGATAGCTTCTCTCGTTTTCGAGTTCGAAAATTATTATTTTGAAAATTCGAAAAAGAAAAAAGATTTTTTTCAAGGAATAATTTGCATGGTTCGGTAGTACTTACTACTAAAGGCAAATCGTTCTGCCGCGGGAAAATAACCACTCAAATTTCACGTTGTATATTCGTGTATCAATCAATATTTGATACTATCAATAACTGTCGAACAAACAACAAAATGCCTTTCGCTTGAATATTCACGAAACGCGGTGGTTATAAAGGTATGACAGGTAAAAAGGGGATTGTAAGACCCTTTTGGCATACATTCGGTCGGAAGAGCACTCGCAGTGGTATTCCGGAAGGGTTAATATAACAAAACGTTTGCTTACACAATTCAAAGGACTGTTTGCTAAGGTAAAATAAACAAATATATTTTGAAACGTTAAAATACTTGATTTATTTATATCCATGAAACCTTAACGCGTTTTCTGAAGCATAAATTATGTGTTTTATTATTTAATTTTAAGTTGTAAATAAGATTTATATAATAACTTAGCGAAGGTTAGATGAAACTTAATTACAAATTAAATAAATTACGACTGTCTGCCCGCGACTCCGTTTGCTTTCACGTGAAGTCCTTTATCACTTAAAATATTAGGATCTTCGAGTACAGTGATTTAAAAGTACCTATTTCCATTCTCATAATCTAGATTGCGTTGTTCTAAAATTACTGCTCTAATACCTTTAGAATTATTAATTTATGAATTGATTGTTATGAAACAAACACATAATTTTAAGTTGAGCTAACCGCAATGCATTAGTGAAACCCGCATTTAAATTAGTGAAGCCGTTTGTGAGATATGCCTGTACTGTCAAAAAAGACAGAAATCAGATACAATTTTAAAAATGTATTGTTAAGGATTCATTTCAATAACATCATAGTTCCAAAAGTGTATATTATCATATATTTTAAACATTAAACCGTTTTGATGAATATACAATAGGCGTGACGACAGTATGAAATAATCAAAGATTTATTAACTTCAGGGGAAAATACACATTCAAGGATTTAAAAAACCGATTTAGTTTTATTTAAAATATTGTGATTAATATGATTTTCAATAAAATAAAACAGTAAAAAACTACGGTCAGCCATTTTGACTGAAACGCCAATAACAGCGCATGACGTCACACTTACTTACGCTAGCTTCATCTTTGTTCAGTCACTGACAGTCAGTGTGTTTTGTTTACATGCAACGTTTGTTTACTTTACAACCAACAGATTTGACGTTTACGTAAGTGTTACGTCACACACGACGCCATGACACTGCGAGCTGTTTTCGCGCATTATTATAAAATTATTTTAAAAATGGCTTTAAACTTCCAAAAACTTATGTTTATTACCGAAATATAGGTTTTGTTGTAAACAGTAGAAGTGTATCCGCATTACGGAATAGGATTTCAAAATCTTTGGTCATGCCTATTGAAATATCTAAACATTATAAAAGGAAAAACTGACTGACTGACATACAATGCACAGCCCAAACGGCTAAACGTATTTGAATTTTGAGAGGGACGTAGCTTAGGTAGAAAATAGGTTCACTAAGAAAGGAATTCCCAAAATTCTCACCGGAACGGGAATTACCGGGAAAAAATACTTTTGTTTGAAAAACTGAACTAATATAGACTATTTTAACAAATCATTGTTTCTAAAACCATTTACACACGGACAAAGTCGTGGGCGGTCGCTAGTCATACTATGAAGTCTATTGAATACGTTAGGTTGCCTATTTTTCCATGTAAGTAAAGTTCTGAGAAGCTTATAACAGATGTGTGAAAGCTCCTCACTAGTTATTTTCACGTAAAGAATAATTTGGTAATAAATACAAATTAGACTTACGCCTAACCGGGATAAGACGTAAACAACGATTTATCTTTGATACGAAACACGTTTAACCTCTTTTTTCACGGAAAAAGCTCTTGATGAGTCTGCACTCCTAGCAGGGGATTTCCTGGAGCAGTGTGTCGGACTCCCGACTGACCAGAGACTGTGATTTCAGACTGCTACTGAGAAAGTGCCTCAGGAGGTTAAACTTGAGCTCCGATTAACATTATTTTTTCATACATAGATTTCATTTTAGGTTTACTGTAGCTATTCCCTTTTTTGTGAATTAATTAGCCCCTTTATTAACTAACTATAAAAATAAATTTCTAACGACATAAGTTTTTCCGTTATTGGTCGGTGGGTACTTTCTGCCCGTCCTACACTGAAATCTTTAGTGTTCTTTTTTAAGCCCTGGTCCCATGTCTACTGTCTAGTGATTTCTACAATTTCTGTCGAAAAACAGCTGATTCGGTTAATCAAGCTTTCGGCGAATCACCTTATCTGCGAATGGTGGTATCGGCGAAACATTAATTACTTTTAACAATCTGTACCTTGTTCGGCGAACAGAGATTTCTATTTACAATTATATCGCTCAAGAATTGCGGCTCTTTGTTGAGGCATATGCGGAGGCTGGGACCTAATTGGCCACAAAAATCATGTACCATGTTGTGTTCTATGTTTTTTATTTTCTATTTCTGTACATTTGTGGTTGATAAACTTTTTCTTATTCTTATTCTTATGCTTAAGACATTTTCTGGATAACGGTCGGAGCTCTTCCGCGGTGAGACAACTCTGCCATTGGTGGTACTGCGGGAACAGATATAAATCCACACTACCGCTAACCACCAGTAGCGCTACCATGAGTTTAAAAGTTACGGACTCGATAACGCCTACGTAAATATGTCTATGAAAATCTTGTACAGCGCACAAAAACTCGATAGGTTTTTTAACGTACGTAAGTTTTCGATAGCCAACTCATGGTACCGCTACAGATTCGCCCAAACATGTTTAACCTACAGCAAAGTTAGGAGAAATTCCATAACTGAAAACATAAATAGCTAAATATACTATGAAAACTACTCGATAAGGACTGTTATTACTGTTTTAGTTTTGCATCTATAACTATCTTTGTAGGTATTGAAGTTATTAATTTCCTGAAATCTAAGGAAATTGTTGACATTTTGCTGTTGATAAATTGAGTATGAACCTGGTAGGGAGTTTATGTTGATTTAGGATAGTCCAAAGCAAGAAGATCAGCAAAATTCATCTCAATCATTGAATGATTAACAAATAACAAATTATATTTTTTCACGAGTCGATCATCGATAATTTATTTACAATACTGGTGAAGTCTAGTTTAGCCTTTGGGTAAACATTGCCCACTTAAAGGTATCAAATTAATTTTATAAAGGGTACTCTTAAAATAAATTAAGATACCTTTTGGGTACACTTTAATGATTACAAGACTGATACCTACTTAATCTGTTTAATCATTCATATCGTTTTTGCAATCAATTGATTAAATACGATAGTGGTTGATGTAATGATGCTCTCTAGCGTTAAAGGAACCTAGCTCTATTCTATTAATAATATTCCCTAAATTCATGTATACTAAGCACTAATCAAGCGACAAATATAATGACTTTATATTATAACTTCGCTACCATACTCGATAACTATTTACCACAACATTCGAGGTGTTTGCTGTTTAGTCGTAAGTTCCAGCGTTCGGGAAACTTTGTCATCTGCTAGATGAAAACGGCTCTGCGGTATTTATGAGCTCGAATGTCGCTAAGCAACAACATTTTAACGACAAGGCTACAAAGTCAATGCCCCGTAACAAAAAAAAACTACAGAAAAGCTACGTCGCCACTACGCTAAGTCAAATATTATCTTTGCAGTGTTCGGCCGTTAGTTAAATATGGGAGAGTAATTAATTTATTTAAAAGCAAGAGTCAGATTATTTTTACTTCGAAAATCTATATAAAATTAAATAGATTTTGTTTGAAGGATCATAAAGGAATCGTATCGTAATATCGATACAAAGATGACGATGTTAGATGTGCAATAAACCGGAGCCCATATTTTCTGTATTTCAAATTTTTTATTTATAAGTAAATAAATAAATATTGCTTCACACACTTCACATACATTGATCTAATCCCGTGGTAAGTAGCTTAAGCACTTGTGTTACGGATATCAGAATCAACAGTGGATCAACAGTGGAGACACGGAACAAACACCGATGTTCGTCACACAAATATTTGTCCCGAGTGGGAATCGAACCCACGACTCTTGGAACCGTAGGTTATGAACCCGAGTCACTAGCCACTGTTCCACCGAGCCAGTCAAGTTATTTAGATTCACAACATTGAATTAACCCATATTAAGTTATTAAACTTCTTAGCTGTACGTAGGTGTGTATGTAGTACTTCTAACAGAAGCTTAAGCTCCATACATTAATACGGAATGCATGTCTCGGTTAAGACAAGGCCTGCAAACGCAGACGGGCATCACAGACCGTTGAACCAAACCGAACAGCATTGTACCAACACTAAGGGATTAAAGACTAAGCCATGGTCACTCCAATCCAATTTACACTTTAAATGTAACTACAGAAGAGTTGGAATTCACTTGTTCTCTAGAATACAAGATTCATAAGGAAAAGGATATTAAATATTGGACTTCGTATCCTTTTTGCTGAGCTGCCATTAATCTTCTTGCGAGATAAAAAGATAGACTCCAGTTTGACGAATTTACAATATATGTAATTGTAATAGAAACTTTTTTACGTTTATGAAAGTATATTCCGTACCTATTAGTTGAGTGGATTAATTTATCTCCTAATGAAGGTAGATACTACTACTATTAAGGAAGTATCTCCTAACGAAGGTATTTATGTCCTAATGAAGATATGAAAGAATTTTACCGATTTTTCGGATTGTTACTAGTGGATTTTTCACTATAAGTAAGTATATACGTGGCGTTTGTATTTTCTCCAAATAAAAAACTCAAAAACACTTGAATGATTCATGTAAGAAACTTTTTCTATAAGCTTTAGATACCTCCAACCGTAAAAGTTAAGGCGAGGTTAACAGAAATTATTCGCAACCATAAAAATGAAATAAAATAATAAACATTCCAGAAATTATATTTTATTGAATTTTAAAATGATTTCACGCAGAAACTTTTTAGAACTTGTTTAATAGCATCTTTATGAAATTTGTTATCAAGATAGTTAATATTAATATCGTTCAAATTTTCATAAGATGTTATCTACATTTAATTAAATTTCAATTACCCATTTACTTCTTGGCATAATACGATTATATAAAATCCTTAAGTCTAACTACTTCGCCTTAAATGTTGAAAGTTGAAAACTGCAAAACATTTAGTACAGTTCACTTGTCTCTCAAGTTTTTATAGGAGATGAAGGAATATCAGGTACCTACTAAAAAACAAACGCCGAAAGTCGCTTTTGCGTTTAACGAGAAGAACAATAATAAACTTAAGAAACTTTTACGTTTGTCAAAATACGTAAATTATAATATTCTTACTTACGTACATATTAAAAACGATCTGTTCATCACTAATATTGCCAATTGCAGTTTTGAAAACGGCTAGACTAAGTCGACGTCTTTATTAAAACAGTTTATTAATAGCTAAGAAAACTTTTGATATTATGGAAAGTTGTGAGAATTGATATATGTGCATTAATATTGCTAGTTTCTCATTCTGAGGTTGTCTTCAAAGTTATAAATCAAATGGAAATCGAACTTCCTACGTTTGCTACGACGGTGAAAGATTTTAGTTTTATCCTCACTAATATTACAAACTAGCTATGCTTGCCAGCGACTTCGTACGTGTTTCCCCCCGTTTTTTACACATTGTCCATAGGTATTTTGCTTCTTTTGGTCGTAGCGTGATGTTATATAGCCTAAAGCCTTCCTCTATACTTCGATGTCTATCAAACACAAAAATATTTATTCAATTCCAACCAGTAGCTCCCGAGATTAGCGCGTTCAAACAAACAAACTCTTCAGCTTTATAATCCTTACTAATATCCTTACTAATATTATAAATCCGAAAGTTACTCTGTCTGTCTGTCTGTCTGTTACGCTTTCACGCATAGAGTACTGGACCGATTTAAATAAAATTTGGTACAGATTTAGTCCAGAGCCTAGGAAAGGTTATAGGCTACTTTTTAACCGACTGCGCTATAAGGAAGTAATGTTTTATATAAGGAAGTAATATATATATGATAGTAACTCAGTCTGTCCGCCGCGCAGCCACGACAAAACTATTGAACCGTACACAGATATAGAAAGGACTTAAAAGCTACTTTTGAACTGACTTCGTTATTAAGGAGTAATTATTTGCGAAAAAACTAAGTTCACAGGAATGGTGCTGCCAGCGGAAACCTTGTGCCTATCCTAAGGAACGTGTTAGGTTTTTGTGTATATTTTAGGATTTAGGATCCTTAGTATTTTTCCGTTAATTATTTGTCTCAATAAAAATTATTTTTTTTCTTTAATCTCGAGAACGCCCGAACGAAAAAGGTTAAACCCCTGTTTTGTTTTCTCGAGATTAAGGCAACTATATTTAGATTCAATGTTCCCATTTAATAAGTGGCTATGTTTATTGTTTCTGGTACAAAGTTAAATTATTAATTCAGCGGTATTCTTTTGTTTCTTGGACTTGTATGTTTTCTGTCTGACGTCAGAACTAAGTGGGTAATAAAAGCAAAGATACTAATATATTACACAAAGGGCACGTCTTTAGCGACCAGTGGGCGGCTAACAGTTTGCCTCTAGATTGCTTGCATACATTTTAGCCGCGCAGCTCATTCGATTCGTTTACTTCTAATAGAGTTTATGGCATAATGAAACGTGATCGGCCCAGTATTCGGCCACACGAATCGCGTCATTGTCGCTCATCATCAGCCCATAAACGTCCCCACTGCGGGGCACGGGCCTATCCTAAACTAGGGTGATCAGGTCTTAGTCAACCACGCCGGCCAAGTGCGGGTTGGTCGACTACACAACCTTAGAATTTCTTCGTAGGTGTGTAGGTTCATCAAGTCGCTCAGCGAGCAAGTTTCCGGACAAGCGGGACATGACATAAGATGGCACATGGACAGAGGCAAGATACCGCATACGCAGGCTAGATCTAATGCGTCACTGAATCCCCATCTGAGCCTATTTTCCTTGCTACGACCAACCTGGTTATCAGGCGCATACAGATAAAGGCAAACTGCACTAACGTTTAAAATGTATCAACCGTTCACTGTTCACCTAATGGAGATGCGCCCTTACAGTGTATTTAGCGTGTGCCATTACACTGGTTAAAACCAGTGCTATTGGATGTCAAGACACATTTGAGGTAGCTGAACTGAAGCCTGTAAGTTTTGAAAGGTATTTGAAGAATATCCACTACATCTACCTAGCAATTTAAGCAAAAACTTATTAATTATAAATAACATTTTACGTGAATATTAACGGAGAGCAAAAACTTCACTGAACCTGACTTTATGGTAATAAATATCTTTAACACGTCGTTTGCAAGGAACACGTTAAAAAGAAGTTATTTTCGACGAACAACCTACACAAAAGTTGTTTATTTCCGAAGATATAAAGATAATGGCGTTCTAAACTGAACCCCATTTTAGACCGCTATTGTCTTTATATCACCGAGAGAATGAAGGAAAAGCCACATTGATTTAGAGTAAGCTTCCAATAATGTAAAAGCTTATAATGTAAACTGTCTCAATATTATAATAGAAAATTATGTTTGAAATAAAACAAATTTTACGGAATTAAACTTGCGTGTATTGTTATTCTAATAATATTATGTACGCTGTAAATGTCGGATATTTAAAAATATGTTTATAATAACAATACGCGCGAATTTAACCGTAGAATTAGTTTATTTCAAATGTGTAGTGTTCGCGCAAACGATTGACAATGCTATGGAACATTACGTATTGGCATGTTAAATCTTATTTTTTAACGATATCTAAAATAAAAGTTATTTACTTATATTTTTAAAGCGATAAACAAATAATATATATTATGTACTGCGTGTTGTTAATGCTGTGTACAGTAATTAGAACTACAGACATATATAATTAGGCTAGTTATGTGTTCGGTGATTTCCTGTACAGATCGGTTCAGTTTATCAAACACATGTAAGCTACATATTTACCTACCTATCTCATATTAGATACATTCTACAATTGAAAATGGTTTACATGGTATTTAGCAATAATTTAATATTGCTATACCTCATGTATGATTTGATTCGCCACGTAAAAATAGCTGACCTAAATATCATAATACATTATGTCTATAAGTTAGTAAATTTGTATTACCTTTAGCCGTAGAAAATTCAGAGTCGATTTGTTAATGAAAACCTTGACTATCTTAAAAGTTAGCTAGTGAAATATTTTTCCTAAAACTATTTTCAGGAGCTTTTCCATATTAACGTAACTAGATTATTTTCAGGTTCTTACTTTTAAAACAAAATCACTGCCTCACCTCCCCAAAATGATCAAGTGTCTACTTATTGAAAGAAGCTCTTACATTTTTATTAAAGCCCTAATTTTTCGAGTGCCTACCTATGTTTAATATTCCAATTTTATTCCAATAAACGTTACCATGTCATTAGTTATTGACCTTGAAGCCACATTTCCAAGTACTCAGAAGGTAATACCTAAGTGGGGTTGCGATGGATTCTCCAGTGATATCGACAAATAATGGATACTTGAAATAAAGTAGTGCCCTGATCCCACTTAGCGTATTGGGGCGTATTATCCGTAGTACCCCTGGTTTAAGGGTCCCAGGATCTACAAGCTTTGTTACTTAGCCATTTATTGGAGGATACCCACAAACCCACAAGTAGCATATCATCAGTGCAGGAAGTCAGAAATCGAAAGGCATAAGGGCATATGGCCTTCCAGATCATGTTTTCCCTCCCTCCTATGACCCCGGGCTCTTCAAGCGGGGCGTGAAATGGCATTTAAGTAGTCCTTCAGGGTGAGTGCGACAGGCTCAATATGGTCTATTGTGCCTGTCGACCTCACATGCGGATTTCACTGCCGCTTATCATAAGGTGGAGTGTGGATATCTTGTTAGCCTATTATAATAAAAAAGGCTGGAAACTGGGTGCATGCGGTAGCGGTGGTAGTGGCTTGCGCGGTAGGACAAACTGCTCGCGTGACACGGTATAGATGCTTAACTTTGTGTGAGCCATCTGCAACCGTGAGCCACCACCGTCGTCGCCCCCGCTTTCATCCTTTTTGTAGCCTAAGGGCTAGGGTTCACCCAAAATTTACCCGTCTCGGAGAATTTTGTGTGAACCTACGGCGGCGTCACGCACTACTGGATGTTACCGGCTGTAACCTGTGTTTAAAACAGAGGTGAGACCGTACCATTTTGTTAATGTAACAAATTCTTATTTGTATGTTTATGTATTATATGTATAGCTATTCATATATAATACGTTTACGTATTTTTAATTTTATTAGTCTAAATAATTTTACTCTTTTCTCTTGCAATGGTCCAAAACTAACAACAATTAAAAGAAACGCTTGCTTAAATTTCACAATAATAATTTAGTTTTTTATTAAATAAATTTGATGATTCAATGTGAATCTCACACTTTTTAAAAGTGATGATTTTCAAAAGAAGTCAATTTCATTTGAATTCAATGATGGTTTTTAGCGAGGCAAATGGGTGGAAATTCTCGACTCAGTACATTTCGCAGGACTGTATTCACTAAATTGTTTGACGAATTTAGATCCTAACCCTTTGAAGTAACTCAATAAGAGGGTGTCCACCTAGGCTCGGGAGGAACATATATATTAACCAGTCAATCTTTATGAAAGGGTTCCTGACCTCAAAACGAAATAAACCCTATGGTACCTTGTCATTTGTCTGTCTATAAAGACCGACTTTCCTGGGAAACAACAAATTAAGTAATTAATTAATTTTACTTAAAAAAAAAGCGTCAATGGCAGTGGTTAAGGTGGTTGCTTGCCATGCGAGAAGTCGCCAGTTTAACCCTTAACTACCCAGTAAGCTTTTGTAACGTAACTGACCAGTAGTGTCCAACAGACACATTTGATAAATATAAGGTGCGATGAGTGAAAAACAAGTTATTTAAATTAAAAAGATATTTGAATGAACTTCAGTAATGTATTTTTGCACTTGTGGAGTTACAGATGTATTTTTCTTTAATTTGTAGCAGTCATTATATGATTGCACTTATCACAGCACTTGATAGAAACGCTGTTAATATCGAAGATTAAACTAACAACGCTTTATCCTTTTCACAGCAGACTCTTTTCACAGAACAGTATGGTCAGCTTCTACATGGTTCATTGCTGCTAAGTGCTTACTTCATAGACTTTCCTTACTTTGTCTCCGTGTATGAGGTGTTACCAATACTGTTGCAAATTCACGCATAAATAATTTCTTGTGTTTTTTATTTTGCATGTGTTCCAGTCATATAATAACATCTCATTTCATCATCAACATCATCAGCCCATTTCTGTCCACTGCTGGACATAGGCCTCCCCAAATGCACGCCACTTCTCTCTATCCTCGGCCACTTGTATCCAACTCCTACCAGCCGTCCTGCGCAGATCGTCACACTACCTGGCCTGCGGGCGTCCTACACTACGTTACATACTAACATCTAATATAAATATATTTTGAATTGGCTAGGTACCTATTCGTTTTATAAATACTGAACTCTACTACCTACACTCATGAATCATAATCATCACCCTCACTCAAAGAATTATGTATAACTATAATTCTTTCATTACCGTTTACAGTTGCTGGTTCTGTCACATTTTTTTTATCTCGAATCAGTATGCACAAAAGTATTTTCATCGTTACTGTAAACATGTTCAAGTTGAAGCTTACGTCTTATTGGTTGCCCTTTATCTGAATAATACTGAATAAGAGGACTATTATGTGGTGTTTTGTGTGCCTAATCACTGATATGCGAGACGAAAACAAAGACGACAATTATAACACAAAAAAGTGGTGTCAGATTATTATGGCTATAAAATATGAATCGTTATGACCCACCCGACATCATAAGATTATACGCTAATATCAATAAAAAACAATCTTTGTTCACATTCTCAAACAAAATGTTATTGTGTCTTTTGGACACTTGTGGGTTGATGCAGTACTATTTTTGTATATTTAAAATAACTAATAAATCTTACATGTTATAAATATTTTAAAAGCCCTTTTAGAATCTTAAATCATTGGAGATCAAATAGGTAAAAGGCCGATTCAAAAAAAATAAATACTTTAGTTTTTATCAAAACTTAAACGCAAAAATGTGTCCGCGAGACACTTGTGGGTTGTTAAGGGTTAAACCCAATCACACACTTCTTTGTTTTTCAAATTTGAAATTCATAATATGTATGATTATTCGAAGCTGTGACGGCGAAGGAAAGCTATGAAGAAATTCTAAGGTTGTGTAGTCGACCAACCCGCTCTTGGCCTGCGTGGTTGACTAAGGCCTTTTCGCCCTAGTTTCGGGTAGGCCTGTGCCCAAGCAGTCGGGACATGTACGGGCTGATGATGACTTCTAGCATTTGGAAAAATACTTGACATACATTATTGAACTTGCAGAACTAGATATCTAGATTTTTAGATACCTATATGTTGTAGCAAATTCTTACGTAGCAAGTTCTGGACATGACCGATATGTCCTTATTTAAGATACTTGGTGCCATTTGATATGCCGCGACTGTACCGGACTATTGTTATTGTTATGACAGTAATGTAGGTAACTAGAGTTTATGTAAGTTATACCCAATTGTATAATAATGCAATTTAGGTAACTTCTTTTATTATAGTACTTTCTACGAATTATTTAACACAACTACTGTAATAAACGTACTCATCACTCGTAAACGTATTTGTACGCTTACTAATTAGTTACAAATAGAAATAGATAGTTACATCATTTAATATTATTTACAGTTGTTATTTTTAGTTGCTGAAGTAATTGATGATCGAACAGCATTGAATGAAAAACATCAATGAAATATACCAGTACAGTTCAATTGTCAATCGTCATTTATCGGATTTCTGTCCTTACCGATATTTATAAATGCAATAGTAAATCTGCTAGTCTGTTGTGTTATCACGCCAAAACTACTGAACCGATTTAGATGAAATTTGGCACACAGTTAGTCTACAGCCTGAAAAAGGACGAAAGCGACTGTTTTAACAGAATTCAGTAAAGTTTGTCTCGATAAATGACTAGACGGACGGAGTGGCGGGCAAAAATATACATGACGATCCTAATTTATTCCATAGTACGGAAGTAGTAGAGATCTAATGAACCTAATTGGAGTTACAAGTTTAAGCGCTATCGATTGGAAAATAAGATTATTGTTTATGTTTTGTGGCAATTTTTCTTATTCTAGATGTAGGTATTGATTCTTGATGCTTAACAGATCTATGACTCCCTGATATTAAGGCTTAAATTGTTAATGTTGAAAAGAATAAATAACCTTTGATTGACGGCAAATAGCCGCAAATAAAGTAATGTTTGATGTAACTGTGGTTTGCGAGTCACAAATTAACAGGAAAAAGTTTGACTGTACCCACACCACAGTATGAGTAACCTTACTTATAGATGTATGCAAAATCGAATCAAATAATTATAAATGTGATTTTTCTATGTAAAACATGCATACCTAACTGCATATTATTATGTAATACGTTAGATTTCATGAATATAGATGCCACGTCGTGCTTCGCTTAAATGCATATCTTTCCATCAGAACGCTAGTGAAGCAACTGTGGTCTATAGTAATGATGTCCTTAATTGATAACATAAATGACTTAAACATACTATGTCGCCCACTTGTTGTTTACACAACATAAAATCAATTTATATACTAATTTAGAATACTTATTGGGTAAGGTCACTAGTGTTTTATTTGAGTCGAACGATTCATTTATCGCGCTAAATCTGTATTTGGAGTGCGTTTTGTTCATTAAAGATAATTCATGTAATTATTATCTAGAAAAAGGGTATTTTGTATTATTAGTTATCAAACTACTGCATAATATAAACTAGGTTTAGTACCTACTGATTAACATATTCTATCCTATAGACATTGACGATTACAGACTGATGTTACAAAACAAAAGCATATTTACGAAGATTTTCATCGACTTTCAACCAGGTACATCGGCTTTGACAATATTTTTCTGAAATTCAGATTCGGAAATTCTACGATCTGTCTCTACTAACTGTCATTCTGGTTAAGAAAGATAGAGAAGTACGCTTTCCGAATTCGAATCAGTTTCCAATTCGTTGTGAATAAGATGATAGGTATGGGAAATCTTTGCTTGGTATAACAAAAGATCATATTGAAATGTGTACTGACCTTAATAACACTTGATTTCTTTTCATATCTGAGCGCTAGAAACCGTCGGGAACCCATTGTACCTCCTACATCCACTATGATCGAAAGACTGTCTGGCCTAGACAAGTGTCGAGCTTTTAGTATGTATTTCGGGTCATTAGTATTTTAATGGCCATTACTCATTCAATTAATCTTGTCACATTAATAGTGTATCTCTTTGTAAACTCAACTGGCAACATTAATGTCGATGCCAAGTCAAACAAGAATATTGAAAATCGTAGTTGCCACTGAAAATCGGCGTCACGGCAATTCGATGCCAAGTTGATTGGCGGTCTTACAGCGGCATTTTAGTGTTTTCTTTTGTTTGAAAATCGTTAAAGTTTTAATTGCGCTCTTTTGTTTCTCAAGAACACATTCTTTGATAGTCTTATGTTTTTATTCCTAGCACCTATATACCGGTTTAAGCCAGTTGCAATACGATGCATACATTCTACTTGTTTAATAGGATTACGGTGCATAACAAAAGGAAGCCTTACCCTCGACCTCCTCTGGATGGGATCGTCGCCTGGGATTGTGAGGAAGTTTCCGCTCATTTTGCACAAGATACAAAACCACAACACAAAACGGTATGTGCTCTTGAAAAGTACGATATAAATAGCACCAGAATCACGGTCTCACGGTGCGTGTTCTCGCGGCGGCGTTAAATTTTCGAATGATGGATAATTTTATGAATGAATGACGTTTTAAATAACACCCCCACTACTGAAACGTAAGCGATGGCATGCGTCTACGTTCCAATACGATTGTTACATAAATAGACCGAATCGACATCAGCTGTTCGTGAAAAACTGAATCGGGCCCGTAGTTTCGCTGTAAACGTTCCGCGAATGCTGACGTAGATTTTATTACCCTGAATTCGTAGTTTTTTTTTGTTGTTTTTGATACTGTTTAGAATAACAAGCGGAAAAATACTGGGTCATCTTGGGTGTTTATTCGATTTTCATGTAGGATAAAGTAATATTTGATGGCAGAATAGACTGACAATCATAGGTTAGCCGCCAAGAACAATAAACAACCATAACCTGATTTCACTTTAAGGTGTTAATATCTCAAATAATGAGCAGAGGGGCAAAAATGAAATAGATAGAATACGAGTAGATAGTTGTGCCCACCTTTATAATTTGGGCTTTTAAAGATTGTATAAATGCCATCATTTATATTATTGAAACAAATCTCAAAAACAAACCATAATGAAACGAAACAAATTATATTTGAAATACGGATATTTATTTATTTTTTCATAAAAATTCTAAATTCAATAATGTGTTAAACATGTAACATTTACATATATGCATTTATACAAAGATATATGCAATGTTTAGTGATTTTAATACTAAAATTGGAGCGTAACAGAGTCATGATGCTGATGCATTCTGACGTCTCATTTTACACTTACAAAATAATATTTACCAAGTATTGTCAAATGGTAAAGGTTTATGTGTCAACATGATTTGTCATTTTGATGAGACGATGATTTATTTACTGTGCGTTTCACTTTTAATCTAGAGGCGTTCGTTCAACGCGACAACTAAAGTTTAGTTGCGTTTTGATGTTTCGTTGAAACGGAACGCCTGGACTCGAATCGCAATATCTTCATAAACTGCGATACACAATCGGATGCAGCCAACGCGTACACGTACTTGTAAAATTAAATAAACACCGAAATTAATACTGATTTGTTTATGCAGATATCACACGATCCCATCAAAACGTTTACATCCCTTTCACAATACGATGGAAGTACGATTTGTAAGTATTTACAAATGGGTGAACCGATTATGAATTTGCTATCGTCGTTGAAACTATTTGCAACAATTTTGTTGACAATGATATCGTTAAAACAATTTTTATCAATTTTTATTCCGAACTGTTACTATTTCGCTATATGTCAACAACACTCCATTCAATGCATTAATGCTGGATTATTATTAATTTGCGTTTATATAATTGTATTTCAATGGACAAAGAATGTAATATATCTAATTCAAATTTTAGAATTACAAATGCGTTATAATTTGAATACGTTAATACATTGAATAGAATACTACAAAATGTTTTTGTAACCCAAAACTACGTTCATGTACGTGGCATTTTTTCTATTATTCTATAGTTACATAGATTCAGTCGACTCAGAAATATAAAATAAAAAGTTTTCATTAGTAAAGATGAGTAAATATATATTAATAATATTATTGAGATTTGGACTAGACAAACCACATTCTCTATCTACAGATATGTAATCCATGATAAATGCTAATATATAGAAAATCTAACTCCCGTGTCTGTAGTGATGTGCCTTGCTACACATCGCATATATTTTCATAACCACACAGACTTCACATTTTACTACACAGTATACTATTAATTTGCACGTAAGTGTAATGTTTTTAATACAATAAAACATCACTACTTCAACGACAAGGGAAAAGAAATTAGTTAATACACCTAAACCGATAAGTCTCTTTTATTTATTGCTTCATTTTAAAAGAAATTTATTTATTTGGACAGTAATTTTGAATTTTATTCTGATAACGCATACGAATATTTTGAGAGACCGACTGGTCTGAGAATGGGTTCCGGAAAAATATTTAAAAAATTTGAAAGACAAGAAGAGTGGATAATCCGTTTTAGAAGGAAGATAAGCCTAAACAACAGCAAGTATCGTATACTCATTTTCCAAAAGTCATGGTGGAAATGAAAATATACACACTAAATTTATTATGTGACGCTTTAAACTGTGTTTTGAGTTTGGACTGTGATATTTATTTTATAAAGTTATTATTTCATTACAATTAATTTGATATTAACGTTGCTCTTTCAAATCAACAATTTTATTAATGTTTTCCCTTATAGCCTTAACAAATAATTTTGAGCACTGATCGTTATAGTACAGTCTCGGTAAATAAATACAAAAATTATTCAAGTATTCAATAAGATACATGATATTGTGTAAGATTTACAATTAAAACATTTCAGTAAATGTCAGTGCTCTGTGTTAAACTTGAAAGAAAACATCGAGTACGAATAGAATAATAACAGTTAACATCTGATCCGTGAATATATCAGCTAAAACAGTTTTACATAAATATCCATGACAGTTAATGATGTACTTCATTTATAACAATATCACAATTTTCAATAATATACATACAATAAAAGACATAGGAGATTTTTGATTACATGTTAAACAGGCCAAGCGTATTAAAAGTAAGAGCAAAGATTGTGATATACATATTTAAAAACATTTTAGTTGGTATTTACAAGTCAGTAAAATACTGAAATTATATGGACCACATAGTACATTGTAGATCACTCAAAACGGGACAAAATAGGAGTTCTTTAATATATAAAAGATGACAAGACCGTACATTTGTTAGAAATCATAGCTATACCTATATTAATTCCATTTTAGAACACTCATCCTCTAAACGCACATGCTTACGTAATTCGCGTTATCCTATACACCACGCTGAAACGAAAGGGAACAGACACGCGCCATTAAGACCGACACTCAATATACCCAACAATGTAGATATTCCGACTAGAAGCAGGGAATACAAACGAACATAGGAAATAATTTACATAAGGCCATATATTATTTACTGTACACGCATAACGAGTAGATGATTAATTAGATAAATAATGTTGCATTATTATTTAGGTTTAAGGATTAATGCATCCGTATTTACGACAGATTGGTCCATATATAAAGATTATTACATTAATCATGTTTCCGATACGTCCGATCTTTAGGCGTTCAGCGCGTATAATAAATAAATACAACAACCACAAAAACACTTCCATGAAACCAACACGGAATGTTCAATTATAAAAAACGCGATCGAATAAATCGTATACAAAATCTAAGAGCTTACAAATTAATTTATTTCGAGAGCAAATTTTATTGCACGCAAGTGTAAACAGCTACGTATTGTACTCTGTGACGTAATAACAAACGAATCAGTCTTTCTAGAGAAGACGAGTGCGGTGTTTTGGTTTCATAGAAGTGATTCGTTTTATTTTCGCCGTTGTAATAATAAAGGAAACACATTCACATAAACGAATTAGTGGTGAATATGACTTTAGTTCGCGCTGAATACCTAACCGATGATGTGGACGCCGCGGCGCCCGCGGCCGCTAACGGTCAGTCTTTTCAGCTAAATTTTACGAATTTGTGCAAAATATTCTACTATCCGCGAAACTTAACACAGTAATTTATTTACATAACGCCGACGACGAGATTGTACGAAATGAAACAAACGGACACTGACCGCGTGCAGCCGCGCCGGAGCGCCGGAGTCGATTGCATAGTAAAACAAGAACAGCGAATCTCAATCAAACCTGCAATCGTAGCTGCTGACGCGCGACCGAAAATCTTGTGGGATACTTTCCTTATTTTACTATGTCGTTAGTATCCGACGCGAGCTCTCTTTTTGTCTGGAGAGCCGCGGAGGCCGTCTCGCTTGCACAGTCAGAGTAGTCTCGGTGGCTCCTCGACCGGTGTGGACCGGTTGGGACCGGTTCGGGCCGGTTGTTGCCGGTTAGCAGCATCTCGCTGGGTGTGGCACGTGGTTCAGGCCTGAGGCTCTCACGAGGGCCCCTGCCCCGCGGGGGCTTCTGCCCTCATCTCGGACTTGAGCTTCACGAACTCCCGGGCGACCTCGTCGCTGTGCCTCTGGGACAAGATCCGGAGGATGGTCCAGCCTGTCTCGTCCATCTTGACTCGGGTGCCGAGTGGTAGCCAGCACGCGCAAGAGCCCTGGAATGTCAGGATAGCATTGTTGGTACAAAAAAAAATTATAATAACCTATTTTTTGTCAAACCAAGCCCGTCATTAAATTTATTTAAGTAAATATTGAGATAGGTACGAAAGCGCATTTGAAATTCTATCTCCAGGAGTCAGGCTCTAAGAGTTGAGGGTACCAGCACCCAGATCCCGTAATGTGCATTTGTTCTTATTTTGTGCCTGGTTAATATTACAGATCTTTTTAACATTTTTAGGTTTATTAACATACACAAACGCTCTGTTAATCTATTGGTGGCACGGGCCGAGACGGCCGAATTTAAGTCCAGTGTCGTACCGAACCTTGAGAATTCTTTAAGTTTGGTCATAAAGTAGAAGGTAGAGTCGAGTAAGGGAGTAGAGAAAAGAAAAAAAAAGTCCCGATGCAGTATAAGAAATGTTACATTTTACGACCAATCTGACAAAAGTGAAATAACACTTTCGGAAAAGAAACACAAGAGTTTTTTCAAGGAATCATTTGTATGAAGAAGAATCAGAAGAAAATGGAGTTTTTTAGAGTAAAGAAAAAAAAAGTAGAGTCTACCTGCTCAGCGATGTCAGCGAGCCTCATGACGGCGACGCCGACGAGCCGGTCTTCTCGCGCGAAGCAGTAGTCGCGGACGCACACGTGCAGCTCGAACAGCTCCAGCTGCTCCGTCGCGCTCACCATGCTGTGGAGAAAGGGGATGAGGGGTTAGGCTTATAACTTCATCATCATCATCATCATCATCAGCCCATACTTGTCCACTGCTGGACATAGGCCTCTCCAAATGCACGCCACTTCTTTCTATCCTCGGCCACTCGCATCCAGCTCCTACCAGCCGTCCTGCGCAGATCGTCACACCACCTGGCCTGCGGGCGTCCTACACTACGTTTGCCGAGACGCGGTATCCACTCCAGAACTCGTCTACCCCAGCGGTTGTCGGTTCTACGGCTGATGTGGCCAGCCCACTGCCACTTAAACTTGCTAATGCGATGAGCTATGTCGATGACTTTGGTTCTCTGACGGCTTATAACTTGTCTTAAAGTATTTACAGGAGTTCTTTAAGGCGTGGTGCCATTAAATTAGTCAGCACTTGTACATATCCTTACATGAAAAAACTCCTGGGCCACTGCCGCGGCAATAAATGCTGGAGTATATGTGAAAACAGCCTTAGTCTTTGTGCTGAATATTTAGAAGAAGTGAACCATTTTGTATTGGTTGATGATCATTTTGCATTTTGAAATGGTTCACTATTTTTCCTTCCACAAGGGAGGAAAAATAGTGAACCATTCGTGAACTAATCGTGAACTATAAAAATAATTGAACCATTATGGACTTAAAAAGAAAAGAAAAAAATCGAAAAGAAACACAATATGATTATTTCTTTCATGAAATAATTTTAATGAAGAAGAATCAGAAGAAAATTTGATGTTTAAAGCTTTGGTAAAATTAATACCTATAAACAGACAGAAGTAACTCGGTCTATGGTCTTTGTGCAGTCACTGCAGCAGTGTGCACGCCGACATTGGGCAATGAGGGTTTTCGCGAATGAGAAATTCACTAGATGGCAATACGTAGGCGTGAGGTCCAACTGCATCATGACCCTCATTCAATTTGCTCTATAGAACACTCAATTTGCACTAAAGACTTCGTCAGACTGAGATGTACTTGAAACTTGAGTCTCTATTGTGGGCTCCTCTCTCTTGTCTCCTCTCCTCATCATCATCATAATCAGCCCATATACGTCACCACTGCTGGGGCACGGGCCTACCCTAAACTAGGGCGATAAGGCCTTAGTCGACCACGCTGGCCAACTGCGGGTTGGTCGAATACACAACCTTAGAATTTCTTCTTAGCTGTGCAGGTTTCCTCACGATGTTTTCACGTTGTTAGCCCTTCTTGCCTTCTTCTAAATCCAGCCCTGCAAATAAATACTTACAAGTGGAACGTCTCGTTGAACTTGGGACTCCAGTTGTTGCTCTTGGACTTGGTGGCGAATTTCCTCTTCTTATCGGCGAGATGGGGCCCAATGAGGTTCACCTCGATGAATGGACGGAACATGCCACTGGCTATCACCCACTTGAGATCGTTCGCGGCCACCACTGAAAGATAAATTGTATCCAGTTAATCCACCAAACAAACGTAATTATTTTGTTTTTTAATGCTTCCTTTAGAAGAGTTTCGACGTCGAAGGACGTTAATTTCTATCATCCTAGTTTCCTGTCTATTTAAAGGTCGTTACCCCCGGTTTTGATGTAAATTGACGCTTCGGTAATATCCGAAGCGTCAATTTACATCAACACCGGGCAGAAGCATAATAAATTTTGTCCTGCCTGCGCCGTATATTCTTATACCTGGTCTTATCATAGATCATACTACATATTTGCATTTAAACGTCGATCGACGCCAATGTAATAAGGGGACTTGCACAAATAAAATCACCGACCGACAATCTTATAAAATCAAAATTTTAGTACTGACTAGCTGTACCAGCAACTTTTTCCGCGTTTCCCCCCATTTTTTACAAATTTTTCATTGTTTTATTGCTCCTATTAGTAGCAGCGTGATATTATATTTATAAAGCCTTCCGAATGGTCTATCTAACCCAAAAATATTTTTCATATTCTAACCAGTACTTATGTAGATCCTGAGATTAGCGCGTTCAAACAAACAAGCTCGTCAGCTTTATAATATTAGTATAAATAATAATACTTTACCTTTGACAGTGATCTTATGTTCACCGGTACCAGGATGTGTGAACAAGTCAACCTGTAGCGACACTTCTCCTACGCTGCCTTCTTCCGCTACTGCTGCATCTAATAAGATAATAGGAGGCATAAAACATCATGAAATTACAGAATAAAGAAAATCCTAAAACAACACCAATAGTGACAGAATTTTGGAAATGGTCCATATATTTATTTATTAATTGAGCCATGAAAAACGACTAATTGTATTTTTTTTACATTGCAGTGTCGAATCACATCTACTTGATAAGTTTTCTCATTTAGCAAAACTCCTACGTAAACTTTTCATACAACCGTTCCAGTACTGACAGAAACTTATTTCTGTCAAAAGCTTCCTGCAAGCTTTCAGGCACATAAGTAATACGAAAGCATTTTTGCAAATATCTTTTAGTTTTCGGTAGAAAAAAGAATTCCAAATCATAGTTTATGGTACGTGTCGCATGTACATAAGTGTTTTATGTACATACATAATAAATAGCATTATTTGTATACTGCAGTGGACCCCCGGTAATCTGACAAAAATAATGCAGGGCATTGTCTGATTAGTGAATTTGTCAGATTATAAGTACTACCTAAGTACTAAAAAAACATAGGTACTGTAGACTTTTTTTAAATAGTACGTTGTAATTCGCCATTTTACAGATCCAATTATTTGAAGTTCAAAATCGAAACGATGACGGCGCATCGAGCGCCATGAGGCTGCGAATAAGAAATCTACTAGATGTTAAGACATAGATATAAGGTATGATTGCTACGTGAATGCTGAATATTGACATGACATGATTGATCAAGTTACAGTAGTGTCCAAGGTGGACCTCACGCCACGCCTCGCTACGTATTGCCATCTTGTGAAATTCGTGATTACAGCTCATACGAGCTGTAATCAGATTGATCATACATTACGACATGTCGGATTAAAGCAGCAGCCCCTACTGGATTAGACAGGGTCCTGATTATCGGGGGTCCTCTTATCCATTTGTAAATGCTTACTTGAAGCTTGTGAGTTTGAGATTAATGTGTGTGAAACGACCCTATATGAGTATCCTATATATAAATACATAGAACGAAGCCTATGTGAGTTCGAGATAAATGTGTGTGAAATGTGATTTAGAGTTCAGAATGTGCAAGTAGTTTATGTGCCGAGACGAGAAGTGCGTCCTCCCCTTTTTTATGTAGCCGTGCCCAATAGGGTCCATATTAATCGAGTCTTAGTTTTAGATACTAGATTTAAAACCTTTTGTATCCGTACAAACTCTAAAGGCTCTATTTATTAAAATAAATAGAGCCTGGGGAGGCTCTATTTATTTTACGCCAGACGTAGACGTAGAAGGTTAGATCGTTACGCCATTCGGGGGAATGGCGTAACGATCTAACCTTCTACGTCTGGCGCACCCTGGGTAATCAGCGAGTCCCCCCACACTCGAGCTAATCTTTCCACCACGATGGCAAAATCCAAACGCTATGAAATAAACCCTCATGTACCTTGATTCTGCTGACTCGTCACGAACGTCCTGATTAGTGTGTCCGTGGTCTGCGTGTAGAGACTCAAGGCGTATCTCAGGGACTGCAGTTCGGGGCTCTTCTCCAGGAATGTCTTCTTGAGCCCGTTGCCTCCCGCGTGGAAGTAGAGCTTGATCGTGTCCAACGCCGCATCCAGGACCGCGCATTGCTTTGGTGTTAAGCTCTTCTCCGCTGAGAGGTGCTAGAAGAGAGTGAGGTGTTATTTCATTCATCATCATCATTATCAGCCCATATACGTCCCCACTGCTGGGGTACGGGCCTACCCTAAACTAGGGCGATAAGGCCATAGTTGACCACCGTGGCCAAGTGCGGGTTGGCGACTATACAACCTTAGAATTTCTTCGTAGGTGTGCAGGTTTCCTCACGATCACGTTATTTCATTACTACACACACAGGTAATGTATTTTTTTGGCCTATCCCCACAATAGACTAAGTTTGTCCAGTGAGGTGTGTGTCACTATTAAACGCACAATTTTTTTCCATGAATCATCGTTATTCGTCCATTCATGGACGTGATCGACTACTTGATGTATCATGAAATATTTATCGTAATTTGGGATTCAACCAGCGTCCTTACCCCGACAGAGATACCTACTCGTAAAAGCAAATAATATGACATCGATTGTCGTTCGATAAATTCTCAAATTTGTACTTTTTATTACAGATACTGATTATTAACTATATGACTCCGTAGTCATGAACGGTAAGGTAATCAAATATGTAAGATTTTCCAAGATACCTAATGTTCATATAACACTAAACGTGAAAATTACGTGTGATCAATCTCAATAGCTTCCATTATAGGCAGACATACCTCTTTAGAAATGTCCATGACCCCTGATAACGCGTGTTTGACGTCCTGCTTGCCCACGGTGCTCTTGAAGAGTTGCGTCATGTCCTCGATCTTCGCATTTGCTGCTAGATTCTTCGCATTGTTCGTTAAATTCTTTAACATCATCTGAAAAAAAAAAAAGAAAATTATTGCTTGATAACTGTGTACAAGTTTAACATTACAAAATTATATAATTTTAATTTAATATCATAAAATTAAGACATTATATATTAATGGATAGCTTACAGTCTTATCAGTCATTGGAGGAAGTACAACCGTCTTCTCTAGGATCTTCATTACTATCTTCCACAATTCCTTGAGCAGTCGCTTCAGTACAGTCTTTTCACAAGATTCCGCATACATTGTCAGTGAACCATCCTGTAAAACAATGATTGAAGCAATTGAGTTTTATGAAAATTGTGATCGCTAGTGGTAGATGGCGCCATCTGAGACTTAACAGGTAATATGCGGGAAAAATTAGACGGCTTCAGTACATAGCTCCTGGTCACGTGTGACGGTAATGCACGTCTGGGCGAGATTCCCAGAAGGGCGGGTGTTCGAGTCCCCGGACCGCGGTGAGGCAGCTAAATTTTGTTCCGTTTTTCTAAATATTAGTTTTATGAAGTTAGAAAACTGAAACTGTCCGAGACATTTACCATGTTCTTGTTTTAATGAGCTCCCGATATTTCGGCACTGTTGCAAGCGCCATGATCACGGGTCAGTTTACCCGTGTCCCGGACTGTTTCAGTTTTCTAATGTGTGTAACCATGATAGTTTATGAAGTTAGTTCGCTGCTGTATTTCGATTTTAAATTAGGTAATACGCAGGCCTAAACATTTTTCAGGAATCTAACAAGGTATCTACTAAGTAACATGGTATAAAATGTTGTTCCGGTGTGTGAAATTTTAATGACTTATCTAAAAAAAGAGCCTCAATTTGTTCTTATAATGGTGATACCGACTGTGTACATTGTTTGTTTACACAATCAAAAAAAGAATCCTGAACACTCTCAAGGTCTACGTGTATACTTGTCACGTATTAATACGGTCTACGAGTATAATAGTTCATATACTTTTATCAAATCAAATCAAATCAAACTTTATTAGCTTGAAATGTGTTACAATAGGTCTTATACAATAAATTTAAGTTTCACACATTTTACCAGACTCTGGCATACAAATATCGGTACCAAAAATAGGCAGTACAATTATACTTGAACATAAAAATAAAACGTTAAAATGGAGTAGGTGTACATATTAATAAACACAGCATTACGTTGTACATTGTGATTGATATTGAAAATATTCTTGTATAGAGTAGAAGCATTTTTGTATCAACCATATTTTCAATTTTTTCTTGAATACATTCAATGGCAAAGACTTTAACTTATTATACACTTTAATGGCTGTGCAATACGTACTTTGGCTATATAAAGTAGTTGTTATTGGAGGAAGGTGTAATTTAACTGGGAACCTAGTGTTATATGCTTACCAAGATGTCCATGAGTGGTCGCAGCACCTCATCAGCCTCGTGGTGCGCGGGCGGCTGCGGCGCGCCCGGCGCTCCGCCCCCGCCCACCTTCTGTAGTAGTTCTCCTAGTTCCTTCACACTTGCTGTTATTCTTGTCTCCAAGCTGTAGAATAGGGTAGTCATTAATTTTGTGTTATCGAAATGTTGTACTTAGTTATAGTATCTTCATAATAGCTGCAGACATTTATCTCAGGTTGTACCTTTTAATATGATTTCTAAAATAAACTGAAAACTTATAGATAGGTGTAAGACAATGGATTTTTAAACAGCTTTAATTTAGAATCACAAGAAACTGGCCAAGTGTGAGCAAAGCAAAACTCGTATGTAAAAAAGTCTCCTGAAATATTTATATATATTGTTTCTAGTATTCGTTGTGATAGCGGCAATAGAAATACATGAGTTGTACAAAAGTACTTCCGTCGTTCGTTTTACATGGAGTCATTCTTCTTGTGCGTGGTTATGTGGTGTGGTACTATGAATATCTATTTTTCTTTATAAAGTGCGCTCAGGATAACCCCACTCCACCTTACCTGATAGCAAACATAGAAGCAAGCTCGTCCAGGGTGCTGTTCAGACTCTGTTGCAAGTCATGAAGGATGTCTGCCGCGTCTCGTTCCAGCTTGGCACCTCCCATCGCTTCGAACATCTTCTCCAGTTGGACTCGGAGTTGTTGGATGTTGTTCATCAGTATGCACGCCTGTAAAATCATGGAGGTTAGTGAAATCTTCACTTTTACTTTATACATTTTTTATGCCATCCAATTTATTGCTGAACAAAATTCAAGCATGATATCTTGCGTCTGCTATATCAAAATCCGATACGATATGAAAAAGCTTATTCTGACCACGATTCTACCACATAGACTACTATACTGAACAATGCCCAACCAAAATAAGAAATTTAGTTGTCTATTACTACTGTTAGATTTCAGCCATATGGCCGCAAATTCCTACTGCATAATTTTTCAACTACTTTGTTCTAAAGATCTGATATTCCCTGTAGTAAGTACTATGTACAAAATTGCTAAGACCTATTAATTTTGGTCCCAGTAATTTTGTGAGTACTTTAAACGAAGGAAACAAGAATTAGACCAAACAACTCACCACTCGTTCCTCCTTCAGATGTTCAGGGAACTCTTTCTTCACGATATCGGCGTAAGCGACGAGCACTTTGACGATGGTCTTCGCGAATCTCTTCATGTACCTCTTCCAGATCTCAGGGTCGGGACACTCGAGCTTGGAGACCACGCCGAAGCACTGAGTGAGCTGCGTGAACACGTCCACCACGGATGTACTGAAGAGGGCGTGTTCGCTGGACTTTTGGAACTGTTGAGAGTTAAATAAGGTTAGGTTTTGTTTTTAACACTTGATTGCCACGGAACTTTGTGCGGAAGGCAAACAATACATTTGAAATGTCGCTTAGTATGTACTGCTTTAACTGCCTCGTTGGTCTATTGGTAGCAAGCGCTGCGTTAGGACCGAGAGGTCCCCGGTTCGCATCCGGGGTCGGGCAAAATTTGTGTGAGTTTTTCTGTAATGAAATTACTCAGCCCGGAGTTAGGAAGTTGGCGGTTGAACGCCCGTGCCTCGGAAAGCACGTTAAGCCGGTCGGGCGGTCCTGCGCCCGATCTCTCATCGATCATGTCGGATTGCCGTCTTACCGAATTATGAGAGTAAGGGAATTGAGAGTGCACTTGTGTTTGCGCGCACACTTGTGCACTATAATATGTCCTGCGCACTTGGCTGATCTCAATTGAGATCGCCTGAGAGAATCGGTCGCCATGTCTGAAATCGGTCGGACGCCTTTTTTTTACTACTGAACGTCCGAAGAAGTAGTTTATAATAGAATCTTACCTCGTCTCTCTTATCTCAACCAATTTGAAATGGTACTGTACTTCCAAAGATCTTCATACTGTTCGACCGAGCCAGTCAGAGCCGAGCCAAACAACGTATTAGTATTTAGTATGAACTTACCCCGTCTCTCTTGTCTCTGATGAAGGCTCCATTGAGGAACTCGAGGGAGACATCGTCGTTCTCGTTGAGCCACTGCATCACGAATGGCTCGAACCACGCCGGGTACTCCGGTACCGCGCCACAATATGGTGGAACGTCTTGGACGTATTTTGTGTAGAACCATTTCACCTGAAAAAGATATTTTTTTTATTATTGTTAATACTGTAAAAACATATTTTGACCTACAGGCGGCGCCTGATGGGTTAGAAGTAATGTGTATTATACTGAAGTTATCAGCTCTATTGAGGCATTTTCTTGAAGGTGTTTCATTGGGCCAGGATTAAAGAAGACTATCATAAATGAACTGCATGCATATTCAGAGTTTACAGAATATATAGTCAAAATAATAAAGCAGTGCAGTGCAGTGTCTAGGCTAGTCTAGGCTACGAAACAAGTAAGTAGTTTTTACTTTTGAATATTAATACTAATGAACCGCGATAAATAGAATCTTTTTCAACAATTTCTCTTACCTTAAAGTGTAAGTTCATGTAAGCGGAAGACTTGCACAATCGGTGCTGTTCGTGTTCTTCTAGCGCGTATTTCATGTCCACTGCGAATAGGGACCACATCGTCGCGGCTGACAGCTGAAAATGGGTGACAAGTGTTATTATCACGAAACGTAACGCCTGATTATTTTTAATTCATTATTATTTACGAATGTCTTTTTTTGGTTAACTTTGTTTATACTCGGGGTGCTCCCGGAACTACTTCTTCGTTCGTCTTCGAAGTGCAGTGCCGTTTGTGTGGAAAAATAAACTATTTTAAAATATTTTAAACTGCGTAGGAACTTGCACTAGTGCAGTAACATATTCCAGATTTTCAGTTTACTACCGTAATCGTCAAGTATACATTTAGTACCAGCATTTTTTACTACGTTATCCATACAGGTAGTATTTTATTAAGGATTTCAGATGAAGACGGGGCTTTGAACTCTATTATGAAATACATGCTGCTTTCTCATTATCATCCCTAAAATGTCCCCAAAACTGAGCCTAACGGAGCCTAAAATAGGGTAATAATTTTTAGCAAGCTCGCTGTCAAAATGCATGTTAATTACCTGTCCAATGTTCAATTCCTGTGGGAACTGGTTGAGGACAGGAGCGTAGCTGTTCCTGTCCTCGTCTATCACAGATAAGATGAGGGCGATGAGTTTATGCCAGAAGTCCAAGGAGTCCAGTTGTGGCCCGTGGTCTGATGGGTCGCGTTTCGCCTCGTTTGGATCCGCCTGTGCGAAGAAGATAGTTTAGCTTTTGTGGCAGCACAAAATATAATTTAATAACCGTATGCTTTCAAAACTAAACAATTTGTCAGCATTTAAAAAACGGTTTAAAAAGTTGTACAAAAACGTTGATACCTTATTTATTCATAAATGATAAATTAGCTTTAATAGGTACTAGGATGATGACATCATCATGCAAACAGGCTGCTAAGTAAACAGCCTGAATTATTATTGTTCTTTTGTTAACTTCCTCTCTAGACTTGCCTGGTATTCCCTGTTGTAAAGCTCGTAGCAATTCTCAAATAGAAACTGATATGTTGATCTAAGGCAAGCTTTGACGCAGTCTTTCACAACAGTGCTAGCGCGGGGCGGGCTGCTCAGTTCTTGGACCTGAAAACATGAAATTCAGTAAATTTCCATAATATTTCCATTGAGAATATAATATATTTGTAAGGCTTAAAGCTGAATACTGAAACTGTTATACGATATTTTAGAACTGCTTGCCGATTGTGTATATAAAACATGTATGTGAATTTAAAATTTTAGTATCGCTTCATCATCATCATCAGCCCATATACGTTCCCACTGCTGGGGAACGGGCCTACCCTAAACTAGGGCGATCAGGCCTTAGTCAACCACATTGGCCAAGTGCAGGTTGGTCGACTACACAACCGTAGAATTTCTTCATATGTTGTGTTTCTTCGCGATGTTTTCCTTTACCGTTAAAGCGTCGAATAATCGTACGTTTATGAATTTCATTTAAAAAACACAGTGGTACGAGGTGGGATGCCTTAACCATTCGACCATCGACGTATTTATCGCTAGTATCGCTTAATCTCAACATTAATTAGTATTATTCGTTTTAGGCAAAAACTTAAGCCATTTTTTTTCGAAATTCTATGTATTGTTAGGTTCAGCGGTCAAATTTCCGTGGAGTTACAAATAGCGTCGATTATCCTTTCTGTTACGTTACATTCAGTTTCAGTTATCAGTGTCTAGAACAGCTAGTCTCAGGTTTCCTCACAAAATCGTACCTTCATCCTGAAGAACGTGATGCTGGTGAGCAGATCGACGGTAGACTTCAGGTCCATAAGTTTCTCCGCGCTGGAGGCAGGGAAGTTATTTCTGTACATGGACAGGTCGATACGTAGCGAATTGTGGAGTTGGTCCAGAAGCTTTACGAACTTCTCTTTCTGTGGAGAGGGATGATCATGTTAGTAAGTTAGAATAAATCTTTTAGTGTCCTGTTGTATGGTAACTAATTCAGATTCCAGTCTCCCACAATATAATTGTGTTTGTGTTAAAATATTAAAGCCTAATTTTGTAATGTATTGTGCAGGGAAAATAAACTATTATTTATTTATTTACTGCTTGTAGAGAAGAATAATTACGGTCACTACAATCCAGTTAATGACTATTGAGAACAGATCCTAGGTATTTGACAATTAAATTGTTGATTTTTAGTTGGTTTACGTTACTCATTATTAACATAATTCTTATTTTAAGAATTTATTACAATAATAATTCATACATAGACATTTACCAAAATATTTCAAATTTGCATTTACTTAGTTATATATCCCTTCCGAACGTAAAATGTAATATTTTCATAATATTCTTACCCCAAAATTGGAAGCAGCAAAGCGGTCCGAAGCCGATACAGCAGACGAAGCCGTAGTATGCGCATAGTATGCATTGATATTAGCCAGAAGGGTCGACATGACCGCGGGCACGCCAGCGCACAAGTACTTCGTGGAGAGGCAATGGAAATGGCTGAAAAGGACTCATAAATTATTCTATTGTTCTTCAAACTCTATGCTGTTCCTACAGCGATAGTAGAAAAGTAATTTACCTAGTTTCTTGGAATATTTATGTTCCACAAATAACAAAAGAGCAAAGCATAAACCAGAAACTAGACTTCATGTCTTTATCAAAGTTATAAAAGTGGAAGTACCTATTTCTGTATTTTGGTCGCGCATTCACGCTAATGCTACAAAACAAATTTGAATTCAATTTTGTACTTAGTCTAGATACTGAGAAGTACCAAAGACTACTTAACCGACTTCGCTATAGTACTAGTAATGTTTTACACAATAACAGTTTATCATATAAAAACTTCATACAGAGAAAATCTATAATAAGAATGAATAAATACACTAATTAAGCTAATAGCGCATATTGACTTTCCTTTCGATTAATTTTATTAAAAAATAATAACCAAAAATAAAATCATCAGGAAACCTTCTATTGGTGCTCGTACTATCCCTGATCCTTTAATATCGTGAAGTGTTACTCTCTAAAATAAATTAACGGCTTGTTTTACCCATAATGCCGTCAATGTCGACGCATAAATCACAAGGCAATTTTCTCACAAACTCCTCAAGCAAAATCGAACTTAACCGCTCACGACACAAAATCAATTTTCACTTGTCCCGATTCGCTCATGCTTAAGTTCTTGTCACGGAAACGTCGTTTCCTTAAGCCAGTTATTTCCACTGATCGCTGATCATACAGGGCTTGCCTTAAGTGAGATTGTTTGCATCGGATTCATTAATTCAAATAGCAGTGGTAGTAAGCAGTAAGAGTTTTGAGGACAAAATGTTTTCCAAATTACTTAACCTCGAAAATACAGAGTTTTTTTTATTTTGTTGCTGGTAGGTAAAGCTGGTTTTAATTATTTTAAAAACATTTTTTTAATCTTTACTTTTTTGGAAAAGTTGATTATTCATGAGAAACTGGTTTATCTAGTTTACTTTTAAATTCTTAAATACAGCTTCAAGTTTAAATAAACAGAAAAAGAGCGCTGTAAAACCTCTTTCCTAGCGTCAGTACGTAAATCTAAAACCGGACCGTTAATGGTCCCCGTTTTATTGCAGTAGAAGCTTTGGATTTGGAAAAGAAACTGTATTAATATCTCAGAGGAAACCGAACGAGCAGCGCTTTCACTGAGAAGATTACCATTTTGCACCTTAATTGGTGTCGGAGAAAACGTGTACTCTCGTAATTGGGGCACGCTCTAATTCTGTTTCACTTAAGCCCCCTATTTTTACATTAAGATAATAAGCTGCTTTGTATGCAAGTGTTTGCTAGTTTGCCTCATTATTTATGTGGTGTCCACTCGTTTGTTTTACGTTGCTTCCATTTTAGCACGCTTTTAAATTGTGTCGCGTATGTTATGATATAACATTTTTCTTTACTTCATAATCTAATGCAAATCATTGAGAGGAAATATTCTTGTATAATTCATGTTTATTTTTAAGTGACCGGAAATACCGTTCATATTGTAGGTGTTCATATAAAGGTTAACTTTTCAACTATGCGGAGTATAAAAAATTACTTTAGATCTTGCCTAAAATTGTTTTACTTTTAGAATTACATACATACATAAAATCACGCCTTTTTCCCAGGGGTACGCAGAGATCACTTCCTGCCATGTGCTACGGTCCTGGCACACCACTTTCGCTTCATCCACATTCATCAACCTCTTCATGCTCGCTCGTCGATTAAATTCTCAATCACCATATATTTTACAGTTCAAATGATACATCAATCTTTTATTCACTGTTGCCTAATTTTTGACTCACAAATTTACTTTTAACGTATTATATTTCATAAAGTAGGTTTAGAAAACTACCTATCCATCTTTTCCTTTCGTATCACAACTATGTTTCTTTTCTGAGAGAATGAAACAAACTTTGCTCTACCTTCTTTCATCTAAACTTTCTGTGAACTAACTGCAACACCACTTACGTCATAGCCTGATAGATGTTCTCAATGCCGTATCTCATGGCGAACTCATCCACTATCTCCTCAGGATTCTCGTTGAAGTAGACCTTCCACGCATCGTCTCCTCTCGCAGCCGGCAGCATCACCGTGCCCCCGTGCTCCTCACAAAGGTAGTGGAACAGGTTCTCGTGGAGACAGGTGTACTGTAAAGATGGAAATTGAAAGTTAAAACAATAGATACATAGGTATTATCGATGCTTATACTGCAATGGAGGATTATATCATCGGAGGCCTCAGTTTGGGTAAGTGCGCTAATCTAGTTAGTTAGATGATACGGCTATAGAGTATATCGAAAAGAAATCTTCTCGTTGCATTATGTCTTTCAGGTTTTTTATTATAAAATCGAATATAGAAATAAGAAAAGTAGCACTGGAAGGTAAATGAAGGGATAGGCTAAAAAAGAAAATTGTAATTTCGCGATGAATTTAACCAATAATGCATAAAAGTCGTATTTTATTGCATGTCTCTCTGTCTGTACAAGATACGTATTTGTTAGGAGTATCCAAAAATGTATTTGAAAATTTAGAATAAACAACCAATTCGTGTGAACTATACATTAGTATTCATACAATAAAAATGCGCGCAAAACGCGACACAGCCACGGTAGTGTTATAAACGACATTTTTATGCTGGTCTCAAAAAACTACAACATGGTATTGTTAAACTACCGCAACGCAATAAAGTAACTTTATTAAAGGCAACGTGGAAACGCGAAATATTGAGTTAACTGTTTCCAATAAACAATGTGTGTCTAGTTTGACGCGCGCGCCATGAAACAATTTGCAATAGCGCATTTGAAACTGCACATTTAAATAGGTTGGAAATTGGTTTTGCATCTGGTTTGCATGCTATGATAGCTTTATTTTTATGTTTACATATAGGTATATTGTGTTATCGATAAGCTAATTAAATGTTTAACATGTCATTATCGTAGATACATACATACATAAAATCATGCCTTTTTCCCGGAGGGGTAGGGAGTAGGGAGATCACTTCCTGCCATGTGCTACGATCCTGGCACACCACAATCGCTTCTTTCATCCATCAATCTCTTCATGCATGTTCGTCGAAAACGGGTACGGTCATTATCATGACCGTCATCTTAGAGAGAGGATACGAAACAGCGAGCTTTTTAAATAACCTATAATAATGACCTTGTGATGTCATTTCAATTTCTTGTACCGATCTAAAAACCTTCAGTACAAAGCCCCGACACGCTGCTAGAATGATAAGGAAAAAAAACTCCTGAAAACACAAACGACCAGGAAATATCCTCGTTTTTGTAACGCGCGTGCGGGAATTTTTTTGCACAAGTAATATCATAACGTCCAATCAAAATTCGCTTCGAATTCCTCTGACGTTTGCTATTGGCCAAAACAAAGGCCGATACCGGACGAATCAAGCCAGTTATGCGCGTCAAAAATAAATCCGATTCGTATGCAGTTTTCGACTCGGGAAGTAATTAATTTTAGACAGCCGTTCAATCTGGTATAAATTCTTGTATTGCTTCGGAGTAAAGACTCTACAATCAAGGGTTTTTCAAATAAAATAGAATCTTAAAAAAATCAACTAAGTTTAAAATACCTAGAAAACATTTATAAAGCGTCAAAATAGTAACAATATGATTCAACTACCATTTCGGAGTGCCGATTCTACCAAAAACAGCGTTTAGACACTCGAAAGTAATATTTTTTTAACCCACACATTTAATTTAACATCTTACTCCTAAAAAGATTCGTAATTATTTCATCAAGAACAGGTGCGTAATTATCGAAGGAAAACAAAGAAGCGTTAATTAATAATTAACAAACGGTGAATCATTTGAGCGGCGGTGGCAGTCTAGAGCGGTATAATTAATCTCGGTATCCGCGAGATGTTATTAAGGCTGGCAAGAGTTATAGGGTTGCCAGATGAAAAAAAAACAGTCAAATGTAAGTTGGGTCTGCGGACGAAAGGTTCGGTGTCATCAAACTATAATAAACTAAATATATAAGCTTTTATAGATAATTTTGTAGAGGATACTGAAATAATAATACATTATTCTACTACTGTGAAGTGAAATATTCTTAATAGAGGTGAGTTAAAGCCTAAATCGCCAGAACCAATTAAGGCTTTAACTCACCTCTATTAAGAATATGCCGTACTTACAATAGACTGTGTGCTAAGTCCGACAATCTGGATATTTTTAATAACAAGTACAGATAATTTATTAGAAATATTTTGTTAACTTTCTGAAATTTGTCTGTTTTTAAACGGTTTTATTTATTGTTAACTTTTAATTATATTACTTTATAAGAATTCTATTTGTAAGTTTTAAATATTGTGTAAGTGCTGTAAACACCTATAATTGGTGTGCGTACCGGAATTTTTTCTTGTCGCTCTACATTTAATTTTAGATTAAGTTTTAGTATGTACACTGTTGGTGTTTCTTTTAAATAAATAAATAAATAAATCAGAATATGATAGACGAAAAAAATAAGAATTTAATCATATATCAAATCAGAATTCAGCAGCATAAGGTAGCTGATTTCAAACTGTACGTTACTGGACAGTGTTATGAATAGCAATTTGGATCTCAATATACCGTGAAGATATCCTCCACTTTACGTCAATACATTCTCGTATGTAAAATATCGGATCATAATTCATAGCTGACACAACTGGTGATATCGTAAAATATGGTTATTACTTCTATTACTGAGAACATATCTGGGAAATAGAAGCTATAAAAGGCTTCCTATTTTGCAAAGATTTTCTTTGTCCGTTGCGTTTCCATTTTGATAATATGAGTACGACCGAGAATGTGGATTTGTGATTTTATTTGTTGGAAAACTATGTAACATCGCTTTTGTCAAAATTTTATTTAAAATGCATTAAATTTATTTTAAAAGTGTGTCATTACAAAAGTGTACTCAAGGTATATTTTACTTTAAGTACACTTTTGTAACACGGATAAAAAAAGATTCCGAAGATTTAGGGTTCCAATTTTATCGTTCCATAAATATGATTAAAATTATAACTGCATCAGATATTCATTTCAAAATAATACATAACAAGAAAGTTGTTTTAGAATTTCCACATTTATGTTACAGTAAAATCAATGTGAAAAAAAACATGTGGTTTTTAAAAAGCTTTTCAGTGCAGGGCCAAATGAAAAACAAATAAAAAATAATATAGTTACAATAAAAATGTAACAGAATAGTAATCTAGAAAAAGCTGAACGGAGCGTTAAGGAAATTAATGAATAACTGCACAAATGGAGGATCTAGCGAAGTGAGCGACGGGCCCGGAGCGTTCTAATTAATCCCGGATTCTCCGAGATGTTGTGACGTCACGGGTTCGCGGGGCCGGTAATGGCGCGATGGTAAAAATTAATAGGGCCGGCCCTCGGTCAGTGGAACGAACCTGGAAGGGTTAACTGTATAAGTAAGGTAGGGTTTTAAATGTATTTGCAAGTCCTCATTTGCAGCGTGAAAATGTATATCGTAATAGATTCCAAATTAGAGCGAATCGTGAAACGTAGTAGTATTTACTATTTGACCGTATTAGTTTTCACAGCCGTTGCTAGATGGCGTTGCCGGTCGTAAATATTTGACCGATATATTTTCTAAAGTAAACATAAGAGCTGTTTCTTTATAAGTTTTCTCTGCAAACAACAGCAATCGTTTAGAGCAGAGGTAATTTTCATAAGGACTTATGTTCTCGTAAATAGGTACAAATCTTTAGCCATTTTCGGTCTTTGCCCGACGCTTGTTACCGTTCAAGTTAAAGAGTCTTTCAAGAAAAAGTCTCTTGTTTATATCGACTTCGCAAGAAAAATAGAGACCATTTTTTAAATATTCATCGCCTACTAAAAACATAACAGTGACAGACCATTAACCCTTTTCCCTCATTAAAAATATTTTTAAACCCCGTCCGTTGCTACTAGCCGCCATAACTTTTTGTGAGGTTTTTGTCGAGAGCTGTAAATTGAGTAATACCCGCATCTGCCGATTGTTCTTCCCTCAAGGAAAATATTATTTTTCTAGGCAAATTGATAAAGTATCAAATGTTACGTTTTCGATGAAAATAACTATATATAAGTTTGTATGGACATCACTTAAAATCTGTCTGTTTCACTGAACTACTAAACCATGTTGATTCAATCTAGTTTCGTATGAAAGGTATAAAAGTAAGTGGTATCTGATAAACGCTAGGCAAAAAGTAAAGTCTTTTTTTCTCGGTCACAAAAATTGATTATATTTTTTTCATATTACAAAAACTATATTCAGCTCGAAATTCTTAAGGATGAATTATTGGAACATAAATCTGGTTTCCTACTCACGTTTGCTATAAAAATTTACATACATCACTCCGAGTAGACCCGTAGTAATTTGCTTAGTAAAGCCCCGCCAATATTTTGGACTCCATTTAATTAAGGGGACCAGCAATAAATCAAGGAAAGATAAATTGGTTTAACGGCCTTCTACCTTGCGAAGGAACCGAAATAGGTTATTTAAATGGGCATGAAGAGCATTGCAGGGATTGTGAACATTTACTCTTCAACAACGTTATAATTTAGTAAATTATCGTCTTGAATGTGGAACAATAATACTGGGTCAAACTTCTTTAATGATTAAGTATATAGTAAATTAAACCGGACTATTTGAAAATTCACAAGAATGGATGCTGGAATGAGGGATAACGTTTTTGACGTAACATTGACAGACATGTCAATATTCACCAATCATGCTACAGTTGGACCTCACGCCTACGTATTGCCATCTAGTGAATTTTCATACGTTAACCCTCATTGTAGGTTCGCGACACACGCCAAGTCATTTACGGGTTAATAAACTACCCCAAAGGGTTTTTGGGGACGGAGGTAAAGTGTTGGAGCACCTTTGTAAGCGAGAGTGATTTTTCATATCGTAAGTAATACCTTGGACTTGAATATCGGATTACTATCAATAAGCTAAATCGATCCGAGTGCAATGTAGTGACTCTTGACCCGCTAGAGATTTTAAAAATCACTTGCTTTGCGTTCGTTAAAAAGTTGTTTAACAATTATTATTTTACTATGAATGATGTGTTGGGCAAAATAATCACGTCACGTCATTTAGACAAAATATAATTTGAAAAATCATAAAAATGACTCACTATAACAAAACTCAACATTTGACAAACTCCTATTAATCTTATATATAAAAATGAATCGCAAAATGTGTTGGTAAGCGCATAACTCAACAACGCCGATACCAATTTGGCCAATTCTTTTTTTAAAATGTTTTTTAAAGACCAAGGATGGTTTTTACGGCGAGAAAAAAAAGAATAATTTCCGGTAAAACCCTAAAAACAGCCCTTTTCTTTTTCATATTTTTTTGACAGGACGAAGTCTGTCGGGTCAACTAGTTCATTATAAATGTGAGCTTAAATCATTCAAACGATTCATTGCTAGTATAAAACTTATTAAAGAGTATTATTGAATCGATAACATCATTACAAACGCATTATCCTTTTGAGGTTGCGAAATTAATGAAAGTTCCAATATCATTATGGTTGGGAAACAAGCTTGCAAAACTTTTGGATGGTAAGCAAGCAACGAAAATAGCCAAATGGACAGTGATTGATACGTTGTTGATGCTCTTGTATACAAATAATACGATCAACCACATTAAGCTGCGTTTCCAAAAGCTAAGTATGGTAATCATATTATCAGCAAACAATCGTTTCCGATCTTCTACATAAAAATAAATAAATAAATATTACACAACATCACATAAATTTATCTGAGCCCGTGGTAAGTAGCTAATGCACTTGCGTAACGGATATCAGAATCAACAGTGGATATACAAATGTTCGGCACACAAATATATTTTTGTCCCGAGTGGGAATCGTACTCACGACTCTTGGAACCGTAGGTAGTCATCCTCAGCCACTAACCATTGTTCCACCGAACCAGTTAAACTTAAATTAATGCAGTTAAGGTTTTCGTTAGGACGTGTAGCTATAGAAGAGCGGCTTTCTCTGAACCAATGTCTTATAGGTATTGTGTTTACCAGAGATTGACAAATACAATTCTTGTTATTAAATAAATAATTAAATATTTGGGACATTTCCACACACGGTTATAATTACACATATTTGACCCCAAACTAAGCAGAGCTTGTACTATGGTCGTCAGAGACTGATACATATACATAGAAATGTATAAATACAAACTTAAATACATTATACCCGCACACGGAACAACACCCATCTGAGGCAAATCGACGGTCCCTACGTATATAAGGACATGTCAAAAAATAGGTTTTTTTTTTATTGCATTTTTCGCAATTATTTATCTTTACGCATACGCCCATATATAATTTTTTTTCTAAATATTAATACTTTTGCCAATTTAAGGAACGTATAAGAGAACAAGTGTGATAATTACAAAGAAGCAATGTCGTAGATGCGGATATCTATACATATCCTTTTGTACTCTGTTTTAAAATGCGCGCCAAATGTAGCGAGCGCGGTCATGTCACACATAACGTCATTTACGGGAGATTCCCCAATAAACGTGCCGATTCGTGTTCATATGGTAAAAAGATACAAGTTCTGATAAAATTTCTTGGAATAAAATAAGAGAAGTAAAAATTGAAGGGGCTCATCCAGACATTGTTAAATTTAAATACAACTTCTCCGAAGAAAGCTATAGAACTTTAAACTGCGAACATTACATAAAAAAATACTAGAGGAGTAAAGAAGAAGAAAAGAGCTGATTCTAGAGAAATTATACAAAGAGGCAATTCTTATCACTGAAGTAAAATACAAAGACCTAAAACATTTATGTGATACAATGATTATTCCAAAAAAAGTATCATATTTCCTATAAGAATTTTAATCTGAATGGTAAAAAAGAGGAAGGTCGGTATGAAGAAGATAACAAATAGATTACGTCTATGTGCTTTATTTTATAAAAAAAAATTAGTTCGTTTTAGAACATAATAATTAAATTAGTAGAATAAACCTGTGATTATTTTTTGTTTCATATACTGAAATTACTTAATAATTGTTAATGATAAGAGAAACTGTGGTTCACGATGAGAGTATAATAGTAAGAATAATAATCATCTTTATTATTATTGTTATAGTCAGAATAAATACATACATAAAATCACGCCTTTTTCCCAGAGGGGTAGGCAGAGATAATCTTCCTGCCATGTGCTACGATCCTAGCACACCACTTTCGCTTCTTTCACATCCATCATTCTCTTCATACATGCTTGTCGATTACGGGTACTTTTGGTTTGACCCTTCTGTAAAATTTGGCCTGTTTGGTCATGGAAGGTCTTTCTTGGCCTTCCCCTGTCGACATTTCCATTTATGCTTCTTCTATGTATTCCTTTCGTTAATCGTCTCGCATTCATCCTCTCAACATGACCAAACCATCTAAGCATACCTTTCTCAACCTTAGTCACTACATCTTTTTTCACACCACAACGTTCTCTAATTATTTCATTTCTAATTCTATCACTTAGTTTCACTCCTAGCATACTTCTTAGTGCTCGCATCTCGACTGCGTTTATCCTACAGACTGTCGTGCTTCTTCTGTCATACCCAACTTCCGCTTCCGTACATTAGTGTCGGGATCAACACTCCCTTATGAACCGCCAGACGTGCCGTTTTGGACACTTTCTGACTGTTTACAAAGGCGTACAACGCTCCGTCAGAATAAAGCTGTGATTAATTTTTGTAACACATACTGAAATTACTTAATAATTATATTATTAATGATAAAAGGAACTGTGATTTACGATGAGACTACAAATAAATATAAAAAAAGTTGATTTGTTAGATTATTGTCACTAAAAATAAATAACTCTTTAATATACAAACCTGTACTTTAAATAATTAATAAATACTGAGACTAAAATAAGATTTTATTTTTCTCAGTATTAATTTTATTATGGACTTGTCTTTTTTTACGTTTGGCTACTATACTTGTGCCGTATTAAACACTAGCTACGTAAAAACAGACATGTCTCCATTAATGTATAGTTTATACTTAAGGATAGCTATCCAAAGATTTTTAAGGTATGGTTTTGAAAATAATGACAGTAATTTATATATTCATTAAACATTGACTTCCAAAATAATTTAATTTATTGAGTTGGTATTACCCAAGTATAAACAGGTATCTTAGATTTGTCTTGTATTGTTTTCATTTTGATGACAATGTAGAAACGGCCAACTGTCAGTTTTATCAAGAAAATCGATAAAAATTAAATATGTACCAATACCGTTACAAACTTCCTCAAACTAATAAAACTTTGGAGTAAAAATATAATTAAAATTGTTCATACCATAATTTGTAGAGAGATTTGAACCTTTATTTCGCTCTCCTGTAAACCTATGTTTTTGACATGTCGCTTTATACGTAGGGACCGTCGAAATATTTGTCCCGAGTGGGAATCGAACCCACGACTTGTAACCGCCAGGCAGGGTCATTAACCACTGTTCCACCGAGCTAGTCAAATATTTTATTTCGTGGTGGAAGTAGTTGTAGCTTTACGTTAACTACTGAATTATTTGAATGAAATGTTCTATAGATAGTCAACTAAAATAATAAATACTGAGATACAGTTATGATTTTGACTAGTACTATAGGATTAATGTTATTCCTAGTCTAAAAAGAGTATCGTCTAAACATTAGATTCTATGAAAAATGTCTGTAAATTCCTGCTGCAGAATCCTTCCAATAATGTATTGAATATTCTCTTTAAATTTAATAAAGAAAGAAAGTGTATGGAGATAAAAATGATGTAATGTACAGATTATCCAACGGATTTCTTCAGAATTTCTTAAAATGGTGCTAGTCTTTTTTGTAATCTGACTTAGTTTTACGGAATAACAAGTATGTTATCTTGGTTATAAAATATTCGGAGTAATTAGGTAAAATCAGGGCGCATAGTTAAAACCGAAATTCAGGTTAAATATTTTAACAACCCTTGAGTTCAGATTAAGTAATATTAAACACGCATTCAAAACATTAATATCCGCTTGAAACACAACATATCATAAATTAAGGGCATGGGTTATAAGCGGGAGATTACATGAGAAACTTTAGACTTTAATGATAATATAAAAATAATAATACTACACAACATCACATACATTGATCCGATCCCGTGGTAAGTAGCTTAAGCACTTGTATTACAGATATCGGAATCAACAGTAGATACACAAATATACTTAAATATACTTAATACACACCCAGACACGGAACAAACACCGATGTTCGTCACACAAATATTGGTCCCGATGGGAATCGAACCCACGACTCTTGGAACTGTAGGTAATGAACCTGGGTCACTAACCACTGTTCCACCGAGCCAGTCAAATGATGTTCAATCATGAGGAAATATGGTATACTTGATACTGTTACTTTCATAGTGATTTCCGTTTTAATTTTGCCGTGATTTTTTTATCACTTTACTGACATACGAAATAAAGATGCGTAAAATTGCACGCAAATTAAAGAAACAGCTATATCACAAGCCCGAATTGGGGCACCTTTGTGTCCCACAAAGCGAGCGCTTTTATCTTAGCTAACTCTTGTTTTTTATAATATCATTGCATGCTACATACAGCGGCTCCGTAAATTTGCGGATTTGGGATACAAATACTTGTTATTTATTAGATAGCATGTTTTGTTTATAAAAGAAACCTTTTTGAGGATTAGTCGATATTATATAAAATTTCCACTCACGTAGAATAAAAATATAAAAGGTGTTTGAATGATCTCTACAAACTGACTATTTATGTAGGTTTTTTTACAGTAACCACTGAGCTGAATAATAATCGGCCATGACGGCCAATTGGCCGATCTCAATTGAGATCAGCCAAATGCGCAGAACATATTATAGTGCACAAGTGTGCACGCATACACAAGTGCACTCTCTGTTCCTTTACTCTCATAGCACGGTGTGACGGCAATCCGATATGACCGATGAGAGATCGGGCGCCGGACCACCGACTTAACGTGCTTTCTGTTGCACGAGCGTTCAACCGCCAACTTCCTAACTCCGGGCTGAGTCATTTCTTTACAGAAAAACTCACACAATTTTTTCTCGATCGCGGACTCGAACCGGGGACTTCTCGGCCCTTACCGTAGCGCTTGCTACCAATAGACCAACGAGGCAATTAAGATAAAGGAAGTTTGAATGAGCTCTACCAGCTGACTATTTAAGTAGGTTATTTATACAGTAACCACTGAGCAAGTATTAAATTTAGAGTATAAGCATCAGTTTTGTTTCTAGAAAAGTTATTTTCTGATATTCACGTAGACACTATATTCAAGAGTTAGTAATCTATAGTACATAATCCACGCGCAAGAGAGTGAGATTTTATTGAATCATTTCGTTCTTTCTTATATTATATCGCTACCATTTTTATAGGCCGTAAACTTTTGTAGCCAATAAGTCTACGGGTCCTTATTTGATTTCGCTAATATAGAAAATGTTTGGCGAAAAACAATATGTTGTGTTTAATAATTTATAGCTGACAGCTTAGAAGCTACAAACAGCTATGTAGAAAATATTGATACCTATCTGTATACCAAATGTTAGTACTGTACTGTATATTACATAACTAGCTGTGCCCGCGACTTCGTTCGCGTGACCTACAGGATTTTGAATTTTTTTAACTTAAAAATAGTCTTAGTTACTCCTTAACATCAGCTACCTGCCAATAAAAGTCCCGTCAAAATCTTTTCTGCCATATAAGAAGTTAGTCAACCGGAAGAAACATTTAAAACAAAATTATTTTGGTTCATATCATCATCATCATCATCTGTTTTTTATCTTGTAATAAATAAGTATATTACACAACATCATATTCATTGATCTGATCCCGTGGTAAGAAACTTTAGCACATAAATTGGCAGCATATATGACTGTTTCTTTTGATTGTGTTGGCTCAGATGAAGAGACAGTAGACCTGAGTATTTGTTAAACTTTCAGTTTGATATTTCCTCCTTGACAAAAACTGACGAAGATAAACTGATTCTATGTAGAGGTTCGGTTATTCTTTTCGACGTACGAAATCCTAAAATCTACTTGAACAGCTTCCTCATATTGAATAGATCATCTTCAAGTAATCCTAATTGTTCATCGAACAAACTGAAATATAGGACGTCCTTTTCCAAAGCCAGGTAGCAGTCTTTATAATTGGAGAGAAAAAATTGGTTTAGGTCGTTGCTTGCTATGCAAGAGGTCGCTAGTTCAAACCCCGCAACGTATTTACCACTGTGTTAAAAACTTTTTCAAATTTTAAAATTCAAATGTACGTATATCCGACGCTTTATCGGTGAAGGAAAACATCGTGAGGAAAGGAAACCTACACAACTATTTTATGCTTTACCAAATAAAATATGCTGATGCTATACTTTTATATTGATTTTCATACTATTTTTTGAACTCAATATTAATTTGTTCAATTTGATTGAATATTTAATACCCGGTTGGTGCATACAATGTATTAATCGCATTGTGATCATCTCATCCTTTTTTCTGATACCAAACCCTTGAGTATTAATATCAATGTATTTTTTTTAACAACCAACCTTCTTCAATTCGGCAATTATGGAAATTTGAATGCTCTCGTTAATTTTGGCAGCTTAAAAATATGTCAATTAGATGACACTATTTTGTTAAATTAAAATAGAAAAAAGGCAACAATTAGAATATTTTCGATACATGTTGTCGATTCAGAACCCTTCTGGTAATTTACGTAATTTAATGGCACTCAATATATCAATTCCAAAAGACAAACTTCACATATTTGACGTATGATATACCTACATACAAACTTTTCCACAATATAATATCGAAGTAATACGTAGAGCACAGTGCCATCTTTTGAACTACCAAAAAACTTAACACGTAGGTACTCATGTTATATCAAACTTGACAGCATTTATGGCATGCTGTACAAAGCACGATGCCATCTATGTGTAATTTTATGAACAATAGCTGACCCAACAGACTTCGTCCTGTCAAAATAAATTGTAAAAATTTTTGACGTTAGGAACACCTACATTTCTTAGATAACAGTGAGTGCTTGTAATTTAATATGAGCTTTATATGATAATAGCAATAAAGCTCAAATTGATTCCACGTTTTAGTTAGAAAACGTTTGTGTGTGAAAAAGAAAAGGGCTGTTTTTAGGGTTTTCCCGGCAATTATTCGATTTTTTCTCAACGTAAGAACTATCCTTGGACTTCAACGAACATTTTAAAAAAAGAATTGGACAAATTGGTTCAGGCGTTGTTGAGTTATGCGCTTACCAACACATTTTGCGATTCATTTTATATTATAGATTAAAACACTTATTGTGACCTAACTATAATAGTTAGATATATGCTGTCGCGACATTTTTTGTAGATATTAATGTGTTCTACAAAATTGTTGTACATTATATATTTCTAAAATGAATACTTATCGCAGCGCATGCGATATAAGATTTTTTTTTTACATCTTGTGTGACAAATTTGGGTTTTTCGTACGGATCCCTACTTTTTTTGAAAATGTAATATAGCCTATAACCTTCCTCGATAAATGGACTATCCAACAGTGAAAGAATTTTTTAAATCGGACCAGCGGTTCCTGAGATTAGCGCGTTCAAACAAACAAACAAACTCTTCAGCTTTATAATATTAGTATAGAGTATAGATTTTGAGGTGCAAGCGCGACATACAGTCGAAGAGAGTTACTTATGTAATATTCATCAAAGATTGGGAATACTGTATGTTCTTCAAATGAAACCTGCCTTAACCATACTCATGAACCAAAGGGCAAGTAAATGTATGATAATCAAATTTCATTATAAAAGATTGAATCTTTCTCATTCAAAAGTACCTCCGCTCGTGTTTCATCATAATCCTCCGCCCTAGAATACGCCTGTTCATCTATTATGTAGGTATTTTCACGTAAGCTTAGCAAGCCCTTTTTACCTGACGCATGTGCCCATATAATGCCCTATTTGAGCATTTTCATTACGTAACGTAAGGTTGGAAATGGTTAAAAGGTATCGTTCACTTCGTAAAGCGGGAGGGCAAAATTTTAATCCGTCGAGAAAATACGTGTATAACATGTTCAAACGTATTTGCAAAGTGGTAAGTATGATTATCCGAAAGAATGCGTAGTCAGCAATTTTCGATTTATAGGTACATATATGTATTTATTATACTCGTAACTGCCTCGTTGGTCTATTGGTAGCAAGTGCTGCGTTAGGACCGAGAGGTCCCCGGTTCGAATCCGGGGTCGGGCAAAATTTGTGTGAGTTTTTCTGTAATGAAATTACTCAGCCCGGAGTTAGGAAGTAGGCGGTTGAACGCCCGTGCCTCGGAAAGCACGTTAAGCCGGTGGTCCTGCGCCCGATCTCTCATCGGTCATGTCGGATTGCCGTCTCACCGAATTATGAGAGTAAGGGAATAGAGAGTGTACTTGTGTTTGCGCGCACACTTGTGCACTATAATATGTCCTGCGCACTTGGCTGATCTCAATTGAGATCGGCCGCCATGGCTGAAATCGGTCGGACGCCTTTTTTTACTCGTAACTGGTGGGCACTCCGTTAAGTTCTAAAGGTTAGGACTCGACCGAAAGGTTAAAAGTGATTCGAATTGTCGAATCTAGACCAGATGTCAGCAATATGTTCGCGTGTGTGAAAATGTAATCAGTACATAGTATAAAGCAAAGTCGCTTTGTGCGTCTGTCTGCCCCTATGTTGTACGCTTTAATCATTGAAAGAACACAAGGGATTTTGATGGGGTTTTTTCACAGATAGATTTAAGAGGAAGGTTTTTTGTATAATTATACCCGAAGCGAAGCGAATGCGTCAATAGTCAAAAATAATTTAGTTAAATGATGTTTTTACAACTGTAATAAAGTTGTAGAAGTATTCTGAATGTTCAGATCTAATTTAATACGTTAATATCTATTGATTTCACTAAAATACAAATTTTGAGTGGTAAAGTCACTAGTTTAACTGAAAATACTCAAGTTCAAGTTATAGATAAATCTAGTCAGCCACGAAACTATCCATTTGATATATCGATTTACCGATATGTTTGATACAATACTGAGAACTGTATCCAACATTTTAGAAACAGGGCCAACTAAATAACACACCGTCAGCCTTCCAACTAATAATAGGTGGGAACTGTCAACCACGAGGGGGGGGGGACCTTTGTCATTTCCTCAAAATGTGTAATTATATGTTCGTTTTGTATTTCAGCTTCAAATGAAAGGTTTGGAAATGGTCTGTGTGTGTAAGCCAATAAATGTTTGATTAATTTTAAAATAGTGTTTTATACAGTTTAAAACTAAATTGTTGTCAAGCTTAAAAAGTCAACTAGTATGTTTAGGTATTATTAAGGGATGGAAATAACTCAATTCACACGAAATATTAAATTATTTCTACAATTAAATGGAGTATGTGGGTATAATTTATTATCTGACACATAAATTTACTTAGTTATTGCCATTATGCAGGACTATCAACGTAAATATGCTTACATCAATTACGTTTACGTTTGCGTATGAGTAACCTATACGTATGAGACGCTTCGAATGAACGAACGAATGAATGGATAAAGAAGTACACTATACACAGTCCAAGCTGAATAGCTAGTATGGGTATACCATCCAGAATACCGGCAGACGATTTTATTGTTCCCACCACGCATACTTGTAACGCCCCTTAGCTATTCAAAGGCAAACATCAGAGAATACTCGAACAATGGAAGTCGTGCATCACGCACAAAAAGCTCCCTCCACGGAATTGAAAAGAAAATAGCATTTCCCGATTTGTCTTCGCAAATATCTCGACAAGTCCTATAATTGTCTTTTCTTTATCTGCCTTTTTATTTGTGTAGGGGACTATCTCAACAACGTGTTATATTTACAGCTATGTAAGTCTACCTGCACTGGCTATAATCATTGTTTTTTGTTTGAATGGCTGAGTGGAACAATGGTAGAGACCCTGGCTTCGGTTCGAAAGAGACATGGATTCGATTCCCCCTCGGGAGAAATATTTCTGTAATGAAGGCGCCCAAAGTGCGCTAGGCCCTTAGATGGTTGCCGTGAGTGGAGATGTCCCAAATATTTATTTATTTTATTTTACTACAGTTCAGGATGTCCTGATTGCGCTTATCATGTGATAAGCGCACTAGTTTATAGACCAAAAAGTTAAAAATTTCACAACAAAACTAATGTATGTTTTTATTTTCTTAATATTTGGATTTTGGTACTACCATATACAAATAATCATATTATTATATACAAATACCATATACCGGTCAAACACCACTATCAAATACTATTTTAGCAATTTCGAGCATTATCTAGGGAATTCCCTGATGTTATTACTATAACAGCATAACCTTAACCTCACCTCACAAATTGAAAATATATCAATAGCTACGTCCATTTAACCATTTTGTCGCAATTGAATAGAAAATCATATATTTTCCACACTTGAACGATAACAGATTTTTCGCCGACGTATTTTGATGAGGAAAATGATTTATTATTCGGTCACGAATGAACACGAATGTTTTCCTTACGGTAGAAATACATGGTTATTATGATTTTATTTCGTGTAGATGTTACTTCTTAGATCTGTAATACATTTATTATGACAACATACGATTGTTCCATCAGTGACTAGAATAAAATACATATTATATATGTAAGAAAATTACAATCGAATAAGTTAAATAAAATGTCTCATGCTTCTCTGAGTCTTGGAAGCAAAATCTTGGCAGAATCATAATATCTGAAAAACAAGAAGCGAATAACTGAAGTTTTATGATTGTTCAGTAGCGGTACCATGAGTTGGCTATCGAAAACTTACGTATGTTAAAAACCTATCAAACCGTTTTTTTCATACGATCGATTTTAGTTCTTAGCGTAACTACCAGGGGTGCTGTACAAGTTTTTCATAGACATATTTACGTAGGCGATATCGAGTCTGTCACTTTTAAGCTCATGGTAACGCTACAGACGACGGGCTGTCCCATGGAAATTAATCACAATACCTAATCGTATTTCCCTATTTACCTTTTTTATTTAAATGTAACCTATACTATATTACTGCTGGGCTAGCTAGCTCAGAACAAACCCATCCATTGCTCTCTATCAAAAAACTGCCAAGACATTATTAAAAAAAAACACACTTCTTTCAAACTGCTAAAGGTCAGACAGTCCAAAGGGTCTCAGATGATTGCATCGCGAGAATAAATCGGCAGCCATTAGGGGGGTATTCTGAAGTCGCCCGACTGATGTAAGCTCCCTGTTAATTGCCACCACTATTGTAGAGCGGGAAAGGCGCGATTTCTTCTGTCCATTATCTATGGCCGGATGACCCCGGTATTGGATTTAATTTTTATTGGATGTCTTGAAAGAGCGATAATTGATATGTCTACTCTATTACTCTGAGCCAATATAGCACTTGATATCTACTGTATATCAAGTATCTACTTGATCCGCGTGGTACTTGGAACCCTACTCGAGTGTACTTGACTTCTTTACATTTCGAGTTTTTGGTTCTGCTTTATAATATCAAGCGAATCATCACAAGAATGAATTAATACCTATAGTAAAAATATTATTCTCAACCACATGTCTTGGGAGAGCTTATGCAGATTTATTGTTAAAATAATAATACATTTTGCTTTTAACTTGTTCCTGGTTTTCTTTTTATTTAAATACATCTAAGATACTTCGCCGATGAAAAGTTAAATCCTGACAGCTGACAAAAGACTAGTGATGCGATGAGATTCTCAGTTAAGATAAACAGAATTTTGCTGCCTGTCGATTAAAAATGGAAAAGTCTCCAAAGTGTGCCATCAAGGCATCTCTGTAAGCCTATAAAAAACGTCAGAATCGATAAAAGTCGAACCGTTTTAGATTTAGACCAAGTTGCAAGCCCGGACCGAGAGCAAACTTTGCAGACTTTAAAAGTAAAAAGATTAGAGTCTTGCTCCAAATGCAGACAAGACTGGTAAGGTTTTTTAGTTTTAAAACTCTTTGAAGGCGATTGTAGCATTGGATAGGAACCTTGAACTCCGATCCGGAAGTCTTTTTAAATGCAAATGTGAAACATAACTATTTATGTTATTGGCGTATTAGTTTTACTACTTTTCCTAAGTAATTATGCGGTAGAAAAAAACTTTCAATAATAAATATTAGCATTTTCATAAACAAAAATTTTATAAAGCTAGTATTTTCATAAACAAAAGGTACAAAATATGTCCTCCCTATTACACCATTTAAAACTTTCATCGTAACATGTACGCGATATCGCAGTTATGAAAAATCAAGCTAAAAGGTCCCTCTACATTACACTAGAGTCACAAACTCTTTAATTGTCAGGTGAAGCGAACGCAAACTTTTAATTACATTACTTTCCCCTACACGTGACCCAGGAATTTCATACTATAGGGTCCCTTATATGAAGAACCCCGCTGAGTTAACAGACGGTCCACCATTTGCATATATTACCGTAATAAAAGTGTAGCTATGTTGCTTTTAATCTTTGTTACCTACAGTTATTTGGGTTATTTAATAGACGGGGCATTTTATGGGATATTTAATATTTCAACTCTTTCGTGCTAAGTGTTTTGTGGGAGATAGAAATACACCTGCCTGTTCCAAAATGATGGGGTTTATAACTGTTTACTGTATGAATATAGTAAATATGTATTATATGTAATCTAAATGTACGGCAAAGTAACGATTATCGTCCTGTACTTAACAGGACGATAATCGTTACTTTGCCGTAACACAGTCCTAGACTAGTACAGGAAGTAAAGGATTTATTGTTTTAGTACCTATCTAATTGTTAGCTGATGTAAAATAACTGATGTTATTGTTAAATTATTAAACTGTTATTAGTGTTTGTACTAATTTTTAAGCAAAAATGCACAATAAAAATATTCTTTTTGTTATTCTTATTCTTAAATGTTACGGCATGTCAATCTTTTAATTAAATGAAACATTGTCCTCAAGTGATTCCAATGTTGATCCGAATAAGTAAATGTAGAATATGTAAATGTAACACTGTATAAACAAAATGAAACTGGACTTCATTGTGAAAATATAACGATACTTTTGGTACAATAACCTTCAACACTCCGCCTTTTGTTGGCCTCTTTTTATGGCGTCTCAGAGTTTTCTCAGTATTCTGCGAAAAGGTGGCAAATGTTTTGTGCACTCACAACGAAGAAGCCGCAAAACTAGAGCGGCATTTTAAAGAAACAGCCATTGGAATGGGCTAACTTCCTTATTAAAAGTTTGCCCTTGACAAGCGAGATATTTGTAAGGGCTCTTTGGGCACGCGATATAAATACCTACTTTATAATATGGCCTACTTTTTGAGCATCCCCCAATCCAGAAGTGGTTATTGCGTTTTGTTTTCAAGAGCACCGGCGGCGTTCCGCCATTTTTTTAACGAAATTGGCAGTTACGTGACTTGGTTTAATTTCGTTTCTTTTTTTGTGTTACAACCTTTTTGTTTTTACGTAGATAGATATAATATTCGTCATAACAGAAACAAAATAAGGTATATTGAGGCTATTGACGTCTATCTTAATGTTATTAGTAATATTTTCCACATAATAAGGAAAAAGAAATAGATTTACAGGAATGGGTAGAGACACATAGGGAAAAGTATAAATGCCAAGGGGAGTACTGACTGTAGTTCCCATATAACAAATATTTGAAATATCGTATTCTGGTCAGTACTCATGAGAAAGTATGTAAGTTCGTCTGATTGTTGCGCTATTTATCCCGGTAAATTAACCACAGAGTCAGTCAGAGCCTTAGAACGGATGATGACGGACGAGGCTACTCCGAGCCATCATCGTAGGGCAATAAGAAAAAAAGAAACTACTTAAAACGAAGTCGTAGGCAGAAAGCTAGTTCTTAACTAATTTTAAACGAGAAAAGCCTTTAGTACCTACATATTAGACCTGCTACCGATTAACTGTCCATAATTTATAGATGAACTAGAACTTCTTTTGTAATCCTTTTAAAGTATCGGGTGGTTGCACAAACTTTTGAATCGCTTTGATAAATTATAAGGTGTTTAACGGAAGTTTTAACTCGATGTACGCTTGGAAAATACAAATACTTTCAAACTAGTTAATAAGACAAAAGTTGAACACCTGTCATCATCTCAAAGAAAAAAGAAAATTGTTGAAGAAACTTAACAGTTTCATATTAGCGTTATAAATGCTCCTCTTTAGAAGTGTGTGAGAGCACGTTTAGGTTAAAGTATAGATAAAATCAAATACATTGATTTGACCTACTAAACTGATTTAAATGAAATTTGATAGACTGCTAGTTTTGAACTGCGTGGGTAGGTGATAGAGGACATACATACATATAACTTTTTACTGCGCTATATGGGAAGTGACGTTCATTTGGGGAGGCCTATGTCCAGGAGTTGACAGGAAAAAAAAGAAAGAAAAGGGCTGTTGAAGATGATGGTGATGATAATTATGGGAATCATGTTTAAGGCGATAAAAATTTCACGCCGACGAAATCGCGGGCAGAAAACCAGTTTTAAATAAATAAACAATGATGCTTAGTTTTAGTAAAATATTTGTATTTTTTACCAAAAAATTATTATTCTTTAATTACCAAGTGTTGGTTTACTTATCCTTTCTGATTCCTACTTCCTTTATTTCTGTAGTTTTATAATAATAACAACTATTTCAAAAAATAACTAGCTCATATTTAAGCATCTATGCGCCAACTCTAAATCAACGCAATACGAACGAAAATCGTTTAAATATTTATCGTTACGTACAAGTCTACTTAATATTCAACACGAGTGGGCATAATTTTCACCAAAGGCCACGAAACGGCAGTTCTTTAGGCAAATTGGATTGATATTCTCACACAATTTCACCTTAACGTGAAGTAGGGTCAAAGAGCACTTTCAACGAAGTGGGTGGCAATAATGGAAGGTGAGCATTAACCGAAATCTTGAATTTAATAACTTGTGTATGTGTATTATAAATCTATTTCTAATATTATAAATGTCGAATTTTTTCTGTCAGTTTAGTTTACACTCGTAACTTATTAGTAACTTATAGATTACTAGAGACCCACCCACGCCTTACTTCGGGTAAATTACCTAAACCCCTCTTTCTAAAAAAAAACCGCATCAAAAGCTATTGGGTAGTTTTAAAGATTTAAGCACACATGGGGATATAGGGACGTCCTTGTTTTATACTATGTAGTTATTAATATTTGGTACACAGTGGGTTATGACTCTGAAAAAGGATATTTTAACCTACTGTGCAAAACGAGAGTATGTTTTACGCTGTGCCATCCACCAACAGTTCATGCAGCTAGAGTCTGCACCAAAAAAGGTTCATGGCAGATATACAGGACAATAAAGTTATAATCTTAGAGTTCCGTTGTTCTCCTTTTTTGAGTCCAGAACCCTAAAAATATAATAAATACCTTAGCTGGTCTGCCTTATCTATTACCTACTAGTCTAGTACTACCATTCAACAGCTCAGAATGACATTAGCAGATAGAAAGTCCAGATTACTCTTATTCCAGCACGCTGGCCAGATCTTACAAGATCTTGGTGCAATGCCAAAAGCTAATCTGAAGATTAGAACATTTCCTTATATTAGAATATGTTGAGAGAATTCTCAGCTCCTTATTTGCTTTCAACGAGAAAGAGAGACTTAATTAAATATTCTTGGTTTACCGGGCACTGTAGATTATCATACTTTTCCATTAGGGTAAAAAATAAGTGACATATTTTGTTTATATTTTTTAAGAACGTTAATAAAATACAAGTGGCCAGCCCACGTTTCTCTCTGGTATAATAATCGTACCTATACATAAAAACCTCCCTCTTGAATTCCCCTCTATTAAAAAAAACAAAGCTAAGAACACGCTCGATTAAATGACCTTTCAAACAAAAAAAAACAAAATCAAAATCGGTCCACTCGTTCGGGAGTTATGGTGCCACGGAACAGACACACAGACAGACAGACAAACACGTCAAACTTATAACACCCCTCTTTTTGCGTCGGGGGTTAAAAACGGGTCAAAAGACCTATGCAAACATACAGACAGAAGGCGACTTTGTTTTGTACTAGGTATAAAACGAGGAAAGTGCAAATATTATACAAATTGTAACTAACTAAATAGCCAAGTAAGGGTTAGAGGCAATGTTTAGGTGGATGTCACCATCAATCGTTTTTGTTTCAGGAGTTTTCAGTTTAGCTAGAATATTTCAACTTGTTCACATTTGTAGCATATTTTGCATTGCAAATATTTTGATTTTTGTAACGCAACATTCTAGTGTAGTCCGAAAATAACGCTTAACCAAACGTATTTTTAAAATGTGACTGCATTCGGGCGTGGGAAAAGAATACTAGTTTTAGAAACGGAACAGAATGAAATTTGTAAATTTTTAAAGTATAGTTTTAATATTTAAAAGCACAAACTTTGGATATTTTTGAAAACTATTATATTAGAACATTTATTAGGTGTGGGGTGAAGTGGTAAATAAATATAATATTTTTACCACCACATATTAATGTGTAGAGTTACTTATACTATTCATTTTTATTTTAAATTTTGTGCTAACGCATGCTCAAGCATCTCTTAGAACATGGAAACATACTTTATCAAAGTAATGTTCTGGAAATTGAATCGCAATGTAAACCCAACAAACATCTGAAATACGTTTATTAAAAATAGCTTAATCATGTTTTCTGATCAAATATTTCACGCCTTTTGTTTATTCTTACTTAACTGGTTCTTAAAACTAAAGTAAGTAACAAAAATTAAGCTTAACCTCGTAGAAGACACATTAATACGTAACTGGCACACGCCTCAGGAGACTCGATGCGACTTAACAGGGACTTTTCCATTAAAATATTTGCTTCAGGACGCTGTAATAATGCCTTTTGTACACTGAATTTTAAGAGCGATGGAAACATAAGGCAAGGTTCTCAGACATGATACCCACTGTTAGTAAATAGCAAATCTTATAACGCATAATTAAGATTTGATTCATATGCCGAGCGAATATACAACGTCTCTGATCAATCAAAACTCGCACTTTGAAATCTAATACATCCTACCTACTAGAACTAATACTAACTACTTTCAAATGATGCGCTATAGCAAAGCAACGTTGACTTTGTGTCTTGCGTGTGTTAGAAGCTACCTATTAATATTTTACTACTAAAGAGCCATTTTTTTACTAATCGACATACGATGAGGGCTAAAAGTAGCCCTGTCATTATCACCGGACTTGTGGGGGAGCGGACGGCGGATGGATAGGTGAGAATCTATGAAACCATCTACTCCCTGCGTAAATGTACCGTTACTTCCAAAACAAATGACGATCAAAAAGTATTCGGTGTCAGTAACAGGAAACTAAAATTCTTCGGCTTTCATTATTAAACGTTACAATTGTACTAAGCAGAGACGGAGTTGATAGTCATTGGATGTCCGTTTCCTGTGACCGACACGAACCAGTGACACAAAACAAAAGCCACGTTGTCAGTAGTGTACAAAAGCTTTATATACATTCAAGACGCGGTGCGAGTTTTAATAACATTAGATTTTTCTTTGAAGGACTCTTGAAGAGGTAGTGTAGTTATAATGCCGGGGAGATCTTGAGTTTGGACGTAGATACTTTGACTTGAGAGATACGTAGGGGAGCTTACAAGGTCAGGTAACCTGTAAAGTTCACAGGAAGAGCTAAGTTTACCTTCAGCAAACGAGGGGAGGTATGTATGTATATAATACTTTTATGTTATAGAATGATGATTTGATTGAAGAAAAGTCTTGTATATAGTAATTTTTATTATATAGTAAAAGCCATTTGCGTGATCACTACATTTGAAATTTTACGATGTAATACATATTAAAAACGTAATTTATGTTTTTCTATCAAGTGCGTCATTGGCAAATTATCGATAGCTCCCGAAGTAATTTAAAGACATTTATTGATTGTAGTAGTATTTTAAACGACACATAGACTGCTACTGCTCTATTTGGTACCTTTTAGAAGCGGCCACCAACAAGCTTCAAATTGCCCCATTAACCAAATTAATACCACATTTATTAAACCCCAGAGATTAAAGCTAAATAATTAAATTATCTTTACGACAAAGACGCGTTAAAGCAGACTGATGATAAGCAGGTTTTCAATTACAAACAGTTTATTGAAATATCCGCCGATGCGGAAAGCATAATATCTATAGATATGAAACTTTGATTATTACGAAAATTTATTTCGCATAGGCGAGTTGCGAAACTCAATATTTGAAATACGAAGTTCGCAAAACTTTATTATGAATCTGTCAAAACTATGGCTAGGCATATTTCCTAGCAGTTTCGTTGGGTATAAAGAAGTTGGTACTTATTAACTTGTCAACATCCGCGGTTAGTTTGAAACCCTTGTTATGTTTTAATAGGCTTTTAACTTATGAGTCAAAAGAGTAAGAGCAATGTAGTATTGTCTATTATTTGCGCGATATGCACATCTATAATATAATGCCGGGGAGATCTTGAGTTGAAAATTGAATCGCAAAATGTGTTGGTAAGCGCATAACTCAACAACGCCTGAACCAATTTGGCCAATTCTTTTTTTAAAATGTTCTTTGAAGTCCAAGGATGGTTCTTATGGCGAAAGAAAAAATCGAATAATTGCCGGGAAAACCCTAAAAACAGCCCTTTTCTTTTTCATATTTTTTTGACAAGACGAAGTCTGTCGGGTCAACTAAATTCAAATAAAATTAATTTTACGCATTAAACTCTCGAGCTCGTGCTCATGACCACGAGCACTGTAAAGAGGTTGAAATGTCGGGTTTCTAAATAATATTGTTTAGAATAACAATACTGGCCAGTTTAAACCGTAAAATTAGTTCTTTTTTCAAATGAGTAAGAGTGAGTTTCTTTACAAACTATTTTTAATTCGGTTATTAACAATTGGTACCTACATTATTTTTAGCAATAATACATTCAAATGTCTTCTATCAAACTGATGGCAAAACTAATCATAAGTTTGTCAAAAGTCTAGAAAGTTCTTTAGTTTTAACGCGAATGCTTCTAAAATTTACAAAGTAGTTGTATTTGTGCTTCATTAAAATTCGCGCTCAGGACTTTTTTACGGCTTTTCAAAATGGGAAAAATATATCCAAAGTTTGGAGGGCCGACACTTGCGAGAAATGGTATTTGATTGCTCGCTAACTTTAGTGAGTCTACTCCTTAAAATGCTAATCCCTCAAATGTACCTTTATTCCTTAAAAACAAACATTAATATTTAGCTAATGGTATCGTAAGTAAGTGTTTATGAATTATAACTAGGATAACTTCTTTATTGATTTGTTATTGAAGTTATCTTTGCAAGATTTGATTTGTTTCATACATACATACATACATAAAATCACGCCTTTTTCCCAAAGGGGTAGGCAGAGATCACATCCAGCGATCCACTTTTCACCTCTGTGGGAAACGTGACGTGACGGGCTGTGAACCACGTCGCCGCCATTCTGCCTTGTGCATTGTTTTAACAAGGTTGATTTGTTTAAAATGTTTTTAATACAAAATATAAATGAACCCCGCGCCCTCGCTTCACTTCGGAAGAATTTTAAATAAAAACTCTTTTACATCCCTCAATCAATGTATTTTGAAAAACCGCATAAAAATCTGTTGGGTAGTTTTAAGCATTATACATAGGGATATGGGGAGATAAAAAGTGACTTTATTTTATAAACTATGAGCTGATAAACCCCCTTCTTTTACATTCTCTCTCACAAAATTCAGTTTTAATTAAACTTATACTAAACTACTGCAAAATAATGTATCTCTACATTTCAGAACAGATTTCGATTCCGAATACCTAGTTAGAGCGGAGCCATTATGTTAAACATAACATAATATTCAAATGCGAACGTTAAATAAAGCAGTGCAAGTTAGTTGAAGTTAGTAACTTGGGTGTAAATGTATTCACTGAGTTAGTTCACATTCGAGTGTCCAGTACTCTAGCCAGAATAGTAATGAACTAAGACGGTCTATAAGTATAATATGAGAAAACAGAACTCACAGAATGGAATGGCAGTGTGGATTCGTCTCTGTATTTGAATAGGATCTCTACTATTGGTTGGCCAAATGGACTGAGAAAATATTTTAACTTGCTATCTCTGACTAGTTCACATGAAGTAAGCTTTGTATTTTAATTAACATGTTAAATATGTTCTTCTTCTTCTTCTTATCGTATGGTTGATGAACAAACTGGTGTCAGAGTTTTTAAACCGTCCGTTAGGCCTCTGATATGGCTTCACACACCGTTGAAAAATTTCTCTGGTGTGCTGGTTACCTCACGATGTTTTCCTTCACCGTTATAGCGTCGAATAGTACATTACAAATTTTGAAAAACACATTGGCACCTGGCGGGGTCGGAACTGGCGACCTCTAGCATGGCAAGCAACGACCTTAACCACTTGGCCATCGACGCTTTATTATGCTGCATGCTTTAAATATGTTTTAAAGGTGGTACGTAATGTAAAAAAGTCATTATTTGACTCAAATATGTTTTTCGTGTTTTGCATGTTTTCTTAACAATATTATATTGGTTTTGGATACAAAAAATAAAGCATGAACTCCGCTCTTCTTTTAAGAGATTGAATGTTCAAAGGCTCCAGTATCCAATTATTGAAAAAATTGTTTTGTATGTACTGACTTCCTTGAAAAAAGTTCCAGATCACTCGGAACTATTATTTAATTATTCCATAGACAGCAAAAAGGAAATTCCAGAGGGAACCTGAACCCGTGTCAATTTTCCGTTTCCTTGAAATATAAATCAGAACCATGAAATTGGATAGACAGCCAACGATTTTATTCTGTTAATGACAATTTTGGCATTGAATCTTTATTTACCGAACCATTTTCTAAGGGGAGAATAGGGCTAGCATGGCGGCTTTCCTCAATCACATTAGTTTTTTAGTTCGTTGATGCTGTTAACGGTCAGTATTGTAAATTTTATTTTATCATGAAGCTCTGGCGGGAAATACCACAAGTTGGAGTAATTATTAAAATCCAACAAAAAAGTCCTCACTTTAATGAAAAAATATATTACGAGTTTTATCTTGTACCTTTAAGTTAAACTTCTCAAACGTCGGCTATGATAAGACTTTTTGGTGTTAAGACTAGAAAAACTTACCTGCGAAAGACGGTTTAAATTTCTGTATATTCAGATTAATCTGGTTCCTTCAAAAATCTCCAGTGCAAAAGCACCTCAGTGTCCGAAATAACTTTATCCAATGCCAAAATCGGCCATTAAAAATTCCTTACGCATTCCTCCGCCGTAAAACTTGAACAAATCGCTCGCGCTCAAATGGGTCTTTTATTACACCGATTCGAATTAAGGTAATCGTTCATGAACGATTCATTTGGACATTGGGTCCAGTCCTATTGGTGAGCGCGTTCGATGCCCGGTCGTCCAGATTCGGGCGTCGAATGGAACAACTTCCGGATATAAATGTGAAAACTTTCCGGAGCTAACTAAGCGTAACTGTTGGCTAATGCGAAAGTATAATTTCTTCTCCACATTCAGCGATTTTGCTGCGGGCATGTTATGTAAATTCGAAATGAATTAAGCTCCGTCTTAGGCTCGATGTTACTTGTTTGAATATAGGTTATGTTGGCGTGAAAACTCTTTCCACATTTCTTAGTATACAGTAGAAATGCAAGCTCACTTCTTATTTTTATTTGTTTACTTGCACACATTGCTTAGTTGTTTACCAGTGTTGTTTATTATTCTTTGAAACTTAAGTAGTTTTTAGTTAGCTTTATACAAAACATAAGACTAACTCACAAATAGAAGAGTCTCTTCCCATTAAAGAGATAATGCAGCGGATATTAACAGAAGGTCTTTTCAAAATTGTGACATTCCGGAACTCATTTAAAACAGTCATGAAAGTTTGACAATTGACGTTGCCAGCCCTATGGTATGTACACCCTTACCCAAGAATGTAATAAGAAAGGATTTCCCCATAAATTCTTGTGTGTAATTCCCGAAAACCAGCCAAGTGGGATAACGTCCAGATGTACCATTAATACGGATGTAGAAGTGCCGGACGAATTTGTTAAGCTCAGCAATTGTGTGGAACAACATAGTGATTATGAGACCACCTGGCATGAAGCCAGGGAGTTCTGCCAATATACTTGTTGCTCCACCATACGCATAGGACAAATGTGTCGGAGCAAACAATTCTTTCATAGCGCTGTTGTTATTACGGTCTATCGGCCGTGACGTGATCTGAAACGCGTAAGTGAAACGATCCGTTAAGTTTGTATGTTGGCACGACTTCGGAAACTGTTGGAGGGGAATCTACGTCTGAGCGTTACTTTGCTACTTAATTTAAAAATGTCATCAAAACGAAACACGACCACAAGATTGAAAAGCCTGAATAAGGCTGGCCCAATTAGCGATGCTTCAATACTCGTCTAGTCTGGGTCATTTGAAAATGCATGTGAATGCCCTCAGTTAAACCTACCTTTATTTATTAAACAGGACGCGGTCTTGCTTCGCTTCGAGTATAATATTATACCTAAAAACCTTCCTCTTAAATGCCTCTATCTATAAAAAAAAACGCAGCAAAATCCATTGTGTAGTTTTTAAGATTTAAGCATATAAAGGGACAGACAGACGCGAGAAGCGACTTTGCTTTATACTATGCAGTGATACGTACATTATTTATATTGCCTTCAAAATCAGAGATGAGACAAGTGCGCATTACTTATTTACAGGACGAAAGTACGTGCGCATACTTTATCCGACTAAAGAAGAATATCTTTTGGGTACGATGACAACATTGTGAGTCAGAACCACAGGATCTTTTAATAATGTACTGTTGAAAATAATCATACTTATAACACCCCGTCGTTTTTGTCGGGGAATTAAAAATATAAGTTACGTGTATCGAAACTAAAATCGGCATATGTTTTTGTTTAGAATGTACTAAAATGCTTCTTTAAATTTTAAAGGCAAAGCAAATGCTTCTTTCTGCAAGTTATTTTTTCTCTAAGTTACTAAATTCTTTTTAAGTTTGATAAAGAAACAAGTTCAAACAGATAACAGGGGAACGTTAAAATTTTCTAGGGAGTTTCTGCGACTTCCTGATAACACATTAAAAGTTTTCCAAAGATAATACTAACTCGTATTAAATAGAACTTTTTCTCTAATGTATTTCGCAGGTAAATGTTAATATCGAATAATGGTACTAGAGTGAGAGAGATATGTACCTAAAAATAAAGGAAGATTGACTTAGAATACGAAGGTTTTAAAACTTTAATAAGGCAACGAGAAAATAACTAATCTAACAAAATCTTTTCATATCAATATTAAAATATTTAACCGTTTGAAGAATCACTTTGAAATTATATTTGTATCCACAACAAAGTTACATTAGGAGGAAATTCTCTGAAATGTTTCGATAAAAGGATCGGCCTTTTTGTTTAACATGACCCACAGATTTGTATCATGAGTTTTCTAGAATAGTTCGCCGTTTCTTTTTTTTCTCGATCGACTTTAATGATGACTTGTCGTAACCCTGTCATCGTCACTGGATGCCGGGAAGCGGATAGCTATCACCAGTAAATACTCCCACAGTTTGAAGGGTAACTTGACGTCACTGACCTGGACGTGGTACGGAGCCACTTTCTCCTCTCCCTTGATCTCCACGTTGATGTGCAGCCGGATAGCACCAGACACAGCGGACTTGTCTGTTCTCTTCTCCAGGTTGTACCAGACATCCATCTCACCGGATAGAGTTCGAACCTGTGACACGCATTTTGGTATTAAGTTGACTATCATTAATGCACTCAAAACTATTTTGGGATTACTAAACTTTTATTTCGATCACTCAAAAAGTTTTGAAAATATGCTCAAAGAGTACTTTATTCAAATTTAAATATAGAGTCACTGAATTTTTGTATATTTCTGAAGGACTGGTTGTTAAAATATACCTAATGCGTATTTTCATATATTTTTACTTAAATAACGCCGTGGATAGCCTTTTCAAAGAAGGATTTGGATATTAATCCAGTCTCTTACTTCGTAGCCTCAAATCAACTAAACTGACTACCATATGTAGTCATGTGTAGACATCCATAATTAAACCCTTTTCGTTTTACCTATTTCTACGTTCAGATAAACAATAAATAATAATATGCCTATTAATTTTATTACCCAATACAATAGTACATGATTTCCTTGACGGCTACTATCCGATAAGACTTCGATAATAATATAACAAATTGTTTCTTGTCCAATAACAAGTATTACGAACCTCAATAATAGTTTGTCCGAGGAAATCATCGGACTCTCTCGTCAGTTTCTGTCGGAGTTTCGATTTGAGATCGTTGTCTTCATCCCACACCCGCACTTTTATCCGATCGGAGGAGTTGTGGCATTCGCTGCGGGGGAAATAATTTGCTCAGATTTGCAAACAACTTAAGTTTCAACTGAAATTATGATAGGCTAACAATTTTCCGTGATTGCAACTTTATAGAGAACTTGACATGGATTTTGTTTGTTAGTGGTCAATGTTATTAATGTTAATTTAATACTGTTAGGTACCATAAGTAGGTAGGTTGTTAACACAATGATTTAAATTTGGACCTTGATCCACTGGTACTTTTCTAGAAAATACTGTAGAAAGTGATACAGGAAGTAAAACATATAAACAAAAACAAACACTTACAAGTAGAATTTCTCGTTCCAAACTGGATTCAACTCCTGTGGCATTGTTCTGGTCCTCTTCTTGACTTTGCTCACTTGGACAGTGACGTAAGGATCCGATGTACCGCTCTTGTCTTTGGCGATCAAACCTTGGGCACAAATAACTGCCCAGAAAGGGCCAATTTAGCATGTCATCATTTTCATCGGTGCCATAAATTTAAAATTTAATTTCACATTAGTTTTAAATTATATCTTCACATTAATTATTTAGTTTTCGTTCTTGAAAGGCATTATAATAAGAAAACAGAACACACTATCCGCTTCAGGAAATCTCTTAAAGAAAAGGTTACATAAGGGACCATTTCAAATAGATCCAATGGCACGCCTCAATGAATCCTGGTAAACGTATTTCTGTCAAATCTCCAGAGAAAAATAATACATTCACATTTTATGATAATATTGTCGTCGTGTTGCGTCACAACTTGTACAAATGTTCTTATTGTATTGTTGTTGTAAATATTGTTATTGTATGGTGCTGATTTATGCAATACATCATCAGTGGCATTAATACTAGCTTACCTCATAGTCCGTCTACGGCACTTACCAAACAAGCATTCAGTACTATTAGAACTTGGTTGTCTAATAGGATGTTGTGTGAGCTGAACAGGTCGGGGTCAAAAAGGAAGACGCTAGCTTCAAAACTACCAAAACTGTTATCTATGACGAAATTCGATTTCTAAGACAAGTCGAACATAGCGCCTACGTTTTCGGAGTTACTAATGCAAACTTCGATGAAGAAGAAAGTTTCGAAGAAGAAATGTGAAAGTATGCGCGGGAATCAAATCTAAAAGGTTCCGGATATTTCACGAATCGGAAAATTGCGCGATAAGAAAAGTGTTGAAGAGACAGGAAATAGTTTAAAGAGTCTTGTATTGAGGGTCTCCATTCTCCATGCTTGTTTCATCTAATCATTCGCTTACGAATCTAATGTGAATACTCGTTATAAATAGGTTAGTTAGTAAAACATTCAACTCGTTTTCAATTTGCATCACAATAAGCAGGCTTCCAGAGTTCTGAAATGTATAACGCAAAATTTACTTATAATTTGTGAAATTCATGCAATTTGTGTCAATTTAGCAGACGTGCTGCCGAGTTGTGGTTTTGCAATCATTATTAATTAAACGTGGCTTTAATTTGTGTCATTTGGTGTTTAGGGAATACAAAATTCGTGTGCGTGACTGGAGTTTCAATTCAGTAACATCATAGGTCCTTGAATTTGTGAAGTGTTAGATTCGTGGAATTTCCTTTTGTGTTGATGAAAACCAAGCTACTTTATTGTCGATGGAAGTGATTAGAGGCGGTGCATTAACGACCGTGATTTGGTTGGGTTAGTATTTGAAGTTAGAGGTATGTTATAGAGTGTCTTTTTGATATCTGCTTGTATTTATTAGTAGAAAAAATTAAACATATAAAAACAGACTTTGTTAGTGGCATTTAACACTCTAAACGAGCATAACGCACTAACTGTCGGCTTTTATTGATTGTTTAAACAAAGTATTTAAAGTTTATTTATATGATGATATATAAAGCAGATGTCAAAAAATAAGGAGTATAGAAGACAGGCGAAGAGATTTTGTCTAATAGTTTCAAAACTGCGAGCGTGCGGTTCGTAGCCGCAAAAGACCACGGCAAACCTGTAATGGCGATCTTGCAAGACCATTTCGACGTTCCTTCTATAGTGATTTGCTCGGCCTGTTCGAGACTGTCTATGTGAGTATCTGGGTCGACGTTAAACGTCCGCCTGGCCGCCACATGAAACGAAAGATGGATTACAATTTAGTGTCTAGTGTGTGTTGTGTCTTCCTCCTTCGCTGCCGCTCCTGCCTGCTTCGGGACACCTGTTGGGGTTATTGCAATACCACGGTACATCTTCGAACCTGTGATGGCGATTTTGGCGCTCCATTTCGATGTACCGTCCAGGACCGATTGCTTCACTGTACTCATATGTGCTGCATGAGGCTCCGCTTCCATGTTGAACACGCGTCTGTTACATACACATCAGTGTCAGCCATTGCATTATATAATATTTTTTGTATTTGAAGTATCTAGATTTCTTGAAAGTCAGTTTTGGTTGACAGAACAAGTGAATTAGGTTTGAAAAGTTAAGACTAAGTAGGTTTCTCACTTCAAATATTAGTAGGTGCAGGAAAAGAAAATGTGTTTCGAAACGGGTGCATAAAAGAGAAATTCGTAAATCTATTGAAGAGATTATGTCAAAATACCTGTATGTTGTAGGTACTGAGTTTTTGAGAACTTCTGAAAATGTTGTTACATTTCAAAGAAAGTAATAGATGATTAAAAAGTGGTTTGTACCTGATGAGTTCGAAGATTTCAGGCTTATCTCTCTCCCGTTGTTTCATCCTTTCCTTCATGGCGGTGATGATGGAGTTGGCTTTGTCCTCGGCGCCGTGTTTGGAAGACTTTTCGGCAGCCCCTGCGAAACACACTGCTCAGGCGGTGCCAACGCTGTTCTTGGCATTGCGGGACGCGCCGGGACGGCCCCCCGCCCCGCGCCCACGCTCGCTACGACCACTCCAGGCTACAACCTGACTAGACTCCAACTTGACTTCCTTCAACACTAACCAACTGACGTCAGATCTGACCAGGTCATTGACCTCGAGCGGCGCCGGCCGCAGCGAACGTGAGCACGGCGCCTGTTTATCAAACCATATACAATCTCACGCTTAAAATAACTCACAAATTCTCGGTGACAATAATTTTGGTTATAATCTTCAATGGTAAACTATTGAACAAAACAATCCACCATTGACGTAGCGTCAAGATTGTATCAAAATTACATTGAACCATAATACCCTTTGTATTGTTATGTATCAGTATTGTTTGTTAGTTTAGTAAAATAACGGAACATTCCGTTTTGATCATCAATGTTCGCCTTATTGTAATCACTGATTATACCTCATTTGGATCCAGTTATAACATAAAAACAGTAAAATAAACACAGAAAAGTGGAAGTCTATAAAATAAATCATGTAAATAATAATAACTATAGGACCACATATAATATTGAAGTGGACAGACATTGGATTGCGTGCAGACATTGCTAACAGGCACATCTTTACACAACATGTGAAACATTGTCGGATTTGTCTGGGATAAGTGTTGCTGAAGCTTCTATATCGATTTATTAGAAGAAAGTTGTGTTAGATAGTGTAGAATGTAAAGTAGGGTATAGAAAAGTATAACGTAAGTATAATAAGGGTTTTACAACAAGTTTCGGCGCTGGGCGGGGCAACCCGAAAGGAGTGGACGAATGACAAGACCGGAGCCCTAGCTACGTGATCTATTAGCCCACACTTCGAAAACTTTACGTATCAAAAACATGTTCCTACTAAAAATAGCAAAAAACAATGAAGAAGAAGAACAAACAGAAAACACACACTCATCTACATGAAAAACGTAATTAAGTGAATAAACTAAAAAAAAATATTTTAAAATATTCAGAAACGATTAAAACAATTCAATATGAACAAAACAGATAAAGAGTTTCGACATAAAATACATACCTTGAAAACAATTAAAAAGGCTTTATAAAATAATTAAAATTCTGCTTTCAAAGTGTAGACTAGAAATGAAAATGGCGTGCAGTCGAAACTAATTTGTTTGAAACATGATATTAATCGCGGTCATTTGCCTACACGACTGCGCGCCTAAGTGATCGTGCAAATGTCATACTAAAACCGATAATCCATGGGAACAATAAAATTTTGAAAAATATAATGTAGAAATGTATCAATTGTAAAAATCGATAGCCATGCACACCGACAAAGCAACGTTTAAAATTATCAATTGGAAGGGTTCAAAATTCATGCGATTATTATATGAGGTCAGGTTTATGAAGGAAGAAGAAGAAAAAAAAATAAACAACAACGATAATAAAACAGACGACATCAATAAAGGTAAACGTTAAGGACGATGTTCTGCCGTTATAGACAATTAAGTGAATCCTTACAATATTGCTAGTGTTCATTATTTTAATGCCGATGCTCCTGTCTAGGCTGACGTGAATGGTTGACGAGCATGCATTATTTTACACATGCAAGTAAATCTAGTTGATTATTTACACTACAACACTTGGTTGAAACTTTTACCTCCAACACTGTAATAGACAGCGTAATCTAGCTAAGTACAAGGTGAAAAGCCTTATTAGATTATATTTGGTAAGAACGTCACTTCACTTGTGTCAATTATTGTAAGTGGATTCAATCGATCGTTTAAAGGATGGCTAAGCTGGGTTTCACTGTTAAAAGTTTATGTTCATATATTAATTTATGTGTTCATGTCCTTTTATTTCGTATTCAAGTTATCCAGTTCAATCTAACAAGTCTGTACTCTAATGCCAAAGACATTTGAGTTCAATAAACCCTTGACTCATTTGAAATTAATAACTTATGAATATTTTGTGCCCCCAACTTCAAAACACCGAAGCGACCGTGTTTCTAGGATCATCTCGGTAATATATTCACTATGCCGTTGGCAAGTGCGGATACAAAGGCCAGAACTCTTGAACACTCTAGTGCTCCATTAAGTGTCATTCAGACTCCTTCTGTTTATGAGAGTTGCGAACATACTTTGAACATCCGTTATGTAACTTTTATCTACTTGGTTGATGGATCTGGGTGTATGTTTTCTATATACTTTAATAAACTTACTTTGTTATGTAATTATACCTATTGTCAATTTAATTTGATACGGAACCTTAGTATAGACATATATATATTTCAGTGATTGTTAATCTTTTCTTTCTTATCTTTTTTCTCTTACCCATTTGTGAATAGTTATTTTTAAATTAAATAGATTTCATCCAATATTTCTACTAAATAAAATATTGACCAGTTGTAATTTTTTTTATTCATAGCTTAGAAAATTTTGTCACAATTTGTTTTGATAAAATCAGACATATTACTCAACTGATTTTTATCAGATAATCAAATTGATGAGAAAAAGATAAAGGTGTTTGTTTGTTATCAACTTTTTCCCAAAATAAGCTGCAGATATTGTTGTACTTCTACGCTTGTTGTGTCCAAAGATCTTGTCTTAAAGGAGTGTCCCGCGAAGTGCTCTTGACTCTTCTCGACTCTAACAAGGAGATGCGCTTCCAGCCAAGTCTTAACGTTAGATTTTATATTTATGATATTTCGACATGAAAATTCTGTGAAGTGACGTTCTTTGAAAACATCTCCATATTTTCGACTTACCAACGCACAAACATAAGAATACCTTATTTGGCATCGTTGATTTATTATTTGTTAAAAAAATTGTCAGATAAATAAGAAATAATCATTATCAATCAGAATATTTTATTTATTTTCCAATTATTGTCATTTAGGAAGAATTGGGTTTACTTATTCTAATAAGTATCTATAACTTATGCACTACATGTTTTTATTCTTAAGAGAAGATGTTAAAGGAGGACGCATAAAAGTGATAGTAGGTTAACTAAGTAAAGATTACTAACATTAAATTAACAACACACATAATATAAGGACAATCGGAAGTTGGAAAAGAGAGATAGACATTCAAGTCCTAAATGTAAAACCAATTCTTGCCTTAATAGTCCAGTCAAATTAGGTTTCATCTGCGGAAAAATTACTAGTGAGCTGAATTTTGGTACACACCTTTATTACGGCATTGTAATGAAGGTGTGAAAAATCGACATTCATATCGTGCCGGCTTAAAAAGTTACAGGGGTCCAAAGGTCGCGAAAATCAGTTTTTCGAATATCTTGCGATCTATTGCTTGTAGGTTAATTGAGGTCATTAGAAAAATTATTTGTTATAAAATTATCTACAAAAAATGTTCTTTGCATTTTTTTGTAGAATTGAAAGTTTTCGGAGGAGAGCGCCGAGAAAGCACTCACATACGGTATACGCCTATACGCCTTGGTATACAACCAAGGCGTACGCCCTATGCTTTTCATTGATATTTGTAAGCGTGTTGTTAGTAAAATCTACTACATACAGACATATAGCATTAGTAATACTAGTACAGAAAGTTTTCCTTTTTGGATAAGGAAAACTGAAAATCATGAAGATGTTTAAAAAAGATCTGATTTAAGCAATTTTGCAGAAATATTCCAACAAGAAAATTGCTCTCGAGATGCATTGTCAATGCTAGGACATATTTTCCACCGCTGCAATTTTTTGTACAATTACAAATCTTTTTTAAACATCTTCATGATTTTCAGTTTTCCTTTTCCAAAAAGGAAAACTTTCTGTACTAGTATTACTAATGCTATATGTCTGTATGTAGTAGATTTTACTAACAACACGCTTACAAATATCAATGAAAAGCATAGGGCGTACGCCTTGGTATACAATACCGTATGTGAGTGCTTTCTCGGCGCTCTCCTCCGAAAACTTTCAATTCTACAAAAAAATGCAAAGGACATTTTTTGTAGATAATTTTATAACAAATAATTTTTCTAATGACCTCAATTAACCTACAAGCAATAGATCGCGAGATATTCGCGAAAAACTGATTTTCGCGACCTTTGGACCCCTGTAACTTTTTAAGCCGGCACGATATGAATGTCGATTTTTCACACCTTCATTACAATGCCGTAATAAAGGTGTGTACCAAAATTCAGCTCACTAGTAATTTTTCCGCAGATTGGTGTTTAAAAGAGCTAATTTGACTGGACTATAAATAAGTGTGCGGCCCGTATTCCAAATTTAAAAAAAATCTTAACTACCTTTTTTGTTTTTAAATTTTGAAAATGCATAAATTTTCAGGCCCTAAGCTCTTTCCGGCCAGTAACACTGTGGAATACGGGCCTTATATCAATACACATAAGCATCAGGCAACACTTACTCTGTAGACAGTCGGCGTTGAGCAAATCTTTGCATTTCTCGTGACATTTGACACCGCACTCGGTGCACCTGACTCCTTGCCGCGCGATACCCCACAGCAGCCCCTCGCATTCATAGCAGTAAGTCGGCGATGTCGCTGTCCACAATACGAAGTTATGCGGCGTAGTTGACGATATAGGATATATGAGCGCTTGCAGTGTTTTCTTGTACACGTGCATTTTCTGAAATATTCATTCAATAATTTAATATCGGTCGCCGTGCCAGCCGGGGTGACAAAACTCATATTCTCTTACTTGATTCTCCACTCACTCAGTTCAATAAATTTTGCACTATAAAATGATATTGAATTTGAAATTACTGTTATACAGAGAAGGCGATAACTCGGCATTGAATTTGGCTTCTTTTAAACCAATTCTAAAACAAAAATCCATCACCTGTGGTTTATCTGGAAGAGATAGCTAAAAGTGATAAAATCGCTCGAACTCTTTCGATATTGTAACTGTAACTGTAAATATTTTTGTATTAATGTGCATTATAAAATACCTTTCTATCTATCTTAGATTAATAAGGTAAAGAAAACGTAAGCACACGTTCGTCACTGACATACATGATGGAAGATAACATCGTAACTGACCATTAAAATAACCCTGAACGCATAACCATGATCCAACAATTCGTTAAAGTTCTAATATTATTGCTAGTTCTTATTCCCAAATCTGGTAGTGACCTTATAAGATAACTTACCAGCCTTGCAAATAAGATGGATCATGGTACCCCGTGAAGACAAAATTAAAAAGAACTAGAATAAAAGGTTCATTACTGTGCTCACCAAATCTTCATCGTTTAACGTCGCTCGATGCACGGCCGATGTCAAGCCCGCATTTCTTTTCGTCGCCGCCATCGTCTAAACATTACAAGATACCTATTAGCATTCTATTGAAACAATATATTTTACTCAGTGTGTATGCGTACCGAGTGAATTGTAATAAATCTGTTCTATGTTCCTCTAATCATAAGCTGATAGATCGCCTACCTGACTACTGATTTGAAGTGTAAGATTTTAGATGCTTAATGAAGACAAGTTCGAGTTCAGTTAGTCTACGCATGCTTCAAGTGCTGTTCTTTAAGCTTTTCGGCTTCGCAAACCGTTATCAGTCTACTGAATTCAATAATGACTCGATTTCTGCATAGAAATCGATTACATCTAATGATAATTCAAATCTGCCTCACTCAACTACTATGTACAAAATGAATCAATAAAATGTAAACAAAACAAATTTCAAAACTTCCATGTGCGTGACAATCCAAAATAAACTTGGGTGTGTTGATGCGTGTAAACATAGGCATAACACTGAAACGGTCTGAACCGGATGTATCAGATGTGATAATATAAAAACCTTCCATTCGTAAAAACAATATTTGCTGTGATATTGAAGCTTCGCAATGAAAACTGGATCAGCAAGCACGTGCATATTCCCAGTTGGAATTCATTTTCGCAGTTTTATTAATCATTCACGTATTGCGAGTGTTGTGTAAGCGGTCATTGAAAATCGCTGGTGTCGAAATATAAGATTTAAATCGTTATATCATTTTGCATGATATTCCAAAAGCAGGTCATGCAGAGGCCAATTTTATGTAGATTAACGTAAACATAAAATGCAAGCAAACTACATAGTTGGCGAAAAGAGATAAAAAGGTACTGAAGAACTTTTAATATCTTTTCACTGACAATAAGAATCGCATGCATAGTTGTAAGAAAGTGTTATTGGGAGAGAAATACCTTGAGAACCTGTGGATCCGTGGTGAGGGGAGAAATGCAATGATATCATAATTTTAGTCAGGAATAAGAATCATTCTTCAGGTAATGGTTCCGCTAATGTTGCTCTGGTGACCCCTAAATATTTTTACACAATCCGGATAGTTTGGAGTTGGAAGGCCATCTAAGTAAGTAGGTAAGTTAATCTAGTGACAGTAAGAAGGGAAACACAAATCAAAGGTAACACAGACACATCAATAGAGAGAAGGTATAAATAGGCCTGTAAAGTATTTAATTGTAAATATTTACTAGGTCAAAAATGTGAAGAGTCTTATACCAATAATAACAAGCGTTGAAAGAAGAAATGTATTTTAATTGAAAACTTCAAGTAATCTTTAGTTAGAGAAATTTATTGTAAGGTTTTAATGAACACAAGAAACTCCAGGAAAAATGTTACGCGCAGTTTATTAGACTGTCGAAAATTTAATATAAGATTCCTCACATATTGCTTCACACAATATAGATATTTTCCGTCCAGAAGAAAACATTTATTACGCGCCTAATATTACTAAGCCTCTGGAAGCGAACGTCGATGCTAGCTGTAAACATAGAGGACCAGTTTCAAATCTACCTTCTATAAACGCATTTGAATGTTTTGGTCGGGATAAGTATTCTCATATTACCAAACAGGGTAAAACTTACCCTTTTTAGACTTTCGCGTTTCATTCCAATTAACCATATATTATCAACACGCGATAAAAAGAGTAGCAAATACCTGGGTCCTTACTGCCCGACGTTTGGACTGAATTGCACCAGTCAAAACCTTGGACAGTAAGGAGATAAGAAGGTATTTGCTACACTTTTTTATCGCGTGTAGACCCCATACATAGATTTTATGGTAATACCCGTTGAACTAAACATTGAGATAGTAAATTGAAACCGGCCAGAAAAATATAGCTTACTTCCATCGGATTTGTACATTAAAATAAGTTTGTAGAAAATATAAGTTAAGTGAAATGTGTACTTACAAGTTCTGAGACGAGGGGTATGGATTTCCGCCTGGGTCGTATGTCGGGCATGCTGTCGATGTTGCTATAAAACGGATTGTCTCCGGGGTGCCTATAACAATGATTTCACTAAAATATTGTAAAATATAGTGCTTATGTAGGTAATTAATCCAATCCATATTTACTGACGGAATAGATTTGTTAAAATCACAATTCGTTGGCAATGAACATCATGAATGCATAGGGAAGGAAATTTGCTTCGTTGTACCATGTTTTAGTAGTACATTTTAATTTAAGCCTTAAAACAATATGTTGTGTCTAGAATAAATATTATCAGCTCCATAAAAGTGTAACTCATCCTAGTTCTGCTCAGATTTGAATTTTCACCACGTACCCATTTCCACGACCTCCTTGCTCGTTGAATCCTCCAGAGCCATTCTAAAAAAAACAAAAAAAAACTATTAAAAAAAGAAACAAAAACCTAAACAAAACGCTAACATTTTATTTTAAAAACAATAACAATATAATAATTCATAACAATATAATTTTAATATTTTTTTGTGAGCTCGAAATGGTTAGCGTGCCGTAGACACTTCAGCTAAAAACTTTTGTTCAAAAACCTTTTTGGACTTCTGACTCATTCCAATAAGCTCACGAAAAATTATTTTTATCATAACAACTTCAATAGTACAGTAATAAAAATGGAGAATCAATAATATCCATAACAACACATTGCAGGCTTAGCAATCTTAACAATATGAAGTTTACGATTTTGGGCGAGAAAATTAATACGTTCCTATAATATCAAAGTGTGTTTACAAATTGAATCTGTGGATTTATGATTAATTAGGCTGATCAACTATTTAACCTAGTAATATGTTAAACTGGGGTTTGAAGACGGGATTATGGAGAATATTTTTAAGGGAGGACATAAGTATGACCTGTAATGTTAAACATTATTGAAACCAAATCATACCTTACATTCCAGCTATTGAAAAGTACAGTGAAAAATTACAAGTTCATCTTACTCTTTACTTTCCTGACATACTGAAAAAATTGAATCATCCAGCTTTACCATAAAATAAGCAATACGCCTCTCATCATTATTTCTACGTAATTTGACATCTAAAAATCTTCCACTAAATATTTAGGCATGTTAAATATAAGTGCTAGCTATTTTTTATGTGAGTGTTTAGCTATATGTTATATATTCTCTAAGTTGTGTGTGTTCTAGGTACCTATAGGTATAATCTTAGTGAAAATTTATGAAAAATGTATGTAGGTATGTACAAAAAATGCAACTATGTAGATTTCTTCTGAATATTATTTTATGACTGATGCAAATCAATGGCTCAAAGTCATGAATGACAATGATTTTTTGTTATTTACTTAAAAAGTTACATGCATTATTTTGTAAATTTATAAGCGAAAGTCGGATAAACATATAGGTATTCTTTAAGGGACGTGTAAATATTTTTTTTTGTTTTCGTGATATGACGTGATATGATATGATTGTGACTGAACTTTGTACGTTTCTGTTCCCAAAGAAAATATGAGATATGAATGAAATGTTGTGGTGATTATCTTTACCTATACTCACGATTCCAACATAGCCGCTAATATTTAAACATAACACCGCCTAAGCCATAAACACATATTTAATAATAATACTGATTATTACAGTAGTTACTACAAAGGAGTATTACAAGGGTATAAATATTATCAAGCAAGTAAAGTTTCCTTAAAAATTGTATAGTATTTGTTTGAATATTTTCAAGCTTTATATAAAAATCCAATATACATTAGAAAGTTCTTAGTTCCTATTGCGCTGGTTACCACTAATTATTGCCTCAATAAATTAGAAATTGCGTCAACAGTAGTTAGATACAATTATTGTATAATATTGTTCAATATGAGCACCCTATTCTATGTTCTGAAAGTTTAGCTGTAGTGTAAGAAAATGCCAATTGTGGAAATATGGTAAATAATTCACAACCGTAGTAAATATAGTTGACTAAGTCTTTAGGGAGTGATGCATATTTGCAAGTGTGAATATTACCCTTATTACCTCGAAAACTTTTAAACCAAACGGACTTCATACCCCGCTATTATTTCAACTACGTACGTGTTATTAAGAGTGTACACTCAACACGAGATGGTAATGTCACATATTTAAAGCCTTAGAATGTTTAATAATACCTAGTTAAAAATGTGACATTGCTAGTACGTGTGCAATATCCTTAAAAACATATTAAAATGGACGACTATAACAACGATTACATAATAAATACACACCCTAAATCTATATCTATCATTATGGGTATTAATAATTGAGAACCTAGATTTGTTAATCGTTCTGAAATGTAAAGCTGGTTACATATATTTGCGATGAGTATTATAACGTCAGTCTAACTATTAGTTTGACTCTCAAAACTTGAAAGTTGTCAGTAAAAGTATTCTAAATATTACAGTTCTAAAAATTTAACTCTTAACTCTAATTTCGTGAAATTTTTGCATAAGATAACTTACACCAGCGCTGACTTTGTCTTTTTCAGTAGACGGCGTCGTTGCAGCCGGTGTCTCGGTAGTCTTCTCCTCTGCTTTCCTGTCCTTGAGGGCCTTCAGTAACTTCCATTTGCTGCCAACTGGAGCGTCTGGTGGAGGCGCCGGCTCTTGCACAGGGGTGGGCTCTTGATGTATCTCCGGCATGTCGTAGTCGTCATCCATCTCATCACCACTTTGCACAGGACTGTCTGGACCAGATGTCTCCCCAGAACCTGAATCATCAAAGGACTTGTCATCTTCCGACTCTTTCTCAGGTTCTGAGTCAGCCGCTGTTTCTTCGATAACTGGGAAAGTTGTAATGTCTTTCCATGTCTCTTGCACTGGACTTTTGTCGCATTTAGTTTTGATAGTCGCCGTTTTGAGTTTTAGTTCTCGTAAGACAAACGACATTTTTTCTTTTAAGTTTTCTTCTGGTTCATCTAACATTTCTTCTTCAGGTTCTTCTGCAAGTGGTTTTTGCCTTTCGGCATCCACTTGAGATTGATGTTCCATTTCCTCCAGTTTTCTCAATTCATAACAGTACCACTCGTCTTCAGAGTCAATGCTATCTTCCGTACTTTGTCTTCTAGAAGAAACACGTGAGCCACTTCTCCACGAGTGTGTACTTCTGCTATCATCATCATCATGTTTGTTAGGTATTTCCAAACTTTGTTGATGTCTAGGTTGAAACTTATTTGTAACACTAGTAAACCCACGTGTACTTTGAATAGAAGGACTTCTTTCCGGATAAACTACAGTATCTTCTGGGACTGTAGTACTAATGATTTCAGGTGTATATTCTGGCTTTCGAACTTTCTTTTCTTTGTGATTTGGAAATTCTTCTACAGGTTCTTCTTGTGGTTCTGACTCTGATTTAGGAGGCGAAACGTTTTCAGCAACTTGTTCATCAGATACTGATGTAGATTTTCTCAATCTGTATTTTCCTAAAGCTCTTGATACCGCGAATTCTTGCGAACTAGCACTATATGATTTATTGCTTTCATTTAGTCCTTCATCAGAAGTGGTAGTTTGCTTCTTCACATCTCCGATCGTGGCAAACAGTGACGCAGGTGACTCATTATCTTCTTTTTCATCTTCTTCGAATAAATCAACATTTGATATATCGGTGTCAATGTCTAGTTTTTCTAATTCAGATATGTTGTCTTTATTCATTTGACTTACACGCGCAAAATGAAAATCAATATCATCACTTTTATCTCGTGGAATCTGAAATTGTTCGCTTTCCTCCACGATACATTCAGGGTCTTCTTCATGAAACTCTCTTCCTTGTTGTTGAAACTCTCGACCTTGTTGTTGTTGAAACTCTTGAATTAATTGTTGTTGCTCGACTATTTCTTGGTTATTCACCTTTCTCTGTTTAGGTTTATTTGGTACTTTTGCAAATAAGTTATTTTCATGGGTGGAATCTGAAAATACGCTGTCACTGTCTTCAGATTGTGCACTTGATCTACCTCCAGACCATTCGGTTTCAGAAGTTTCAGGGTCAGAAAGTGACTGATGACTCGCTTGATGCTTTCTCCTCGCTTTTTGTAACAAACCTGACATGGATGCGACTAGGTGATATTTCTTTTTCCTTCTTTGAGCTGAGAGTATTCTTTCTTTTAAAGATTTTTCTTGTTGCGGCTGTTCAACATTGTCAACCCCAGATGGCAATGAATGGGACCTATGTTTTTTAGGTAAATGTAAATCAGGAAGCCATTGACTCATTGATGACATTGCTGACTTCAGCGAAGAGGTTCTTTTTGGTTTTTTCAATTGTTTATCTTGCGTTTTTTCTCTAAAGTTACTAGATATAGACAAATACCCCGACTCCGATACCAAGATACCACTTGATTCAACGTACTGTTCTTTTCTTATCTTTGAGTGTTCTGGGGCAGCCTGCCTACCTTCAAAACCTTGATTTTCATACATTATGTTTCCATTACGTTGATCATATTGTTGTTGTTTAAAATATTCTTGTTGCAATTGATTCTGAAACTGCTTTCTTTCAGAAATATTCAAAGAATGTGATTTTAAACTTGATGTTTCCATTGAACTTGTAGGTGATTTGCTTCCACCTTGCCATGAGAGTTGATCTTCTAACGACGTTCGTTTTGGTGAATCGTATCTGGTGGAAGTCGGGTAGTAAGACAAAGCGTCTGTTAAATTACTAGGTGGATAGCCTCCACGTCCAGCACCTTTGTATCCATTCTGATAAAAATGAGGGTCATTGGGCCCCATTGTATTAGCTCTAGTCATCGACCTTTTACCAGCATTTGCTGCGGACATTACAACTGTCTGTGCATGATAGCTAGGTTCTGGTGGATATGAATCTGCGGGCCTTGCAGCAGATTCAACAATTTCATTTCTATCTAATAATTCGGAAAAACTCCTGTCTTCAGATAACATGCCACGGGGCGTACTGTAAACAGTAGTAAATATTGGTTGCCTATTTCCTGCTACTGAATATATTGAAGGAGCTTCATTTCCATAATAATATTCATTCATGCTACTTATTTGACTAGTTTGACCCGTCATGGAAAATGGGACATCATTTTTTAAAAAAGGAGCTTCTTGTTTGCCTTGCATTTTACTCATATCTCGTGGAATTGATTGGTCTTTAGACATTTGTTCCGCTTTCCTTAGGTTGTAATCACTTCTCATATTGTGACTATTATAAGAGTATGAGTCTACCAAGGTTTCCAAATATGGTTTAGAGTCAATTTCATATGACACTCTTTGAATTGACTGTGGCGATGATATTCTCATTTTATGAGAATCATGACTAGAATGAGTAATTCTACCTGTTTTTGGTGAACCAGGGCTTTTTTCAAGACTCGACCAACCACTCATGGACGATAAGCCTGAATCTGACTTAGCCGCTACGATATTAGTTGTATCTCTTTTCACATGCTTAGGCGATGTTTTGGGAGATTTGGGTGACCTAGGGCTCAGTCGCATAGTATCTGGAGCTCCTGTGGATAACATTGACGGATGGCTTTGTAGTGTGCCTTCATTATTATTTCCAATTGATGGAAATAAGTCAGCTCCATTAGGGGGCGCCGGAGGTGGAGGGCTAGGCGATTTGTGTAATCTGCTTTCTTCGTAGCTTACCTCATGCCGGTTACCTTCACTTCCATTATAAATATCATGTACCGATAAAGGAGAAGTTTGATCAGTTTTATATACATCTGACATTTGTTGTGACCCTTTATTCGTATAATAGGTAGGCCTAGAGCTCTCTGCCATCTGGTAAGAGGGGCTATATTCGAATCTTTCTCTTGACAGTGCACTAGGCGATTTATTTGCTTTTGCGGCATTAATCTCGGCATTAGCCACCGCCGAACTATATGCCAACCTCCCAGTTACTGTCGTGTAAGGTTCGGTCGTTGTACGTTCTGGTACATATTTTCTTCTAGGCGAAAGAGTTGGTGGCAAGTAATCAATTGTCCTATCAGGAATATTGGCTTCATTCAAGGATAATCTTGACGGAGATTTTTCTCGAGTTATTGTTTCTTTAGGCATTGTTAACATGAAGTCATCGAAACTTTTCATCATGTCATTTATTGCCCAACTATCTCCACCAGAGTAAACACTTTTCAACTGTTCATTAATGATATTTCCATCTTCAACCAAGGTCTTAGCTTCTATGTCTCTGTCATGTTTTGATGATCCTTTTGCTTCTGGACTAAGGAGTCTAGTTTTCAAGTCTTTTAACTCTCTCGAATCTTTGTGTAATTGAGATGTCAACCTATCTAATTCATGTAATTTATCTACTGTGATTTGATCTATTGTACTTAATGTAGATAAATGCACCAAATCTCTTTCGCTAATACCGGGTCTGCCCTGTAATCCACAATAATCTTTATAATCCGTCGCACTATAGATTTGTCTTGAATTTGCTGGTATTATTTCAATTTCTGGTTCTTCTGGCGCTTCCCAGATCATATCCAATTGTGATGGTGGTCTTGATGTTTCATCACAAACTAGGTCATCTCTATAAGCTTGATTCAAGCTTTTGTAGAAAGCTTCGTTAGACTCCATAATCTCCTCTTGCGGGTCTAAGAGCACTGAACTTCTTCCTATATCTAAGCCTTCCTCTATTCCATCCTCCACGGTACCATTGCCTAAAATTTCTCTAATAACCTCAAGCCGAGTCATTGGATCTCTAGATGAGACTGTGCGACACGTGTAAAAGTCTAATAATGTTGATATCACACCCTGTTGATCGGCCAATAGTGCTTCTAATCTTTCGAGTCGCTCCCACATTCTGACGTATTCCTGACTGAGGAGGTCGAGAGCACGCCATGCGTACTTGAGTTCGGTTTCGAGGATATTTAGGCGTGTGCCGAGGCGTTCCATGTAGTCGCTGATGATGTAATCGCCGGAGTAGGGGGGCAGGTCTGGCGGCAGCGCGAGGGAGCCGCAGTCGTCCATATCGGCCTCTGCAGCCCCACTCCCGACGCCCTCGCTTTCCTCCATCACGCCGCCGGCACCTGCCCCGGCGTTGTCGTGAATATCGCGCATCATCTTCTGACCGGATAGTGGGATGCACACAACATTTTTCACTATGAGTCATCCCATATCGTTTTGCCACAAACACTTCTCACACAAAACAGTTCTGTCCTCACATTCACTAAAGTCATTTTACTACTTTGTTCACCACATTTTCAATTGTTTTATTGTTCACTTTACACCTATTATAGTCGCTTTGCACACTTTATAGTTTATATGTATACTTTGTACTTCGACGGAATGAAATTGATAGTTAATTTTACATCAAAAATATACTTTGAGTTACACTTATCACTTGACTGTTAATAGAAAAATAGGTTAGTTTCTTTCAGGATAACGTACTAGTTTGTGTATAATACAGATTATGCACACACCAGTAACGAAAGGGACATGAAGGGAATACCTCGTCGGAACCTATGAACATGTTGGTCTTTGTTAGTATTGACGAAGCAAAAGGTTTATCTTTTAAAGAAGACTCTTTTGTTAATGTGTTCCGTTGGGAGGCAGCTAAGCGGTTCGTATAGGATTCCACATGAGCAGATTTATCTCAGAGGTGGAAGGCGCGACCCGGTGTGGAAGGAAACCGTGTGAAAGGAAAGGAAACGAGGGCCGGGTCCCGCCACCGCTTCGCTTAAATCGATTCGGGTAGGACAAAGGAGCCTAGTTGTGGCAATTTAACAGATAGTAAACAAAACGTCGCGACAACTGTTTAAAGAGCCTAAACACACAGCACGACTCTTGACAAGTTTACGTGTTCGGTAACGAATATGACCTTTTGTACACTGAGAATATTCATCCAATAGCGCAAGTTTCAAACTATATCGTTCTGCTATTTCTTACGCATCCTTAAATTATCTCCCTAGTTAAACGTTTTTGTAGTATTTCTGTCATAAATTATAAGCGAATTTTGCCTTACTGCTTAAAAAACAAGTTATAAGCAACTATTTTTCTCTAGATGATATTTAAAATAAACGATAAAAAAATAATGAATATAGTCACTATTTTTTCTTAAATATTTTGAGGACAATCAAATCAACAAAAACATACTCAACCATTCACCATTCATAAACTCATAGTTATTAATGAAAGTTCTAAATCACTCTTTTGCATTATTCATGCATAATTGGAACCCCATGTTTTATATTTTTTCCCACTCCAACTTTATTTGACTTGTACCCGTATATACCAGACATTTTATGAACAATTTTGCCTCAGACATTTCAACGGTGACATATGAGAAAATACCAAAGATCGGGAAATCCTGAAGCCACGTTCTCTCAACATCTGAGCAAATGAGGAACGCCTATAGGATCGTACGTGACCGGAATTTGTACAAGGAATGCCTTTGACAATACATAAATGTTTCAGTGTACATGCGCATGATGTGCCTAGGTATAACGGATATATATTTAGGTTATAGTTGTGTTTATCCTGATATAGCAATGTTAAATCCTGCACATATTGCACATGCAGTAGCGGAGAGCTTGGTTTTAACGTTAGAATAATACACAGGTGTTGTGTAGAGTTAATTTGCACGATATATTTTAGATGTTGATAGGTAGATCAAAAATATTTGCCATAATAAGGTATAGTGGTTGTAGATAAACGGAAAATGAAAGTCAGAAATATTGTTTTATAATTTTTAAGGCTAAAATTTTGACACAAATCTATTTTTATAAAAGTAGTGAGTGAAATGTTTTATAAGTGTAGACACATATCCCATACGCATAAAAACAGGTTATATTACATTTAAAGACATTTATACTGAAAAGTCCAAATCAACGACACGATTTATCACAGATTTGGAAGCAGCTAAAAGTATTATTGTTTTCGCGTCATCTATAATGCTTATGTTCAAAAAGTCATTTAGGATTACACAAGTTGTCGCAAAAAGTCGCCGCTAAGCCTTGGAGTTTATCGAAAACCGATATCGGAATCGTCTCGCGCGAGAAATCATAACATTGCCAGTATCGATAAGACGTTTTTGTTTATGGGATGCTTAGGGTAACGTCCTTGAGGGTGCAGGTAGCAAAATGAGTATCCCTTGGCCGAATTTGATGGTAAGTAAATAGCCTAGTTCGAGCTTGTTATGTTCAAATTTACCATTTCCGTACTTCGGACGTTGCGAACGGAAAGGTAGAGAGGTATAAAGAGATTCCTTATAATTAGAGAAAATCGTCATCTTTTTCATTTTATTTCAATTTCATCTCATAAATTGAAGACCTTCTCGTCTATTATGGCCCGAATTTCAATGAAATATTCCCAGGATTTAATAATCGAGCAAACCCGTCTATTGTTTTAAAGACACGGAACAAATTCGCAGTTGTCTTATAATAAAGGAAAAGCGACTCGATTCACAGTAATAAGAAAGGCTTTGTTAATTATCTTTTTGAGTTTAATAGTTGTGTTCGGCAATGTTCATTAACAGATATGCTTGTAGCGTCGGCGAAATGAATTTAACGACGACACATTTTTAATTGGCAGCAATAACTGGGTTCGATTTACGAATCAAATTATAGTAGGACTATTGTATCTTGGATTTGAGCTTTGTTCAGTAAGTCAATGACTTATACTTCCAACCTCTTTTAATCCGAGTAGGTATTCTAATTTACTTTTCATAGGTTAAGAAAAGCATAGACATTTGTGTTTTATTTGAATTTCCTCAATTCTATTAAACGTTACTGTCTAACGTTACTGTCTTATTTGTATTTTAATTGACAAACGAATTACCGTATTTAACTTTATAGTGTAATCGCGTAAAAAAAGCACAAACATTATCCTCAAAGACTTCCCTAAAGATATTTCCGGTGCGAGTCACGCTTGACCATTAACGCTCTGCAATTCTGATAATTACAACGGGGCAAATGCCGTCTGACCTCAGAAACCCGATTGGGAACCAAACGAATTGGATCACGGTTACATAGCGTATCGAATTCGAACTCACTGACTCTCCGGCGAAAAGCCAAAGCTGACAGTACGTTGGCCAATGGTAATGCTTATCTAAAACCGATGGTAACATTTACCTATTGAATCTGCTGGTATTTATACAACTAACTAGAATTGAAAATTGAAAATTGAAGTGTCCGTTCCTAATATTGAAATAACTACTTTTTAATAATTGGTATGAATCTATATCGGGGTAACAATTATAGGCTACGCTATAAGATACATTGTAGGCTATTTTAATCTTCAATATACGTATGTATTTTGCTATGTGTAAATAACTGCTGATGTTATTTTTATAGATTGAAGCATGCACCGCATTAGCTATCGCTTAAACGCTTCTAGCACATTTACGGCAAAATACGGAAATTATGAGGAGATACTTGAGCGTTGTTCATGTAATAAATAGGTAAACAGAGCGGTAGTAGAGTCCAAATTTCAATTTAAGCGTCGCTTTACCTGTAAATATATTTTGTAATTATCTTTTCTGTATGTTTACGATAGGTTTATTTGTAATGGCATTAAGTTTTGAGATAGAGCACTACAGAGAAAGAGCGATCCTAAAGTCACTTCGCTACAGACCATCTTATTCTTCTTATCGTATGGTTGATGAACAAACCATACAAGCTACAGACCATGCAAGCTCGATTCGATGAACAAGAAGATATATGCGAACGTTGTCGCCAATTTATTCGACAACCAAATGATCATTACTGCAACGCTAAGTAATCGGGAAACATTTATCTTTCGGCTCACGAGAGCAAACTAAATTAGTACCAATGAACCGACCGTACAAGACCCAAACTTCTAGGATGGGATCCACGATTGAAACGGTTGGATCCAGGCCAAAATCCATCCAAAAACTTTGTTGAACACTAATTGGATTTGTAGCCCGCAGTCTATGGAAAAAGTATTAAAGAAATCTCGTTCAATGAAACTGACTTGCATCTTAAGTATTGGATACAATGAGAGTAGTTTTATTAAAATTTAATTAATTTCCGTTACGTTCAAATGATTTTAGTACAGATGGATAAATATTGATGTGAGAGATGATGGCTTAGAGTAGCGTAGACATTATCACCGGACTTGCAGGGGAGCGGATGACTCTCACCCCTAGAAATTGAAACCTCGGGTGATATGTTTAGCTAAGTTATTTCTACTTCAACTATGTAGTTACGACTTAAGTTATGAGTAGTGAATATTGCTCGACGTTTCGTTTAGACCGCCTGTCGACTAATGACGGCCTGACTTGTATCAAAATGATGCCTATTGTAGAAATGTTATTCAATCGTAAATAACACGTATTAACACTAATGATATTGGCACTTAAACCGTTCGTGCTCCGTTTAATCAATCATTGGTAAATGAACGTTTTTCGTCTTCCCTCTAATCTTATGACGATCTCTGAGTAATTTTCTCTCACGCCATACACTGACGGGACATAAATTGTACGTCCTTACATCCCCCGATTTATGAGGTTACCACACCATTAATTTGTTCACACAAAATCCAATAGCTATGTTTATGACGGAACCCTACCGTGATATATTAAGTAATGAGCTCAACGCATTGAAGGTATACTTTTTCTAGGATTTTTACTTTATCTGAGAGATATCAATGGTATAACAAAAATTAACTAACATCATGGAACATCAAGTGTTCTAGTGAAATGAAAATAGTTAAAATTTATAAAAAAAAAGCGACTACTTACTAGTTTTACTTGTATTTAACTCAATTTAATTATTTATTTATTTCAAATTTAATATAATAGTACTGTTTTCTTTATATAATGCACCATTTTAATATGAATGAAGAACAAAGCCTCATTTGCCTAAATTAAACTCAAAACAAAAAAAGACCTCTGCCAAAACTATTAATACAAAAAAATCCCACCAGCTGATCGACCAAACTCCCGCCCAAACACAGTTGGCTTGTATTCCGTACAAAAATGAACGAGGGATTATTACGAGGATGCCGCGAAAAGGCTGCATCTGTTGGCAATTGTTCAACCCCGGCACAGCTGTTCCGACCGGGCAAGGTTCCGTAATCATGGTAATGAGGTGATTTTGTCGACAAATAATGGAGCGTGAATGCAGCAATAGTTCACTTGTTTTGTTCGTCTAGATTTCGGGTTACTTTTCTGTGTGGCGTTTCTGAGCGAGCTCTCTTTTTTATATATTTATTGGACTCTACAAGTCCGTAATAAGGGTGGCAGTATGAAGATTGAAATATTGGAAATGCTTGACATGTTTTATCAGAAAGGAAGGATGATTTGTAATAAAATATGTGGCCAATAATAGTTTTGCTGAGATATATTATTAATCATTTTTTGTCCGATTTCGCTGATCCATTATGATAAATGCTTTATCTATTGGTATTTTTGGCAGAGAACTTCAAAAATTTATGAAAACATTTACAATTAATATATTTAAAGTAATATAATATCTTTAAATAGATTTGATAAATGCAGCATATTTTAATCAAACATTTATAGTGTCAATGCAGCAATAGTTCACTAGTTTTGTCCGTCCCCTTCCGTCTAGATTTCGAGCTTCATATGTGTTTCCTTTCTGGGCAGTGCTCGGAACGCCAATTTCAGGCATCAGCAGAATTTGGCACTTACTTTTTATATTGGTAACATGAACCTTCAAAGGTTGCACAATGTCTTGACAACTAGGAGATCGTCAAGGAAAATAACAGAAAAATGATTTCACCTAGTAAATATTTTGATAATGGTGAAATAATCTAGAAACTCTACCAAACATTAATCAAATATGTATAGTTTTATACCAGGAATAAGAGCGACGAAAATAAGTTTTCTGAATGGCCACCTTAATCATATATTTAAAAACATACGCAAGTTCATTACGAATAAAGGTAAAATAATCTAAAATAAGATATTATTTCAATGTAGGTATGTAAAGTCACTGTCTAAACACAAAACCTCATCAAACCTTACCCAGTACACTTTTATAGCAGTACTCGCACAGAATCAATAGCCATTAAGTATTAAAATACCGAGCTGGAATGGTTGCCTCTAAGTGAATGTCTATTATTCTGTCAATTAACCATACAATCACGACTCTTCACTCTAACTGTCAACAAACTATTGTCTTCGATTAGACTTCAGGCTCATGAAACATTGATAGAAGATTGGATTGAAGTTACATTTACTTTTACAAACAAGTGCTCGTCGCTTTTTTGTACTAGGCTAACAAGATGAACTCACTCATGATGATGGTAAGTGATAGTGAGAACCACATATGAGGTCGACAGGTACAATAGACCATATTGAGCCTGTCGCACTCACCCCGAAGGCCGGCATAAATGCCGTTTCACGCTCCGCCTGAAGAGCCCGGGATCATAGGAGGGAGGGAAAACATGAGATGGAAGCTTTTAAATTAACTTCATTCACAATCAAAAATAACCACAGACACGTCAGGTGGTTTTTTTTTAAATAAGCAAATTTAGTAAGGTATTTAATTATCATCCTGTCAAGTGATAATTATTTTCAAAAAAGGAAATACAATCTGTATAGACAAATATAATGTTATGAGTATCTTGTCGTTTATTTTGACTAAAAATAATTGGCTGTAATTATTATTTTGAAAATACTTACTTTTTTAAACTTTGTAAACTAACGATTCTAAATATCACTGCATATTTTATTACTGTATTTGTTGAAAAGCAAACAATTATCAGAAAGTATAAATATTTGAGTGGTTTAACGTCAAAGTTAACCTAAATTAACTCAGTAAACTAGGGGGAGGGAATTAATTGTTCTAGCTACAGTATTATTGCGGGCCTATTTTGAAACAGAAACAATTCGCATTGTTTTTGCAATTCCTATATAATGTTGTTAGAATTCTGACTTTATAATAATAGCAAGAACGTTAATATTAACGTAGTGGTTTTTGTGATGTTTAAATAAGTAATTAAGTTCATGAGCACAACACTCAAATGCTTTTGGACGGTAAGTCATGACATAAGCGAGTTATGTTATTAAAAATAAAGTTAACTAAGTGCCTACCTTCTATACTAAACTTTAGTTTTTATTGTACTTATTCGTTTTCTTGAGTTTTCGTGGACGGGAAATGAAAGCGGAAAAAATCATTAACTTTCTTGGACATGTTCGGACAATGTTTTAGACATTTTTTTTTATAATAAATTTTGAGTGTATTTTTTTTTATCACATGCCAGATAATCGAAACAAAGAACTTATTGTACAAATTCAAAACCTGTGAAAACTGGATAATCAAAAATATACAAAATAATATATAACGCTGAAGTTAAACAGTGAATGGACACATTTTCAATATACGGATATAATTTTCAATATAATATTATGTACGTACAACAATGTACTGTAATGTACATCATACCACAAATCAATTGGTGTGCAGTCCTCCCTCCCCCCCCCCCCCCTCCAAACATCTGGACATGCAAATACAATATTACACCAGCCGTTTATTTGTCGTCATTCGAGCGCGAGCGTACGGCTGAATCGTGCCGTGTCATGTCGTTTCATTCAGTGGAGTCGTTTTTTCCACCCCTTTTTTCCGCGCATTTCAGAAAATATATTTCGTGCCATCATCGTGATTGAGTTGCGCCTCGTTTTGCGCAAAAAAGAGGAAACAGCGATATGAGAAGGATATTTGTTTGTACGAAACAGATTTAGCCGTTATCATGTAACTGATATCTGTTGCAGCGTTACTGAATATATTCGTTGCGTGAATTTTTGAAGTAGCCCAAGTTGTGTGTTGTGTAGCGAGGGTTACTAGGCAATGCTTTATTGTTAATTTAGTAATTGGCTGTATGTATAGCCAGCCATGATGAAATGGTTTTATTCTGTCTAGATTTTGGTGGTGGACTTAAAAATGTAAAATTGGCTGGTGTGAAATATAATCATCAGCAAATGAAAACGGCAGTAGCTGTCACTTTTAGTAACGTCATCTCGTCTGATAGATATTTTGTAAATATATAGTAACGTAATAGAATATATATATATATATATATATATATATATATATATATATATATATATATATATATATATATATATATATATATATATATACATACATATATATATAATGCGTGAATCAGATATATATATATATATATATATATATATATATATATATATATATATATATATATATATATATATATATATATATATATATATATATATATATATATATATATATATATATATAATGCGTGAATCAGAATCAAGAACGAAAAGAGTTTTTTATCCAAACCCAATGCAACTTCATCGGCTTCTAAATCAGGTGTTCTATAGCGTGCTCGAAAAATTGAACACTCCACAATATTCTATCGAGCGGATCATTATTACGGAATATTTCAACCCTCTCGCGCCGTGGAGCCGTTCCGGTCGATCCGACCGACCTTTATCCCGCCGACGGTTTCGCTGCTGACCCTATTCGTATGTCAACAATTTCTGTCAAACGACAAATTACGACCCGCGTACCTAATATTGACAGTGCAAACGCAACGTTTTATTTGCGAATGTGCTGAGAAAAATTTAATATTTATTGCAAATTCCGATTTCGTAGGGCAACTTGTGTGCAATCACTTTTGTGGTTTATTTGTCTGGTTATGGTTCTTCGTGCCTCGTGGCGTATTCTTGACTCGGTTAATGCAAGCATTGAAAATTATGTGATGTGAGACATCTGATATATCTAGTTCGACGTTTCATAGCCTCGCTCCTCTCCAGTGGACAAGTTGCCTAAGGATGGACTTGCACGGAAAGCCATATTTTTGGTTTGAGCTTTTAACCTGATACTTAAACTCCAGAACATACGCGACTAAGTTCAATATTAATCTACAACACAAAACAAGAAATATAGAGAATACTTTATGAAGTAAGACAAATATAGACTCCAATAACAATCCATAACCAAATGTTGACACAGACTCGAACTTTGGTATTCCAACACAAACTTGATGGTTTAACACGCAACCGAACGATGTGACCTTAAAACCCCTTAGTGGGGTACACACATATTATTTTATTATATATAATGTGACGTAAAATGAAGTGGTAGATTATTAATTGACTCTTACAGACATAGGCACTTAGTATCATGTTTAGATTTTTTTTTATAAAAGACTCCTAGGATGACCTCATCTCACTTGATGGTGAGGTCCACATATAAGGTCGACAGGCATAATATACTCGTACTCTATTGAGCCTGTCGATCGCCTTGAAGACCTACTTAGATGCCGTTTCACGCCCCGCCGCAATATATCGTATTGGTAGCCTAAGATCTACTATCCTAAGAGTTTCTATAGAGATTCTTGCAGTCTTCTCAGTATTATCAGCAGGCAGTATCCGAAACGAATATTGATTTAAGAATGCCTCTAAAATCTCATCACTCGATTCTTCAGATATCGGTCTGAGAAAATTAAATTTCATATGAATGTCTAGAACAAGTTAGAATGGGTTATCATATTATAACGAAAGTATTTTAGGTCGTGCCTAGAAAAAACCGTTCAGGGGAATCTCTCAATTCCTTGCCTCAAATACTTTCCGAAATTGATACGATATTAGGCAATATAAATATTCAGGTCATTATTATTATATTTTTAGGCATGGAAGATACTGTAGGCATTTAATAAACAAAGATACATAGGTATTCGGCCGACCGATATCTAACCGAGAGCCGCTCGAAAAATTTGGCCGGAATGACTGAAATACAAAGAGGTCGGGCCTCTTGGAAACACGAAACAGGGTCTAAAAGAACCGCCGGGTGCGGGAGGCAATAAGATAAATGAAGATTTGCGCAAACAAGATTTCATTACTTTTAAAATGGTCCGACGCCGGGACAAGAAACTCCGACAAATACCTTAAAACAACCTATTTTTTTAAACATTTTTATCTGCTGTTGGTTGTTTTACTTTTTTTCCTCGGCGTTTCGGGAATGTTATTAATCATTTCTGTTGATTACACGCTATTTTGATTCACGACCCCTAAGATGTCGTCTCGACATTTCCGTAAAAGAAATTTATAAAGACTCATAAAAATGTAATTCTGAAGACTAGCTTTCATGAATTTATATTATTATCTCCCTAGAATTAATTTTACACTTGGATGAATCAAGGTCAGATAATGCCTCCCCTATAATGTAATTATAACTGAACCGTTAAAATAAGAAAATATTTATGGGCAGATTTGACGTCTATTTTTTTCGACGTTTTGATTCATATCCAATTTAGTAACAAACATTTAATCATGATAAATTGTGTTCTATCACTGATATCCGGTTTCCTTTTAACCGATTTCCTTTTAACAATTGTTAACAATGTTCAAAAACATTTGAATAGTTAGTTACGAAATGATTATAAAAATTTTGAATATTTTTTTTTTCATCTTACTTTTATTTTCTTGTAGAAAAACCGTTCCCTTATTTCTTCAAATCAGTCAAAACGTTTCGATACTTTCAAATGCTTGTAATAAAAAATCAAATAGTCGGCCATATTCCATCACAAGTACTCCGCAAATACTACTAAATTCCATCTCGCACCGTACTCCTGAGTAAAGTTCATCTGGCTATTTACATTATTGATCGGTCACACCTAGCCCTAGCCTAATAGGATGCAGCCGAGTTTAGAACCTTACAGATTTATGGCTGATCGCAGTGTAGTGCACACATAGCCTGAAAATGCCATTAAAGCCATTCGGAGTCTTACTGCGGTCGTTACGCCAATACACACGAGCTAATGATTCGCTTATTCAGGATTTATTATGTCTACAACTCAAGTACCATTATTGTGTGTCCCGTAGAAAAATGTAATTGATTGTATTGATTTTAATGAGGATTACGATCAGTTTTAATCAATATTAAAGTTTAAGTGTCCATTCTTTACAACAGTCCCTAGACTAAACGTCTATTCTATTTGAAATAAAACTAATTTTACGGATTAAGCTCGCGTGAATTGACAATACTACGTCTATTCTATTCTAAAGCAAAAATTATATTTGGAAGAAGAAGTTTGAAATGTTTCGGCAGCCTTATAATATCCATCTCATATAAAAGTTTCTGACATTTTAAATATTCAATTTATGCAAAATTTAAAAGCCACTCCTATAAATATACGATCAGGTAACACAAAAATCATTATTTCACCCTTACTTTTAGACCCGGTTATATTTTAAGCCAATGCGCCTCGGTTTTTACCTAACCCATAAATCTAGCTCACATTTTCCACTGACCCGATTCACTCGAACCCAGCGTTCACCCAAAAATTCTAGTTTAATCTATTTACTTCATCAGTCTTTTGTGTCTGTAACTAATTCATTGAAGCTCCGAACGTGCGATTCACGCAGCATTAATTCATTCAAGGAGGCAGCCGCTCATGTCTGCGACTCCTTGCGTTTCGGACAGAGTAATTTGCGCTTAATGAATAATATCAAAGAGCTTAGTTTCAATTGGCCGATAGTTGGTGCTTGCGTTACGCTAAATTGGACGCCCGCGCCCTTTGTATCCCAGAACTGTTTTCCGGCGTAGCAATTTCATAAATTAAACCCCGTATGTTGTGGATACGTCAGTAATATCGTAAGGAGGCGCGTTTAATGTTGGTGGTGGTTGGCCTATGCGCGAGGATTCCGAAATTACGACGCTTCGTGACCTCGTATTTCACAGGAGCACAATAAAGTTCTAAATTATAGCTTAACCCTTAATATGGAGACAATATTAGAAGAACATTATTGACTCTTAACGACCGAGATAACTGTCGGTAAAAAAGGTAAAAACATATAAAATTAGACCGTGTGACTTTAACGTATTAATTTATTGGTAATTTACCATTCCTTTTTTTTAAATCAATGCTGATAAAGGTTGTTTCAATGAAACGACGCCTGTCAACGAATCGTTAGGTATTTTCAAAATTGAAAAAGGTTCCAATCGAATTCAACGTTCATGAAAAGCGCTCGAAACATTTCCTAGAAATTTTATCTGATTTCGTTATTACAAACGAACAAAAAACATTAGAATTACCAACATAGATTTCAGTGTCGATTAATTTCTTCGATGAAAGCGAACCGTGCTGCCAGCGCAAATGGACAGATATTTTATTTTACAAAATAAAAGAGCGGTTGCTATCGTATTAATCGCATTCCCTCCAAAACCCGCTCAAATAAAAAAGCCGTGCGGATTTCTGTGCGGACGACTTGGAACAATAACCGAACGTTTCCATAAAATTAATAAGCAAAGTCCGGAGTGAACGAGGTCTTTTTGAACAAGTTCTAACATGCAATTTGTTCCGGCCTCTAATTCAGCTGGGTATTAGCAAAGTTTGGCGTCAATAGAGTGCGCTAGGGACAATTTCCGAACTGAGTAAATTCTTCCCTGGCCGCCGTGGGGCCAAGTTTTTATCGGTTATTGCGGCAACTAACTTATATTACGTGTTAGTAACACGCGACTATACAAGTGGATTATGAAACAATGAACATTAATAGATAGCTAAATGCTTCCCTAATGGTTACCTAAAATATTAAGTAGGAACAACTTTTGTTACCTAGAGAATACTACTATGTCCTAATATGATTGTACTATAGTTCAAACGCTCCCAAACTTTGTTTGGGATTTTAAAATAGTATTCAGACTTTATAATAATGACAGACACATATATTTCATAACAGTGATTGTTATTTGTCAAAAATATATAGAATGAACTATTTCACTGTAAAAATCTACTCAGTAAGCTGATTCACATTCACATTGCCCTCCGCCATATCGAAATCGACCAAAAAATATTACAGCACTACCGCATTATTGGAAGTAGATCCTTTTTCCGGGTGTAAGGGTCAGCAATTCTAAGAAGTGTTAAAACACTTGCTGACTTCACCTAACCACAAATCGGTGCTCCAATGTCCTATTTGCAGGCTAGACACGTTTGTCATGACCCTCGAACTAAACGCAAGGTTTGTTTGAAATGGTTACTCTTACCTTATCTTGGTAGGTTAGGAACCAATAGAATCTTAATTAATTTTAAACTGGCATGGTTACACACATTAGAAAACTGAACCACGTCACGGGTGAACTTAGATCATGGCGCTTGCAACAGTGCCGAAATATCGGGAGCTCATTAAAACAAAACAACATGGTTAATATCCCGGACACTTTCAGTTTTCTAATAGAATCTTAATTGCTTACACAAGGCTAGTATTTAACGGCATATCCACAAACATACTAAATCCCACAAAAATGTTCCACCTACAGATCCAGAAAAAGTATTTGTTTTAAAATTATCGTGCAATTCATGTGCATTTATTTTTATGAGCGATAACTTATTTCATGTCCATTTGAAAATATTTCATCACGCAATCGCATTTAGTCGAATACTTCATACTATGTTTTAAAAAAGCTGACTGTTAAATCCCACCGTTACCTACTTAGGTACCTTAGTCATTTGATAAAGAATGTAATATGGACCCATTTCAATATATCAACTGAAAATCGCAAGAAAAAGACCAATTTTATTAGGTCCCAAAAGAGAACTGTAACCTAGGACAGAAAGATAACCTATTCTGGAATTAGCTCAGTAAACCATTTACTGAAGTTTATTTACGATCGGAAATCCAATCCAGAACCCTGAGCTGGCGTTTTACCCTTTAAACTAAGTTACCTAAACTTTCTATTTTATGTGACTTGAACCGATTTCGCAATGTAAGGATCTCACTATCCATGAAATTCCCATTTTTTCGTTATTTGAACGTAAATTTGATACGTATGCATAATAAATAGGTACTTTTTGCTATCTATCTGTCGCCTTAAGGAAATCCATATTAGAACATTCGGTATTTTAAATGGCACTATAAAAATACACCATTCGCCTCATTAATAAGTGTAACTACTAAATATCAATAAAGCTGTAAATTGATGGATTGTGGTTCAGCTAGGATATTGAATAATTGTTAGCCGAGTTATGGTAGTAATAAAGTGGTACGTCCGTATTAAAGAGTTCGATTAACAACGTTACGTCGGGAATATTCACACTGTTATGGGATTGGTCATTCTAGATTTTAATTTCCAGATCATTTATCATTTTCAAATTTCATTTTTGCCTTTAAGACTTTGAAGAAGCTAACTGCTATGGAATGTTTCTTTATACCTTGCCAGGTGAATGTATGTTTTACAGACACTTTTTTTTTGTCGCGGTGAAATGCTTTTCGCACCATTACTGGGTGAGGTGGTTCTCTCCCAGTGGTGTGTCGGACTCCCCAGCGGCTGGCGAGGAGATGGTAAATGCCAGCCGCGGCTCCTGGGCAGGTTGCAATGCCCAGGGGGTTTACCGACTAAAACAATGCGGTGTACCTGATCGCCGTTTGGCGGCGTCATGGGACTCTGACCTAGTCTTTTACTGTCAAGGCCTTAAAAATAAAGAAAAAGGAAATGCTTCTACACCAAACATACACTGAATAAAAAAATAAAAAAGGGATATATAGAAAGAAAGCAATGAAATACACATGTACACATGTAAAGAGCCTGTGCTTAATGTCACCAAGTTTGCAATCAGAAAAATTGTAAACAAAAAAAAAACCGCCTTCAAAAACCCGACTCACTAAAAATTACAAAATAACATAATACGAACATTTATAATAATCATCTGGGTATGAATTTTATATGTTGTTGAAGGCGGTGCCAATCAAAATTTTGAGGAAAATGAAGCACTCTGTGCTTGTCTGTATGAAATATAAACGGCACCGCCTTCAACAACATATAAAATTCATACCCAGATGATTATTATAAATGTTCGTATTATGTTATTTTGTAATTTTTAGTGAGTCGGGTTTTTGAAGGCGGTTTTTTTTTTGTTTACAATTTTGTTTTTATACTTTTTAGTGTTACATATTTTTTTTCACCCTATTAATTCAGCTCACCTGTAATACTACTGATATTATAACTAGTAGTCGTAATATGTATACAGTATTGAAAGAATTATCCTTTTACTCCAAACAATTAAGGAGTTGACCTTCCATCATCAGCTCAGCATCATAACATTATGATTGCAAGAAGCAATGCCAATATAACTTCAGAAAATATGTAAAACGCGGTACACGTGCCTATAAAATTTGAGGGTTGCCCTCGATTTCTCCTGGGTCCTATCATCAGATCCTAGACTGGTCAACCTAATAGTTTAGCTCACCTGTAATGCTACTGATATTATAACTAGTAGTCTTAATATGTATACAGTATTGAAATAATTATTCTTTTACTCATAGCTATTAAGGAGTTGACCTTCCATCATCAGCTCAGCATCATAAGATTATGATAGCCAGAAGCAAATGCCAATATCACTTCAGATAATATGCAAAACGCGGTACATGTCCCTATAAAATTTGAGGGTTGCCCTCGATTTCTCCTGGATCCCATCATCAGATCCGAGACTGGTGAAAATGGGACCACCTCGGAAGTGAACACTATCCAACCAAAAAAAAATTTTTGAAATCCGTCCAGAATTGACGAAAATATCGGTGAACATACATAAAAAAAAAAAATATTATACATACAGACGAATTGAGAACCTCCTCCTTTTTTTGAAGTCGGTTAAAAATATAAATATGGTTTGAAATTTATTGATTCCGAGTTCGAAATTTAATTGTAAAATATAAAAAAAATCAAGAAGTAGCGACCAATATACTGAAAGTAAAAAATCTAGTTCATATGAGCTAGTGTTGTGACGGTTATTGTGACTAGTAACTTATATAACGTGTTTGTGTACGAGCTCACGCGATTCCAGGTTTTACAAGTTATAAAATTCATGGCCCTTGAACGGAACACGCGAGATAATTATCGTCAATGATCCCGCAGTGTTAATTTTACAAATGAGAATTACAATTAGCTATTTTGCTACGTCTTGCTGTAATTAAACACTGACAGGTCGGATTTATAAGAACGTTGGAAAACTACTAAACGTGTAATCTTTTCGGTATTAAATAAGTAGGTACGTTAATACTATATAAGGTGTCATATTTTTGGTATGAAAATCAGACATTGTTCTAATTCTGAGGTATGATGATTAACCACTTTTGATACGGATATCAGAAACAGCAGTGGTACAAATACCCAAATATCTTTTTTTATAAAATTTTATTATGTCTAAGCATGAAAAAAACCATTATATAATGATCATGACATAAATAATATGTCCTGAGTGAGGATCTAAATCACTGTAGTGATTTTTTTTATTATTTTTGCAAAGGATTTAATAAATGATGTTGACATGACGACCTCACAACGAATTGAATTACAGTGCACAGTAGCTATAAACTCGTCTTCGTAGTAACTCAGCGATAAATACCTACCCTTCCAGTACAATCGAGTAAAACAGTTTCATAAACGTAAAAGTATTTCATACTATTTCTTTCATCGCTCACCCCGCTAGTTGGCAGAGCACGCACGCAATGAAAAACTGCTAAAACGTAACGTAACAATTTTTCTCGTGCGTCCAATTGAGGTCACTATTCCCCTTCTTATTTCCCCGTGTCAATTTGTTTATTACGTGAGCTTTAGCAGTTCAAACGCGTAACCAGTGTGTATATCTCTGGTTGTAAATTAAATTTGTGCTGTTGGCTTTGTGAGCTTTTAGTGGGCTTACGTGATTTTCAAGTCCACGTGTGGAATATAAAAATAATAGTGGGTTATTTTTGGGTTCTAAATGACAATAATGTAGAAGCCATTAAAAGTGTCTTTTTCAAAGTTAATTTTTTAATTCAACTTTAAACAAAACTAAAACTGTTTTTTAAACTCCATTAAATGTCTTCAGTTTACAGTCATATACAATCGAAAGTTACATTACAAACGATATGCCTATTTCTAAACTATAGTTTATGTGACAAAAATTACAAGTTTGTGTATAAAAGTATATTTATGGAAACCAAATAATAATTATAGTTCATGAAAGGTACCTAGTTAATTAAGCTTTGCATTATTAAATGAAATCTATTTCTGGCCATTCTTGGTACCACCCGATAAAACCGTTTGTACTCAATAGACGTACATTGTATCGTCCTTATGTCGTGGGAATAGGCGTTAATATCGAAGTGTTATGCATAACGTATTGTTCAATGTACGTTGCTAATACTATACCTACCGTGAGCCACATAAACGCTGTTATTAAAAGGTACCTAATTACAAATAGCTAAGAGCTATTATTGTACGCTACATTCCTTTGCAAAGCAACAATACTTGTGGTCTTAGCTTAAACCGTTACAAGTTCTCGTAGATTGGTTAACCACAAGATCGCCATATTGCCGACTCTACTGTGCTTTCAAAAGCATTATAATCTGAAGCTTAAAGGCACAAGACTTTTTAAGATTAGGTATACCAGTCTCTATACAACACCTCTATTTTACAAAATGCAACTTTGTAAGATTATACAAACCTACATCTAGTTTAAATACAATCTTTTTTAAGGAGTTTTTAATTTAGAACGTACTTAACGGGATAACAAATGGTCAAATAATCTAATTAGTATCACTTCAGTATTTTGACTTAAAAGTTGTACCCATTTTAGTATTGTCTATTATAAGACTCTTGTCTTGCCCGCGAGTGCTATAAAGAGCTCAAAACGTCAGGTCTCTACATAAATGTTTAGAGTTATTCTAATTCTAATACACACGAGTTTAATCCGTAAAACTATGTACCCATTTTGTTAAAAATATAAGTCTCTACTCATATAAGAACTAGCGCCCGACTCTTTCAAAGACTGCAGAGTAGAAAACGTTTAAAACACAACACATTCCTTTGGGAAGCTAATGAGAAAATACTCAAGATTTTCATTGCAAACCGCTGAAAGCTGAGCGGAGTGAAACTTCGTAACTAATGCGATTTTTCTTGAATGCCTCTATTTAGGTCACTATTTTTCTGTGGAATTCCACTTCGCCTTACTTATACTACGTTGTGTAGGTGTACATTTCGTAGGTGTAAATTTCATGACTGGGAATAGAAAAACAAATTGAAATTTATGCCGGTTAAAAGTTACTAAGTAATGTTAATTTTATGTGTGATATATAGTTTTAATACTAACTATTGCCAGTCTAACTTTTACCATCATTGGATATTCAGTATAATATAAAAACTTATAAAGATCTTCTTTATAAGAAGAAGAAAGACGGAACTAATGGTTTTTATATTAATACAACGCGAATGTTGTAAACCATAAACTCTTTAGCGTCTTTCTACTATCTAGCTTAACTAATCGTTCAGTTACCGTCTTTAACCTCATTTATTCAAATCAAGTTAAAAAAGTATAAAAGCAAACCTACTGATTAAACCGTATACATTCTCTGAAAGCACTGAGAAAGCTCCGCTCAAGGCTTCCACAGAACGACGAAGCAAACTATGCACCCAACAGTTTTCCTTCAACGCCTATTTGGGTCACTATTCCCCATTTTATTCCGCTGCCGATCTCTCTGCGCCGAACACCAGATGTGCTACTATATTTAAAGAGAAACGGTATACGAACCAAAATGGAATATTCTCAGTTAAGTTTGCAAGTGATAAGTTTATAGCTGGAAGTACGAGTAGATGCTTTCGCGAGTTATATAGAGTGTTGGTTCACACTGAAGTGGGAACCGGATAGAGTTTCTAATTTTGTTTGGGATTTCCTTTCATTGCGTTGTAATGGATAAACTTTGGTAGCGTATTGGTGTAGCGAATTATAATACCAAACTAACCAGCTATTTTAGGCCGCATTCGTGAAAATTAAATTTGGGGATTAAAATTGACAACGTAATAATTTAGTTTACTCAACCACATTCGCTTCCATGATAGTACAATATGCGAGGTATGATCCCTAGCTTTATTTTAAACCTTCATCAACATATGAGTTTTCCAATAAAAATAAATTCAAAATTATTTTTCACGTCAGTCACTTCATTTTCATTAGAAAAATATTTAAATAATCCGCTTATTACACCAGAACGATAACTGAGTTAAAAACAAATTCATTTGACTTAACAAAAGACGTAATTTTAGAAGTTTTAAAAGCAGTAGCAGAAGTTTTAAAATAATGTGACGGTTTTAGCATAATTATGTTAATAAACGAAATGTTTAGCATATCAACGAAATATATTTTCTTAAGGCGTTAAAAAGCGAATTTAAAAAAAATCCTTGCGTGACCGAATTATTTATTTGAAAACATAAAAAAAACCTCACACGCCTTGTGAATACAAAATATTTTCCGAGGGCCATAATGGTCATACTTTCCAGTTGAGTTTTTCACAATGCAATTCGTCACGATGACTCTTTTGAATAAACGGGGTCAGTATTTATTGGGTCAGCCATTATTACTACACATCATGTTATAGCGTCAAAGTAAACAGGCGAGGGTGCCTCCGATGTTGGGGAAATATTTGTTTCCTAGTTCCTCCCTTAGCTTATTAACGTCCCGGGGAAAGTGTAACGAGCACGAACCGGATTCGTGCCACATACCTATATGTATACATATATTGTCTTAAGATAGAAGCTATACAGGGTTAAGAATGGAGGTTGCGCGTAAACTGGGATACGTTAGCACAATCCGCTGTTTATAGAGTTTTCATTATCTCTTCTTGCAGCTTATGTAAAGACATTTTACCAGCTTAAGTGGCTACATGTTGGCATTTATATACTTCACCAGTCTAGCAAGTAAATATAGCTCAATTATTGGCTCAACGAATATATTGCCGGAATTAAACTGAATCGAGCACACGAAAAATACTGTTGCATTTCAACTGGCACAGTACTTCACATATTGGGTTGAAATATAGCTGTAATTGGAGTCCTTTTAATTCGGGAAATTCGGCTAATTGATGGGCACACGGGCCCACAAATAATGTTGCAAGTTTTAATCGTTACTCCACCTCCAGGAAATAGCTATTAGGCCACCGGCCAACGAAATGTACAGTTAACACCATACCAACTAAAATATGCTCTGAAGTGGAGTGAAAAAATTCCCAGCGCAAAATGAGGTTTCGTAGCAAAAAGTACAATATGAAACTGTCACTTTGGATATTGAAATTTGAATTCTAAGCCGTTGTGTTAAGGGTATGAATGGGTGGGGTATTGAAATGTCTTTCTCGTTAACCGAGGGGGCAAAGAAGGTTTCTAGCGGATCCGTGCAGGCATTGTGATGCAACCGGTGGATTCCGGTTTTTGCTACTAATGAGGCGCGGTCACGAAGGGAGGCAGCTCAGGCTGTATCATGACACCGTTGACGGCTGCAGGGGAGAAAGTGATGGAAATATTGCTCAGCTAAAGGTGTTCCGTTCCATAGGAAGAGTTACAAAGTTAAATTAGAAGTAATTTTCATTCTCCTTACGAAACTTGGTATAACATGGTTGTTGTTGAGTTAATTTCATAAACGTGTGCGAATAGATAAAAAAGAAAAAATAAAGGTTTTAAACATGAACGAAAAATTCAAAGAATTTAAAACAAAGCTTATCTTATTGTTATTTGTTGTTTTTAATGCTATTTAAGGTATTATTAGAGCATCCAATGCTATATCGGAAGGTCCGGTGGTTCATGTACCCGTTCAGGCGGGGTCATGAATGCGCATTGTTTCAAATTTCTAATTTTTCGTTTAAAGTTTCTCTTATTTTCTTAGTACTGACCTATTCTGATATAAGTTGAAAATATTTGTTGCTTTTAACATAGTAAGTAATTGTATATAATAAACTGTAAGAGATAAAGTGAATAACTGAGTAGATTATTCTTTTCACACTCTCATTTCGATACCAACCGACTAGATTTGAAAAAGTTGCAAGTATTTTCGAACTGAAATCCTCTTGGATATATCAAGAAACACTCGGAAAATTATAAAAAGAATTTCATTCCGAGACGCGAAGCATTTTTTCGATATTGCGAGAAATAGTTCAGACTTAAACGAAGCTTCGTACTGTTAATTCAATATCATTCAGTTCTTTTAACAGGATGAGAGAGAGGTACATTATCAAAAAGAAATGGCGAAATGAGATAATTAAATGAAAAAGCAAGAAGTGAAATTTAAGCATTCCTAATTTGTTTCTATTGAAAAATCTATTGACCGATAATGAACTTTATTTTTAAAGGAAATCAATAGCAATCTACTCGGATTAGATTTCTATCCATAGTTAATTCTAAGATTACGTAAAACCACCACATATCCTTCAAAGAGGATTAATCGCTCTCCACAGCAATCAATCAAGATGCCTTTGCCGAAATAATGCCCATTAGTGTCAGTTCCATCTTGTACTTACTCTATGGAATTTTTTGTGCGCTCACAGAGAAAACTTTAAGCAAGCTAGCAAGTTTTGATTAATTTCTCGCGATATTGTTTGCCGGCACAACTTTAGAGCTAAACTTTATTTTTGCTTACGCCTCGTTGGCCCTACTTTGTTCGCGGTGTACTATAAGAGGCATTTATGAAAGTTCTTCGTTTAATATTAAGCGTTTGCCGAGTGGGCTGCCAAACAATGTGTGTTTGCTGAACCTTCCACACGGTATAATGTTAAACTGAGAACACTCGGTATTGTGACATACTGTAATGGCTGTGTGGGTCATGTCATGACTTTTGATTTAATGTTTTAGTTTGTGTTTATTTGAATAATTTAATTTTTTTCAACATTATAAGGTTTTTGAGTGACCATTTAGAGCTGCTAATTGGTGAAAATAGAATTCAGATTTTATTGAAACGTTCAATAACTATAAAAAAAACTTTAAAAGGAGTATCTAATATTAAAATTATGGTTTTCCAAATTGTACCTGCCATATTTGAGTTGATGTTAATTATAGTAGAAGACATTTTTTCAAAGAAAAATCAAGTTCAGTCTAAATTATTGCTAAATGTGACATTTGACGAAGCATATAGTAGTAAGTGCCTAACCTTGAAATTAAACTAAATATTTGAAAACACGCCTATAAAAGTCCCTTGACACTAAAAATGACAAAGCACATTACTTCACCACTCAGGCCTTTAAATATATCATCATACATTCTCATATGTGGCATATTAACCTTTCACCAAATAAATACACGCAATAAATCGTTTCATGGTACATAAGCCCTAATATGGAATGAAAATATTTTCTTTACAAATGGGCTTTTCTTAAGAGTCGAGTATAAGATATTTGAAGTCTTGTTATTACGTCGAAAAGGCTTAATACCAAATTTCTAGTCTTTTATTTGGCAAACATAATTATTTTAGGGTCTAAAAGATACTCTTTTGTGAAGGTAATACATCGGGTAATTTCAGGGCTCATATTGATTATTTATTTAATGACTCTTCGTCATGATATTTTGTTGACTCATTCAATGAGTTTCTGTCTCGAATTACTGAATCTGTATATTTCAAAATGTACTCATAATTTTTTAACACGATTTGAATAATATGTGTAAACTTTTCCTACTAATTAAACAGATTGAATAAAATAACAGACAATATTTGTATATTTCTTTTTTTATCTTTATAATAGGCAAACAAGATGACCTGAATGATGACACTCCACCTGATGGTAAGCGGTAGTGAGTTCCAAATATGATGTCGACAGGCACAATACATCATATTGAGCCTGTCGCACTCACCCTGAAGGCCTGCTTAAATGCCGTTTCACGCCCCGCCTGAAGAGAGTATCTTCAAAGAGTTTCAATTGAAATTTTTACGAATGTATATTTTTCGTACCTCTTGTATCCATAATAATATATGAAATTAATATCTGCTTAAAAATTATCAAGAAATATTTTAATGATACGTTTGCCGTGAAAAGCAGAGAGAGATGCACACCGGATGCATTCTTATAAACCTTATTTACTAACGAATATACGAGAGCTATATAACATTCTAAAGAAAAAAATGTGTTGTGTTAGCAAATACAAAGAAGCACTATTTGTTCAAGTGTATAAGTATATAAATGTTATGAGTGAACTGCTCCACTCACATAAATAGATCTAAATTACATGATTTGTCTGAGTAGTTTACAAAACGTCAAAGGTTAATGCAACGAATCCCATAGAATTAAGGATAATTTCAAGAAGTACATTGCCGGCAGGTTATCAATTATTCAAACTGTCAACCTTCGTATCCACACTTCGTGGAAACATTTCTGATGTCATATTACTTTTGATCAGTTTACGAATAAAACCATTAGGCATTGTTTTCATTTTGGCGCGCTATAAAAGATATTGTTGTTTCAATCGATAATGATTAATGGTGATATAGAATAACACGATTATTATACATAGTAATCTTCCATGTAATATTAACATGTACATTATGTTGAGTGTAATCATTGGTAGTTCTTTGAACTCGTGCTTTTTTTGTAATTTTATCAATGTCTAAGATATCTTTTAATCATGATTTCGCATATTATTTTTTCATGTATTTATTTTCCTTCATTTTAAATTTAGCTTAATTACATTGGGCTTTGTCTAATAAATATAAAAACTATCTTTGTCTTTTTTTGAAACTTTCAAAAAGATCTCCGTATTTCCAGAATGTTAAAATTTTAGGTGTATCCATTTTTGAATACAAGTTTTGGACAATTTTGGTATGCCTCATATTGATGAGGCATACCAAAATTGTAAGTGTAAAATATTGATTTTAAGTAGGTAAATACCTATGTACTAGTAATACGTTCCTATGGAACACCATACAAATAATAACGTAAAGGCAACATTCCCCCACCAGATAACCACATCGAAAATTTGAATGCCGACCAAAATTCGCCCCCGTACAACTTCGCAAGATGAGAGATACTGTTAACATTTCCTGTCAGAACCAACCCAGCTAACATCCGAACTGATAAATGAGCTGATATCAGTCCTCAATCCAAACAGTTCCGTTTGGTTCATTAATCTTGTGCGACGAGTCGGCTTTTAACCTTGCCGTCAATTAGCTGCCGTTTATACGATCTCCTTACGTAACGCCTAATAATGTTCGTAATTTCGAGACAGACGTAACTTTTCATCCTTACTAATATTGTTGCGGAAGTAGCTGCCTTTCTGTCGAGATTTTAAGTCAAAAGTACTGAATTGGATGATATGAAATTTGGTTCACACGTTTGGTTGGTTTTAACCGACCGCGTTTTAAGATAGTAATGTTTTACACAATAAACGTCTTCACGACAAAAAACTACCTAGTTTCGTTGTACAAACAAGTAGGTATATCACTTCTGATTCTGTTCTTTAAAACCACATCAGCATCACTGCTTGGGCACGGACCTACCCTAAACTAGGGCCTCGATACCACATCTCTACTTATTTAAAAAACGAATGTTTAGTCGATTATTTAGAACAGAGATTTCAGGTAGAGTCTTAGAAAAGACGTTCACAAATGTTTAAAGGACTCCTATTGGAAAGTAAACGGTAAGCAAATATAACGAGTATATACATAAGTATACTCGTACCTGCATACCCAGTTAGAGTACTAGGATTTCAGCTGTTTACTTAATAACAATGTACTGTCAGCGTATGAGTCGTCATTTTACAAATGGCGTCGCCTGTATGCAAACGTTCAAATATTAATTTAAGGTAAGGTGACCTTGACCTGTAAACGCGCACAAAATATGTGTTTAACATTCACGACTACGCTCATTACTGCTAGAGATTGTTTAAGCGAATAAAATGATGATAAAAGATAGTTAATTACCTGCTGTACTTACTAACAAAATCATAAGAATATTTCAGTTTAATTTAGTATTATTACTCACTTTCTGCTCGCGATTTTGTCCACGAGAAATCGTTTACCACGTAAAAACATTACTTTCTTATTGCGAAGCTGGTTAAAAGTAAAATAATATGACCTTTCTCTATCTCTGGATTTGTATACCAAATTCCATTAAAATCGGTTCTGTATCGCGTAAAAGTAGGACAGATGAACAGGAGTTACTTTCGCATTAAATTATTAGGAAGGATGAAAGTAATAAATAATTGGACTAATCATATTATGACAAAATTACAACGAGTTAATACCGTGCCGTCTCACTTTCTACTTTTATATTAATGGGCGTGTGTGACACGGAACCAAGAGAAAAGTCACTAATCCACTTCCGCACCGCACTTCATAATGATTCCCCGCGCCCTAATGGCTTTTCTGGACTATTGTGACTTACAGTTAGTAAGGTCGAGCCAGGTAATTGAAGAGCAAGTCTATAATGGACTGATAAATGTGTGTGCGCTGTTAGTACATGAAACTAGCTGAGATAATTTTAATGGGTCATTTAAAATCTTTACTTTAATCTTACCTAAATAAAACTTAAAATAAATATTTGGTAAAAGTCTTGATTTCGTACCGAATCGTGTAGCTGAATATAAGAATAAAGCATTATTTTTACCTTAGACACTTAAAAAACAAATTACTTAGGTTAAAAACTATTTCTGAGTAATTTGTTGCATCTCATGGGAACTACTGCTACAACATACAACAATTCTCATAATCATCATCATCAGCCCATATTTGTCCCCACGGCTAGACACGGGCCTATCTTAAACATTGCTCAGCGCCTTTTTACACAACAGTAGGTCTACTGTAGTGTAAATCACAGTCATTTGATGTTATTTCTTTTATCTACTATTATAATGGCTACAACTTCCAACCACAACATGTGTGGCAACAGGCAATAACCACTGCGCCGTAAAATTTCGAGCAAAACTTTATACAATTTCTACTCTAAATGTTGAACAAAAAATACTAAATATAAATTCCAATTTTGAACTGTCCACTAAAAAATAAATGTACAGCGTAAATATTCACTTTGACAGTCAAAATTTTCAGAATACGGACTTTGTTAATGAAGATACATGAATATTTCATGAAAATACTAATAGAATTTTTAAATTTGTTCATTAAGAAGAACTTGATATAATTTTTCAGGGAAACGCCTCTTTCAAAGGAATAAGTTTAACATTATTATTACAAATATACTTCAGTTGGTGTTGCATAGTAAGGCCCTTTAATAAAATGAAAAATATCGATAATTCAACTACCTTATATTCACATTAAGTATTTATTATTCTTATCAAGCAATCGTGATTTTATCGCCATGATAAATAGAACAGGGTAAATTGTGCCGCAAAACGTTATTTAGGTATTATAATAAACATTTAAGTACCAAAAAATACCCAATTATATGTATGAAAAGAAAAATGAATTATTCATTCTTCTTTGTATTTAGATTTGAATATCTTTGACTATTCATTCGATTTGGATCAGTAGTAGTCGCCACCTTTATCTTTGTGTCCTATATTTTATTAAGAATGAAATAATGGTTTAATTGTAGTCGTTAATATAACCCAAACGGCCTATCTCGTGTCTACCATAAATCTTATTGTAAATGCATTGTATCTCAAAACAATTCAATGAAATTAGGCCACCCTAATCTTTTGTTTCTTTTAAAAAAAATACCGTAATGATATAATAACTACCATTTAAACGTTAATATCATTAATTTAGCGATCTAGATATAAAAAAGGTAAGCAAATAAAATTACCTACTTTATTTCCATCAGTTATTGATTTCATATTCTCTTTGTTGATACTGAAATATTGTCTACGTTTAATAATGCCCTTCACTTGTCTACACAATTATTGTTGGAGGCGATAGCTATTTAATAGCCCGTTTTTTTCATGATAATGATTGTAATAATTATGTGTCTACTTTTTAAATCACAGCCTGTCTATGACCTGTAACCTATTGATAAATACTCTCAGTGTCTATGCCTAACTACGAGCCTACCCTAAGGTTTAACATAAACTTCCCATGACCCTGAAAGGCTGAATTGGTTAAACCTAAATAAGCCATAAACGCAGGGTAAATATATTCGTAGCGTATCTCGTAGCACTCATCGTGTCAGGTGCTACGTAATTCGTCTACGATTGTATTACTGAATGAAACTTCGTAGTCGTAATCGATTACAATTGACACGAATGTACCAGGTGTTCTAATTACACTTTAACACGTCCAATATAGCTGTTGGATTGATAAGTTTTTTTTTTATTGCATGATGTATAGGTTTAATTGAGGAAAGTAATCGTTTCCCTATGAAACTTTGCAGGTACTACGAAGTTGGTCGTACGGCTACAAAAAACACGGAAGAGAGTTATAATTGGTTCCGTCAATTACGCCGCTGACTGCCGTGCGGCGTCCAATCCGTGTCGGTAGCACAAGTCACATTGGAACTGCACGTCACAGCACTGTCACAGATTGTTTACCAGGATAGGGAAGGGATATGAGTTGGAGTGATCGCGTAGCGCGCGGCCGGCGGCAGGGCCGGGTGGAATCTGACACGTGAGGGGACCGCCGGCCTCGTCGGCTGAGTGTGCACTGGTGCGCGCGTCGACGGGACCGCTCGATACTCGCGCCGCGCCCCACACGACCATACCACCTGTATGCTGTACTCACAACACCCCATGGTTTTTGCTGGCGTAGTAAACATTAAACAGGAGTGTGCACCTTTGGAAAGGTGGTCACTTTTCCCATAATAGTTCACAACGACACTACGGTTTTTGCTGGCGTAGCACGGTTAACTGGAATGTGAAGCTGTCGGGCAGCCATCGGTCACATTTTTCCTTTATAGCTCAACGCTTAGTTTTTAATACTTTATGGAACCTTTCCCATTGTGAGTTGTGAAGCTCAATGCGAAGGATTGTGACTTTTGGTGTAGTAAACATTAACAGGAGTGTGACCCTTTGATTGGGTTGGATTTGAAAGGCATTTCCCTATTTAAGCTCAACGCATAGTTCACGTCACTCTATGGAACCTTTTCCTACTATGAGCTAACTCCACATGAAGTCTGTAACACTCTATGTTTTTTGCCGGCATAGACAACAATAAGCAGAAGTGGGAACCTTTGGAATAGCACTGGAAACATGAACATATTGTACACTGCCTCAAGGTTTGGTCTATAACACTCTCCGGTTTTTGCTGGTGTAGCATTTAAGACGGATGTACACATTTGGTAAGGCACAAAGAGACTCAGACTATAATAACGCTTAGTACCTATATAATTAAATGGTCTATTGTTTTTACTTTCATAGATAAACAGAAATTAAAATTTTTCATTGGAAGCAGTATCCCATTTTATAGTACCTGAACGAGAAGGCTAATATCCTATGGTTTATTTTTGGCGTAGTAAACGTTAAACTGAAGTGAGCACTTATGGGATCGCATAAGGAGCACTTATGCTATTCCAATCGAGCTAGACTAATATATGACGTTCAGTTTAGTATTATAATTTTTCTTCTTGTATCTACGACTAACGCTAACGCTAAGACTACGACACAGCTCTTTATGGAACGAAATTAAACAGAACTGGAAACCTTTGAGTTGTCCTGTTACAATGAATGGTATTTGAACGCATTTTCCCGTTGTGTCTAAGCTCAGCGTTAACATGCTGACAATACCCTATGACTCTGCTTGTGAAGTAAATATCAAACAGAACTGACCTTTGAAATTGTGTGGGAACACACTGTGTATTGTGTCCAAGCGCTGTAGCAAGAGTTTCTCCTAATTTAGTTAGTTGTTTGTCCATTCGGTTTTAAAGATTCTTCAAACATTAGCTTTTGGTTGACTTTCATATGTTTGTTTGAAAAAATATCTAATTTTTTTCCAAAAGAATTCTTAATGCAAATTGTAATGATAAACCAATAAAATAGTCAAAACTTCAGCCGAACAAATTACCATCTCTAGCTCTCCTGATAAATGATAACTCCGACTAATATTAACATTTGAATTGGCCTCATTAGGCTAAATGTTTAATAGAGTCCATTTGAATTTCCTTCATAATTTCCCGTCTAAATAAACATTTCACAGACGTGAGGAGCCGTGACCATCCATCAAAATCAACATCTGGAATAATTCGGTTATATTCACGATTCCGCTTGAAACAATAGAACTTTGATTTTCGTTTTCGTATTGTCTTTAACATCAAACGATAGAAGATCATAAAGCAAACTATCAATGTCAAGCAAAACACGTCAAATTTCCATGAAAATGCGAAGTTTGAGACGGTCCTTAGCATTAGGTTTAAGTTTAACGTAGATATTTTTTTTCTTTGTAGTTTCAAGGATTTTTTAAAGTAAAATCATTACATTTGTCAAGCATTTCATACCGCCAATACTGATTCTTTTTCTATATTTTCTCATTGAAACCTTCCCTGGACTACGACGAACATTTTAAAACCAAAATTACCTAAATCGGTTCGGGCGTTCTCGAGTTTTAGTCAGACTAACGAACAGCAACTCATTTTTATTTATAAGAAAGAAAGAAGATTGTTGTTGTGCCATTCAAAGACAATTAACAGACATATTTGATTGATGTTTTCGGACTTGGCAAAAAAGTAAGCCAGTTCAGATTTTTAAGATAAAATTGTTCGATTCTGCAAATATCTGATCTTTTTTATCATATTTTAATTTCAAAACAAGTAATTCTGCGCATAGATTAATTATATACTATTTATCACATTTTACTTCTTCATAACTTAGCCGTTACTTAAATGGATTCAATGATCCAAGATTAAATAACTCTAGTTAATCACAATAGAGCGCCCGACTAACCCCTGCAATCTGCCAACCGAACCGTACCAATTGGATTACCCACACGATCCAGGGTAATCTTGAGATGCAGTGCAGTAATTACCATGGAGTAATTAGTGTGTTAGCAGCCTAATAATGATTATCGGCAATATGATCATAACTTGTTTATCATTAAATAATGAAGTTTCATAATTAATGATTGACTAGTGGTAGCAGTTGTCGATAATTTCGTTTGGGATTCTAAAGAAACTTTGCCATTCAATTTGACTTTTTAGATGGTTATTTAGGGTTCTGTAGCTAACGGGTAAAAACAGGTAAAGACAGAATTAATAATAATATTAAGACTTTGCTATCTGTCTGTCACCAGGCTGTATTTCAAGAGCGTCATAGCTAGACAGATGAAATGTTCACCATATGGAGTATTTATGAGTGTGAAATGTTCATTATATGGAGTATTAACGTCCGACTATTAATATTTTATTCTAGGTTCCCTTTACAAAAAAATGTGATTTCTTTCTGTACGGAACTCTTTGTGCACGGGTCCAACTCGCACTTATAAATACGAGTTGTGTATTAGTTACAACCGAATAGACATACGCCAAGGAGTATTTTTGTGCCAGAACACACGTACCGACAAATAAGGCTTACGTACTGCAAAGCCTAGTTAATCCTTAGGATTAAAGTAAATGTCACGGTGCCGGCTTAACTCAGCTTAAAAAGCATGCCCTAGATAAAAATACTTCAAAGTATGAAAAATGCCGGTCCACGTTTAACATATACCTAGCGGAATTAATGATGAAAAATCTTAAGTTTGTATCTGACCTGGTAAAGAAATAGTTAAGTAACGCATAGAGAATCTTACTGGGATTTAATAAATAGTTTGAGATTTAATTAAATTAAGAAATATAATATTTATTAATTTCCACTTATCAAGTGCATTTAACCACTGAACATGCATGTTGATACTTGTGAAAAGCAAATATAAAGGAGCTAAAACATTTGAATACTAGTGGAATATAATAAAGGTAGTATTGCGATGTTATCATACCTATTATCATTACCACTAGAAACACCTGACTACATTACTATACCGTCATAACAAGTTATCCTAACTATACCCTAAAGGTGTAATACGCGGATTATATTCGCAAGTGTGAAATGTTTACATCGACATTTGAGAATATACGATATTAAACACTTCACAAAACTTAAACCCTACTAACCTATTTAGATATGGACTCTGTATTAGGTATGGTATGAAAATTCATTGAAACATGTAATAAGTATTTTGGAATGTGAATGGCAAATTTAATTGAGAATCAGCTCTAGCCAGACAAAATAATTTGATAGGTTTTTTCATAGCCACAAACCAATGAATTTATTATACGATGCCAATTTTGATTATAATACGTCTGCTTTTTTGTACTAAAACTGTTAAAAAAATAACTACTTTATAAAACTTGAGAATATCAAGATACAATTCATAAAGTTTAAAGAATGGTCCTAAGCAAACTATGATACAAAAGTTTCAATATTTGACCGATTCAAACTACATTTTGCGAACCCTACACCACTCCACCTGTCGTTAATAGTTATTACAACTATCCACAAGCATTGTTATGGTTAAAGCGTAGAATTCGACCATTCTAAGCACGTTGGTTATGCAAATGATGTCATAAAACCCGGTCACAGTTTTACTTTAAATGGCATTTTTGACATAAAATTAATTCAGCACTTCATTTCGGCGAGTTCTTTTACGAGGTGAAAATAGTTTCGCTTAGAATTAAATGAGTGCAGAAGTTAAAATAAATTTAAATATGCATCCAGGAGTAGAAACACTCATTTAAATAATGACATCACTTATTTGTGGAGAAGAAAATCATACCGAATACTGTTCGCTTTTATTATCTTCATATCTTTTTTATGAAGGTGTGCAGGTGTATATAATGTACAGTTGTAATAGTTTATACGAAATCATCAGAGTTATGTTTAATCTTACGAATAACCAAAACCTTAAGACGAGATGAGATGAGAGAGAGAGGGACAGGAGAAAAAGAGACAAAAGAGACAAAACACTCCACTATTTCTGTTGATATATGTATATATAAAACAATCAAAAACAAAACTACACCTATTTTAGTTTATTTAGAATCGCAATGAAAATGTAAGGCCTGCACCGTGCTTAATCCTAAGCAAATTGACATGTGAAATATTCAGATTTCGGATTATCATGAACAGCAAGCGGAGGTAGTGCTAAAATAACCTGCGCCCGAAAATGCATTTTGGTCGGCGGAAACGGAAGTGGTTACGGAGCGCAAAAAGTAATAATCCAGCCGAAAGATATGAATTTTTAACCGTTACAAACGCGAAAGAGTTGTGTGTAAATTTGTTGTTTTTTTTTTTTGTATGTTGTACGCTGGTCGTTTCGAAAAAAAAAGCGAAAGCTATCCCATTTGACTACATCAAGCAAACCAGGTAAATAATGACAAACATACATACAGCTAATTAAAAGGGAATAACAAGGATAATATACGACACGTTTCTTTCAAAGAACTTTCCAAGAATACGCGATCGGAAAATAAAATTCCTGTTTTGTGATGATTCCTATCATGAAGCACGTTTTTTATTCATACGCATGGTTGACAGAAGCTTTTTGAATTCGGCAACCGTTCCTATTGTAGTATTTATTGCAAATATATATTGCCGTGGGATACAAACAAATGAAAGTTTATTGTTAGTAACATATTGTAAATGGACATAATCCGTTTGCCCTCGAAAGGGGACAAAACGAAACGACAATAAGCTGTTGTTACAGTAAAATAAATAATACTGTTTACTTTCACAAGCACAATCTTTTTTGGATTCAGAGGGAGATTTCTTTTATTAGAATGGATACGACAATAGAACAAAAATATGCCATTTAATGGACTTAATTGGATTTTTTAAAAACCAAATAGAATTTTTAGGTTTTGGTTGAAAAGCACATCTTGAATTTTACTACAAATAAAGATAAAACGTCCACATGTTTTACCTCTTCCTTAAAAATAATAACTTAAAAGAAAACATAATATATACAGAAACCTTGGAAATAACTTAAATTCTTGCAAACAAATAATATTTGAAAAAATTATGTATCAACATTAACTCGGGTAGGCAACTTATTTTATATTCCTTTTAACTGCTAATGGAAAAGGAAAGCTTACTTAAGGATTACCTAAGAAACGTTAAAATATCAAGACGTCAGGTGAGACAGTAAAAAGATTATGTTAGTATGTATTACATGAGTAGATGAATAAATATATTTTATGGGGAGTTATGTACTGCGAAATAAAAGCATCTATGGCCGAATGGAATGCGAGAGGTCGCCAGTTCAAAACCCGCCACGTACCACTGAGTTTTCAAATTTTAAATTCGTATGTACGATTATTCGACGCTCAAACGGTGAAGGAAAATATCGTGTCGAAACATGCACACCTTAGAAGAAATTTTAAGGTTGTGTGTCGACCAACCCGCACTTGGCCAGCGTGCTTGACTAAGGTCTTATCGCCCTAATTCAGGGTAGGCCCGTGCCCCAGCAGTGGGGACGTCTATGGGCTGATGATGACATTAGTTTAAAATAGCAAGATGTAGACTCTTGAGTATAACCTACTTTTATTTAACTTTTTGTTCCTTTCATATACGTCATACTTCCCGTTTTCAAAGCAATATAGAGACTAGGAAATATCAGACGAGCTAAAGTATTAGCATATAAAACGGCCAACTCCGAATGAGACTCATAAAATACCCTTATTACGTATTTATGTGGTCATTAACTGAGGACATTCAGCAATTTGAACCTAACTACATAGAACATAAGTGCGAACGCAACTATTAGGGATTTGGAGTGACCTATTAATAATAATGTACCAAATATTCTGTATGGACGTCTTAGAGAAGAGTGAAATGTGTTTGGTGTTTTGGTGAAGCAACAAGATAAATGATACGCGATGATTAAATTATCTAATTGTTTCAATATGCGAAAAAGGCTTTTATTATTTTAGTAGTAGGTAATATCGGGAACTCTATCGTGTAATAAAGACCGTTAATATTTTTGTATATTCTCAGTGTGACTACATATATCTAAATGCAATTATTAGTAAAACTAGCTGTGCCAGTGACTACGTTCGCGTTCTATTGGTCGCAGCGTGATGTTATATAGCCTAAAGCCTTCCTCGATAAATGGTCTATACAACGCAAAAAGATTTTTTCAAATCGAACCAGTAGATCCTGAGATTAGCGCGTTCAAATAAACAAACAAACAAACAAACAAACAAACAAACTCTTCAGCTTTATAATATTAGTATAGATATAAGTCAATTTTTAAAACATTGTGAGCAGTTTCAAGGATTTTCAATTTAACCGCAAATTTTTTTTAATAATAATAAGGACTTCTAAAGATTTTATGCATTAATTATTATAATATAGAAACGTACTATGACTGGTTTTCAAATAATCCAAAACTACCAATTGCGTAGGTACCTCACATTTTGACCTGTACAATTCGGTCGCGTATCTACTATGTACACACATGTACTAAGGTATCTGCTGTGTATTCATGCTATTCCGTTATTGGTTTACTTCACCTGTACCAAGCCGTATCGTATCCTGAACTCATGCCCCAATATTGGTTTTAGTTAGTTGCAAAATCACAATTGGATGTGATGTTTGGAACACGGTTTGTATTCTTTCTAAGATCATTTTAGATACGTAGGTTTTTTTTCATAGACATGTCGAATGTCGATGTCTATCTCAAAATATATTCAAATCACTACATAGTATAAAGCAAAGCCACATCCCGCGTCAGTCTGTATGTATGTATGCTTAAAAATATTAAACTACGCAACGGATTTTGATAAGGTTTTTTTTAATACTACTATCGACTCGTCCAAATCATCCGAGGCGATAGTATCCTTCCTCCCCTTTTCCTTCCCCCGTCATATATCCTTGCTACTCGTGGGAACGCAATGACCTTGTTAAAACAATGCACAAGGCAGAATGGCGGCGACGAGGTCCGCAACCCGTCACGTTACGTTTCCCACAGAGGTGAAAAGTGGATCGCTGGAAGTGATCTCTGCCTACCCCTCTAGGAAAAAGGCGTGATTTTATGTATTTATGTATTTTTTTAATAGATAGAGGAATCAAGAGGAAGGTTCTTTGAATTATATACCCGAAGCGAAGCAAGGGTGAGTACCTAGTAAATAGACAGTAAAATAAGTGTAACCAAAAACCTGCTCACTGTAACAAAGAAGAATACATAACATACATACAAAGAAGAAGATATTGTTTGTATAACAATATCTAGAACCCAATGTGCTAAGCTGATACACTTTGCCGAGGAATTTGTAAAATCGACAGATCTCCAGATTTCCGCGGCAAATGTTGGCAGGACTCCAGAAGAGTACAATGCATAAAAATCTGAGATCCGGCATTAGAATACAAATTGCATTATTTAACGACGATTTATGAAGAAATCACTTTTATGATCGCATGATTCTTAATACATTTTCAATCCGAGAATAAATCAAAATCTTTCTTACTTTTAAATCTTTTTATGGTTTTCTCACTTTCGTATAATAATGAAAATATATTTTTAACTAACACAGTAAGGTATATCATTAATATGTATGTTGCCTAATATACAAGTACGGTGCTTGCCCCAATGTACTATCGGAGTATTTGGCGGTCGACCACCTATAAGGTGAAAATCGCTTGGCGCTTATACGTCTGTCAAAGCAAGCCCCGCCCAAATTGTGGTCCGAGAGCCTGCAAGAATTTTTCGGTAGGTATATGAGGCAAGCTGAAAACTTGTCCTATACCTTTAATATTATAACTCAACACAAAACCGCAGACCTGGCTGAGTACCGGGGCTAAACCAAACCCCCAATATTTCTTATTTTAAAAAATATTTTATAATCCAAAAAAATATACTTTGTCAGTTCACCTGACAGGTAGAAGTTCCATCGAAATAATTTGTCTTACAACGTGAGTCTTATTTTTTAGTTATAAATAAAAAGATGAAAAATATTTTTGGGGGTTTGCTTTAGCCCCGCTACTCACCAGGCAGGTCTGCAGTGTCGTGCTGGGATATAATAGGAGAGGTTCAGGATAAGTTTTCAGCTTGCCTCAAATACCTACCAAAAAATTCTTGCTAGCTCTCCTACTATTGGAACGTTTTTGCTTGAATTTTGACAGATTTTCTTTAAGTGCTCTTCTATTGGCCAGTGGGCGGGGCTATTGGCGTTTAAAGAAATCTATTTGAAAAGTGTACTACCGCCAGCGTTGCCGGTAGTACATAAGATACTGTAAATAAGAGTTTTCAAATACAGAATTACTTGAGCTAAGGCATATAACTTTGAATAGAAATGCTTTTCGTTTAAAAATGCACAATTCAATCAATCACAAAAAACTAGCCAGTACCATTATGCAAATAAGACCAGTTACCCTACACTCGCAGACAACAAGATAAATCGTCTTCTACTAAACTATATATAGAAAGTTTTCCGCTAAAATTTTCACGAAAAGGACTCCATTTTTAAAACCACGCTGCAGCTCTAGTCTCCATTGCAAAATAAACTTTAGGTCACGGACTTAAAGCTAACATTTGCTTGTTATAAGTTGGTGTGCAGAATGGTGTGAAGGGGTAGGGGGAGGGGTACTACGAATCTCCCTAACAATGCGAGATCTTCATCTCATCGCCAAAGATCCAAGTACTGATTTTAAATGTAATTCATTTATTTCTCAACGTTTGTGAATATAAATTCGTGACTCCTTGTTACAAGCTGGTATCGCCATTTTGTACATCTCTGCAAATTATGTCACTTAGTCCGATAAAAAGTAACAAGGTGACTAAATAAAGGCAAGTATTATAAATTGTTTTTTTTTGTCTTAGACTGTCAAGGGACTTTGTAACTACATAAAATACAGCTATTAGTTTTTCAAATACATTGTGATAATATATAAGCTGCCTTCAAATACTTGTCACAGCTAACGAGCCTCACAAAAGATACCGAAAGGGTCAAAGAGCTCACGAGAAGTCCGTAATGGCCTTTAACAAGGCAACTTCTAGCTAAACAAAGTAACTTTAATGATAATACCATCTCGAACCCAATCGAAAATGTACTGAGCCTTCAGGTCTTGCCTTGAAGACTCGTTTGACCTTCCGCCCTTGGATTTACCATAATTTTCCGCATCGGGGTCTACATCTCAAGAAACAGATGGTCGACGGCGCCGATAGCGTAAGGGTTAAGGAAATTATCCATTTGGGTGGACCACTGGGCGAATCCTCTGATATTCGGGTTGATGCTTGATGTACTATGAATATTGTAAATAATGGCAGTAAACATTTGAGGTTCTGAGAGTGTGACAAGTGCTTCTATGTAGAACATTCATTTTAATAAGCGTGTTGTTTGAAAATGTAAGTGTGGGATTTTCCGTATTATCAGCATACATAATAACATCTTTATCGGAATACTTACAAAAAAAAATTACGTATGCAGAACTATAGAACTATAGTTATATCTTTACTTAGTGGTAGTACTTTAGTTACGCAAAAATAATGTTATATAAACATTATCTGATTAATTTTCTAAAAAGTTACACAATACTGAATCATATTGAACGATCACAAATCAACTAAAAGAATCTCATGAGATTTCTAGTGAAGTGGACCTCATTTGTCTAACTTAAAAGGAGCAGTTTTCATCGGAAGCTGCTAAGTTTAGTTTGCGCACCAAAACTTCGATAGCAAGTATTTACGAATATCAAACATTTATATGTGTAACACTCCACGAATCGCTACTGGGGAACGCGCGATTTCCATAGCAAAGTGCTCATTATAATTCTCTTTCAGACAAACATTCGTCTCTAATTCCCATGCTCGAGGAGTGACGTCACCTTTGTCCCGATTCCAGAAATTTAATTCTGTCCAGGGTCTTCTTAACCCCTAAGGATCTGCGATCGAAATCGTATCATTAAGTAAGGGTTCTAGTTTTTGAAAGGAGGTATGGAACCCTAGTTATCTGTAACGCAAGTGTCCACATTTTCATGTAGATCGCGTTCGCTTTAGTTTGTCTCGGTTGCCTAAAGTTTTAAGTTCAAGACTTATTTTAATGCCATACGAGAAGAGAATAACAAATAAGCAAATACCTCTTGAAATAATTTAAATAACCGTTTATTCTATAGATGTACGAGATCAATTTAGGATTGCAGGTGAACTTAATCATTAAGTCAACTTCTTTCGAAGACGATTTTTGTAGTCTCCTGCGTCGTCTACTGTTGGAAAATGTAATAACTCTGCAGTCTCTTCTATCTTATCTAGTCATACAATGTTAAAAGTTGATTTTCGTCCCAGTGAAACGATAAAGCACAATTTGTATGATAAATCTTATGAATTACTGATACAAGGTTAGTAGCCGCTTTGGCGCACTGCAAGTATATCGATTAACCCGGGAACATTGCGGGTACGTGTTATTTAGGGATCGGGCTAAGAGCATAATAATGAGGAACATGCAAACTTTAGGCGGGTAACAACTATATTTGGACATAAATTAGACCGTAATTGCTGTTGTATATAACGGTACAGTCGTGAAGTTTATAATTAATACTATTTTCAACATAAAAGCCTATCATTTTATGTTATAAAACTTAGATATTCTAAACTTTCTTATTGCCACCAATAGATCAAAGATTTTATTAGACACTAATGATGAGCCTGTCACCTGTTTTCTACAGGAATAATAAAATTACTCTACAGGAATTATAAAGGAATAAGTCAATTTGATGTTGTAGGATCCATGTGTAATTATAATCACTTCCGTTTTGATTTTTTTTTAATTATTCGACGGGTGGTTAAGATACTTAAGAGCCTCAAACCTACATCTGCAGCAGTATTTACGCGTTGCGTTGAATATCACGGCACCGAATTCTGTTGGCCTAATCTACTCCAACATCAAGGGAAAATTCGTACAAATATTTAGCGAATCCGCTGTTCCCTCTAAATTAGACGCTTAGCAAGAGTGTCAACGAACAGATAAGAGAAATAACCAGCTCACAAGCTAATTGAAACCTTTTACAGCGAAAATCACGAATGTTTCGCTATATTTACTTATTTAATGCGTAAAGCGAACAGTTTTAACCGAATTATCGAGTACGGTTTGTCGATTCCATATCGAATTATCGAATTGGTGATTCTACCGGTTTGCAACGGGGATGTTATACGAATAATGGCATTTACAGTATTAAATATTTATCGAAATTTACTTAATGCAACTCGCTGATTGTACATTAACCCCTTGTTATTATGATATTATGTAAAATATTAATAGGTGTTCAAAAAAGAAAATCCAGCATACCTAATCTTTTCAATGTCCTAAAAAAAACAACCAAAAACGCCGGAGCTCGTTCGAAAAAATTAAGCTCGTTCTTGTTCAAACCAATCCTTTTAATCGATTGATAAACCGTCCCAAATACGTTGTAAATAAGACCTTATATATTCATTCGCCGCAACCGCGCAACGTTCGGAAACTCTTTAATTTAAGCAATACAAATATCCGATACGTAAAAAAGCAAACGGAACGATTGAAAAACAAAGAGTGCGCCGAACTCAAATGGAATAGAGAACACATGACAGCCATTTTGTGTGCGCGGAATTTGGCGCGATGTTTGCGCTGTGAGCTGGGTCACAGCTGGGTTTGGCACCGCTGTGAGTGCAACAAGTTACAGCTGGCCACGTATTGCCAGCTGTCTGGCGTTATCCGATCTGTGCCAGTGCGAATGGCAAAAGTTTTGCGTCATCATTGTAAAAAAAAACCTATCAAGCTAGTATACAACTATTAAGCCGCAAATTAACTTAGTTCCTGTATCAGTGTTATAACTAAATATATAAAATAGCTAATATTCATTACAAATTCCCGGAAAGCGTAGGTTAGCATAAAGCCTTATAAAGTTTCAATTTAAAAAATACGTGCAAAATATTGCCTTCATATTTTTATCCATCTGCAATAAATACAAAAATCTTTCATGACTAGGTACGCCCGTATAAACAAATATATGGGTATAAATATATTTAGGTTTGTGCAATAAAGCATAAGTAGAAGCAAAAAGTAGTTTGTTCAGAGTTATTAAGTCTGTATTCAAAGAATGACTTAAAAAATGTAACGTACAGTACAAATCGTGGATTTTTCACAGCCAAGTAAGTATAGTACATTTGGCATCGTTTCCTATGCAACAAGTGACAGGTGGCTGGTTGGCAGCCCCTGCCAACTGGCTTGGCACGTAACGAGCTTACAATTAATATTCAATTGAAATTTTCAGCTTTTTCATTACCTCACAGCTATTACGCCTAGTGACTTCTTGGCTAAAGTTTTAACGTTTTCAGGCTAAATTTTTGGTATTATTTTTCATCTGTTTGATTAACAGACAATAGAGAACAATACTTAACTCGGAGGAATGTCATAAATATATTTATAGTCTTCTAAATCAAAACTTTCAGCGGGCATTTTTTGCCAAAGCGTCATGGCGTCCAAAAATATTCCAATTTTAAAATCCTGGCTGGCGCTAAATCTGCCAACTGGCACCCGACAGGTTTACACGCCCATATCTGACCGGATGTGACGTCGTAAACTGACACGCGTTTACAATCCCGTTAACGGTACAATAAAAACGTCGCGAGCCGCGGCCGGAAACCGTGCCAAGATTTAAGGCTGGCATACTTTGGGTAACATCTGTACAGTTGGCAACGACAACTGTCTGAGCATGGATTGTGTTAAGTTCATTTGTAAACTGTGCGGAACCTGCTCGTCAGTTTACGCACACACTTGTAGCTTGTTAGTGTAATCTTATTTGGGAGCTTTGCTATTGAAATTGGTGCGATTTCATTGCTTTTTGGATTTTCATACAACTTCTAAGGTTTCGTAGAGTCCTATTCTTAGTGGACGTCTACTCCCTATAATGAACCTAGGTAGGTACCTACGTGTTAAATTTCAAGCTTGTTAGTGTTATAGTTTCTAAGAATTCGTGATTATTCAGTTGGTCGTATTTGACGTATATGAGAAGTTTTATAAAAAATGGTAAGTTTACTATTCGTTGAAAATTTAGATATTCGCCCAAGTATTAATAAAAAACTGTTGAATATCAAACGAGGTCGGCCATATGGAAACACGTCAACAGAAACACCTTAGTCCGAAGACTAGACTGGGGTCAAACTTGAGTACTCGTGCACGTTAACAAAAGGAAGTGTTAAGATACGATTGCACTTCGCACCCAATAAAACCTCGGAAACAATAAACTCGGTTTGCTTATCCGCTCTCTATCAACACGAACCACATGCAAAGTGTGGCTGAAACACCAATCCAATCCTATCGGGATACAAATTAATTAACCAATTTGTACTAGAAAGACATCGCTGCGGATGTCCGGAAATCGCGTGACAACCGCACTGGGACCCGGACACAATGCCAGGTGTCCGGAGTCCGGAAGAGGAAGACAGAGGTGACGTAATATTGAGCTGGCATTGTGGGGAAATACTGCTGGCGGTTTAATAAGCGACTCTAAATGACACTGCACTGTCAATTATTTGGCTACATTTGCCAGTGCGTTGCGGATTTTAAATTGAACTGAAACGTTTACCGTTTCATTTCGTGGCGGTTTCTGATGTATTTATAATATCGGATACTAAGGCTAGAATGAACAAGATTTGTAATGTATTTTGCGAGCAAATATATATATGTGTTTGTCATATGATTTCTACAATCCACTATGTACAAAGTTCAAGAAAATTCATACTCAAAATACTAAGCAGCCATTTTGTAGTATTCCGAACTATATTTTCTTTTACTGCTAATAAAAACAAAATAAATTCAAATGGATGTTGGAATTAAACTAACAACTCGTCGGTAAATACGAGGAACTTAACCAACTTAACCAACCAGCCGCCTCTGTTAACAAAAATTAATTATTTTTCAACTTAGCAACGCAGCTTTAGACAATTCCGACTCAATTCCAAATCAAAGGCGAAAATTCCTTTGAGATCTTTGTGGAGTAACCAATTACTCTGAATGAAGCACGCGGTGTAACACTTTAGATATTAGAGAGAGCTTTAGTGAGTTAAAGAGATAAGCTTGCCTCGAGAATTTGTTATTTAGGTGAGTAAATTTTTTATAAAGAGTAAGGGTTTATTAATTTTGCGAGAGCCCGTCTGCCCGTAAGTCTCTGTTAAGCTCGGAAGAAGGTCAAAAGTTTTATTCTCTGGTAAATAATTCTTCATAATGTAAACTTTCGTGAACATTTTCTCTCCACCACCGCATCCACTTAAACTGCAGTGTGTTAATGAAACAAAAGCAATATCTTTTAGGATGTTGTTAGCAATTCTAGTTTTTTTAATCATCTTTTTTTCTCAGTAACCTTAAATCGAATAAACAAACGAATTTCGATATTCCAATATTCGTTTTTCAAATGAGCGTATAGTTATAATACCGTAATAATCATGTAGGTACCTACCAAATGCTGACCGTAAGAAAATAGTTTAGCCATTAGTCTAATGAGCATTTTGTGCTCATTATCGGAACATAATATCGCGTGTAGGGTTAGTGCACATAAGTACTTATATTATATTATACTTATTATGTTCGTGCTTTAGTACATTGAAGGACATATACTTATTTTAAATATTAATTTGCCATACTGATTCGCCCTTGTAATATAAATGGGAAAATAAATCGGGAATGCTAAATGATAAGCCCAACAATAAGAGTAGTAATTGCTGTGTTCATATAATCACTTTCTCGTAGTATAAAATAGGGAGAAATCTATTTTGTTGTAATTTTTAAACAAATGTATGGCATTTGAGCATTAAATGTTCAGTATCAAATGGAAAGAACTGAATTGTTTATTCTTTTAGTTTAGTTTTAGTTTTAGGTCTCATGTGCCTGTGACACTGAAAAAAAAATATTTTTACGTGTCATACAAAATGAGAACTTGACTTTTTTATTATCGGATATTTTTTTCAGGGTGAGTGCGACATGCGCAATATTATGATCTATTGTGCCTGTCGACCTCATATTTGGATCTCACTACCGCTTACCATCAGGTGGAGTGAGGTCATCTTGTTTGCCTATTAAAACGTAAAATAAAAAAAATATATATAGGCCATTCGCGCCTCTAAGCACAGACACCGCCAGGTTTTCCATCCACAGAAATTCAATGGAATATATACCTCAAACAGTATATCAGATCAGAATTAGAAGAAGTGACTAAAGCCTTATCGCCCTAGTTTAGGGTAGGCCCGTGCTCCAGCAGTGGGGATGTATATGGGAAGATGATGAATAACATAAAGAATAAAATAAAAAAGCTATAGAGAAAGAATGAAATACTAGTAAATAACTTTCACAGTACGGGCTTTCATCAAATACACCATATAGAATTTTTTCATTGGTTTTCGCCGGTATTACAACTAGGTAAGGTTCAAAATCTGGTGGAAACTATTTTCCCTGTGTCTTATTAAGGGTCAAAACTTCCAAAGGACTGTAAAAACATTGAAAAAAGTTTTGAAAAACCCGCTTTTGTTAGCACCCATTCAATTTTGAATCTATCATCGTTTTGCGAAGGTAAAAGTCGCAACAAAATGTAGAGTAAAAAATCTTTTCATTACTCGTTGACACTTATCACAAAACCGGGACGTGACGTCACAAAAGCGTTGAGTAAAAAACTCGGCAAACACCGAATGAACGCCTCTAGGTTCGTCACATAAAAACATAAAATTAAATTGCACCCTCGCGAATGCTGCTGTAAGCCTTTTGTGAGTAAAAGAATAATAACGGTCAAAAAGACCGATGTGCTGGCTTGAGAACGCAGGGTAGCACTCAGGAGGTAATTTTTAATTAGGATTTTTAGGCTCTGATCAACATCTTCGATTGGGAACAACTGGATGATCGTAGTCCTTAGTTAAATAAAAGGGAACGTGTTGCGAGAGGCCTACGTCTAGATAGATAGAAAAGGCCTACGTCTAGTGTGCTACCCACATATCAAGTACAAAGAAGAGATGACCTAAGCAACTATATACGGTCTGATTACTCGCCACGAACCCTCATGCCATAATCGCCCGTTATGCCGATATAATGATAATTAATGTATTGGATAGGATTATTATCACAGAACTGAAGATTCTTTTCCCTACTGGGCCCCAAAAATAACCTGGCTGCGTGTCTGGTACGGAGGCGGTTAAGAATGGTTGGCAACGGCGTAATTAAAATTTTACAGACCTCACGAGTTGTCGGGAATTCTCCGAGTATCTTCCAGTCAACTGTTTTAGGGTCTAAGCTCTTTCCGCCCCTGTACATAAGCAATTTACTTTTATCGCCTTATTTTTATTTCTAAGCACTTTTGGCGAGTCGTAACGACCCAAGTCTTGTTTCTGATAAAGTGGTTTGTGAAGCTTATTGCCACAAGAGTTTGCCAACACTAAACGAATATGGATTATGAGTACCTTATATTTTTTTTAACTTGTGGTTATAATCGGTTTATTAATCCAAAATTGTCCGCTTACTTATGAAATCCCTTACAATCCTCATCAAACGAGCGTAAACTCTTCTATACCCATTCACTTTTTATAGAATCAACCCTATTATGTAAAGATGTAAACTTTGATTGTTTGCCCAGAGATCGACGGAAATCCTTTGATTAAACTTCACCAGTTGACTTTACAACAACATTCGCTGCCAATAAATACTCTAAAACGATAGCAGTAAAGTCCATAATGTGTGATAGTAAAATCTATTCGGTATTGAACGAGCCAGTGAAGCTCGTAGTTTAATAGTATTCATATCCTGTGAAAGGTTGACCTTTCCGCGTATTTACGGAAGTAATCCGGAGGCCAAAGAAGGTACATGTGTTAATAGTTGCAATGCATTTCCCATTTATTTGGCCGGAAAATGTTGCCATTTCCTTTTTAAGAAGCCTGTTCATTGGCTCCATAAATAGTTGGGTATAAATCGGATTAACCTTTCGAGCTGATGGTAATACGTAGATACATTATGTTTTCTTCATCGTTAACAAATACGAGTGTCGTCGAGGAGACTTTGGAAGGGCTGCCCAGGAAAAACTATCCAAAAAACAGATTAATGGTGATTTAAAACCAAAGGAGCGTAAAGAAGAAATAACCTCTTAAATAGAATCGTAATACATTTGTGTTATGTATTTTATTGCTTTATCATACGTATCACAAATATGCACGAGTACTACCTATGTAGTAACTTTTTAAGCACTTAAATTGTCATCATTATGAAGCCGTTAAAAGATTTGATGATTTCTGAAAGCTCTCTTGAAGCAACCAAAAAATAAGTGACGTAATTGTCCACTGTCATGTCACTGTTACTCTATACTAGTTCCTAGATCTAAACTGTTCTATCGTTGCTCACGAGGCCTGACCCCGCGAACCATTTATCACGATCTCGAGCGGTCGTTGCGAGCGTAACATGCGACTTGTCATGTCACGTGCCGACCGAGATGCGACGGCCTATGAGTAATTTACTGCTGGACACAGATACCTATTACGTATCGTGTTACTTTTTTAGTAGAGTTCTCCATCAATGTTAATCAAAACTTAAAAATATTTATGCATTTCACATGCTCAATGAATGAAACATCTGAAATAAAACTAATTTTACTGATTAAACTCGCATGTATTGTTATTCTAAACATTACTTAAAGATCCGACGTTTCGATCAGCGCTCGTGGTCACGGGAAAGACAGTCTAAATTAGTTTTATTTCAAATGTGTAGTACTCGTGCAAATAATAGATAATACTGTGCATGAAACATCGTCAATACGGAATTAATAATGATTCTACCGCTGTCTCGAATTGCTGAATCTACCGAGAAGAGCAAGAAACTCTATCGTTACTTTGTATAAAAATCTGTATTGCGAAAACTTTTTTGGCTGTCTATCCATCTTACTGTCACTGGTCTTTATTTATAGTGATAGGCAGACAGTAGAAGATGCATTTCTATCGCCGATTTAACAATAAACTAAATAAGTAAAGGTGGCTTCCATACACCAGAAGTGATTTTTAGTTCGCCCTTTTTGCCCAAAATTTAAAGGCTAGTTAACTGTTTGGCACTTAAAATATAGTATAAAATTATTTGCCTAGTAAATTGTACGGAACTCTTAGTGCTTCGGTAGACCGACTCGCGCTTGTCCAGTTTTCTTTTTTGCGATATCTTTGCTGCGAAATGCTACGGCGTGATTTGGGTCGGTTTGTTCTGTCGTAAAGAAAGTTAAGAACTGACAAGTTACCGTAATGTAAGTTTGTTTTTATCCATCTAGATTTTGTTTTAGGATTCAATGTAAAGTTTGCTACAAGCAAAAGTTTTCTCATTTCTCTATGTAAGAGATTTGTTTGTTTAATATTCAGAGCTCATATTTTATACAGGTATATGATTTGATTGGTATGGGTTGTGTTGTCTGATTATAATCACTCAGTCAGAGTGCGACCACTGCAAATAAACTAAACTAATACTTCATATTCAGAACTCTTTATTTACCTTTCCATTAGTTATGTATCTATTGAGTTTATTTAAATTGAAAATATTTTGGTTGTGAAAATAAAATCTACTAATTTGAATGGATTTTTATTTATTCCCAATGTTCATATAGTATCTAAACAATACACAACAGTAAGTATTCATTCAATCAAATCAAACAAACAAGTATGGACCATTGTTTGTGCGAACACTACACATTTGAAAAAAACTAATTTAACGGGTTAAACTCGCGTGTATTATAACTCTAAACATATTATTTGAGTGCCTTACGTTTAGAGCTCTTTAAAGCGCTTTGTGGTCTCGTTAAGGTCCGTGATCCCGAGTTTGTTTAAACTGTAAAAGTACGTCTTTTATTTCAAACAATTATGGAAACAAGTCCGGATACTTTCGGAACGCAGGTACGTTCTACATTCTGACAATGTCAGATCAAACAAGAAAACGAACTGGTAACAAGCACTCTTCCTAGCGAATATATCTCAGTCTAGTAAAATTATAGCGTGCCATTTAAACGGACGCTTGGCTGTCCCCGGCCGGTTACACAACACAGTCCAATAAGGAAACCGTTGTAACACCCGTATTCACGGGCGTTGCGGGACTAGGGCTAACACCCGGGTCAACCACTTCCGGGACAATTCTGCTAGGCTTTATGGGACACAGTGTTTTAATGTTCAGGATATTGGTAGGGTGTCAAAGTAGACTTTGAGGATGACTAAACTCAAAATCTCCCCGAGTCGAATCTAATGAGATTAGATTTAATAAGGTAAACCAGTCGAAATTTCAGGCAGGACGTAGCTATGTACTTGCTACTGTATCTTTTGTATAAAGACCCGTTTCAATACATATTATTAAAATTAGAATCAGGGCGCAATAAAGAACGGACTCATAAAAGACACAGCCAGTGTAATTTTTTCCGGGACTAACAATACTGAATCATTATACCCGAGCTGATTTTTCTACATAAATAAGTAGGTAGGTACACTGATAAAATCTGGCTATTGGAATCCGTACGCTTAACGTTATTTCTGTTGCGGTACCATGAGTTAGCTATCGAAAGCTTACGTACGTTGGAAACATATCGAATTGTTTTTTTCATACTAAGACTTCTAGTTCTTAGCGTAACCGCTAGGAACATGTTTTTCATAGACATATTTACATCGGTGATATCGAGTCTGTCACTTTTAAACTCGTGGTAGCGCTACTGAACATTAGATGATGACACATTTCGGAACAATCAAAGACTTTTCGGTCATGTAGCAACCCTATGTGGGGCGGCGGCGCGGCGGGCGGCGGGGCGGCAGGGGCGGCAAGTGACGTGCCGCCCAGTCCGCGGTAAATTACTCACCGGTCATTGTAATAAGCGACGCTTTGTGGACGCACTATTGAGATGCATCGCGGTTTGTTGCAAGTGGCAAAGCCACCATTGATACGCGCGCCTCGGTGGTCTTCTAAAGGGACAAATTGAGTACTGATGTTTGCGCTCAGTTTGCACTGGTTTTCACACTCATTTAGAATTAAATATGACTTTTTGGTGATTATTGGCTTAAGGCGAATTATTAGTGGAAATAGCCAATACGTAACTACTTATTTGGCTATAGTTAGATAATGTTGCACCGAATTGTGGTTAGTTAAATGCAAAATGCATTGAATTTATTTACATACGACAAAATTGTCATACTGCAGAGATCTTAATAATGAAATACTATTACAATCAACAAAATTTATTTTGATAACTGTCTTTTATTAACTTGATTGTAGTTAACTTAAATAACAACTATCAGGACACGTTACATTTCATAAATAATGGATTACGGTTATGCAAAATCATCTAGAAACAACAGCTAATTGTTTAGGCGGCCTAGCAGATCGAGCAGATTATAAAAGATATAAACATATACAACATACATAGATGTAAACATACAATGTAGTATCCCAGCGTTAACGCTTAGACAATCTGATTATGATTAATCACTATTAATAAGTATTACGTCATAATATGTGGCAAGTGGTTTGTATGGTTAACTACACATTGTTGAGTTAACTCGAGATGGGTTAAGAAAATATTTAAGAAATTGTTTGTAATAAGGTAAAAGTTTAAAGCTATCATAAAAATAAAGGTAGGTACACAATTATGAGTCTTAAATGTTATCCATCAAGAAACATGCTGTGAATTAATTTTGTGCTTGCAATTTTGGACGGCGAAATTAAAATTGAACCTGTCGGAAACTCTGATGACGTATAAAAGGGGAGTTGTCATATATAACAGGAAGAGTCGTACATCGTACTTCGACAGCCCAACTACGGGTGGTCTCGCCGCCATCATTTATTCATTGTCAATTGTGGGATTAATGTAGAATTATTCATAGCACATCCTGGAGTATTGGCGGGGCTAACGCGGGCTTGCAAGCCGTGGTACGAAATTTACGCCCCGATAACAGACCCTTTGTTACTTGTCACTAGTTGGAACATGTCGGATTATTTTAGCCGGCTTTTTTCGCCTTATTAATAAAGAAATTGAATGGGATAAAGAGTAATTCTTACAGAATATTTTGTGGTAAGTCTTTAAAAAAAACTTTGTAATGTTAAATGTTTATAATTAAATAAAAATGTAAATTTAAGGCTTTTTATTAAGATAGACGACACACGCTTGTACGTTTTCAGCTTTTATCCATGAGTCTTTATGGGTAAGTTTACTTCAATGCCATTGTCAATTTATCAATTCATATAACATATCGGTTTCTTTCTTCTCAGTATATTCACCAATAAGAGGTATGCTTAAAAAATGAACATAATACGATACAACTGTATACATTGATCAGATTCTGAAAGCAGAAGCTTATGGAATATCCGATTTCAATATGTGCTTCGTAAAACATGACTAAGAAAACTACGATACATTATATTTTAATGGTATTCGCAAGAACAATCTGACATTTAGTTTGTTTTTCCTGCACGCGTGTTTCTCTTAGTATAAACTAATGAGATCATAAGATCTACTATCCGGATGTTGGATGTTGAAACTTCACTACAATATAGCTTTTACTTATAAAAAGCACATAGGTTTTAATTCATAAAAGTATTTGTACATCATTTAACATATAACTCTACCAATTCCACGCATAGCTAGTCGTGGCCGCTAGTACGACATAAAACACAAGTTTTCCATTGTCCTGCCAACGCCCGTAGTTATTATAATACACTTGTCTTGGGGTGTGATTGTCTATCTACATTGTTACTGTACCAGGACTAAATCAATGAAGGGAGCTCACTATCTCTTATCTTAGGGCTTTTATGTTAGTGACGTCAGAGGCGAGTGCAGACGACATCACCTCAATCTGTCAGCTGTTAGACGTTGACACGTTCCGCCACAACTACTAGCGAGTACCTGGTCGATTTAATATAGCATGTACTGAAGTAGAAGCTCTTGATCACTTCTATTCACCTGGGTTTATATAGATAGATCGAAGAAAACTATCGAAGAATATGTCAGGTTTATTTACAACGTTGTTTTGTTTTAATGAGCTCCCGATATTTCGGCACTGTTGTAAGCGCCATGAAAAAAACAACATGATAAATATCCGGGACATATTCAGTTTTCTAATGTGTGTCACCATGAAAGTTTGAAGTAAGATAGATAGAAATGCTTTATTGCACATAAACAAGGCCTTTCAAAAAAAGGGGCGAACGAACGAAATTTTTGCTTTTTTTCGCTATCAGTTCACTATCTCTTTCAAATAGATAACTCACTAGAAAAATAAAAGAAATAATCAGCTTTAAAAAAAAAAACAAATCGTTAGGTATTGTTTCTTATATAAGTTGGTGACATGACACTAGCGCGTTAGACTCAAAGGCGTTGACGGCATGTCGGCAAAGAACGAAACTTCATCGATGGCAATTCGCCACGTGGGCATTCGATCACAGTTCAACAGTTCATCCTCTAAAAGTCAACCGTGTGTAAGAACCCCTAACTCATCTTAGGGATTCGTTGACAAGTTAGCGAGGACTCAGAAGACGTGACACGATTCGAGTGCTTCGATAATTGATAACGGGCCAAGTTACTTACTTATAAGTTGTATGTTTGGTACAAATATGTTACGCATTTTAACTCTAATTTGTTATATGTACTTACATATTCGAGTAGATAGTAGAGCATTCGATCACAGAGTAAGTTATTGTTACATAATATAAATCAAAGACGTTTCCGCTGTCCGATCCGATTTTTTGAAAGATTAATAATTTCAAGAGCAAGGTTTTTTGTATTATTTACCCGAAGCGAAGCATCACTTGTCGATTGTAAAAGGTTTCATCCTAGAAAGCCTGATAGATCGACTAAAATTACTATTGATTTCTTTTTAGTTGCTTCAAATTACAAAATTACCTAGACTCAAAGGCATACCTATAAATGTAGTTCGATATGCCTTTATAATCTAAAAGATTATTATTAAAAAAATAAAAGTCCCACATCAAAATACGGCAACAGCTATTCGATTTCAGATGCCTTCTTGTTAAGACGTGTTCAGCAAATAAACATTAATTAAAGGATTACGTCAAAGCGCTAAGTGAACACTTGATGTAACTTGTTAACCTAATTGCTCATTGAATTCTAGGAGACGTAGGCGATCCAGTTTCTGACACGATAAACTGCTTAATATTTTTCAATGCCTATTCGAAGTTATAGCCATTCACTATCTTCTAAGTTATTATAAATAAATTGCTTATAACGCTTGTTAAACGTTAATAAAGAAAGGAATTACATAAAGAGAAATTATAATTCTTACATTATTTTTATTCGTCGATTAATACTTTAATCAAAATCAAAATATGTTTGTATGACTATTTCCTCATCTATTTCATAATTGATTCAAGAAACAAAATAAAAAAGCTATTGTATTCGATTTAACTTACTGAACTGAACTGACTTACGTACGTAATATTTTCTACCCACGGATAAGGGTCCAGAAACTTTAATATATTATATCAGTAAACTCAGACAGCCTCAAACTAAATGATTCCAAATTCCGTCTTATAAACCAAAAATCCGTTTGCTATGTACTACAGATGTACAAGCTTCCGACAAAGGCCTTTGGAAGGCGGGGAGTACAAATTAATTGAATCAAGACTTGACTACGAGTATTATATAGCCTTTGTAATATCAGCTTGGGTTCCACAAGCCTCATTGCTCTTTCAAAGCGGACAGCGACCTTGAATAGATTGGGCAAGCTTAAGGGTAAGTAGTGTCTATTGCTTATTACTTAGGATAGGTACCTCTACAATTTAATAATAACAGTAATTATGGGTTAATAGTACTGGCACGTTTGACCAATATAGATAGGCTTAAGGTTATATACCTTTTGATAACAGCAATGCAACCCTTGCCTCTGTAAGGGTACAAAAGGGTATACAAAAGATCTCCACAAGAGGAAGGGTCCCCAAAACAAGATAAGATAATATACATAGTAGAAACATATACATGTTCATTGTATTGTAAAACGTGATTACCTTGAGTTTATTACAAAGTATCATAACAATCACTATTATCATTACATTAACATACCAAACATTTGACACTTTGCTAATTAAATTTAATAATTCGACACAATAAAAAAGATCATCAGTAAAATATTTTTTCGATTTTAGGTTTTTCTTTGTTATTCATTCACTTGTTCATTATCAATTGAACATAGTATTATAGTACACTCCCCTATATGACTTCAAGTATCCTAGTCGTCATAACACAAACCGTATACTCGTAAAAACGCAATTTGTTTTAAAAAGTAAACACTATTTTCTGAGGCGGTGTCTGCCACGTAACTCTCCATTATTGCAGTATTGCAGAAATAACAAATGGCCCCTGGTACGCATCGTTTGCAGAGCAAATCCTTCTTATCAGTCACCCTAGAGCGGACGTATTTTTACAGTGAATCTTGGCTTGGGAAATAAAGGGTTGAATTTTTCTTTGTTTACACTTGAACTGATGTCGACATCTTGAAAACACAGTCAGGTTTTAAGCTGTGTGTATTTCTTGCTAAAATAAAGTCACTTCGTATTTAGTTAAGCAATGGAGATGATTGTAAAAGCAATGCTTTAGTGTGCAATGTTTAACAAAAGAAACTTCATTGTAAATGGACAGAGGTTTCAAAAAGAATCAAACTATTACGTATCTAACGAATTATAAGTAGTCTTTTGAGTGTAGGTAAAATCTTTGTAAAAAATCTTGAAGACGTGATCTTCAAAACTTATTCCACTTATGATAGAAATACGATAAGACTATTTACTTCTATGTAAGTTGTAAAGTAGCAAGGAAGTGGCAGAAATAACAAAATGACCTTCAGTAAACGTCGTTTGTACGGAAAATCCGTCTTATCAGTGGCCCGTATGCGACCGTATTTTTACAGCGCTATGGAAAACGGCCGGGGAAATAAAGGATTTGAAATTTTCTCCTCGCAATGTTTGGGAATTTAAAACATCCATGAATTTTAGTTCCGAACTTTTGGCATTTTAATCTGGACCCCTCAAATAGAATGTAGCAACAATTTTCGGAAACGGAATGGAAGGCAGATAGGTTAAAAGTACGCCCATAAATTGGTTTTAACCTCTTCAAAGTCGATTGTGTAATGTAGCCGACTTTTGATTTATGGGCAGAAAGTGTTTCGCTAAAAATTTTTGTAATTAAAAAACTCTAGTATTCAGAACACCATCTGTTATAAGTGACAGTATTTTCTTGAGCGTTCGTGTTAGAATTATTTTAACATTTAAATTGTGTACGGATGTTTATAAATGTGTCTTTTAGCAACTCTACCTAGTGACAAAATGGCTTTCTGACCTCAGCAACCCTGAAGAGGACCAAGTCTCCTTCACAGCACAAGAGTAAAAGAGATAGATAAAAACCGCGTGACAAGTGTGCCGCAATATAAGCTGACCTCGTTGAAATAATGCCGAGATATATTTCTCGTATCCCCATTCCTGTTTGGTCATAATCTTAGTGAGTGCAGGCACGCAAAGAATGCATAACACTCTGTGGCGTGACAATTCACGGTTGACATATTGTCGCCGCGCCTAATATTGACAGTTGAGTCACGTCTGTTGCTCTGATGGCTGACAGAGTGACAACGACCCATCACGCAGCCAGCATTAATTATGTTTAATTAAACAGGGAGATAAACTTGTTAGCTGTTTAAACTATTCTAAATTTAATTTTATTTGAAACATTCACGTCACATCGTTTTTGTTAGCTATACTCAGTTTTAATTTAAAACGGCGCTATTTAGTACTGTAGCGCTTTTGGGCTCAAAATACTTTTATTTCACTCAAATTTCATTGAAAATAACCAGATGAACTGCCTAAATTTGAAACTTCTTATACGTAAACTCGTAGATAATAGGGCAATCATTTGTTGAATGTATTAATGAACGGTGATTCAATCAAAATACATTTTCTCTACTCGGGCCCGGTACATCACTGTTCTCATAATAGGTTTCTGCCTAAATAGTCAAACGAAAGTAGTTTCTCATGTAATTTTAATCCGAACTGAAAGCCTACTAAGCAATAGTAAAAAAAGCATTGCCAATACTTTACGAAACCATTCGGATGATCAATTTATCCGTCCAATGCAAGACTTTTTCAATTTAACTGCCCGTGGTGAAATAAATTCTAGAATGTGTTTTGTTGAATGCCGCTGCGAACTATTGCTCCCGAGAGAATTCCGTATCTGAAGTACAAACAGATATCCCGCACAATAAAAATGTTCAGTTTAATTTGTTTGAAAAATATTGATTTCAGATTGTAATTCGTAACTGTGACAATCGGTATTTAATTTAAGCATACAGTACTGAGTATGTTTGAATGTTTCATACAGTTTCATATAACTATCATTTCAGCTACGAAAGTTATGTAAAACTTAATCCTCACTGAATGTGCAACCAATACTCATGGATTCCTATAAATTTACTATATGCAAAGAAAACTCGACAAATTAATTCTCCCCTTTTTTAAGTCCCCATTTCAATGTAGACTGCATAAGATCTAATGGATCTTTTGATCCATCTGGCCACTCGGTCACTTCGTAAAATTCTGAAAGCCATTTTAAATAAAAAACTGGTATTCCATTTTCTCCGCGTTTATTTTAGCTTCACGTTCCTAAGAACAAATTTTACCCTTTGAGGGCAACAATTAACGATAATTACTCTTACCGTAGTAATTTCCATTTTACGCAAATTACTGTTTGTTTATGATACGAAATCCGAGGTAAGATTTACTAAGAGAATTATATTTATTAACGAAATCTACTTGATAGTCAATAATATCATTAACATTTAGCACAAGCTGAGCTTTTGATGAGAAAGAAGTCGAACATCATAGGCAGAGCTACGTCCTTGTTCGTAACATTTCGGAAAATCTGTAACTGTCAATCTTTTAGGTTAAGAAAAACATTTCAATGAGGGTGTTCGCGTATAAGAACTTCACTAGATGGAAATACGTAGGCGTGAGGTCCAACTGCAGCGTGATTGGTTATTTTTGACGTGACATTGACAGACATGTCAATATTCACCAATCACGAAGCAGTTAGACTTCACGCCTACGTATTGCCATCTAGTGAAGTTCTTATACGCGAACACCCTCATTTTGATCCGAATCTGTTTTAAACGTGTTTAGGTAGCGATTTCGCATACACTTAATATAATCAATGGAAGCTTCCCCTAAAACCGGCCCATATAATAAAACGCTCGTACGTACTAAATCTAAAACACTAACCGCGAATACTGCGATTAAAAATGTGCAAGCATAAAAACACGTTCATCTAGTGTGCCCACACAGCGCTCCGTCAGGCGATAGAAGCAAAAAGAGCAATTGCGTGGATGTAAAAGCTACGGACAAAGGTCTCGCCGGTATTGCATGACCCATTGTCTGTCCGACTTGACTCGGTGACTCGGTCGAGTCGCGACTCGCGAGTCAATTTGACTCGGCAACTGTGACGGATGCAGCGGCGGGATTGCGTTTTAAATTGGAAAATATGCGGAGCTTTCAGTGAATCCGTGTGATACCTCACTGTTGACGATATACTCACTCGTAGTACGTGTGGTGTAATAATTGGGCCGACGTTTTATCGCATTCACAAATTAATGTTTTAAAGGATGCCATACGAATGTCTGGTCATCAGTAATACACACATGAGCTAGCTTTAAATTAATAATTACCTCACATGATTGCACGGAATTGTTATTTCATAAATGACATTTCGTTGCGAAAACCCCATTTGCTGCCAAAATATCATCGGCATGATGGCGATTAATTATGTATGATAATGTCTCTTCGCAAAGTTTTAAGCGAAAACATTTGGAATACTGAGTACTTATAACGTAACAGTTTATTTAACTTTTATAAGGTAAAGTGCTAAAATGTTAAGCGGGCGATTTGTATTCTAGCTCGTTTTATTTTCGCGAGATCGGCGCTCTACCCGATAATAACTCAACTAAATTACTCAATATCGTTTCTATTCGATGACTCCTCTGCCAAACGAGATGCGACCTTGTGTGTAATCAATATGACTCATTTTCATTTGAGGCCGACAACCTTCCGGATCGCCATGCAATCTGTTAAATTGTAAGATCTTTATTTCAGAGAATCACTTTGTGACATCGCTGGGTTTTTGCAATCAAACTAAGAGTGTCGTATTTTGAAATGTGTCATAGGTACCATATAAAACTAATTTAACTTTATTTTCCTTTGCAACTTTGTGACTTGCTACTTTGATATAACGAATTGAACATATTATGTAATAATAAGATATCTTTTAGTACCTTATAAATCATTAAGAGTTTCTGGGAAGCTTGTTTTGGGAATCAAAAGTCACCTCGTACACTCAAAATTCAAGAGCATAATTTTGCTAATAAAACGTTATGTTACGAACTCTGGCCGAGTTGGGAGGGAGACACAAACTTTGGCCGTAATATTTGAGTGCACAATTTCCTCTCTAGTCCAGTACGGATAGCACAGAACTTATTATCTTTTTACCATAGTAATTTATTACTGACTCGTAGGATGAAAGTGTTATCTAGACTTCCTTTATGGAATTAACCTAAAGTCCGTATTAATGATTTTACATAACTAAACACATACAATATTCTTATCGATTAATATCAGATATCTATACTTCTATACTAGTATTATAAAGCTGAAGAGTTTGTTTGTTTGAACGCACTAATTCCAGGAACTACTAGTTCGAATTTAAATTTTGTTGATAGACCTTGTGTTAGATAGACCATTTATCGAGGAAGGCTCTAAGCTATATAAAACCACGCTGCGATCAACAGGAGCAAAGAGAAAATGGTAAATGTATAAAAAACGGGAGGAAACGTGGACGATGTCGCTGTCACAGCTAGTCTGGTTATAAAATAAAGATTCTCTAATAAGGGTTAAGTACGATAACGAGGGGGAGATGTCCTACAAAACAGTAAGAGAACTTCATAAATTTGAACTCTCAGATCCAACATAATTTAAAAGAACTATCTAAAACAAACTCTACTGGGAATCGAACATGAGCCTTCCTACGGCTAAGCAAAACTTCCCAGTAACAATGCTTTGATTTATACGAGTATACCAGGGCGTTCCAAACTCCATCATAAATTAGATTGTTTCTCTTCCTATCAAAACATTTAACAGACCAAGTTTTGTTATGATTAAAATTTTAATTAGCCCAGTAAATGGTTGGGACTCGCTGTGTTCCCACGGGAATAATTACCATTGCATTATTTGATTAGAATAAACAATTTGTTTCCTAAAAGCTCACGAGTTTTACAGAGAATTTGTTTCATTATATGGTCTGTATGTTTTGTTTACGATACAGAATCTAATAAGTCTTCATATGAAAAGGCATTTTGGGTGACAGTATCAATAAAGTAGTCTATCTTTGTAGATTATTATATGAAGATTATTTCTTATATTACATGTAGGAGGTAAATGTGGGACATCATCGCTTATTGCGAAAAAATATCAAAACTACCCTGTCATGTTTCTACTGGTATTTTTTTCTATTGTGCAACAAAGTAAGCATTGTAATCGGCCTAATTTTTACTAATATGATACAGATAGAATTTAGTAGAATAAATTGTTTGTTATATAGGTAAAAATCCTTAATAATGAGGGAGAATAAATACATTTTGGAACAATACTATGTCAAATGTAAACATAACGTGTTAGTTAAATGGGTTTTACCCCAGAGATACAAGCAGAAAGGTTACGGTGTAACTAAAACTATCCCAAAAGATAACCACCCTAGTTTCCAAGGAATAAGGGGTATAATATAAATACAAGGTTCTCTACTAAGAGGGCTAATTAACAAAGTTCGGTGTTCGAGGTAATACCTTTAGGCGCAAAATGATTACATGGTAAAGAACAGCTTCGGAATCAAGACCGGAATCCTTTCTCATCTTTGTTTAAATGGTGATAAGTGATGTTATATATTTATGTTTACATTGTAAAATTATATTAATGAATTTATTTTATACTAGAAAGTGTGTCGGTGTAAAAGTTTTTTTTTTTGTTTTTAACATACCTGATGATTACCTATGTATACGAAGCAATGCTGAATACTTTTAGGTTAAATTTTGGTATACAGTTTAGAACCTGGTATAAAGCATTTGCTACTTTCGAATCGACTACACGATGAGAAAGTATCACCCAAAGATCTACGCAATAAATAAATTCACACGAGCGGGAAGCCAGTAATGAAATTAAAAGAAAAACCGAAAAATTACATTTTCACTCAAACGAAACCCGACAAGATAACCCACACCGAATATTTTAATTTTCTTTTTAATCATCGCATATTAAGCCTAGTGCCGTATTAATATGTTAAAAATTCAAGTTAACCAAAAAGGTCATATGTAATTAAATTTCGCTGACATCCCGACGGGTTTCGTAAACACAAAGGGTTGTCAAAGAACTGTTCCCGACGTAAAATGTTCCAGTAATATTTCGCTGTGAATTTTGCTCGATGAGAACGATACTCAGTGATGCTTCGGTAAAAGCGTTTCTTTGTGACTTGAGAAGTGGATTGGAACCAGTTTTTACTTAACACAATTGTTTTTTGAGTTTGAAAGTGGAACAGTTTCTTTGGCACGTTTCAAAATTGAAACAGGTGACAGTTTTTTTTTATATAGAATACTAAGTCTTAAAAAAGCAATTGAGACCACAATTGTGTACAAAATCCTATATGTAACTGTCTATCTGTCCTATATGTACTAAGAATAACAATAGTAGTAATGTAGTACGTTTGTAAATAGTTAGCTGAAATATAAACCTTATCATGTATTCTCCTCTTAGGTCCTAAAACAACAAAGGCCTTAGAAATACAACTTCCTTGGTAAGATGGATCGGATAAACATAGTACAGATTACTTGAATTAGTTTGTATCCCTGGTTCACAAAATGCTTGGCATAAGAGGAGACCCAAGAAATGCGGGCTTTTATCTTGGATTCCGTGTATAAATAATGTTTGAAATGATGAAAGATGCAGTAAACTCAGATTAAGTTAGATGCAATTTTTTTTTCTTTCTTCATCTCATACTAAATAGTATTTGAATTAAATACAAGGCAATTTCACTGGTTAGTTACTTAGCAAATGTGATATGAATATAAAGTAGTACAGTATAATATAGTTTAGTCAGTTCATAGTAAGTAAGTATGAAGTTGCATTATTAGTCCATATATGACCCCTCTGCTAAAGCGCGGGCCTACCCTAAACTAGGGCAATCAGGCCTAAGTCAACCACCCTGGCCAAGTGCGGGTTGGTCGACTACACAACCTTAGATTGTCTTTGTAGATGTGCAGGTTTCCTCACGATGTTTTCCTTCACCGTTAAAGCGTCGAATACATACTTATAAACGCATTTCAATTTGAAAACACAGGTACGGGGCGGGGTTTGTACTGGCGTACTCTTGCATGGCAAGCATGTACCTTCACCACCCGGCCATTGAAGCTTTTTGACGCTTCGAGTATGAAGTTTATACCAAGTAAACTATGATTCTAGTCTCTTCTAAGCTTGTCCGAAACTCACGGCACGCGAGAACGACTTCTGCTTGATTGCTTATTGTTAAATATGTAGATAATACACGTCTCATATAATGTGTTAAAAGCCTTTGCAGTGCTTTATATAGAGCAGTTTATTATGAATGGCGCACATTTAGCTTGTGCGTTTGATTACGATAATACACCAACATATATGGTTCAACATGAAAGGAACGCAACCATATAATTACCTACTTCATCGAAGCTTTTCATGTTCAGAAATGCGTTATTTAAAATTAAAAATGGAAGTGTTCTCATGAATAAAAAATGGACTATTAAATATGAATTCAATTGCAAGCCAGGTGCGTAGAATAAAACCTTGCAATTTGTACGGTACCAATTAATTAATAAGCAATACATATTATCAATCAATCATGCAAATAGCAGTTCATACTTTGCCTTATAATTTGTAAGCTTTACACTTAACAAAGGCGAGAAAAGAGCACATTTATAACCTACTTCATAAAGGAGTTTCTCGATCTCTCATCGGTCATGTCGGATTGCCGTCTCACCGAATCATGAGAGTAAGGGAATAGAGAGTGCACTTGTGTTTGCGCGCACACTTGTGCACTATAATATGTCCTGCGCACTTGGTTGATCTCAATACAGATCGGCCGCCATGGTCGAAATCGGTCGGACGCCTTATAAAGGAGTTTCTACTCGTGAATTCTACTTTTTTTTTAGCTTCAAATAAAAAATTAAAAAAAGCTTTTTAGCAAACTGCAAACAAGAAGGAGGTTCATAATTCGTCTAGTTTTTTTTTTCAGCAATATTTAACGCAACATCATTCAAAATAAGGTTGGTGAGAGCGAGAAGACTCGTGAAGGAATGAGAGAGATATACGCTTCCCCAGTGACCCAGTTGCACAGTATTGCAATAAAAGTGCATTCTCCCGGTTTACTCGATGCAATTACAGGAACCTTCGGCTCCCACAATAGGGCTGGCGATGAATGTCAATGGAATTGCATAGTAGGATGTCTGTTTGTTTTGATTTACGTAGTAGTTACCCCTAGCTCACCGATCTATGATTGTTAAGGAACAAAGAGAACATTTGTGTTGCGCATCCCCTTGTGCACTATAATGGACTGATCTCCATGGAGACTGGCTCGTTGGAACAGTGGTTAGCGACCCAGGTTTACTACCCAAGGTTCCAAGAGTCTTGGGTTCGACTCGCTCTCGGGACAAATATTTATGTGACGAACATCGGTGTTTGTTCCGTGTCTGGGTGTATTATTAAATATATTTAAGATTATTTGTGTATCCACTGTTGGTTCTGATATCTGTAACACAAATGCTTAAGCTACTTACCACGGGATCAAATCAATGTATGTGATGTTGTGCAATATTTATTTATTTATTTATTATTATTGTACTCCTATATTCCGGTCAAATTAAACAAAAAAGACTGGTAAGCTTTCAAAGAGCTGGTAAATGGTCTTAAGTACATCATTTCAAAGGAAATATGACTTCAAATGATACAAGCAAAGGATTTTTTTTCGCGTCTTTTTTGTTAAAGAAAACACCAGCTCTGGCCATTGAAAGTCACCCTGTCACGTCATATAAACTGACTAATTGCTCTAAGGGAGCATCGTTCTCATCGCCGGAACTGTAATGTCAATTACTGAAATAACGTTACAGTGGGGTGACGTCATTTTCTTACGTCACAATCGGGTGGGAAATCGGGTCAGGTGTATTGTAATGAACATGAAGTTTTTTGTTTTGCTTTAAGCGCAAACTGTTCTTTCTCAGTCGTGATTGTATTTTATTTCGCTTATGCAGTTTTTTTTATGTTTGATTTAAATTGTTATAAATGAGACCACGAAAAGGATACTATACAGTAAGAGGAAAAAAATTGTCAAACATTGAATGTCACCTGGAAGTTAAACTAAATAAACTACGTTTTCATAAAACAATAACGGTCGCAATAGTTTGTTCTTTAATTTCATACCAAATAAATAATTTCTTTCTTTCTTTCTTTCTTCTTTTAAATATTGACATTACCTAAGTATATGCTAAACAATAATTATCTACTAAGAAAAAAAACATATTTTGTTCCCACCTCAGTCTTAACCTTTACTGAACCACAAGTAAACGAGTAATAACAAGCTTAATGTATAAAAAGGCCGCATTACTGCCCGGAAGTGTAAAGTGTTGTATCTATAGATTTTTTCCATAAATCAAATCCTCAGATACACGGCTAGAAGCCGGGCGATCCTCGGGGAACATCCGGCTGTAATATTTATGATGTAATTTATGTTCAGGTGTTGCGTTACAAAGTAATAATAACTCTACGATGTTCCTTGAGTTCAAGTTTTTGTTAATAAAAAGATTATGGATTATAATAAGTATTATATTTATGTTTTATTATGCCAGCAAGATTTCGGGTTTAAGTTTTAATGGGTAATTTTATGCCTCATAACATAACAATATGTTTGAAAGAGTTTCTTTTTTATTCATCGTCGTCAAAGAAAAGCATTGACATCAATAATTAAGAAATTGTCTTCTACGTTTTATGCTTTTTCATTAACCTAACCCATAAAGTGACATAACCCGTGGAAAATCTTTCAGGAAATTTCAGTTAACTTGCCTTTATTTACGGCGTAGCGTAACTAAACGTCGTTAAAGTTTCATTATTGCCGAACCAATCGACAGAAAAAACCCAAGTTTATCCAACCTTGGGTAAGTAATTTAGATCTTAATCATATTTAACGTTCTAATACTCAGAGAACGGGTTTAACTATTAGGTATACGATACATTTTGGATTGGGTAGGTACATTTGCTTATATGCAACCGAAAATATTTATGATTTAAGTCTAAGTCGACACATGAGAAGTTTCTGTAAGGTTCTGTCGAGAAAACCTAACAAAATTTTTTTTCATCATTTCTATTCCGCGAATTCCCTGAAATTCTCTTACGTATACTATATAATATCATATTAAAAAGCAAACCGTTGAAACTGTATTAACCTTTCACTTACAAATGCTAGTCGCATGTAACTGACGGCTACTTTAGCTAATACGAGAAGTTATAGAGCATTGTACCACATAAAAATAAATAAACTACGAACACGTCAAAACAACGAGACTGATGTTTTACAAATCCAGCTCAAAGCAAACCGCCCCGTAAGTTATCGACCTTAAAGATCATAATCGCGTCGCACTATTGGCGACCAGATGTTTGAATTAACTCTGATTTGCCGACTCCGCCGTATCGCAATAGCATTATCCGAGATCAATACTTCAACTGTGAACTCTATTATTGGAATGGTAGAATGCAAATAGGCTATTTGTCACCCGCAACCCGGTCTTGTTGCAGAGGATTAAGTGGCGCCATTAGGTTGTGGCGGTTGTTGGAAACTTTTATCTTGGTGAATGAATTAAAATTGAGTTTAGATTAATCGGTGCACACAAGGCAAATCAGTATGCGTGTTTGTCGAGCTATAAGGAGGTTGATTATTCTTGTTAGTTTATATTATCTTTTAAAATAAAGAAACTAAAAAGGAGATTTATCAATTCATTGGTCTACTTGTGTTAAACGTAAGATCGTGAGGGTTGTCGTCGTTTTTATTAACGGATAGAGTTGTATTATTGTTTTGTATAAGAAGAAATTCTAAGGTTGTGTAGTCGACCGACCCGCACTTGGCCAGCGTGGTCGACTAAGGCCTTATCGCCCTAGTTTAGGGTAGGCCCGGGCCCCAGCAGTGGGGACGTATATGGGCTGATGATGATGATGAGCTGTATTGTAAGACAAAGGTTTGTATAAAAAAACCTCAGATCAGAGTCAAGTAGTTAGCTAAAGCATCTCCACTAAACGTATTCGGTCAAACAACATTATATTACGATAAAAATTATAACTGTCTACATACGCAATAGGTTAGTTTCCTAAGTCTGATTTTACATAAAATTTCATAATTTACAGTAACATATGGATAAATCAATAACATAAGTGAAATCGAAATTAAAATTTCTTACGAAATCAGACAATAATAGGCATTTGAAGTTAGGTGGGAAAGTCCATTACTAAAGTGCGACAATTCAATTAAAATACTATGCCATCTTATAAATTACAGAATTAGTAGTAACTTTCACTATGAACACATATTTGTAAACGCAACATTTGGTATAGCTGCTGAAGAAAGCCCTTACGATAAGCATACAGTATACAGAGCGGTGACGTCATAGCTCTACGCGACATTTGTATGAAGCGTTTTGAGCTCGCCCAAATGATGTGCTATTGAAACTGTAATATCTCCGGGAGTTTTCCAAATATCAAACCATTCTTTTAACATCACCTTTACAATTGTGTGGTCCATCCATCTATGTAAAAATAAAAAAATAGGAAACTACCCTATTGTCTACAAGCATTATTCAAAATAGACTTGACATCTCTTTAAACACGGTGAAATACTCCTCCAAAATATCGCAGTTTTACGCACAGGTGCTCATCCTCGGGGAACTGTGAATGCACCTTTTACGGAGTGGGGGGATGAAAAGGGGGAGAGGCCGCACGTGACGCATTTACAGTTTTCAAGAACGAATGGATTTGAGAACTTCTCCGGAAACAGCGTTGTATGTATATCAAGTTTGTGTACGTTATGTAAATAGTACACATTCATATTAAATTTTGCTAACAAACTCAGGAATTACCTGCATATTTTTGCGTAATACTTGGTGTTAAGTGAATATGTAAGGGTATGTTAATGACTAAGGCCTTACCGCTCAGGTTTAGGGTAGGCCTGCGCTCCGGTAGAGGGAATGTGTATAGGCTGATGATGGTGATGTCAAAGCTCCTTTTCTTAGCACATTATGTCATTATATAATTTTAAAATGGTTACACACATTAGATCACCCGATATTTTGGCACTGTTGCAAGCGCTAGGATCACGGGTGAACAGTTCACCATGTCGCTTGCAACAGTGCCGAAATATCGGGAGCTCATTAAAACAAAACAACATGGTAAATATCTCGGACTTAACTATTATGTATACATACAAATTCTGTGTAGGTACCACAAAGGATGAAGCTGATATTACGTAAAGCCATTTGCTTGGGTATATACTTTCAAAATGTTTTTACATTACATTTTCCCATCAAAACCAAGCCATTTTACAGCGCGTCAACATTATTTCACACAACAATTTTAATAGGTAATACAAATTTTTACCTTGCATCGTCGCCATAATAAATCCTCTTCTATTTTGGCTCGTAAAATACTTAAAAGAATGGCGGCAGATGATCGCGTTAGATCGTAACTTGGTTCTTTACGATCCAGATTAATGAAGCCTCGATAGGACTCGTTTTACGTCCCCACAGGAATGCATGACGCAATAAAACAGCAATTCACTTTAAAATAATTCATCACGCTGATTTTATCTGAGTTTTATTCAAATTTAAGCGCTTTAACGATCGGTAAGCTAAGGATTTGAAGCCTACTTTGCCTAAACGTATCGGAAGTTTATTTATCTTCAACACTTAAAAATTTTCATCAAATAATAAACAGCACTATACCGTTTTAATTACGTTTTGCATACATAACTTTAGGAGGAGCAGAGGGTAATTAAAATTTTCCAAGAATATATTATTCGTTCCCAAATATAGTACGTCTTCTAGAACCACGAACAAAGAGCTCGAAATGGCGGGTTCTCTAAATAGTTATGTTAAACATCTTTATTAACGCGAATTTTATTCCTAGAACATCGTTAGAACGTTTTATCGCAAAGGACTATATTTATGTTAATGTAACAAGTAAACGTTTACACAAAAGCACATTACAAAAGGTGCACAACTAAAACAAAAAAGTTCCTGCCCCAAAAAAGCCAGCAGATTCCACTCAACAAACAGTTACCGCTGTGCAAAGTCGAGAGTTGAAATTGTAATTCAAAACGCATCTAAACGACACACAGGTGTTCCGGCGAACAAACGTTTACCTTGTCGTGCCGGGTCACAACTACAAGTTGTCTCGGTGCCAAAGTACAGGAAGACATCTCCGATTACACTCAAATGTTTGCGATGCAAACTCGTGGGGTCCGTGCAGGTATTCTTTTAACTGCGCCTCCGTACTTATATAGTTAGCAAGATCTATGGTCACATTTATTTGTGGCTTTATATTTGCACAAACAAGGTCGTTTTTAAGACTCTAAATAGACAAATTGTGTCATTTCCATCGGTTAAGTACTTTGGCGTGTAAAGTGAAATTAAAATTACCTTATAACCGACCAAACAAACTACATTAATACAAAAACACAAATTCAATTTAGTTTTGTACAAAACTGCTGTTATTTTTCATCAAAATCTCAGTTTAGTTTATCAAAATGTTTCATCAAATAGTATTTCACGTTATGATAATCTCTGGAAACATCTGAAAGCTTTTCAGGCCGGCGGCAAAGATCTAAACTAATCGTTTCACTGATAAAAAATAAATTCCTCCTGAGAATATAAAAAACAGATTGTATTTGGAACAACATAATATTCGTGCTGTTTTCTTATACAAGTTTTGGTATAGTGAAAATTAACGTTTGCGTTTTATTAACGCGGTATAAAGTTAAAGTTTAAAACATGAAGTTCAAGATATCATTTATCTCTATCGCATAACGGGTATAGCGTTCTCGTGGACTAAGTAGATACCCTATTTTTTGCGTTAGGGATCGTGGGTTCGATCTCCACTTGATACAAATATGTGTGATAAACATAAACACGGTGTCTTGGTGTATATTTACCAATTTCAGTACACCTAAATAAAATTGAAGTGTCTGTTTGTTACATTAAAATAACAACTTTTTACTAAATTGGCATTAATCTTTATCGGATACTAGTAACAAAACACAATAAAAAACATTCTATTGATTCTCGCTAATCTCTGAAACGGGTGGACCAGTGAAGGGGCTTTCACTTCAAGATAGACAACTTAACATTATATGCTATTTTGTACAATATTGCTGCCAACACCATTACCACGCGGACGAAGTCGCCGGCACAGCTAGTGTGAAAATAAAAAATGTATGTGCGAGCACGTTATTTACTTTTATTTCTATTTATACTACGAGTGCCGGCACTTTGGAGCTACTAATGGCGGTAACCACAATCTGGGGACGAGTATTCAAGTGCTCTTTGTTCGCATTCAAAAATATAAAACATACAACTACAATACTAATACTCGTTATGTATCGAATCGATGAATTAGAAAATATTTTGAATTTGAATTTGAGTGGTCGAAGTAGTAGTAAGTAAGGTATAACCGTGTAATAGATATAATTAATAATTTATTCATTAAGTATAGTTCATTATCATCATCAGCCCATATACGACCCCACTGGTGGGGCACGGGCTTACCCTAAACTAGGCCTTAAGGATACGTTGGCCAAGGGAGGTTTAGTTTACTACTCAACCTAATAATGTCTTCGTAGGTGTGTGTGCAGGTTTCCTCACGATGCTGTCCTTTACCGTTAAGGCGTAGAATAATCGTACATATGAATTTAAAATTTAAAAAACACTGTGGTACGTGGCGTTTCAACTATCGACCTCTCGCATGGCAAGCTACGACCTTAACCACTCGGCCATCGATGCTATTTGGTATAGTTATCGGTAGAATATTGTCAATAATGGACAAATTGCGTATAGACAAAAGTATTTCAGGTCAAAATACAAAACACAGTCCAATAATATAACTATATCTTTTACATGTTTTATGATTGTAATCTGTTTGTGAACCTATTATAAATAAATAAATAAATCATAGTACTATGAATAAGATATAGATAGAAAAGTATATCAAATAGCAGAAACAAGGCATAGAGAAACAAAGGATATAACTTGTTCGCTTCTGGAAGCTATGATCATAAAACTCTAAAGTCCCGTAAAACAGGATTAATAATTTATGACGGACATGAAACAGCGGTATACACTCATAAATTGCTTTATCAATGTCTATAATGCGTACAATGTAATCGATAGAGGTGTATAACAACAAAAATAATGCTAATTGAACATCATGGCGTAAATTCGATGTATAATTAACATTAAGTTTACAATAAATAACATACATTGAGCAGAGAAAGTAGCTATGTCTCAATTTCTTTATGAAACTGTATGTTTTGGTAGCATTACTTCATCATTATCAGCCCACGTACGTCCCCACTGTTGGGGCACGGGCCTACCCTAAACTAGGGTGGTAAGGCCTTAGTCGACCACATAGGTAACATAAGATATGCTACTAATGATTAAATTTATATTTCCTTACGTACTCTGCCTAATGAATAATTTCGTTCTTCTGATTGGTTGTTACGAGAAACTTTCAAGATACAACCAATAAGAATGCAATATGAACTGATGCATCCAATAAACATTAAGTTGGAAAAAGCTTTCTAATTCGTCTAAGCAGCAGTGACGCAACTGACCTAAATAGTATAATCAACTTAATAGTCAACTCTATGTTTCGGTTTGAAAACGCTCTAAAACCGTATTATTTCTGCAATATCTAAAATTAGATTGCATACTCTTGCTAACCAGAGCACACGTTGCATTCTCGATCGTGTTTAGTTAAGAATACCGTAAAATACATACGTGACGGTGTTAGCAATTCTGCTTTATACTTTGTTTGTATTAAAATAAAATGAATAACGAATATATGTTGGATAAAGCAATGTGGAGCAAGACACGATACGTTCTATCTTTTTCAATATAATGATCAAAGAGATTATTATAGTTTTTAACCAATCTCAATTGCATACCTCAATCAATAAATGGTCTTTTAAATTTCAATGCAAAAAAATACACCGTGAAATGTTAGTGGTTGTTTTCCCATGGCAGGGCGATTTGCCTTTAGTATAATACTATTGAATTATGCAAATTTTAATAATTATTTGAAAAAAAAATTGTTTTTACAAACTTTGAAAATAATAATTATCCAATTAAAAAACGAGAGATGCTATCGTTCTTTTGTAAGATGTGACGTAATGAGGTACTGCTTGCCACATGAAATCGATGCTCAAAGCTAAAGAAGCGCTACGCCCTAAGTAATAAAGCGGTTCGGACTTGCTTTCAAGTTTCGGTTATACCTTTCGTAAAACCGGCATTTATTGATTTTAATAATAAAAGAACTGCACAAATCTATTGTGCTACTAAGATAGAATAATTTTCCTGCGGGAAAACAACCACTAAAATTTCACGGTGTATATTTTATGCCGATCAAAATGCAAACCATGTCGTTTACTTTGGTATTTTTAATTTTAAGTATGAATTACAATTTTTTTAAACAAATACAATCAGCAAAGAAAAAGCAATATAAATAAGTTGTATAGTTGATAAACATTAAAACCTCCGGGTGATATTTGGCGGTAAGACTACTTTGGCTCTACGACCCTCGAGGTTAAACAATTTATATGCTAAGAACGTTTCTAGCACTACGACTGTTAATTATTCCACGCTAGAAAAAGCAATTCAAATATAACCGTAAACTGCGAGTACGTTTATGACTGTTTCTGAACGCATAACAATCTTATCTGGAACGTAAAACTGCAGCATAAAGTTGAATGTTAAAGGTGAGAGCAAATAAAACGTTCCAAGTCATGCCAAGACACGTTGTGAAAGTAATCTTTCAATTTGAATTAATTTGAAACCTATTAAAAAGCTTTAATTGCTAATAATATTGTTTTATCGGAGTTTGGTGGTAAAATTACAAGGCTTTCTTTGAGTTTGTACGACAGCTACCATTAAAATCTTTATTGTGACTGCAACGTATTGGCATTCTATATTATTCTATAATAACTGACAAAGTTTCATCAAGGAATGATGACCCTTTAATAAAATAATGCCCTAACTCCAAGAAACATGTGAATAGGTAATAAATAATTGTTCCGTTGTTATTTATTCGAGCGCCTGACATCGAGACCATTGAAGAGTTTCGTAGAATTATAACCTCTCTGAACCTACACATAAACGCCTACCGAGCAATAAAAAGCCTTTACATACATCGTAATAAAATAAAAATAGACTTACCGACACTTTCTTTTGGGATTAACTTTGTAAAATACATAAATTTACAGCCGAGGTTTTTCTAATGTCAGGGATTTTCGATAGAGAATGTTTTTAAAGTAATTGTTAATAAAAATCAATATATACGAGAAAATCGTACGTCGTTTTAAGCCGCTACTTACCGAGAAGTGACTACACTTTCAGAAACTAGTCTTCCTGTTTGTGTAGAGTCAGTGCAAGATATTAGGTTATTGGACACTATATTTTCTAAATTATTAGGCTTTAACTAGACTGATTTTTATGAACCTGAAAATTCTATACTTATATATCAATAAATAATATTTTTTTCTTGTTCCATCACCTTAAAAATACACTGAAACTTAACACCCGGTGTTAATTATTACATCTGTTCTATACACAAATGTGTAAATTAACAATAGAACAGATTACTTGTATTCACAAGTTACCTAGAAAGCTGCAGGTATAAATATATTATTATAGTGAGTATCCTCAATTTCAGAACCCCTTTGAGGGCAGGTAGGCATAAATCTCGCCTTTACAATCCACTTATCTCACTTCCATTCAGCCTTACGTAACAAGATATGTTCTCAAAACAATAGAAATAGGAACTAGTACAAATGCAACGAGCTAAGCTGTGCCTAGGAACCTGAGAAGGCTGGCCTACTGAAAAGATTTGTTTATTCCACGGAAATCTTATACAGGCTCTGTTTGCGGTTGGCAGCCTTTGAAAGTGCTCTCAACTTAACGTTTATATATTTTATGTATATGCGTGTGTCGGTTAAGCACGTATAAGTTTGGGCTCGAACTCTTTATAAAAAGGGAATGGATTACATGATAAAAAATCGGTGCTATTTAGTTTAGTGAACGTCTTAAAGTTAAGATTAACATGTATTGTATGCTTTAGATTTTGTATATAATAGTGTTATATAGAAATTATATCAGTATTATGAAATACCATATTAAACACATATAACTTCACTTAAGATGAAAAAGAAACTTTTTAGAGTAGGTATTATGTAAAAAAAAACTCAATGATACCACTGTCTATGTAGCAATCTCATTCAGAATTCCTAATTTCTATTGCCTAATGTTTATCTATCTCGAAACTTTCATTATCAGCGTCTACGCCTACAAAGCGCTATCTGATGACAACTCGCCAGACCATCGCTGGTTTAACATAATTATCGGCAATTCGGGGCGACAAATAACAGACCACACGACCCTACATCTATCTGATAATGATATTCATTAAACTTTATTCGACTATCGGGAACCACAAATTATTCTTTGATGAAGCTTTGTTTTCAGCTCTGAACAGATTTTCAGAGTAATTAGTAATGTTTGGGGATTTTAACAATGGTACTAATTATACCTCATATAATGTTATGCACTTAATACTCGTAGTATTCATTCTAAGCGTGTTAATTGAAAAGTCGTATTGCAGAGGTTTTATGCGTCGTTTTTGTTATCTTTAAAGGTAAAAATATATAGTACAAAATATTTTTACTTGTCGAAGAATTTAAACTTTATCCGTCCAATTGAGTAAACAGAATACAATAAAAGAATTCACTACACGTGGGGCATTTGCGTTGAATTTTATTTCTCAAAAACAAACTTGCCTTGTTTAACTTCCTCCGAATTGAGTTTAACGGTTCCGTTATAAGGTATAATAACGTTATTTATTTAAATTGCTTTTAGTCGCTTTACATAAACTACAAAGTTAAGGAACAGCCGAATTTATAATCATCTATCTTTCTGCTAACGACTTCAATTCTAGTACATCGTGTAAAATAACTACCTTATTTTTAAGTCGGTTATAAAGTAGTGTTAGACTGTGTGTCAAATGTCACATAAACCGGGTCACTTGTTTTGGCGTGAAAGCGGAAGAGACAGAGTTACTTTTGCAGTTATACCTATAACAGTATAGAAAGTTTGTAAGGAAAAGTAGATCACAAACACTCACCTAATAACTACATAATTAAAACTATTATCCTACTAGTAGGTACTACTAGATTAATTTGCTTTAATGTTTACACGAATTGTTTGTTTTTCAGAGCAACATGTCTCTTAAGCCACAAAAGAACATCAAGCGCCCGTTAACGGCATTTAAGCAGGCCTTCAGGGTAAGCGACAGACACAATAAGGTCTATTATTCCAGTCGACCTCATATGTGAATCTGACTACCACTTACCATCAGGTGGAGTAAGGTCATTATTAGCCATTTATGAAAAAAATACCGTGCTAATGAACACAGTTTACAGTTCTACCAACAAGAAATATCTAAAAAAACCTTCCCTATATGTATGTGCGTGTAGAATGCATGATACCGAGCGCACACAAGCCTTGGAAAATGTGGCGTTTTTTTTGTCCCGCGCTAAAATTGCGAGATTGTCTGTTTTACAACTTTTTAAGGCAACTCGTTATGATGCCGCGTCTGAATTCGCGTTAACGATGGCTAGATGTTGACATTCTCTCATATTTACTGGCGAAACATTTATTCGGACAAGCTGCTTTTTGTTTGAGACTCCTTGCTTTTGAATATTCAAATACTCTTTGTAATTGTTTCTTTGAAGAAGTCTTAATGTGTATTTGTATAGTGTTCTAAGGTTTTTTTCTAATTGTTGCATTTTATCTTATTTGTTTGAACATCTTCAGGTCAAAATGATTAATAGTAAAGTAAAAAGACAGTGAAATAATACATACACCTTTCATTACTTTTAAAAATTATAGAAACTCATCTACTACTACCGAAAGCTACATCAAACTTTTAAAATTACGAAGGAATTTTATCTATGGCTGTAACAAATTTTACTTTGTTTGCCATAAAAATAAAATGGCGCATCATAATTTATGCATTTTTAAAAGGACTGTCACACAAACGAAAATATCCTGGCACATATTCATGCAGCATGCATTTAGGTCAACAAAGTCAAGTTATGAAATCCAGGATTATTTTAAAACTGTCATATAAAAATACAATGTTAAAAATTCTGTGTCATATAAAAATATGTCATTTTTATTATTAAAAACTAAAAGGTTTGCCGTCATTTACAATGAATGCATTTTTTCCTGACTGATGATGGCTTGGAGTAGCCTCATCATCATCATCAGACTTGCGGGGGAGTGGGTGGCTCTCACCCCTAAGACAAATTCAGTTTTAAATATTTTTAGTTAATTGGGTATTGATGTCAAAATATGTAGTACGCCTAAAACATTTTATTTGATATTTCAAAAATAAAATAAAATGCATAATCTGTTTGAATTCATGACAATGCCTTAATTTCTACATCTAAGATGTGGGAAGGCCTAAGTACAGTGAAACTATATGCTGATGATGATACACAGTTTCTTTTATAACCTCTTATTTTCAAATACAAAGAGTATGAATACACCTTTGGAGATTCGAAGCTACTAAGTATTAAAACTGCTATCCTAGATATATTACCTACTTTAGTTTATAATATGTACGTGCTATCCTGATCTTAGAGGAAGCGTAATATATTGCAACATAAACATGTGATTAAACGTTAGGTTATTTTCGAAATTTTCGCTATATTATTTTAGTATCAATTGCTACTAGCATGATATAATTGCTAGAAATTACTATAAACATTAGAAACTTGGTCAAATAAGACTCGGGACACACTTTAGGAAGCCATTGCATTATATTTGAATTTAATATCTTATTCTTGAAGACAGTACGAGTGAACGAATAATTTAAACTTCCACCTCTTTTCCGTTACCATTTAACCAGCCAACTAACAATTGACAAGTCTTATTTCCACTACCAGGCATCACGTGTTCAATATAATTTTTCTAAATTTTACAAAACACAAGAGTTGCTATAATTCGATCGCAACGCGCGGGCCCATCGATCCGATTCAAACATAGTGCCTGGTGTAAGGCAGTCGTCTGAATTATTTATATCTATTCCGGGTCCGGCCGAAGCCAACTCGCTTCCGGGCTACGTACGGCATAATCCTATTTCGGTGTTTCTTTGCAAACAAAACTGTAGCGAATAAATATTATAGGCGGTTACGCGGTGGGCGCGCCATTTTGTGTCTTCTGGTCAATTTTGATTGAAAATTGTTTTTGTTTTCATATAACAGACATAAACCTAATGTCATAGTTAGAGCATCAATTATAATTGTAAATACATAATTTACGGAAGAGAGGACTTTCCTAGCAAAAGCAAATTTGTTGCTAAACCGGAAGCTTCTAATACATTTATAATATCTACCTAAGTTTTCATACTGCTTTTCTATTACTAAACATAATCAAAATAACATATCTGATGTTTAAATTATTTAATTTCAACTACTTATAAGTATAGACACAAAACTCTTAAATAAAGATGGATAGAAAGTATCATTCTATATCCTATACATATTATTAAGTAGAAAGTAATGAAATCATTGAATGTATTGCCCATTAAAAGAAAAATGTACCCATCGATAAAACCGTCCACTCGTTAATGAACGATTCTCTAAAGCCGCCGATAGAATAATTTAAAACGAAGCCGGTGGATGAGGCCACACATACCGAACACGTTATTTATGTAGATTCCAGAACGGCTTAGGCAATCAATAACGGAACGGTGTGTTAGTCTTTTTGGGATTCCGGATTTTAAAACGGAAAACGCAACCCTTGTAAGTTCACATTCAACTTAGAACAATAGTTATTACATCAATTGTAAAGGAAATAAATAACAGTATCAAATTAATAGTTATGCATGATACAAATATGAATTAATCATTCAGTCACGAACCATTGCATCGAAAATAAACATAGGTATAATGATCCTTCATATAAATATTAATTAATTTTCCGTCCATTAATCCTGACATGATATAAATTCAATTACAATAGATCCGATCAGAATTATGCAAAATTATTCAATGCAAAACTTCAATAATATTGATGTAACATCATGCACTGACTTGTCATATAAAATGAGATTATGAGATAAAAATGTGTTTCCAATTTATTTACAAGTTTTGCTTTTTTAATCAGGTTTTGGTGGACTCACATTATTTATCCATGATATAAATACGACAAGCTACAGTAACTCATCCCTGGAGCCGTTTGTGCTGTTTTCCTCACGATGTTTTCCTTTACCGTTTAAGCGTCGAATGATGGTACATATGAATTTCAAATTTGAAAAACATATTGGTACCTGGCGGGGTTTGAACTGGCGATCTCTCGCATGGCAAGCAACGACCTTAACCACTCGGCCATCGACGCTTTTTATATAAATACAGGCCGTATAATACCAGTATAATACAAATATGAGTGAGTATTAAACCTCACATGTGCCGAATCTCGGTACAGTTGGCTTAATCAAATGTACTGAATGCTATCATACAATTTCCATTCTCGATGACTGCGTCGGTCATTCGTATGTCACATCGAAAATGTAATCGAATTATATGAAAACTGCCGAATCGTTAAAACTATCGAAACTGGTCACGTATCGTGTTATAGCGAAGTGGGTAAAAACTGATTAAATTAATTCTGGCTAAATGTTATTTGAGGTGGTTTGGCTATGGAACAGAACATATTCATAGCATTGTCTATTATTTTCGCGAACACTAAACATTTTCAATTTTACGGATTAAACTCGCGTGAATTGTTATTCTAATTATATTAAACATATTATTTAGGGAATCGACGTTTCAAGCTCTATACGGTGCTCGTGGTCACGAGCAAGACTGAAGTTGAGTTGAGTCTTTCAACTCAATCTCAATCAGTAAAATAAGTTACATTTCATAACACATTCATGTAAATTTTTCAATAAAGAAAAGTGCATTTATATAATTACTAGCTGACCCGGCGAACTTCGTACCGCCTTAACGTAGCTTTGATGCACTACTTTATTTTGTTAACCGACTTCAAAAAAAGGAGGGGGTCTCTCAATTCGACCGTATATATGCTTTTTATAGCTGACAGTTGTTCCACCTTAGGTATGAGTAAGTACCTATTCAATTTAAACTGGAATCCATAATATCGTCCACATAAAATTTAATCCTTATTTCCCTGGTCTCGTCATAGCTGAGAAGAACTTTACTAATCTGATATTTTTGACTCATATCCAGCAATACAATAATTGCTTTCAAAAGACTTCATTTGGCGCAACAAAATTTATTCGAGACAGTTTTTGGCCTACTTTTAAAGTAAAAAAGAGGATAATGGCAAATACTATGAGTTCAATCTCAGAACGCATATACAAACTTCGCATAGCTTATTTAGTTATCTGTAATTTAACCGCGCCAACAATGATTTTATTAAAGTTTTTTGATATAGTTTGTTTTGTTTGAAAGAAGTTTTTTGTTTGCTAATAAGTGTGTGTTGATTACATTAAGTTCACAGCATAATATCGATTTTTGGTAACTCTTCTACCCAATATTACAATTTTGATACAGCTGGATGAAGAAGGTACTTAAACTGTTAAAAGTTTGGTTTGATATTTGGAAAACTCCCCGAAATATTACAGTTTCAATAGCACATCATTTGGGTGAGCTCAAAACGCTTCATACAAATGTCGCAGCACACTATGACGTCACAACGTGTAATACTGTATGCATAACGCAAGAACTTTGTTCAGCAGCTATATCAAATGTTGCGTTTACGAATATATTTTCATAATATATTTTCATGTGAAAGTTACTACTAATTTTGTATTTAATACGATGGCATAGCAATTTTTGAAGAAATTTCGCAGTTTTGAAATGGACTTTCCGACCCAATATTGTCTCATTTCGTCAAAAATTTTAATTTTAATTTGACTAATGTTATTAATTTACCTGTATCTTACTATTAATTGTGAAATCGCATGTAAAATTACCCTATGTGTCAACGGAAAAATGTGTGGTGATGTTCCACAATATTATAGATCTTCACCAAATTGTTGTGCAAACGCTGATCAACTTCTTTTGCTGAATTGCCCATAAAATATATTTGCAAAAAAATATTATTTAAGAGATTTAATATCTACTGATCCGTTTGATACAGGTATGAACCGTATTTATTGTAGTGCGATCAGCTCTTCTTTTCATCAAAAACTTGATGATTGAAAAATGTTTGACAAAGAACCTTCTTTAATTTGGTTACTATAGATATCGAAAAAAACTTTAACTTCCTCGTTGGTCTATTGGTAGCAAGTGCTGCGTTAGGACCGAGAGGTCCCCGGTTCGAATCCGGGGTCGGGCAAAATTTGTGTGAGTTTTTCTGTAATGAAATTACTCAGCCCGGAGTTAGGAAGTTGGCGGTTGAACGCCCGTGCCTCGGAAAGCACGTTAAGCCGGTGGTCCTGCGCCCAATCTCTCATCGGTCATGTCGGATTGCCGTCTCACCGAATAATGAGAGTAAGGGAATAGAGAGTGCACTTGTGTTTGCGCGCACACTTGTGCACTATAATATGTCCTGCGCACTTGGCTGATCTCAATTGAGATCGGCCGCCATGGCTGAAATCGGTCGGACGCCTTTATTTATTTTATTTATTTTTTATTTATAGATATCGAAATATTTGTCAATAAACGAACATGTCAATTAAATGTCACTATTTTGCTAAATAAAAATCTCTGGAATAGACAATAATTTAATAATATAGATGCATTTTATCGATCTGAGGTATAATTTTTGAAAATAAAAAATCAAATAAATTACTTACACAAATTAATGTCTAAAACAAACAAATAAAACAGTAGGTACCTAAACTTTTGAGACATTTTACAAAAAAATAATTTCTGAACGCACACATGAACAGTTGTTACATTATTTGACAGGATTGGACAACTATAGTCATTTTCAGCTAAGATTAGTCCTGTGACACTTCATTGTGTTTTGAATTACGCATTTTACGTTTGAAAAACGAAAATAATTTTATTGCACACTTTTTCATTTTATTGCGGGGTCATTAGGAAAAATATTAAAATAAATAATTTTATATTTTTAAAAGAGAAACAGAATCGTTTAGTTTAATTTAATGAAGTCAGTTCAGTCACTCGTAAAGATTGGACGAAAGTAGTCGTGAAACAAAAAGTACCATAGAGGACTGGAAAGACCAACTTGAAATAATTGTTGGGGATGGTGACTCATCAAGCGATTCTTCTGACAGTGATTTTTCAAATACTCAATGAAAACATTTACTCTCTTCTTATTATTTCACTTAACCGAATAGCGCTATGTAAAGCATACATATATGTACAATAAACGTTCACTATGATACATAAATAAAAATCATGCTTTCAAATTTGGTATTTTAATAAAATCCATTTAATTTCCATATAAAATATTATCACAGGGATCATCTTAGCTGAAAAGGACTATATAAAATTTGACACAATGATTGACGTTTCGTGTCAAGTCAAGTCCCACGGGAACTCTGTAAAACGGGATAAAAAGTATCCTATGTCCTTCTCCTGGCTTTAAGCTACCTCCCTACCAATTTTCAGCCAAATCTGTTCTGCCGATCTCGAGTTATAAGTGGTGTAACTAACACGACTTCCTTTTATATATATAGATATTAGTTTAGAGCACTATCTCTAACAATAATTGACAAGAAATATAGGTTGCTACATACATTAACACAATGCAGGATAGTGCTGTTACAATGTACTCAGAAGCACTTCGTAGCTGCTGCAATAACCATCTGTAGCAAACACTATTATTGTAGGTTAAGAACTACTGACATGTGCTACGAATGCTACGAGCGCTACGATCGTAGCAACTGTACATGTTTTGTGGCGGAGTAAGGAAGAAATTAGAACAGATAATAACATAATTTATGTGCCAGATGTTGCAAGCTTAGAAAATGGTCTGTGTAAATATCTAATTACGATCAGTAACCAAATTAATGTTACATGTAGAGTTTTTCCCTTTCTTACAACGCTTGGATTTATCCATTAAGTTCTTAAGAGACAACGTACCTAGTAAGGCTTTATGTTTGATAAGTAATCTTTGCAACTAAAAATATCAAAAGGTCAACTGTTAGGTAAACATCCAAGCCTACCCAGATAATTTATTTATTGACCCAATCGGGAATCAAATCCCGCGTTCGACATTTAAAGCACTTCTATGAAGCTACTATACCTAAAATGATTTACAGATGAATAAACCACGGTTAATATCCTTAGCCGTATGAATTCACATTAATTCTGTGCAAGATAAACATTGCCGGTTAATTTGAGAGTAATTGTTACAAATGGGGGTAGTTAATTGTGCGAAAATTTGTGCATCGGTGCTTACTGTGATGCGGGCTTTCATCTGTAATGATATGTTGGCTAAATGGGCGGTTTTGTTGGTCAAAACGTTCAATGGTTGGCAAAATTACCGCGCCAAATACGGGAACGTGCCAATCTATAATTTACAGGTTTTCCTAACCGTTGTGCGCGGATGTGGCAAATTCGACGGAAAAGTTAATGTGACCGGCTTGTTAGATGAAGTTTTAGTTTAAATCTAGTCCAGTGTAAACTTTTATGATGTAGTTATGACATTTTATTGGTATTCTTTTACCATCATGGTTGTTAGCGATACAGCTTTAAATCTGACTAATCTATGTGTGATTTAATATATTTATTTACACATGTATTTTCGCCCACAAATAACATATCAAACAGACCATACAATCCGACCTGTCCCATTCAAAGCATCCCTTCCCGTAAGTAAGGGTTACAGCGTTCACGTTTAGACTCGTTTCGTTTTTTAACCCTTCAAGAGGTCGTGTAATATAAAAAAAACACACATCAACAGTGGGATGTTTTGGCGGGGGCGGGGCGCGGGCCTGGTCTATTGATTTTGCCCCGCGCCCCGCGCAGACCCCGTACGCATCTCAACTGTTGCTTGACGGAACCCGCCGAGAAGAGAACAGTAAATCAACTACGAACAAAAAGCGGCGGTGAACAGACCCCGACGGGGAAATTCGTTTAAAATTGTTTCTGGACGGTTGGAATGGTTGCATTTGCATTTTTTTTCTGCGGAAGATTCGCTGCAGATCTTTTAGCTGTAAAAATCGGCGCCAGGTTTTTAATTACTTCGATATTTTGCTTCATTAGGATATTATTTCATATTTTACCCAAAAATCGTTTCATGATTTAAATCTTTAATTTATTACAAGAAGACTTGATGGAATAATTTATCCCATTTTTCGGAAATAAGTAGTTATTCACCAAAAAACATAAAATGAAATTCAAAAGACCTAATTCCTGCTACTTAATCACTTGCTGTCAATAAAAAATGTGAGTGAAAGGTTAAAAGGGAGTTTGAAAAGAATTTCCTAAAAGAAAGTTAAAAAAATAATTCAATTTACTATTTCAAAGTCGACCCGATCAAAAGAACTAAATACACAGAACTGAAGATTGACCTATCAATATTAAACATCGTTTTTCAGATTCTCTGCAGTTGACAGGCAACAGTCTCAAATATAAGCTTAACTCTGAAATTACACGCGTGGTGACTTTCTACCAGTTATGCTATTCTATTGCACATCTGCAAAACTGCAACACAGTATGTTGGCAGTCTATTCGGGCATCTATCACGTATAATCCTGACATTAAATCTAAAAGTTATGTTTGAAATATGCAAAAATATTTAAAGCGAGTTAAGACTTACCGTATTTCAAATGCATGAAGTTTAGTCCCGTCAAACCACGGGTAGTTTGAATTTGAATAGGAGAAAAGTTTACACTTGGCTAGCCAGCTCTTCACTTCAAATGTGTTTTTGATATTTATGTTCATAAAAAGTGCATAACTAAGTACTTTATATAGTAGTGACCCGCCCGCAGCTACTAAACCAAAACTAAAAACAGTTGCGTAGTTTTAAAGATTTAAGCATACAGACAGATGACTTTGCTTTATACTATGTGATACAACATATCTGCAATTTATATACAAGTATAATATGGTGATATGATAATCCGTAAAGATTTTAGAGAAGTATAGAGTGTAAAGACCTTATACAAATTATTTTGACTATTCGTTAAAACTAAGTTTCATTTAACGTAAACGTCTACCGTTATCTTTACGACCATCTTTGAAACTTGTAGTAAAACTCGAACAAATAAGTTTTACACTTCTGCGCAAATACACTGTGGCTCTGTGCATTCCGGGCTAACCTCGAAACTTTCGCGTCCTTATCCCCCAAAAAATAAGGTTCACATCCGAGGAACAACGAAGGTTTTGTTGAGCCCGGCCTTGGATGCTGAGGACTGAGGGCACAGGGATCTCACAAAATACGGATATCGATGTTAAGTGTGTCGCCCTAATCGACGTAGGTCTGACGATTTAGCTTTTATATGTTTGATTTGGTTTGCTTTCGCCTTCGCAAGTGGACGTTCTATTTTTTAATGTGTGTTTGTTGCGATTCTGACTGATAGCAAAGGAATTGAATTATTAGTGTACGTCTATGTTGCCACATATTCAATCTATAATGAAACGCACGTATTGAATGAGACAGTAGTTTTAAGTTACACGTTATTTGGGAGATAGAAAACAATAAAATTTATGTGAAAAAACAAATTAATTAAAAAGGAGTCATGTTTAATGGATATGAACATAAAAAACCTTTTTTTTGCAATAATTTTTCATCCTTACTCGTCAAAACGTCGATTAAATATTTTGGAAGGGTATTACTTATAACCCAACGCAACCCTTAGCGTTGATGAAATTTTTAAAGTAACAAGCCGGAAAAATAGCGTCAGCCTTTGGTAATAAAGTTAACAGAAAACCACTATAAATTTCATGATGCGAACCAAATTTATGACTAGGAAAGTCACCACTTTTAAGACACATATTCATGAGCTTTCTAAGTAAATCATGGTAAATATTGTATTATTATCATGCATGCACAGTTATTTACATTATTCAGCATACTACGAAGTCTTCAAAAATGTGTGATTATATTATTATTTTATGAGTAAAAGTTTTTGCCATTTCAAATATCATCAAAAAATCTTCATTCGTATTGACATTTTTCATTTACATAAACATTGTCCATTGATCATAATATGATTTTACCACCGGTTTGGTATTTTACCGAGATGATCCCGGTAAGGAATTAGAATCTACTTCTACCTAGCTATGAATACAATTATTAGATTATAATTAAATTTACTAGAGTGAACACTATAATTATCTTAATCTAATTGTACATTTAATCAAATACAAGTAATATTTCCCCGCTAGGAAGATCTACTTATTCCATTCAAATTACAAGATCAAGTTTTCCGAGAACTTTTAATAAATTAGCTTGGAAGATATCGAGTTAAATAATGATTGAATGAAGAAATGGGGTCAATCAAAAGTTATCTCATACCTATTAAATTCTATCTGAAATGTTATGAAATATTTGAGCTCTACTACTACTACTCAGATGATTAAGAAGTCAAATTTAATCATAGTTTCACAGTTCGGTTGCTTTTCTTTTTCGTTTTTATCATCATCATCATCAAATTCCTGTTCATCATTATATAGGTATCTAAATCTATGTATATAGAATGACTAATAATATATATTTTTTAATTATTTAATTTTTAAAAGATTACCTGATATATCGTCAGCCTAAGCTATTACCCTGCCAGGTCCATTTTGGTCAATTTTACTTTATTAGCTAGTTAAAAAGTTTAGAAAAAATTATGACATGTTTATGATATCAAGATATTTTTTTGGCCTGAAAATAGGGGAAAAAGTACTTGAGCCAGATTTGCTGTAAAGAAATCAAAGGGCTCGTGTGAAAATTAATATCAAAACATTCACTAACGGAATGGGGAAACTGAATTGAATCCAAATGCCTTATAAATGTTGAAGTGTGGTGTATGTGTGTTTTCCGTATCGGTTATACAGTCAGCAAAGGAATTTGCTTCCATAATTTGGTCAAAATAATTTATGTTTTTTTATTTTCGTTACCGTATTTGATATTAATTTCATACATAAGATAACCGTTGATAAAAGACTTAGTCAGATTATTGTTAGTAATTTTTGTGTATTAAATATTTATCATAAATTGTTAGATTAGCATACAAAATACTCAGAAGTATTAATATCATTATTTCCTATAGACAATTGCGTTTAAGCAAAGAACTTTAGTGAGGAACAATCCAAAATACGAACAACCAGCTGATTCTGTCTCACCGGGCGCTTACCGTTTAGTCGACCCAGGTATGCACTCTTGCAGTGAAGACTGCGCCAGTGTACCATAGTCCCCCTACCACCATCGGTGAGGAGAAAGATCCTGGGGGTTTCAGCCGGTAAAAGTCCGGCATAACCACAGCGTTTCCCCAGTGCTTTGGTAAGTATACATGAGGATTACCCCGAGTGAATAAAAAATAGGTATGCACTCTTAGTGCCTCGAATCTATTAATATCACGCGACCAAGCTAGTCTACAGCGTACGCTCTTATGTTGAAGGAAAACATCGTAAGGAAACCTGCACACCAGGGAAGAAATTCTGAAGTCGTGTGAATTTGACCAACCCGCACTTAGCCATTGGATGACTAAGTCCAGATTGCCCTAATTAAAGGGTAGGCTCGTTCCCCAATAGTGGTTACGTATATGGACCAATAATGAACCAGCATACTGCTGTAGCTGTTTTCAGAACCGGGTGGTTCCTAAAGAACTCGTAATTTACCCCCATTCTCACAACTTGCTAACCGTACATAAATTCGAACCAGTTACGAGACTGTACATACCCACCGCTGCAAACTGGGTAGTGCGCAGTTGGAGTAATATCGCGGAATTGAGATTGAGGGGGTGCCGTAAATGGCTTTGCACTTTTTTCGTATGTATTGCAGCCATCACCGAATCAGGCTGTAGAGAAACACGTCACGATCAAAGCCGGAAGTGCATGTGCTATTGCTACTGAAATATGTGTATGTCTGCTATCTGTATCGATAGTAATGTTAGTAGTGTAATATGTTATTGGCGGTAAATAGGCTTCTTCTCTTTGATTTAAACTAGTGATAAAGCGTAACACCTTTATAACCGTTTGCACTGTATAATAAATGAACAACACAAAAAAAAATTCAGTTCCAAAATTCACACATTCTTACCTTAAAAATGTGTAAATCGACTTTAAAATATAAGTATTAATGAGACTTATGACTACATGGTATAAAACATAGTCGTTTTCTTTGACCTTATATCCCTATGTATGCTCAAATCTTTAAAATACGCAACGGATTTTGATTCGGTTTTTAAATAGATACAAGGGTACAAGATGAAGGTTTTAATGGAAAATTCATCCAAAGCAAGGACGGGTCACTAGTTAACAAATTATTCAGTGATTTGTGGCTACACTGACTGTCGAGATTGTTAATTTCTAAGTAGTTATTATATAATAATAATAATAGCTTTATTTTCAAAAAAACACACATACAAATTGCATTATTAGTAGTGGTCCCTGCACTAAGCTATGCGTGTGTCACAGAGGCCGGGTAACATTTAGCAAATCTTAATTTTATTGCTGTAACACAAGAGCTGACTTATCTGCTCAGTTCAATATCAAACCAGCTCAGTACACGATTGCATAAGGTTCAAACAAACGTATCTCCTTGTATCAATCGCTCAAGCTCCTGCTTGTGACAATCTAATTGATCAGAGTTTCCGATTCAAAGTTCACGTTTCGTTACCGGATTTAGGTTATCCATCATAATAAATGGGCGAAAGTTTCGACAATATAACGGCCTTACCTTTATTCATTGCGTAAGTTCGACGAAATAGGACCTACCTTAGCTGACAACCGCGTGTGTGCGGTTACCAAAATTTAAATTATGTTTCGTAGAAAACTACCGTAACATTGTAAGTAAATAACACATTTCTGTCTATTTGGACCCTTTTTCTCTGAAATTCGTGAGTATTGAGCTAAAATTAATTTGAATATTCATATCAATAAAAATAAATATATAAATATCAGGGACATTTCCACACATGGTCACCTGACCCCAACCAAAGCAGAACTTGTACTATGGGCGTCAAATATATATTTATAAATACATACTTAAATACATAATTACTCTCAGTTACGGAACAAACACCGATGTTCATCACACAAATATTAAATATATAATAATTTTGTCCTTAATGAGAATCGAATCGTTTCACTAACCACTGTTCCACCGAGCCAGTCAACCCATCTGATACCTAACTGTTATACGTATATCGGTCGTTTAAAGCTGTAAATGAACTAATCTTTATATGAACTTGCACAAAAATGTAAATTCTTTTTTTTTTCATGAAGGCGAATGAATACTAAAATTATGAAATACATATTTCTGTCACTGGATATTCCAACATAGCTGGGCAATACCGTCTGTGCAAGACTCAGATCAAATGCAGCGTGTTATTAAAGAAATTTCCCTTTCAAATAAAAAGGGAGCCGACGAGTCGAGAAGGTCCGGAATCTCAACAGGAATGCACCCAGACTGTGCTTATATTTAACTAAAATACTTATTCGTTTTCTATGTTAAACATTTTCTACGTTAAATTTGCGGATGCACTCTGAAATAATTAAGTCTTTAGACATACATACTTCGCAAAGCTTGAAAATCAGCGAAGCTTGAAGTTTATTAAAATAAAGACAAGCTGCTGGTCTTTGCTGAATTATTTCCATTCTACTTCCATTATAAAAACCATCTCCAATTTCCGTAGAAACCTTGAAGGAGTTAATTAACATTATTGATTATTTAAATACAAAGTGCTCGGTCTATATTGCCTTAATTTTCGCCAAAAAACTGCCAGTTTACTTTGGCCAGACAGAAACAAATGGAACTCACACATACCCATTGTATTTGCAATCCTTGTAAGGGTTACAGATCAACGTTGATACAATAAACCTGGGTTTTTACAAGGATAATCTGCCCTTTGGCCCTACCCAAGGGCCTGACAATCTCTAACCAACGCACAAATCACTGGACCATTCAGAAATACAATCTTAGTACCTTCACATCCCTAGTGCCCTTTTTACTGCGTATCCTGTTCATTTTGCGTAAGCTCGAAAAAGCTTTGTAATCTTAATATGTATACATATATTTGAGGTAAGATGTTGCTTTAAAAGTATATAAGTGAATTTATAAGATATAAGTTTTATATTGTTAAAGTTGTAGGTACTCATTTGTAACTGATACTTGTATCAAAACCCAGATATAATGAGTGGTTTATGGTCCTTATGTTTTATACATGCACTGTTGGTGAGTCAAATTTAAATAAATAAACAAAAGTGACGTAAGCTGTATTTTAAATATGACATTAGTAGAAATATCTACAGAAAAGAAGAATAATCTTCTTTAAAATCAACAACATATAAACATTTCGCTTACTCTTTTAAAAAAGTATCATGACAAGATTCACACTCACTACCTAACTTTCAAGGCAAACTTACAAATCAACAGCCGTAAAATGAGATTCCTCCGTCCAACTCCGCCGGCATATATCTTTCCGATAAATAACCCTTGAAAAGTGACACTCGCAAAACATTTGCATTAACGGCCGACTTCCCCTTTTCGAAAACGCTTCACATGATACGTATAAAAAATCACCTCCTAAAGGAGTCCAATATCTCCAAACGCGGCTCCAAACATCTTTCATATGGAAACCTATACATAAGGCCCATGTAAATTGGTATGCCTATACGAACGGGATCGCGTACATTCGATCCCTATTTACTCAAGAACGACCATATTTGAGACGCTGTTACCTATTTTAGGTCACAGGCAATCTTAAAAATTGGCTACCTGGTATCGAGTGCGACAAATGGCTTTTAACAAAGTCTTCTCATTATAAGATTTTATCGACTTTCGCGTTACATTAAAACCTTGTTTTGGGTATACACGCAAAAATGTTGAGTTTCAAGTAGCTATGTATTTGCTCCTTCCTTTTTTCGCGTGTAGACCCATAACAACCAGTTTTTAATCTTCTCATTATGTGGGTTTCGTTACCCCCCTTAATAAAGAAAGCCTCGTCAAACGAGAAAATATTATAGGGAATAAGGAAAATGTAAGTAACTAACTATATAGTGCTACTCTGGCTCAACCACCGGGAGAGTATCTTAGACTCGACATTTAATTGTATATTATTTGCACGAATAAAATAAACATAATTCTTTTTGACTGGTCTGATGGAACAGTGGTTAGTGAACCAGACGGTTCCAGGAGTCGTGCGTTCGATTCTCTCCCGGGACAAATATTTGTGAGACGAACATCGATGTTTGTACTGTGTCTAGGTGTGTTATTCATATTAAATATATTTAAGTAAGTATATTTGTGAATGCACTATTATATATCCGTAACACAAGTGCTTAAGCTACTTACAACGGGATCAGATCAATGTTATGTTGTGTGATAATAATTTATTTATTTTGAGTCCCGACGTGTCGAGCTCATCACAGGAGTTGTAGTCGGACGGGGAGACTAAAATTGACAGTTGCCTAAAATAGTTCAATCCCTACTACCATTGGTTGAATTATTTGTCCGGTTGGCAGTATTTATTTCCTTTTTTAATCTTACACCAATAATTCTATTATCCAAACAAAGTACCATTTATGTGATAATGCAAAGTAATAATTTATAAAGTAATAATTTAGAATAAAAGAGCTGTTCTCTTGAACGTGACGTGCAAGAAGCTTTTACTCGTAACGACTTAATCCAATTAATAATGATCCATTTAAAATGTTCCCCGTAGGAATGTTACTAAAACCATTCCAGAGTTTGAAAATACGCAATCGCCCAGTTGTCAGTTACCCGTCACTCCATGCCAAATAGGACGAAACGCGACAGTTTTCTAGTAGAACTTTTATATAGCTTCCTTATAGAAATATGTACGTTTTTGGTCTATATTGTCTTTGATTCACTCGCTCGGTGGAACAGTGGTTAGTGACCCTGTCTGGCGGTTCGAAGAGTCGTGGGTTCGATTCCCTCTCGAGACAAAATATATTTGTATGAAGAACATAGGTGTTAATTCTGTGTCTGGGTGCGATTATGTATTTAAGTATGTATAGTATAATTAATGTATATCAGTCCCTGACGCCCATAGTACAAGTTCAAGCCCAAAGTAGCTGTGCTTAGTTTGGGATCATATGACCGTGTGTGGAAATGTCCCAAAAATGTTTTTTGTTTATTAAATTTCGATAGGTTTAGTATTTTATTTATTTTATTTTCTATAGCGTTCGACACGATAGAAGTACTTTTGTCGCGCAATACACCCAGTCCCATCTAGTGTGTTACGCATTTAGCGCATTCTATAAGCAAAGTACCGATTTTCGCAAGTCCCGTATTTTTTGCGGGACGAACGTACCCAATGTAAATCTCCACACTCTTAACTAAATATATGAGTAATTTCAAGAAGATATTTTGAGTAGATAAAGCGTGAAGAGGTTCCAAACAAACATCTGCATTTACAATATAAGTTTGAATATTTACACATTTCGACATATTGTCTGAGTTATGATACTGATCTTTTATGGTCAAATGGTCTCAATATTATTTTAGGCAAAAATGAAATCTAGTTTGCAAACATTCATTTCATTTATCCCTAAAAAGTCCAGAATGCCTTTTATTGCCCGTTTTATTACTGCTTTGACTGTAAAATGGATATTTTTTATTCACTTGGGACATTTCAGTACCATAGTCATAGTAAAAGAAGTAATTTTATTAAGCTAGTGAAATTCCGTTCTTTCATCTTAACATTGAAACTTACATTTTGAAACGAGATACAATTTTCCATTATTAATAAACATTATACTTATTAAACATTATGTTAAAACCATCAGTTTTTATTAAACGTAGTAGGTACATAAGTAACATCTTAAGTAAAGAAGTTAACAATTTGCATTTGCGAGAGTTCCCTAGAAAAAACAACTTTGTAGTTACATAATATGGTTAGAGAAGCGTTCATTATTGTGCTAGTCGGCGTACTAATTAAAAGGTAGAGTAAGGAGTACGTTTACTGGCTTAGTCTAAAAGCGAAAAGATTTTATAAGTTATATAATATATAATTTGTTTCTAACCAGTTATTATATTAAAAATTATATTAAAATGTAGTATGAATTTGCTTTTCGACCCTAAGAAAGACTGAAGTCCTTTGTTTTTTTTAATTGAGAATACAGTTCATAGATTTGTTATTGGTTCGTCCTGAAACACGTCAGCTCTTAAACAAAATGTATTTATTTATTTAAGTCTCACTAATAAAATCTCATACTAACAAAAAAGATAAAATCTCTATTAAATGATTAATAAAAACACTGTGGCGTAATTAACTTTATTTTTAGTTTTAATATTAAGTTACAGTAACAAACTACCCATTATACAATACAATTGTGTTTAAGTACAAAATGTGGCAGATTAGCTCTGCACATACGAGTGGTATTTTCTCTTTACTTGTATTTTGTTCTCGGCCTTTTAAATTTGCGGCCACTCTAAACCTGCCACCGCAACGCATTAGTATACTAATTTGAAGTTAATCCCATGAATTACGGTGCGCTGTAAGCATAAATTATTTCCGAAAATTTTCACTGTACGCGAGGCCTGAATTCTGTACATATTTCATAGGTACTGTCCCCTAAAATATGTGTTGAGTGAAGACCTAAGTAATAACGGCACAATTAGATTGTAAAGTAGGTCATGTAGTATAATTCTTAGCTTACTCTAGTCTCAAAAACAAATTTGATGTTATTTCATTTACGACATTTTCATTATGGTGATTTTTTTCTGGAATTTTTTTTTTGTCAAAACCTGCATGAAAATGTATGAATTATATAGTTTTATTAAAATGTTTGATCAAATATATCATAATTTCTTAAAATAACAAATATCCCAATAGCAGTCAGGTAAATGAATTAGGCTGACATTATTTGAATTTTCATTCAACTGAGTTAACTTCGTGTTAGAAAATTGAATATTAAATATGATATCGTTCAGTGAAATCTCCGTTCCTGAAGGTTTCTTAATGACGTGTCCAATAAATATTCATAATTTAATAATTTATCCACAATATATCAAACTGTCGCCTAGTCCGTAAGGACGTGACCTAATTTTCGAGTTACACTTTGTAGGTCAGTCGAATAAATTGTAGGTATGTATTCTTGGGCTAAGTAACACTTTCCTTCGTTTAATACTTCTATATAGTTACTGCCTCGTTGGTCTATGGGTAGCAAGTGCTGCGTTAGGATCGAGAGGTCCCCGGTTCGAGTCCGGGGTCGGGCAAAATTTGTGTGAGTTTTTCTGTAATGAAATTACTCAGCCCGGAGTTAGGAAGTTGGCGGTTGAACGCCCGTGCCTCGGAAAGCACGTTAAGCTGGTGGTCCTGCGCCCGATCTCTCATCGGTTATGTCGGATGTCCGTCTCACCGAATTATGAGAGTAAGGGAATAGAGAGTGCACTTGTGTTTGCGCGTACACTTGTGCACTATAATATGTCCTGCGCACTTGGCTGATCTCAATTGAGATCGGCCGCCATGGCTGAAATCGGTCGGACGCCTTATAGTTACAGCTACAGCAACTGCAGCCGACCTAAAACTTGTATTCGGGCCGTAAATCTAAGATTTTCATTAACATTTAGAGCTTCCTGTTCCCTTATATACTTACCGAATTTAGCTCACTAGGTACTGTTCAATGTTCTAATCTTTTTTTTATCTGTTTTAACTTATAACTTAAAAAGTTGTATTAAGAAGCACTAAAGTTGATTTTGTTTCAAATGTTTTTAGTAAATAACAGGATATATAGGCGTATTTCAATCTTAAAAAAATTAACGTAGAAACTCAATTGTTTTTTTTTGTACAATGTCGTCGTAACTTAGTCTGCCGTTTCTCCTTGAAAATAAGATTACACTTATTCGCAAACAAAACACGCCAGATAAAGAATATTAACATTGGGCCCTTCCGCGCTACATAACAGCCAAACTTTCTGAAACACATTTAATTTTACCGTTTATTTTAATCCAGTTTGTAAGACTTGGATTTTGCTCTATATATTAAGACACTGAGCTTATTCAAGTGTATATTAAATACAGTAAATTACGTTATCCTCTCAGTTTGCTATGACAGAAAAATAATTTGAAAATTCATGCTGCAGGAACTCTGAGTGAAGATTCTTCATAAGGGAGTTGGTGCAAAAAGACTCTTTTTAGCCCAATGTTGTAATAAAGACTTTCAAATTATTTGATTTGGCTAAATATTATTTCCAAATACTAGACTTTGTCAAAAACACATAGCCAATACCAGTTACTGAAGTATTTTAATTAGCTCCATATTCATTTAAAATATGATTTAAACATAACCACAAAAGCTTAACATCAGCTACAAAAAAAAACAAATTCGGAACAACTGAACTAACTTGTTAACAAGATTATCTCCGAGTTTATAACGCAGTGAGATATGCGTAATGTCGGGGTGTTCCGTATAATATAATATAATAGGTATGAACATTTTTGGCAAACTCGGTAAAAGATGACATAGGGCCGAGTGGATTGTAATAGCGGTTTTATTTCTGAGGAACAATAAGAAAGGTCCTCCCTTCGAGGTTGGACGGATAAAGGTTCCGTATGACAGTGATAACATCAGTAAGGAAAATCCTCTTACACTTTTTGCTAATCTGTTTAACAGGCATGTGTCTAACATCTATTTGTCTTTTTATTGAGATTTCTACGAAACGTATTTCGTGACGTGTAAGTTCAGATATTAAAATTATGAACGGTTAATAAAAACAATACCGCCATACCAAAGAAGATCCTCGATGGAGTACATTTTAGATATGAAAAAATCAACATTTATAAACTCGCCTGGACGGGTACTCTATGGTATGTAATCCACAACAGAGAAAGAAAGAAAGCAAGAAAAACATTTCTTGACCACAACATAGAGGTTACAAAGATACATTCACAAGACACAAAACTCACACAAAGAAATAACACAAATAGGCAAGGATTTAAAGTAAAAGTTTGTCTTTTAAAAAAAAATTCTACAGTTCGCTCCATCATCATCATCATCAGCCCATATACGCCCCCACTGCTGGGGCACGGGCCCTAAACAATCCGCTCCGCTAACTTTAAACCCCTAGCTCAGAAATAACGTGAAAATTCGCGGCGTAAGTATAAATGTCGCGTTTATATTTTACGGCCAGCATTTCCACGGTGAGCTATAAAGAACAAAATCTACATAATTATTACATCGATGCAAAGTAACACGCTCGCTAAAAGAAATAACTGGCATTTTTTTTCTTTTTGTTATGAACACAACATTGATAAACTTAAACGGTAGGAACTTATGCTTTTTACTTATTTTGTAAGTAATGTTGAATACAATTTCAAGGAATGACTAATGGTAAATTCTTGCGATGTATAGTTTTGAACTTGTTTGAACTTATACTTGAACTTTAATCTGAAGAACAAGTTGTTCGAATATCTGGAAGTGTATATATTATTACTATTTACTACATAACTCTTTTTTGTTTGTTTTTGATATATTAATACGCTGTACATAGCAGTCGCGTAACTTGTTAAGTGTCAGCAGTAGCAGCATTCAACAAGTAGATTTTTTTTGTAATACGTCTTGTGGAAAACCATAATTAAGAAAAAAAACCATGCAGTTCTAACTTCCAATATAACGTGCATGAACCTTTGCTCCCACTGAAATGGCATGTATCACGAAACTTGTAATTGCTGGAAAGTCCACCACTTATCAACCTTTTTCATATTTTTTGTATTAAGTTACCATCAGTATAAAAATACAATACGTATAACATTATCACAAAATCATCACACACAATCGTTAAGTCAAGGGCATAGTTTTATGAATCAGTTTGATGATATACTTCAGCCAATTACTAAGCGAATAACAGGTTGAAGTAACTAGTCGACTGAAGTTTGACTGGGTTATAATATGTATCTATCAATGTATAAGATAGGTAACATAAAACACATCCTAAGATCCAAAAAGAATTAACTTGGACGAAAATCGCTATCAAACAAAGTTTTAATTACCAATGAGCAAGTACCTACTCGTAAGTATTGTAACGCTACCATAAGTTTAAAAGTGACAGACTCGATATCGCCTATGTAAATATGTCTATGAAAAACTTGTACAGAGCCCCTAGCGGTTATGCAAGATCTAAAATCAGTAGTATGAAAAAAGGATATTCGATAGATTTTTAACGTACGTAAGTTTTCGATAGCTAACTCATGGTACCGCTACCGGATACCGCTTAGGAATAGGTACAGTCACGTACACTGATATGTGTACAGTCTCATTTAACTTTAAACCCTACCATAACGCAGTAAGAACGCATTGTTCACATATTTCAGCACAGGCAACGGTACTTAGAAACCTCTTGTATGAGTAGTTAATTTCCTCTTAAACACCGCCCTCTTTAGTTGTTCCATAATACCCCCATAAAGACCTCATGATATAACCCAGCTTTATACGAATATCCCACATAGTCATCTAACCCTTTTTAAACCACGTTTATGTTGTGAGCCGAATTTATACGGCGTATCTCATGTTTCCTCCACAGACATAAAACATAAGCCGTCCAACATTTCGCTGGCTACATAAATACAAATAAAATTATTGGGTTTGTATATGTACTTTCTGTTTCTGGTTACCATGATCGAAAAAAGACGAACAAAAGAACTTTTTTTAATCTGTGTCATTTTATTGCTGGGCAAAGGTCTTCAAACCTGTCCACTGCTCTACTTCTCCATATAAGACTAAAACTTCCCAGTCATATAATAATATGAATTCAAGAACGATATTAAAATAAAATCATTTATTCTCACTTCACAAAGCACTAGACTTAACCTATTACATTAATTACTACTAACTGTTAATGTGTCTGAAATGAAGTTTATCTGAGAAATAATGCCATGAATATTCTGCGGATATAGTTCACTGCATATACGAACTAGCACAAAACATACTATTAATAAATTATTAGTTCGCAAGTCTCCGCCGTGCGACCAATTACGATTATTATCAAGCCACTTGCCGCTCTCATGAATATTAATACGAGCCCAAAATATGTTCTTTAGTGTATTATACTCATATGTTGTAAGCATTCAATGAGTTATTTCATACACAATACATTACACTCTATGTGTACGTTATATGGATGGAGTTCCGGTGATTTTAATTTTTGGTAGGAAGTGATCTCTGCCTACATCTCTGGGAAAAAGGCGTGATTTTATGTATGTATGTTTAAAACTCTCAAAGAAATTGAAGATCTTGGAATAATATTCCTTCATTTATCCAATAACAATCGAACTGAACTAACTTTATAAACTGAACTAATAAAAATAAAGTAGAAGTATTTTCTGAAAAAAATATGTTTTTAATTAAATTGAGTAATGGAACGCGAAAGTCTAAAATCATACATAATTGACAACACTGTTGCTACTCTGACCCATGGAGTTTGTAAAGTAAAAAGGCTTTAAGGGTCACTTTTATCTTTTTTTATCACAAACCTTTGATTTTTACAGCTTCTGTGTAGTAACTAAGTATAATTTAAAAAATTCAATTCAACCTGTCTCTAAGCAATTTATTAATCTGTCCTCTTATATTGTTATCTGTGGCCGTAACAAAACTTAAAGATGGCGGCATCCCAATCCCTACTAACTCACAAAACAATTGTTGAATGTTGCCAAATTCGTAACAACAGTTGGTTCAAATTAAGACCGGCGGCCGCCTTGGGCGAACTCGTCAAGTTCTAATACTGGCTGACCGTTTGTATTTCGACTAATGGTTTATTTCCTTAACGAGCAATGAAGTTACAATTCTTGTTGTGTTACGCTGACAGCGTAATGGTTAGCTGTCTACGTAGTATTTTAGGTTAGTAGGTAGTATTTACGCACTTACATAAAGTCTATTGAAACATAAATGCTAATTACGAAATGTAAAATGTATTTTTTTTATTCCGTTTCTTTTTATCAAAGTGTCTGTCTCTATGAAGTGGCTTAGAATTAAATACGAGTACTATTAATCAAGCACTCATAGATAGTCTGATATACCTTTTGATCATTTTATATACTGGTGTGTGCTTTTTTATTTTGCTTTGTATTTTATTTATAATCAAGTTTCTATAATATAATAAGAAGACGATATTTATAAAAATGTAAAGGTATAAATATTAAATACACTCCATATAATGCTGCTAGCTCTATTTTAATATTTAGTTATATATTCAGGCACATACTCGTACAAGTATTAATAAAATATTAAATTTGCCTTTTTCAGGACAGAGTTATTTAGTGCTTACCACAAGCGTTTCGAAAACCTACCTGAACAGTTACCCTTTTTTTATCTTATGTAAAGAGTACTTTCATAAAACTAGATTATCCTTAAAAGCATATGTATGTACAAAAACATACAGGCTAAGAACGAACCCTATCAAAAAGCGAACAAGCAAGAACAGTTATTATTCAAATAAGTCCTATTTAAGCTCCTTTGTGCGAAGAAGACTATCAACGTCCAGGCATTACTCCTGCTGGGTGCTATAAGAAGATATAATCTACTTACACGGAACTTGCCTGAGAAAACGGTCAAGAAAAACACAATTTCCTATGCTAAGATATATATTAGTTTGTATTCTAGCACATTTTGGACTACTGAATTTGTAGTTTTGAAACTCAGCGTCGTGGGAAATACACAATACAAGTATTGCGGGGAAAACGTGAGTTATGTATGCAATTTGAGAACGAAGCATATTTTCAATATTCCGCAAATGTTATGTTAGTAACTTTTTTTGTTGTTTTGTTTGCATTTTGTGTTTGATCCGAGTGCAGGTATTGTAGTATTTCTTTGTGAATTTTCAAGCATGGATTTTAGGTTATCCTTTGATAGTTTAGTAAACTGCATAGATAGCAGTGTATAAGGCTGGAGACATGCAAAAGTAGTCTGCCTGTTCAGGTAGGCAAAAATATTGCAAATAATTTGAAGTTGTTAAAAAGTACATTCCTTATATCTAAAAACGAACAAAATTGTTTGTTCATTTAAACATACTTTTAAGATTGTTCATGAGTCTTATCTGCAGTAACTAAACATACTTTTTTATTTAAAAAAAGTATTGAGACGTTAATTTACGTTCAAAGTATTGTTTTATACAGTTTTGATCAACAGTTACTGAAACAATGTTCTTTATACGCCAATTCTTGAAATGACCCTGAAACTATTACGAATGAATGCCTTCAAATTAATCTTTCAACTGCAAATAACAGGTGTAACTAAATAACGCAGCTTCTCCGAGACTAGCTCGAGTAAATAGGTATAACAATCAGTGCAAGTTCGCTGAGGCATAAATTACGCCTAGTGATGTGAAGCTGGGTTGTTAGAACGTGTTTGTATACCGATAAAACAAGACTTGTTTAGGGGTGAGAGCCATCCGCTCCCCCGCAAGTTCGGTGAAGATGACGAGCCTTCTCCAAGCCATCATCGTATGTCAGTTAGGGAAAAAATCAAGACTGATATATTGTAGTGTACCATTTCAATACTTAATACTTACATACATACAATACTAGCTTCCACCCTCAACTCCATCCGCGTAAATCTGTTTATCGCTTAGTACCTATATTACTCTTACTTTTATAGCGAAGTCGGTCATAAAGTAGCCCTCTCTCCGGCTCTAGACTATTTTTGTATGAAATTGTGTTTATTGCGGTCCTGGATTTTGAAAGCGCGACGCTTAGGCATTTATTACAAACAAATGTCCTTAATTTAATGTTGGTGTTACACTAAACTTCACTAACACGAAAGCCACTATATACTTGAGATTGTATATTACTTTTTTTTAACCCTTTATACATTTTATTTAGTATCAATTTTTTATGTCCCCAGCCACCGGTCTTTCCGCTCCACATCCCTAGCGTGTAGTTTGTTTTGGTACGCGAGTGTCTGATACCTAGCAGTAAGCACTGTAAATTGATGAAGTTACGTTTATTTGCTCCGTCGATCCCTCTCGCTAATTGGATGAAGCGTTTAATTGACGCAGTCATATAGAAAGTCAGTACTACTGCAAATGTAGAAAAATATATGATTTTTATTTAAAGAGTTCACATTACTTGGCATTTCGTATGTTTTTTATAGGGTATGCGAGTAATTTTGATTATGTTATCGGCTCGAAAAATATAAGAAAAAGTCTGATATATATCTTCAATCCTGTTGACTGAAATTAACAGACACTAACAAAATCCTTTTAAAAATGTATCTTCCTAAATTATTTATTTTTGGCTCCAAACTTCTACCGAAAACAACAGTGTCAAAAAATACTGCAACCATATTTCAGGATCATCCTGGGATTTGACCCTTTCAATATTCAAGACTTTTCGCAATACATTATGTCATACACACAAGTGCACCCCTGCATTCAAATTTAAATATGATCCGTCTTTATGCGAAGAAAACGCTTTAGAAGAAAGACTAAAGTTTCTTAACGAATATATAAAACTTTTTGACTGGCTCGGTGGAACAGAGGTTAGTGACCCAGGTTTACTACCTACGGTTCCAAGAGTCGTGGGTTCGATTCCCACTCGCGACAAATATTTGAGTGACGAACATCGGTATTTGTTCCGTGTCTGGGTGTATTATTAAATATATTTAAGTATATTTGTGTATTCACTGTTGATTCTGATACCTGTAACAGAAGTGCTTAAGCTACTTACCACGGGATCAGATCAATGTATGTGATGTCGTGAAAATATTTTAAAAAATATAAAACTAAAAAGCACCAATTTTATATTCATCCATAAATATATTCTCTTCTGATTAGTTTTAAACGGAATCATTTGCGTACACATTCAGAGTCGCAAAGTGACGCTCGACCTTGTATTGCCAATGAACCCAATTTCCACGAAGACAAAATTACATTACTGATATTTCCACGCTGGCTCTCTGAAACACTTCGCTTCAGAGTGGCAAGCAGCGTCTGTCTTGATTTGTTACATTATGTAACGCTGTAACATATATCCAAATGTAACATTCACGTCTCACTTTACTAATAAAAAATCCTGCTCCTTTGATATTCATTTCTAAATGGGAATTAGAAGGGCAGAGATTCCGGGCATGCTTAAATTTTGTTCTTGGAGTACGCAAAACCTATTGTTTACTAACAATTTAATTGCGATTCTTAATGCACCTATATGGGTGTTTTTTTGTGGTAAATTTACCGAAGGAATTTTGATAAAACTTCACAAATCAAATTGGTAGTAGTTTTGACTCGTATTAAAACACATGCCACATTGCTAGCGTGCAATATTATAAATTGTATGGTATCCAAAATATAACCATAAGTTACTTCACGTCTACAAAATGGCCGACGACCTTTAGAGTATTTGTATTATCTTACAGTTTTTAAAGTTCACACATCGGACTTTAAAACGAATAAATCACGAAACAGCTGTTAGCATTTTCACCTCTTAATATTCCACCTCTTGGCTATGATTATTTCATAGGCAAATATCCGCAGCAGCGTTTAATTAAATTCAATTAGTGCTCTGGAAACGAGTTTTGAACCAAAGCGATAAATCAACAAGCTTCCGCCATACCGAGCTTTGTAAAGCTACCGTCAAAACTGGTATTGGTATTGATTTTCTAGTACCAAATGCATCAGCTGTTTGTTTTATGACATTTATGTTTGTCAATTGAAGCCGTTATAGTCCAGTCAAATTAGCTCTTTTAAACACCAATCTGCGGAAAAATTACTAGTGAGCTGAATTTTGGTACACACCTTTATTACGGCATTGTAATGAAGGTGTGAAAAATCGACATTCATATCGTGCCGGCTTAAAAAGTTATAGGGGTCAAAAGGTCGCGAAAATCAGTTTTTCGCGAATATCTCGCGATCTATTGCTTGTAGGTTAATTGAGGTCATTAGAAAAATTATTTGTTATAAAATTATCTACAAAAAATGTCATTTGCATTTTTATGTAGAATTGAAAGTTTTCGGAGGAGAGCGCCGAGAAAGCACTCACATACGGTATGTATGTTGTATACCAAGGCGTACGCCCTATGCTTTTCATTGATATTTGTAAGCGTGTTGTTAGTAAAATCTACTACATACAGACATATAGCATTAGTAATACTAGTACAGAAAGTTTTCCTTTTTGGAAAAGGAAAACTGAAAATCTTGAAGATGTTTAAAAAAAGATTTGTAATAGTACAAAAAATTGCAGCGGTAGAAAATATGTCCTAGCATTTTACAATGCATCTCGAGAGCAATTTTCTTGTTGGAATATTTCTGCAAAATTGTTTAAATCAGATCTTTTTTCAAACATCTTCATGATTTTCAGTTTTCCTTTTCCAAAAAGGAAAACTTTCTGTACTAGTATTACTAATGCTATATGTCTGTATGTAGTAGATTTTACTAACAACACGCTTACAAATATCAATGAAAAGCATAGGGCGTACGCCTTGGTATACAACATACATACCGAATGTGAGTGCTTTCTCGGCGCTCTCCTCCGAAAACTTTCAATTCTACAAAAAAATGCAAAGGACATTTTTTGTAGATAATTTTATAACAAATAATTTTTCTAATGACCTCAATTAACCTACAAGCAATAGATCGCAAGATATTCGCGAAAAACTGATTTTCGCGACCTTTTGACCCCTATAACTTTTTAAGCCGGCACGATATGAATGTCGATTTTTCACACCTTCATTACAATGCCGTAATAAAGGTGTGTACCAAAATTCAGCTCACTAGTAATTTTTCCGCAGATGAAACCTAATTTGACTGGACTATTAAGAAAAAATCACAATGAACATGCAACTAATCAGCCAAATGAGAGTCCGACTCATGCGCGAATATATCCGTACCATTGATATCAAGTTATTAACTCTCGTAATTAGTAAACAACTATTATCTAAGCACACAAAATGTAAGAAAATATTTCTAGCTACTACTTGTTGCAATTGTTAATAGTTACTAAACGACCAAAAAATAATCCTCTCACGTTTCTAACATACTGCCCGACGTTTCAACTGGATAACACTAATCATGGTCACGCGTCGGGCACTTTTTACATAATTCAGACGATATCTTGACTTTGTTTTTATGAACAAATTCTATTAAGTTCATTGTTCCTTGCTATAATATTACAATATTTAATAAACTACGTACTGACAACCCACTCAAGCGATAAATTGTCGAAGATACGTTTTAAAACGGCGAAGTTTTATGCGACGTAATATCAAATAAGTTAGCAACAGCGTGGCGTTGTAAGCCATCAATTTGCCCGTTTTAATATCCAGAGACAAAGCGGAATTGATGCCATTATGCCGTGTCAATAGATGAGCACAGGCACTGAAATATAAATTGTTTTTGCCTCTTCGTGTGGGGAGATACTTACTATGTAGGTATTGACACGGGATAAGGGCTTGAAAGTACTACTTTCATTTTTTTTCAAATTTTGATATGATGTGATAATTTTAGTGAGAGTTCAAATATTTCAATATAACGTTTTAGTTCAAAACAGATCACAATAAGTTTCAAGTCATTATCTATACTATAATAAAAACGTAGAGGTAAAAATTCTTGTACTTTTTTGAAAAACGCAAAAAAAACAAGTCAGGGATATGTTTTGAGAGTAGGAGAACACATCCCCATACTTAAAAAAAATTGTGTCTCTGTCTGTTTGTTTGTTTGTTTCGACTGACCTCCTAAACGGCTGAACCAATTTAAATGAAAATTTACACGAAGGTACTTTAAATTCCGGAAAAATGCATAGGATACTTTAAATCACTGAAAGTTAACTGGTTCCCGTGGGATATTCAAAAAACCTTTATAAATGACTGATCTCTGTAACTATTACACCGATTTAAATGAAATTTTGCATGGTGGTACCATACATCCCCGGTCAAGATCTTAAATACTTTTAGTCACAGAAATTCCTGTAGGATAGTTAAAAATCTAACTTCATAAGATCACGTACAAAAATGGTAAAAGTATATCGACCAAAATGAACCTTCTGACTAGGACTATACGGACTACTTTATTGAGCAAAACGTCATAGTAGGGGAGGTAAATGGCTAGATTTGCAGTTACTCGAACAACATGGAATCGGAATAGGAAGATTACGAAAAGTATATTACACTTTCTTTATAAGTGGGGGGACAGCGATTAATACAGGAGGACTACTTGGTAACAAGCTGTTGAAAGAAAAAAGTTATTTGACCGTGTCGGTCATTCAAAGTGCATGTTAAATAATCCATAAAAAGTGAAAAACACATAATCTTGAGATACTTTAGCGCGTTACATTTTGTACGCAGGAGGTTCAAGTTGATATCAAAGTCCTGCTGTATAATAATCTGTAATTTTTTTCTTAAACTGTTTTACCGTGGAGGATGTGTAACAATTCTGGTCCATCTATTGTTCTTTATCCTCGCACATTTTACATCACATTCCCCGCCCATTGCTACATTAGTTTTGACCAACAACAATACGAGTACGGGAGTGGATGGTAGTATATTTTATTTTTTCTTTTAACTTAATACCTATGATACTCCGCTTCATAGCTTTTTGAAAAACCTTGAGTTTGGACTTCTGATTTTCGGTGGGGGACCAAGATTGTGCCCCATGTGTTAGGATAGGCAGTATGAAAACTTCGATGAATTTGCGGCTCAGTGATATAAGAAGATCACCCTACATATACCGATTCATGGAACATAAGCTTTTCCAGGCGTTGCCTGCTCTACGGATCATTTCTTTGTCCTACCTGTTTTCGAAGGAGACTGCCTAGCCCAAGTATATACTCCTCTACATATTACTTTACCTGCCTTTTGACTGCAATCAACCAAATCAGTGGTGCTGGCTGTTGGTCATGACCTTGGTTTTGGATCTATTCATCGTCAGTCTAACGTCAACGCTTTCTGCACTCAGTTGTTCGAGCATCGACTCAAGTTCTGTCGATGTATGCGTATTTCGACTAGGAAAATGTAATCTGCAAAGCGAATGTTTATCAGTCGCCTATCCTCTACACCAATTCCTTTTGTTGCCTTAGAATATCATAGTGACCTGAAGACTTCTTAGAGCGTGCTACTGAAAGCTTTGGTGATAGGGAGTCACCCTGTTTAACTCTTTTTGTATGTTGAATGTCAGGCCTTCAGTGTGCAGTTTGATATCGGCTGTGCTTTGTTGGTAAATGATTTGGGGGAGTTTTATATATGTGGGTTCGACGTTTTGCTGAAGAAGAGAAAGCTAAATGGGTTGATGTGGGTGATTCCATCGAAGACCTTTGAATAATCCACAAAGGCCAGGTTCCTTTTTATTAACTTCGCTACATTTCTCTATTACCTGGTATTCGGTATGGAGGTGTTCAGTTGTCCAATATTTGCTTGCTGGCTTACATTGGTGGTTTGTGTTGTTCCAATTGATAGACTGTTCGATATAATCCGAATGTTTATATAGAAGGATATCGCTATTCTAAGCAAATAAAGGGAAATTTATAAACATTCACGTAAACATTTTGGACATTATAAAATTAAAAAAGCTATCGTATATAAAGATCGTTACAAATAAAATCACATAGATCATAAGAAAACTGGTCAAGTGCCCCTTGAGTATTTGTTGTGTCAACGGTTTTAGTAATTGTGGTTATAGGCGCGATTCTACGGTCATCGCCCCATGGAAACCGTCAGAGATTATTCGTTCTTCATAATCCTGCCCAATTCTTTTAACAGTGTCTTTGTAATTAGCATTAGCAACTATCCTATTTAAGATCACGCACCCCCTCCCGTATGAAGTGTACATACATACACGGCAGAGGTACATGAAAGGGTGCAAGGAGTCTCCCATTTAAAAATCTTACAAGACTGAGTCTGAGTTTGATCAAGACTCCAAAAACTCCCGTTGGGCTCCCCAACTATCACGTTCTTAGCTGGCAAGTCATGTCAAATGCTGTCAGATTTGATATGACGTGATGAGTGTTTAGTTCTTGGTTAGTTAAAGAGATGTCACTATGCTCTATTATTTCGCAATATTGCTTCAAATACTAAAAGTAATTCATATGTTATAAATTATTAAACTTGCGATTTACGTTATTATCTCATTGTTTCATTACGAATACAATACAATCTACGAGAAATATACAAAAAACAATGCGTATAAGTGGCACATAACAAAGTAGCAAAGCAAATACTAACTAATTCGTCACATGGCGACAAACATCCTTTATAGATATTTTGAGACAGTGGATAGGTAGTTTGTATTTAACCTTTTGAAGTTATCCTGATATCAAACATCTATTTTGTGTACTAACTACATAGGTACAGTATGCTGTTTGCAACAATTCAAACCTGTATCTGACAAAAAAATAATGTTTTTATCGTGGTTTTAGTGCTAAAATGTGAAAAATAATTTTGCGAGTCCTAGCTACCACTCTCCTCTCAGGCTAGATCATTGCTTAGACAAAAAACATATTGTGCGAGTGAATTATCTTTTAGTTGGCCGATTTGTTACGAAAATGTGATATGTTGTTTATCACCTAATATATGTAAACAATTTTAGGTTCTTTAATACATATTAATCAAATCAATTACAATTTTATAATTTTTGTAGCTTTATTTATTTTTCCTGTAATTTCTTAAAAAAATGCTTCCTGAAATTAAAATGCAGGCAAAAGTTACTATTTTACGCAGACGAAGTTGCGGGCACAGCTATTAAGTATATTTGTGGAATAATAATATGACTAACGATTGTTATTATTAAACACTAGATACTAAGCTACATATAAGCACAAAACAAATTAAAGTTATGTACATAAAACTAAATTTAATCGAAAACATCTATGAATGTTTCCAATTCCGCAATCGGCCATCAAACTCATAAATTCAAAGTTGCATCCGAAGTTACGTGCAATGGAACCTTTTTTGTTATTTAAAAAAAACTGCTCCAGCCGTTATCAACAATAGTTCAAAAAACACGGCGTCAGTTAATACCAATTGTGTATGTAAATTAAATCTAACTGCATACCCGACAGTACGACCCTGGTAGATCCGTTCGATATGTCAGCCCGGCAATGGTATCGGACTGATTTATGTCCCAGCTAGATATGTATCGATTCAATTACAAGCCCGCTAATTGTTAGCATTCGAATCAACAAACTCAATTAGCCTGGATTGGAGAGATAAACCGCTCCGTATAATGAACACTTTTAATATTTATTGACGATTTTTTTTTTCAACTAAAAGGTACGTTTTGGCTAAAAATCGTTGAATCAGTTCTCCGTGATTATCAAAGCGCTAATTTGCGTAACTGATGTAACCTTTATCAAACAAAAAAAATACAAAAATCTATATCATATTTAGGCGGTGTTTTGCTCGAATATCACAATTAAAAAAACCATTAGCAAAAAATATTATCGTGTATTTATTCACAGTCTAATAAATCATCAAAAAAATTTAAGAACTTACTGTAACACATTAGTTTTCAAATATACACCGTGAAATTTTAGTGGTTGTTTTCCCGCAGTAAAATGATTCTATGTTAGTAGTACAAAAGATGTGTGCAGTTCTTTTTTGGTAAAATCAATAAATGCCGGTTTTACGAAAGGTTTAACCGTAACTCGAAAGTAGTAGTATTTTCTTAATGAGCGTGTTCAATCAATATACTAAACACGCTCTTACCTTATATGTACGTATATGTTTCACATAAAACGTTATTAGCGCGAGAAACTACTTGCATATTTTATTTACGTCATTTATTACGCCGCTTGACAAGAGTTCTAAACAAAATGACAAATATCGAACCCGGAACGTTACGCAAGTCATGTTCAATTAATTAAAAAAACATCGCAAAATGTGTGCTACATAAATAAAGGTTACGCTTAATATAAATACATACACATTCGTAATAGTTGTTTTTATATAAAGATTACAGCGGCTGAGTCAGTTCGCATAAGCGAATATTTACATACTTACTTAAATGGCACAGCGACCCCTAGTGGATCTTGGCCTTCGACGGAAAACGAGACGCCATTCTTCCCTATTCTGATCCATCACCTTTCAATTTTAACTGAGAATTTTAAAAGATAACAAGAGAACAGGCTCCAATATAAAAGATCGAATGACAAGACCAAAGTCAAAAAGCATTCCGTTCCCGCCCCATGAAATTGTAATTAGATGGGTAAAGTTACTCGAAATGGGAGGAACGTGACGTTTTCCAATTTTGCCATCAAACCCTTCGGCAATAATGCGGGGACAATGAAGAAATGACATAAATATATCCTTTTTGTACCTATTTTCTTTAAACTCCCTTCGTGTTTGTTGTTTTAAGCAAATGTTACATTATACTTCACCAAACATTCGGAAGGTGTTCATAAATAAGGTGTTTCACATTGACTGTTTATATATATTGAAGATAACTGATCTTATACGTATAAGTAATAAGGGAAAGAATATAGTGCATTTGATTCTTACCTAGATTTTGTGCGTCCTTACTTTTATCTGTACAAAATTATACATCAGGGCCAACCAAAAAGTGATACTATGTTCTCTTTATTTAATGCTATTACTATTTAATAAAATATGGCAAAACAAAGAAAAACATTCATTGATTCATCTCACAACACCTAAATCCGCATTTTCATTACTCAGGATACACTAATCTGAAAATTAAGGCTTATCTTCGACAACGAATTTAGGTTTATAAGCGCCGATAGTACGAATCCGAGTCGGGCTAAGCCAGCTGATTAAATTTGCATCGGATCTTGTTTGTATTTTAAACGGGAGATCCCATCTCGATTATTCCGCCACCTGTGCCTTACCGAGTTTGGGCGTGGCCATAGCAGAGGGTTGGCTTTGCCGTCTTCCGATGACTTTTTTGCATATATTATGCATGTACGTACGCATTTTAAATACGTACTTATAAAAAATAACTTCCTTGTTTCCGTAGTAAGGAATCATCGTCGAAATATAAGGGTATCGAGCTCAAATATTGATACGATATAAAAATGAAACAGTTTTCTTATTCTCAGAACGTATTTTGAATCAATTACTTTGGAACTATACATATAGGCTAAACTATTCATAAATACGACTGTGTAAATAATCATAATAGAATCTAAACATACAATATTAGTATGAGCATATAATGTAAATATAATTCACAAAATAAATAACTTTGTTCAAGTAAATAAACGAAATAGAGCTACGAAAAAATGTTTGCAAACTTCAGTTATTTGATGTTATATGTGTGTAAGTTGCTAAAATATTGTGTCAATTCCAATTATATAAATGTATTTATCTATCAAAAAACAATTTCATCTTATAGAAATATAGACAACATCATATTATTCGTTTATTATAGTTTTTTTATAATGTAAAGCATAGATTCTACTCGTATATTATAAATAACTAGCTATATAATTAAACATACTGTGTTAAAAATAACACAGATTTAATGCAGCGTTTAAAATTACAAGCAAATGCTTAGTGTTTTGCCAGTAAGTTAAAAATTGTATTGGTTTAAGGTTTCAGATAGGAAATTATACTTATTCTTATATCAAACCACGAATCCATTTCCCTAACGACGGTAATTTTTCAAGATATAGATCTTGTGTGTCTAGGAAATATCGTTAGTATTACCTTCAGCTGCGACTCATCCTTGCTTTTAAAATTCAAAACCGTTTTTATTTATAAGGGAAGAAGAGATGGTGTAAGCCTTATTATTAATTAATTAAAAAGATATTCTTATTTTTGGAGGACGCTTAAATCTCTGCTTAAAGTTCAAGTAATTTACAACTACCCAGGCATAATATAACATCAAAGCCGACGAAGTTTATGCGACAATTTCGCCGTTCGGAATATTTGGGAGTCCGCAAAATGTTCTTAACAAAATACAATGTCGCTGCGACGTGCACCAAGCGGGGAATTTGCATAGAACCCCTCTTAGGGGACACACGGGCGGACGTTGTGAGCGGTCACGCTGCATTGCTGCAAAAATGCCCCATAAATATACGGGGGCACGGAAGTGTCGAATGAAATCGACCAATAAAGCGGCACGCTTTTTTTCTCGACTTGACGGGGCCGTACCAATTTTTTTCTCGAAGCAGTTCCGGCCCTCTCGATCCCTAAATTGATTGAAATTATTGGTTTTCAATTTCAATTGTTTGGTGAGAAAGCAGTCCATGATATCGTATCATATCCGGTGAAATTACAAAATCATTGTGGACGTTACTCTTTTGAGTTTCGTTGATTTTACATGATGTAATTTGCGAATATAATAAGTATCATACATACATACATACAATCACGCCTTTTTCCCAGAGGGGTAGGCAGAGATCACTTCCAACGATCCACATTTCACCTCTGTGGGAAACGTGACGTGACGGGTTGTGGACCACGTCGCCGCCGTAGAATAAGTATCAAAAGATTAATATTATGGTGTAAGATCAAAGATTACCGAATCATCATGATATTCTTTACCATATGAGCCTAAAGAGGTAATATCAGCTTATTACTGTCCACTGTTGAAAATAAGTCTCTCCCAAAACTTTCCATCGCGGCTGGTCTACGGCCTAATGTGGTACTTGCTTATTAATACCGGCATAAATATCCGCGAAACCAAAATAACTGTCGTCTCCAGCGCGCCTGCCACTTTCCACACCTGTATGTCTTTACATTTGGAAAGCTCTGTCGGGGATTAGAAGAGTGGGGCACGCATGTAGTTTAGTCCCTTACGCCTCTGTATTTTAGCCGTATTTAATGCTCCGCTGATGCGACATCACGGCTTATATTGTGCGCGTTCCGAAATTAGCCAGCGGTTTTGAAACAGAGCAAAAAGCATACGATATGAGACGTGGACCGTATTGTTATGGTCTTGTTTGAGCTTGTTGCTTTTGAGAGCTTTTTGTTCAACCGTCAAAGGGTGAGTTGTAATGAGGGAAATGCTCTTGCAATATTCTTTCACGATATTTTATAAGGAAAATATTATACGATAGCGGATATGCTTTTCATGCTTATTAAAAGTGATTTCAACGATGTGAGATGTATATTTTGAAAAGCATTCTGATCATCTTTCGTCTGATAATCTATAAGAGAAACCTTATTAATTATGGTAACACCAATTTAATACAATACTAGAGCCATTTTTATCAAATGTCATTCTTGAATAACGGTGAATTACTGTAATGCTTATGTACTTAAGTTTGTGACTGTAAGAGACATTAACTCAGAAATATACAGAAGCGTTTTGAGAATAGTGAATTATATTCGTGCACATAAACGATGCTAGCGTTAACACTTAACATTTTTATGACAAGCGATAAGACTAATAACTCAAGTTACGTCCTAAGTGAAAGGCGGGATTCTAAGAGACGGTTAAGATTTATGTATTTGAGGGGCAGAGAACTTGAAGGCCTTTTAAGAAGTCTATGCTAGTTAAGTTATGACACTATATTTTATTATCTTTATTTCAATTGCTGAGAAATCTACTACTGACATTAAAGCAATAGAAATTAAAGAATTACAATTTGTTTTGTAGAAATCAAAAATGATTTGTGGAAATTAACTTTAAAAACTGGCTGTTTCTCAAAATATTCTGACCTTGTTCCTCAGTAAAAATATTTTTTTATTTTATTGATGAACTTTGTAATGAATTGTAATTTTTCAAAGCTTAATACTTCAGTAACATTTCTTCATTTCGGTTTTTTCAGTACCTACCTCAAATCTCTATCCAAATAAAAAAGCTACTACCAAAAGTGCTTCGTCAGTCGTGCGAAATTCCGCACCAATTTGATTTGACTTGACCCACGTGTGACCTAAATGGCGTAGCGTATTTCGGTGTTGTGGAAATATGTGTTCTATCCTTGCTTTTAAGCATCAAGATACATCATCACAAGCATAGTTACACTTCCTGTGTTGTACTACGTGACATGTATATTCTTTGTATAAGACATTAGTTTAGTTCACTCGCAAAATAAATACTTTACATCAAACCGAAAAGGATGATAATATACATAAGTACTTTCAATAAGTTCGATTTTTTATTAACCTGTGTCATCCCACTGCTGTGGGCAAAGGTCTCCTCCAAGTGAGATTTATACTTTGAAAATATCAAATTACCATTTTATTGATCAAATACAAAGTATCTGACATCGAAATAAATAACTTAAATCTACTGCGATAACAATAAATTTCATGGACGAATTTTCGTCAATACCATTCTCTGTACTACAAAGTCTTGATTACAATCCTTGTAGAATGCACTTTGTTACACTTCGATATTTACGAGGGACAACTGGGAACTGTAGCTGAACATTGCAACATTGTGATCCCCATATTTTTGTTGGCCGTTTGCCCCCATTAATATGCATGGTGTGCCAGGGATCGGCTGGACCAATGAGGTTGGCATACGTGCCCCGAATGGTCATTAAACTTCCCAGTTTTCTTGTTTAAGCCAGTGTCACCTTAATGACCATGCTTGGAAGGCTCGCGTAAGTATCTCCCACTTAAGTCTTGTGCTTGAATACATTGTCGGTTGAACTTGGGAGAGCAATAAGTTTTTATGGATGTTGGAAGTAGATGACTTTAGTTTAAGGAACGTGGACCATATTTGACAAATTCATAGTCCTACATCAAAAACATGGTTTATGACAATTTAATTTCTCTATCTAGACCTCAGATAGTAAGCTGATTAATGAACGCAGTAGACCTAGCACTAAGTAAATTCTGTTCACTATTATGTAAACTTTTTGAAAATAAAATACATATATTATGTAAAGCACATTGAAGGTGTAACCAAAGTTACTCTCAGTCTACAAAAGCCCGGATTTCACTACGGAGGCCAATAAAGCATGCATATTCATATAAATGGGTGCGAAGCGACGATGCAATCGGTCGGGTCCTATCGGGTCACAGAGATCAGATGGCCAGCTCTATTGTAATTACTAGAACGTCGATGACGCTCTAGGGAAATATATAATAATAAATCACGTGTCTATTCATTTGTGGTTGTCACGGGCATTCGAAATGCACATATAACTACGAAGAAACTAGCATTTAACTCGATAATTTTGTACTCTACTTTACAAAATTTCGTTTTTTAATCATCATCATCATTATCAACTAAGTTAAACTCTTTTCATATTAGCACAAAATACTTGATACATTTATACTTTTAGTAGAAACTGTATTCAACTTACAAGAGGCTGCATATATTAGTTTAGAACAATAAAGTTTACCAGTTTGTGTCTAGGAACGCAACCTAAATTGTGGCCTAACTTCTAATAATATACACAAATCTGGTTAAACTTAATCTCTATTTCAATTGGATTGAAACTTGGACACTGTTTACAGAACAGGCGTTATGTACGATGACCGTATAAAATATAAATTAGATGACATTGATTGATGCGTTATGAATGTCTCACTTTTGATTATATAATCAAACTAGTGGTCCCGGCGAATTTCATAGCGCCAATACTGATTATTTTTCTATATTTTCTCATTGAAACCTTCCTTGGACTACGAAGATCATTTTAAAACCAAAATTACCTAAATCGGTCCGGGCGTTCTCGAGTTTTAGTCAGATTAACGAACAGCAATTAATTTTTATTTATAAGAAGAATAAATGTAAAATGGTTTATTGAGCTAGCCAATTGAAATCAATTGGCTAGCTCTGGCTTTTAAAAGGTGTAGGTACTTTGCATATTTTGTTAAGCTCGAAATTCAATTTCATCCTCGGCTTAATAGCCTAATAGATTTTGAAATCTCTACGGTATGTATGTCAAAGTCGATGAATCAATTTAATTCAATCGTCCTATTAGCTGCAATTAGCAAAAAATATATTTTCACGGTAAAATATCATTTCTATTTAAAAGGAATATTTATACAAGTAAAAATATTTTATCTAATTGAATTCAAGGTTTCGTAAGTAATGACTTTATGAGATCAAAGTAAACAAAATTAAAGGCTAATTGGTTTTCGCAGTAATCGCTAAAGAACTTAATAATGTGATTCTCTGTATTATATGATATCAATTTACGTAAATGACTTAAGGGCATACGAATGTATCTTAAATTTATTAAAATTACCTAATAATGACATAAGTAGGATTATGGAAATTATATTTACTACCTAGTACAAGTATTTGTTAGTAAATTACGTCAGCTATTTCAACGTTAACGTTACGTATATGGCGGTTTAAACGAGATAGATTAAAGTCAACTTATTTATAGATTAGCAAAGTTCAGAGTAGGTATCCTAGAATAGTGACGTCATTGTTAGATGCTACCGAGTTAAACCTACGTTCCGTCTAGGGAGATCAAAGCTATAGGTCTTCAAATAGAGAGGTCTAATTGGCAGGTAATGTTCCAAACTCGTATACCGAAATGTACTATTGTCCTTAGAGTTTACAACTTTCCCGATAAGCATGGAGTTAGGTTAGTTTTGCTAATGAATACTGAGTGAATTAATCAAGTTTATACCGTCGCCAAGATAAACTTTAAGTTTTGACAGGTAGCACTTGAAAAGCTATCTGGGTGATGCTTACATTGATGTTTGTTACTTACTTATATGATATTTACTGTGGCTACTTTATCCAGATTCGAAATAAAAACTTACGTATGTGAATAAATAAAAAAATAGCACACATCGTCTCGTACATTATCTGGATTCCGAAGTAGGTGGCGTATGCACTTGTGTTGCAGATATCAGAAAAAACAGTGATATACACCAAGAATGTAAAGTAATAATTATATAAATAATACGCTCAAACACAAAAAAAACATCCATGTTCATTGTTCATCACTCAAATATTTGCCCCAAAGTGACTAGTTGAAAAATGTTTGTAGATGCACCTACTATATTTTTATTTCGCGTTTCTATTAAACCCTGGAAGTTTATTAGTCGCTATACACTGGATATATCACGCCGCCGTCCGAATCCTAATAAATCCACCGAATGTGTGCCTAAAGCTCGCAGTGAGAAGCTTTTCGGTGTTTACAGTAATATTTCACATTTTTCGCAAGGGTACCCATTTTAAAGGCCCATGTTTCACCGCCCGTTTTGATATATGAATAATATTTCAACTCGACTCTTCAGGGAAAGTGCTGTTGTTATCTTGTCTTTGTTGTTTTAAATTTGGGATGTTTTTCGAGTTTTAATAAGTTTGATATTTTATGCGGTCCAACTTGGGCATTGATGATTTTGTTGGAGTATTTTTTATTTTTATTTATAGAGTCTACTTTACTTCTATAGTTAGTAGTTAATAGTGTAATTAAATCTGTGGCATGTGCAAACGAACTCCAAAACGTTGACTATATTAAATACGTATGACAATAAAAATCAAACTGATTATAACATTTTACGATATTTCATCAAGCACATTCGCTGAATCACAACTGAACCAAAATGGTTCGAACCACTAAAAACACCATCGGAAGTCTCCAAGCTATTTTCTAGTAAGATCTTATGACGCGTGAACATTTTATGACACATTTCTGTCCCCGTTTTAAACTGTAAAACGGTCCGTAGCATCTTCCTAGAGATTCTGATACAAAGTGGAAAGCATATAAGGGGGCTATTTAGACGGGCGAAAGACTTCAACTGAACTATAACACTTGATAGAATTAGGAATTCCAGCTTTACAGATAGTATTAAATGCAATAGCATATTATGTGTTTCATAGAACGGGGTAATTTCGTATCGCCACGATCATCATTTAAAAAACACTTAACCTTGTTATTTTAATAAATAAGTTCAGAATAACACATGTTAGATTTATTGCAATATTACCAAATACAACAATTTAATTATTTTTTTAAAATCAATAATAAATAATCCGCAACATAATTGGTTGCGTAGTTTCAAAGATCTAAGCTTCCACTGAGACAGAAAGATGGCAAATAGCGACTTTGTTTTATACTATGTAGTGATTACCTTATCTCAAAACCGTATTTAGTTTCTTTTATCAGATCTCCTGGACTTTCAAAAGGCCCATTTCGCTGAAGACACTAAGTGCTGACTTATTTCGTGACTCGATTTCCCACGCTACGATTTTTTTGTAATATCACGTAGGAGATTATGTGATTATCTTTTTTCCTTTTGCCTTTACCGTGACATTTTTGGGCGCTCAACGAATGTCTAACTTGACCCAGTTAGATTTAATTTGATACCTCTTGAATATTTCGCTTTGGGGCAAGTCTACTTATGTTGAAACCATTAGTGTCCTTCACAGAAAGAATAAACTGATTTCACAGCAATTATTCAGTATTATTCTTCCCAACGTTTATCCAAAACTTTCTTATCTTTATTTTACTTTATTTTTTACGCAACAATGAAGCCAATAGAGTTTTTATGTGTATAATGACATTCACTTAATTAGTGAAGAGATTTATTTGTGCATTAAATATTGATTCAGATGTTACGGACCTTACGTTGCGAAAAAAAAAATCTAAACAATAAAATGCAATCTAAGGTAGAGCCATAAGAAAAATGAGAGCGAAATAAAGCACAAAACCTTCTAAACCTCCAAATCCATTTGAATCTTTGTGTATAGTCAGCATCAGATAAACAAAGCAAATCCATAAATCCGAACGATTATTACCGAAAAAATTTACCCTCTAATTTCAGTAACAAGCCTCAATTAACAACCAGTTTGTAAATACGTACCTTGTTAACGTAAAAACGCTCAAGGAAAACTCTCCTACTTATATTTATGTTTGGAACAAAACCAATGTTATATTTTCGAGCCATTGTACAGATAATAAGAGTATATTTTCTGTACGATAACTTTGTGTACTCACTGTTAGTTTTCGTGAAAGATGTTATTAGAATTTCCGGGAACATAATAACAACTACCTCTGGTGATTTAGGTTATATAATACTCACATAGAAAAGAAAACTAAAGAACGACTTGCTCGGTGGAACAGTGGTTAGTGACTTTTTCACTACCTACGATTCCAAGATTCGTGGGTTCGATTCCCACCCAGGACAAATATTTGTGTGTCAAACATCAGAGTTTGTGCCGTGTCTGGGTGTGTTATTAAATATATCAGTAACACAAGAGCTTAAGCTCCTTACCACGGAATCAGATCAATGTATGTGACGTTGTGTAATATTTATTTATTTTATATGTACAAGACATTGATCTGTGTATAATTAATAATATTAAAAAATAAGTGTTGTGTCGATTGTCTTAGTATTCCTGACAGATTTCAATAATTATTAATAAAAAAAAATTCAACACAGTTGACTCAACGTTTCTACTTCCTTTGTTTAGTGGCATCTTATACATTTACCCTAATAAGCATCTACCTTCTAACTTTGCAAACGTTTCTTTTACAAATTTGTTATTTAAAACAATCAAGGCTCGTGAATTATTCATCCATCCCTGGAAATTTTCGCAGTCGTCCGTTCCGGCGAATTATATTATTGAAGCTTAATCGTACTTTTAATTACCCTAGCAATTTGAATATTGAACTCTTTTTTTTGTACATCAGAAAAATAAATATTCAAACGTAATACGGATACAATATGATTTGATTCTTCGATCATTGATACATTTCTGAATCTTCAACTATCTTGTCGATTTCATACTATTCTGATACATCATCGCCTCCTTAGAGACTGACACCAGTCAGAATTTATGTAGAGATAATTCGGTCACAACGCGAAAGACGCGTAAGAGAAAAATGAAAGTAGGTACTTCGTATAAAACGCAAAACTAGGTAAAGTAGTAAACACATAGTTAAAACTGAGTAGCCATAGTTTTTCAACAAAATTGCGCAATTAAAATACTTGCACTATTTACATTTTCGTATGTTTGATACACATTGACCATGAAATCTTTCACATTTACAATCCAAGATCCAGGTTATTTACGCCTTTTTAAACAAGGATCTGAGTTACCGAACAACAGGTCTTGTTTAAAATTCAACAAGGGAACGGTATGAAGATTCTTTCGACGCCAGGGCGAACGTTCGACCGATAACGAGTTACCACCTTTTATCAGACACGATTTATTACGCACTTCAGTTTATAGGCTAAGTTAAGATGAAATCCTTTCAGGGCCCTTAGTTGATGGTTCTAACGTTTTGCCGCCGTTTTGTTGTTTACACGACAATAAAAAAGGTATTGTTTCTATAAGTAGTATTTTTTATGACCTGTTTACATCATCATACATACATACATATGTATGTATGATGATGTAAACAGGTCATAAACCTTGGTGTATTTCTATTAAGTCTCATAGAAACCTGTTTACATTGCAATATTTCTCAGGCACGGGTTGTCTGTAGTAACTATTTTTGTTCAGCTTTATCCCTCATATTTCATAAGCAGGGACCATCTTGTTATAAAGTTTTAGACGTACTTGTTACACTAATTAAGTAATAATCCAGTAAGTTAGGTTAAGTATCAGTAAACACATTATGTAGATTTTAACTTTCGCCAAGTTACTCTAGTTCGCTTTGAGCAATATAGAAGCTGTGAAAACTTAGTAACTTAATTTACTTAAACTGCAACCTACAAGTAAACGATAGCTAATCTCTCTAGGGTTCCAGCTCAAACTTAGTCTAAGTATGGATTATATAAATACTGTAAGGCCCCTTGAAGACTTGAAGCTTCTTACATAAACACATGAAATATAAAAGGTTTCAAGGGTTCAATATACATTAATGATGAAAAAGTGACAATAATAGTTAGACGATAGGCTGCTTATTATACATTTTATAGAGCTATATTTATTACCTATTCACAACCTTATCGGATTTGTGCATAAACGTTTTTAATTGAAGGCTCTTAGATCCACCTTAATTATTAACCCTTAGAAGCATTAATCATAGTAATAATCGTCGTTACCAACGTCCCCGATTGCAGTCATACATGATTTTCAATCGTATTACAACGCCTTAGGAACCATTTCTGTTCGTACCCGAGGGCAGTAGATGTATGAACCATATTATGCGTTAACATTGCACTGTAATAGAAAAGAATAAGGTTTTATTTCGCATGCCTAGGAGTGAGGCAAAGAAAACTAAGCATATACCTTGTTTGTGATAGTTACTGCAATTGATGTCGGTGTGTTATTCCGTAGATCGCGAGACTCAGCTTTTATCCTGGTTTACAGCTGTGCGGTGGAAAGCTTTAGATATCTAATGATAATTGTTATTTTCTTTGATATTGTCAATGTGGGGTCAGAACCGGTTTCGAAACTTGGTTTCGAAAGTGGTCGAAGGGGTGGGTGCGAAGGTATTGTCGTAGCGACAATACTAGTTGGTGTGTTTCTATTACATACATACATACATAAAATCACGCCTTTTTCCCAAAGGGGTAGGCAGAGATCACTTCCAGCGATCCACTTTTCACCTCTGTGGGAAACGTGACGTGACGGGTTGTGAACCACGTCGCCGCCATTCTGCCTTGTGCATTGTTTTAACAAGGTCATTGTGTCCCACAAGTAGCAAGGATATATGACGGGGGAAGGAAAAGGGAAGTGTTTCTATTAAGTCTCATAGAAACTGCCTTGAACTAGCTTCACGCTACTAGCGACGGTTTCTATGAGAGATCCATAGAAACCTACTTAGACCGATATGATAATTTGTACTTACGTATATATACTTGAAATTACTTTAGAAAATTTAAATGTATAGTATTAAAAATCTGTACAAAATTCCCTTTTACACACATTCAAAGATTCGAATTCAATTCAAATCTCAAAAGTGAAAGATATTTCCGTTTTAAATAAATCCCTTCCGTCTGTGTCGATATGAATACACTTTAAGGCGGCATTTTAAAATCGAAAATCGTTTCTCAGAATTCTAGCTCTCGTTGTGGGTCTAGAATCTGGATCCCAGTTATAAATATGGTGCACGGATTTATTGAGTCGTAAAATTATTATTTGAAACCAATTTTGTCTGTTGGAATATTTTGTATCAAACCTACTCGTATGAATGTATGTGTTTTCACAAGTTTTATTTTTGCCCTTCAATAAAGCTTGCATATTTATATGAGCTTCACTGAACATAAACGTTATAATGTAAATTTAAAAAAAATTAATGCTAAAATCGAGAGTTTTGTTTAATATTCTATAAGTTTTATTATACATCAAATTCCATTTGCGTCTTATTTATTTATTTATTTGGACATCCAGTAGCTTTTACATTTCAATTATATATCTAAGTAACATGAACAATTAAAATAATGTGGTACAATGCAAAGCTTTTAAAGGTGTCACATCATGCACACAAAAGTCATACTGACAAGACTGACAGAAAGAAAGCCAAACAAAACATAATCATAATTTACATTCTCTATAACACTTATAAAGATAAACTTAAACTACACTTCTTAAATTTAACAGTACATTTTTTTTTCTTGAAACCAAACAATAAATCTTAAATAAAATATATCCAATTCAATATATAAAATTAACAGTTTCTTCCTGTTAAATGTCATAAAGAATTTGATCTCTTGCGTATTGTGTTACCTCTTAGAACACAGTATATTCCCCTGGCAACATCGAAGAGGTGGAACTTTTCAAATAAAACCAAGTTCCTCGAACAAGTACCTACATGTCGTAACAACTCTCGAAAGGCTACATCGGAGATATTGAAAATGCCCGGTGTGAAAACGACAGACCCCTTACGATATCAACGCTCAAATTGTTTTAATATTACCTACTATTAATACCGGTAAGTTTATTAAAGAAGAATGAACGTCTTTTTTAAAAAAAAAAAACTTCTTAACTTATTTTTTTTCCACAAAAAGCACAAAGCACCATGAGGTTTGGTCTCACCTGAGTTAAAATTACCAAATTTTCATATCATTGTCATTATTTCGGCTAACTTAATTAAATAAAATAAGTAATAAAACGTATGTACCAAGTAATTAAACGTTTTAAATCGATTGCGTCTCTAAAAATACCTATGGCTTTGTATTATGCTATAAAGATAGTAGATATTCTTTTCTCAAATTAAATACGAGAGCTATTTCATCCTTACTATATAGGACAAGCACTTGCATGAGCCGTAAACTAAAAAAGTCATTATTGCCTCGGTGTTTGAGCATCTCATATATTATATAACTATTTTAAAACCGGAGGCATAAAGGGGAAAATTAACGAGGATATATAAAAGAGAGCTAACTCAGGTGGTGCGGTGCTTAACCTAGGTATACATAACATATATTATATCTAGAATCTTTCGGTAGTCTGAGCTTAACCCGGTAAAGTGCTCGCAGAATTTGCAAAGCATTATGTAGACTACTGCGTTAATCAACTCTAGTATGTTCTGCCGGAATAATCGTAAATAAGCAACTGTGACTTCACAAGTGGAACTTTGCATGACTGTTAAGGTGACCGGCGCGGTGTAACAGTAGTTAGTGAACCCTGGCTAGCGGTTCCAAGGTTCAATTCCTACTCGGAACAAATATTTGTGCGATAAACATCTGTGTTTGTTCAGTGTCTGGGTGTGATTATGAATTTTAGTATGTATTTATAAATATATATGTATGTCAATCTCTGACGCCCATAGTATAACCTCTTCTTAGTTTTGGGTCAGATGACCGTGTGTGGAAATGTCCTTGATATTTTTTTATTAACCTTTAGTTATCAGTGTCTACGCCAGTAAGTCAGTGATTTTTATGACAAGTGCCACACAGCTAATGTTTCGTATACATAAAATAACAAACTAGAAAAAAAAATGCTAAAAATTATACCTCTTTTTGTTGTTATTGCCAACTTTAACGTTTGACGATTGACATTCGAGCTTTTAATAAAGTATATCTTTCAATTTAAGATCTTTACTGCACTGTTTTGTACGTCATGTACTAAGCAGATGAGCAATTATTTACTACTAATTCTGATCATGAAGTTTCATGCACTTCCACTTGCTACATCGACTGCAGACTAAACTGGCACTATAAAAAGACTTAATTAAACTCGCTTACTGCAACGTCAGTCACAGATATTCCTGTTTTAGCCACTGTTTAAGCAGTCAAACTATTTATGTAAGGCACGAAGAGCATTCATCGAGCGAACTTAATATATCTTTCAATTTAAGATCTTTACTGCACTGTTAATACGTCGTGTACTAAGCAGTTGAGCAATTATTTACTACTAATTTTTATCATGAAGTTTTATGCACTTCCACTAATAAGTATTAAGAAAAATACATATAGAGGATAAAATTGAAGGTTTCAAAATAGACCAACTATTAGTAACTATTAGCAAAAAGTAAAAAATTTCATTTCGTTATTTTTAGTAGACGTAGACAGTCACAGACAAAAAATTCAATATGTAACCAACAATAACACATAATAATTAAGGGGTGTTATTCGATTTAGATCTTTAAAGCGGATCTAGTTTAAACAATTATGGCTACGTTCGCCTAATTATTATTGAAAACGGATCCGTTCAAGAAACAGATTGATACTCATCTGAACTAACAATTTCATGTCTGTTTATTTAATGACTAAGTTAAGAGTAGCCGAAGATAGTGAGAAATGGCATTTGGGGAAGCCTATATCCGGGAGTGGACTGAAATGGTCTGGTCTGAATGGTCAAAATTATGTTTTGGGGAGTCCAGTATTAATAAATACTATGCGCACACTCAATCAGAATGTACCATACCAATATTAAAGTAAGACGGAGGACTTCACTAGAGCTTTAAGCTGGATTTCGTGCAGCGGAAAGCGCTTACTACTTTAAAGGTACGCCCAAATTAAAATCTCATCAGCGTGTTATACCGCTCTACTCGTATTTTAAAGTGCTCCAAACTAGTTTCGCTTTATAGCCTGCGCCTGATTGATGTAATCTAGAAGAAGTGGCGTTGGAATTGAAAGACTTGTTATTATTAAAGTTTTTTACTATAGTAAAACTTCTCGCATCAATCCAATGAGGGTGCTTAACTGTGCAATCCCAAATAAGTTGAGTATTTTATCTGATGTCTCAACTTTAAAGTGAATGTGGAGATGAAATTATTTAAATAAAGTTTTAAATATCTAGAGATTTATGTGATTAATTAAACTAACTGGGTATGTCACCGAAACTATTTTAGCCACTCACATTAGGGATTACATCTTAATGAGTCGTTACAGATTTGTTATTTTTTTTCCCCTTTGACTTTAATTGTGAAGTTACGTGCAGCTTTAGACTAGTTTAACATGACAATAATAAAAACCTACCAAACACTTTTACAGATAATTTAATGACGAAAATATTATATTTTCTTCTATAAAACTAATTTATTTTATTTTCGAATGTGAAATTAAACGAAAAAAAGTAAAAGTCTCATGAATTGCTGATAACATCTCGACGATTCTCAACCAATCTACAATAAATGAAACAAGAAATAAGAGTTCGCGAATTTTAAGAGTTTTTTTATGTAAGTAGTGGAATATAAATTAGTTGCTTTCGCAACTTGGTTTATGTGCCATAAACTTGACTGGGTGCTAAGTTTAAATGAAAAAAGCTAAATGTTCATGACTAGGTACTTAGTTGGTCTGTAGTTTAACGCCGTCGTAACTATAATTAAAGTCAAATTTAGGAACAGACCTTAATTCGTCACAAATAAGCATTAATCTTAATAAAAATGTTTAGTAATTATGAAGCCACTTACTTCTTGCCAAATCGATTTTGTGAACGTTATATGTTTGCATCTTTAATGACGCGTGTAGTCTCGTATATAATATTTTAATCCTTAGAAAGCATTTAAGCCGCAATTGCCGGGCGTAAGCTCCCTTCAGACATATCAAATCGTTGTAAGAAAACATTAAGTGAAGGAATAAGAAGAGTATCAGTATTAACATGCTATGAGCATGTTTATTTTTCAGTTTATAACTACTTATACTTTTTTAGCCGGAACGATATCAATGTCGATTTTTCATATTTTCATTACACTGCCGTAATAAAGGTGTAAAAGTAAAATCAGCTAGGATTTTTTCCGCAGATAAAACTTTAAATGACTGGACTTTTATTTTTCAGCGTAATCAAGAAAACCAAAGTATTGAAAGTTACTTCATTTGAAAAGTTTGACCAATAGCAAACGTTGAAAGCAGTTCTCGATTTGAATAGAGCACGCAGGTAGCGAGAATGCAAAGCAAGCTTCAACCAATGGAAGCGTGAGTGACGAAAACGTCATTTCCGCACAAAAATCAGTTTCGACGACTGCGCGAAACTATTGAATCGTATTGCTTATATTTCCGGTTTGGTGCTAGGCACGAATTCAACCTTATTGACTGCAAGATTACATGGTGGAACTACTTTATGCTTGCCATGAAGGAAAACGAAGCAAATACATAGGTACTACTACTAATTGGAAGTGCTTACAAGAGGCATACGTTCAGCAGTGGAAACAAATATCTTGAAGAGAAGAAGGTACTTTACAGTGTAAAACAAGCTTTCTTTAAAATAAAGATAATATTATTTCATAGGACAATAGTAATACAACTTTTACGATTGAATGAGGACAAAGTCATTTGATATTATCAAGCACCACTTAGAACAAAATACAACAAATACGTAAAAAAATGTTTTACCTTGTTAATAACATTCTTCAATTTCAGTATGAAATATGATACCCCTTCAGTAAAGAACCCGTCCATGCCACAATACCCTAAACTTTTTAATTAGCCCGGGGTCAAAACTGCGGAACACCAACAATCCTGAACTTTGCAAGAAGCAAAATTAGTTCAGAGAGGTAATGATCAAGAGCAGTCTTTATAAATATTAGAGTACACTTAAACCAACAATATAACAGAGCAAGTTGCAAACAGCTGACTGTGAAAGGTAGAGCAGGGATAAGGGCAGACATTATGAATGAGTCCAAAAATACCATTAAGGTAAGATAAGATAAGATTGTCTTTGATTATTTGCGTGAACGCAACATTTCTCAAGTCATTAACTGCATACTAATCGAACTACATACTTTGTTATGTAAAATTACTAAGTATGTCACACGATGCGATAGCTGGTACATATAACATGTTATTATAGGTACGCGAGTTTCATTTATAAAATTGGTTTTATTTAACCGAGACTTTATGAACCTCTCCATTATATAGAGTTGTGGAGTGTTCTTAACGAGTACAACAATGTTGTTGTACAGTAGAACAATGTTGTCATTACTGCTCTTACTGCAATTCAAGAACAGTTGGTCAGCATATGTAGATAATTGTGACATTCTCTGTTATACGACTTTCACAATCTAGTTAGGAGCCAACATAGTGTGGTTAAGTGTCCCTATGATACCAGACGGATTCCCTTTCAAAGTTAATTAACCACTTACCGGCACAACCCATAAATTAGGGTTTTAGTTTTAAACATTACCTATGATAGTGATGTTTTTTTTTAATCCGTGACTATCTTCGGCAAAGTTTTTTTAATTTCAAAACATTTGTCCACTTATAAGCTGCCAGCGATTTTGTCGGTCGTTTATCATGTAATACATTATCCCTTTATTGCGCATTGGATTAAAAATAAGATTTTCTCAGGTTCTACACTAAACTGTGCCAAGAACTGTTTTTCAATCAGTAGTAGTAGTTTTGTTTTATAAGCGCGATAGACAGACATATCATAAAGATTCACAACCCAAGCCTTCCAACCAATACCAAATTGTATTATCATTATATTATATGTGCATTACAGCCCTTAGATACGTGCCTGGCGATAATATCCGGTGCATCCTTATAAATCCAACGAGTGTTAAATGTGCTTCGAATAACTTATGCGACTATTCCTTCTACATATGAGCTCAGGCGGACCTGGATATAAATCATTTGAGTGATAGAATATGTTCAGCTATATCTCCACCACGTATTTGAAATGAATTTGCATATGATAGCGGTCATTTGGCCTTTTGATCATTCTTTATTGCGTCCTCATTGGGTTGTTGGGTAAGTAAACTCAAACTAACTGGTTTTCAGCTATCAGTATGTGTGTGTGTGTGTATGTTATGTTGATTGGCCTTGTTTGAGTTTGCTTATGCTTTTTTCAATTATAATTGAGATAGCAGAAACAGTTGGTACCTAATCTGTACATCTCAGTGCAAAAGCACGAGTACCAGTATTATGTCAGCTTATCTTCATTAAAATTATCTCTCATTATAAAAAAATAAGTTAAGATATTAATATTACGCAAACTATGAATAAAAATTAATATCTGTTCAAGGAAACCACTGTACCGTATTCAAAGAGCAAATGTATAGTAAAGCAAACAAAAGAGCTAAGTACTAGAAACCGCAAGCCGGTTGCTTTGTGTCGAACGACTTAGTTTTTATAAAGGCTTGTTCGATACTTAATAAGAAATTGTAACGTCTAAGTATGAAGTTTGTTTCAATACAGTTTATTTTATCTTTTATGGTTTTTAATCAGATATTTAAGCTCTGATTTGACGAAATATGATTAATTATATTAAAAGAGAATCTTGTTTTAATTTGAATGGAAGTTTTTAATTTAAAAAATATCAACACTTAAATTTTATGTATCTCAAATGTATTGATCGTGAGTAATTTGGCAATTTGGACTTAAGCGTCGCTTAAATAGTCAAATATGTTTGTATCTGTAGTATTCGGCCGTATTTTTTCTTAATATTTAGTATTAATCTCTTAAAGATTAGTTTTTTGTTTATTGGTACATTTCAGTTTTTTTTTTATTTTAAAAGAAGGTTAAAGAATAGGGAATTCATTTTTAGGGACTCTGGTTTGTGCAAACCAAATGTGAAATTCAATTTATCGCTAATCTCGTGGTCTGTCACTTTCTGACGTACACGGAAAAAGGAAGACAATTATAAAAAAAAACTATTTCATGTACTTCGGCGGAATTCAAATAAAGCTTTATTGATATCCAAATTATCCAATAATGAAATTATATGGAGACTTCAAAGAACAAAACTGTAATATTAAGTTATGTAGCACATTTATTATCAACCATATTTTCAACACTATGGAATCAATAATAATCAGCCTAATATGCAGACCACTCCTATAAGCTTTCTAATGTTCGCCGTCTCTTGTCTTGTCCATTATTAAAATCGAACCGAAAATCGTCGAGCAATATGAATAAATAAATCAATCCTGATTTAATGGAAGTTTCCAAAGCCAGGATAGGAGATCGGAGTCTGTTTACTTTGTAATTTAAAGTTGAGGTCATCCAAGTGTCTAAAGTTAGCATCTTTGTAGCGGCTTTGTAAACAACAACATCAGATTGATTAGGCCGAAACAGCTAACGGCATTAAACTTAGTTTATAAATTATGCCGAAATATCCGGCTGACTTTGGCTATTATTAGCGCAAGAACCAAAAACAAGTGGAAGTTAAGTTCTCACATTGTAGATACAAAAGATTTTCTCGAGCAATCTTGTTGGTATCAAGTGACGATCGTGAAAAAATCATATCCGGTTTTGTTAACCTCGAGCGAAAAACAGGGGTGTTCAAAGTATGACAATCGTTTTGAAAGTCTTTAATGTAGAAGAGCTAAAAGCAGCCAAATAAGTAAGTAGTACATTTATTTGTAACTTTTTGATCTTTGTTACACAGTTTTTAAAGTGTATATTTATTAGTTTGCGTTTTTGCACAAATAATTGCAATATTATCGCTTATTGCCAACGCATTCTAAGTACAATATTAGAGAAAAATAATGGTAGCGTACAAAAAGCTCAATATCTACCTTTTATTTCTCGTGAAAGCTTTATAAATCAAACCTAAACGGTTACTTCAAAACAAATTGAGCTTGAGCAATAAATTTAAATACCCCATTAGACCTTGAGAAATAAATTGGATTCGTAACGTGATCGGGAGAGCTAGTTATCGATATATTACAGTTTCTGATTGATCGAACGCCTGCATTCGACTGACTAGGATTGGATTTTGTACTTCAAACACTTATCAAGCGAGAACCTTTTAAATTGAAACCGTCTCAACTCTAGCAGGTGAGAGGAAGAATTTCGAATGAATGCTTTGTATTCTGAAACCAATCTCAGCCGAGACGTAGTTTATAAGTTTACGATATCGTATATATTTCAGGATAATAATTTACTTGCTGTACTTTAAGTTTCTCTTTTTGATTTATTTACGCGTTTATTGCAGTCATTTCAGTGCCTGAAAAATATTGTCACAAACGACGACTAAGAAAAATTTTACGCAATGAAACCTGGAGTTCTTCATATTTATCTTCAACTTGAAATGATGTAGCATTGTATTACAATACGAGTAGTACGATTCCAAAATTACAACAAAATGGCTGCCTTAATTCTCCAATTACGCAACAATATTCCAGACGTCTCATCCATCAATTAAGATTTGATGAGTATAATGTCAAAACCTAGATAGATCTCACAAAAATTTATCGCCTTTACGCGTCTAGCCAGCCTATTGTCCTGTTCAATTTATTGCCTGACGCAGCATGGAACAGCTCCGCGCTAATAAAACTATATGGCCCATAGGATTGTTGATTCTTGTTACTAGACCTATTGACTGAACCGTTTCTATTGCCTTATTTGATAGAGACTGTTAATAGATTAACCGTTTCATTGTTATTACTTCACACCATGATTTACTCTGAGCGAGTCAAATAAAATGAAGGTAAATCATTCATCAGTCATTTTACTGATAAATATTGTGACAAAACAAAATCGCATCTCTTAATATTTTGAAAAACGGATAAGTTTTATTGCTGCACTGTTGACCGGGGATTTGTATACCTGTCCTTCCAAGAATTGCGCCCAGACGTACAAACTATTACACCAATATATAACAACTAGTTTCTACAATACTTTAATTACTGCAATATTAACACAGCTAGGGCAAGCACTCAAAAATTTTAAATTAACATCTTATCTTTTGTCCTCATTTGATATTCAAAACAAGCATTTCTTTGTGTTTTCTATTGCTTTCATTAACTAATCTTTTTCTCATCAACTTTATATTACCGACAAAATACGCTCTAACCTCAGTTACAAAGCAACTCGAAAGAATAAGATGTCTGACATGATATTCTGTCTTTGACTGGCCCATATTAAGTGCAACATAAGAGAATGGGTACTTTGTTCAGAGAGGAAAACTAAAGTCAAATAACAACTGCCATAGCAAAACTCAATCTTGGGATACAATGTTAACAAAGTAGAGGTAAAGTCCACTTTGGAAGCTTGTCTTTGAATTCAACACAATACAAATAAATTCAGTATATGAAGATGGACCCGTTAGAAATAAGTAAAATATTAATATGTGGAGTACGTGACAGCTCATTTAAGTGTTTAAACCGTGAACGTTTCCAGGTTGTGTGGCATCCTTATGAATTTAAAGAACGCACTTATGTGTATAATGTGTTTTGGCTAACGTATGCACCATATCAACATCATGACAGAAACTATTGCAGAAAAGCGAGTTACGCCTATCAATTACCCAAAAAAGTTACAGTTACTATCATACAACTAAGATGTAACTGGTTACAACAACAGTAACAAAATAATCTGTTTTAAGACTTACTGTCCCCAACAGCGTTGTGCAAATGCCCAACTATTATCCTATCGCAATTAATCCGCCGACGGCTAACTCCTTTGCCAATAAGCAGAGTTCCGTTACGATACAGCTGAAACCGTTTTTACGGCGCCCGCCCGGCTTAGCCTAAGTGCAGATAAAGCTAAGATTAACTTTGCGCTTTCGCCATTCTGTTGGGATGCCGGAGTTCAGAATTTCACGAAATTAGAGGATAGATTGGGTATATGTGCCTATGTGGATTCCGTAGAAACAAACTTGTAAAAGGAGATGACACTTTTACTTTAAATTAGATCAGCTGCAATAGTTTTAAGAGATAATTACTAATAAAATAACTTAGACATTATAATACAACAAATATCACGTGATAAAAATCACGTATAAGTTTTTTAATCGGAATTTAGTCACGCATATAACCTACAGTCAAAACCACGTTATTTTCAATTTAGCGATATTAATAAAAATAGTTTCATTATTTCGACTCTAAATACAAAATAACGTGCCATTTCATATCATGTAAATCTAAATTCAACCACTATTTGTCTCTACTCAAAATATTACGTATTATGTGTCTTGTACACTCGTACGGTACTGTATTATGCAAAATTACAGTGTAATATAAAATGTCTGTTACGAGCACTTTTACTCCCTCAGTTTGGAGTAGTCCTCAGAATGCATTTTTCATCCACTTCCGCAGTAGCAGAGCGGGAGGTGAGGAAATTCCTCAAGACGAAATATTACAGTTGAGAATAAAATCATCTTTTGCCTCCTGGGAAATGCACTGTGAATTCTTTTACTTAATACTATGATTCACAAAATGAATATAAAATGAAGAGGTGACATATGGTCCGCTATGAGAATTCCTCTTCATCCGACAAACATTGTGTGCGCTATTTGTTTTGAGATTGTCTGTGTTATATGGTAATGTAATATTTCATGTCTGCGATTTTTAATACTTTCTAATATTTTAAATGCGAAAGAAACTCTGTCACCCTTTCGCGCTAAAAAAAGCTACTTATTCGATTTAAATGAAATTTTGTCGCGGATATTCTAGAGACTGTGTTTGTGTATCTGTTACCGGCCAAACCCGATTTCAGGACAAACTAGTTTAGCCTAGGCCAAACTAGTTTGTCCTAAGCCCGTTAGGATAAACCGGTATAGCCTAGTCCAAACTAGTTTGTCCTAAGCCCGTTAGGATAAACCAGTTTAGACTAGGCCAAACTAGGTGATCTTGATATAGATACGCATTATCTAGGATAAACTGGTATGGCCTTTTCCAGACATTGTAATATGTCAAGAAAGTCAAAATAAATAGATTATCCAAATAAAATCCTTAAAAATTATAATTTTTATTATACTATAATCTAATTTCTTACTCCTTATAACGATTCGTCGTTAAGTTTTCATTCGTGCAATCATACTATATTTGGCAAGAAATAAATGTTTGGCACTCTGGAATAACATATCTATAGGCTACTTTTTTTAAAATTCAATCCCCATGTGGTTCATTGGGGGGGGGGGGGGTGAAAATTGTATGGGAGAATTTTTACGTGTTTGTCTATTTTTATAAACCTTGGTATAGAGGTAGTTGGCACTCCGGAGACACCAGCGCTATTTTTTTTTATTTCATTCATTGGGGAGGGGGGGGGGGGGTGAAAATGAAAAGTATGGGAAAATAAATGATAATACAAACAATCATACTTTAACAAATAACAATAAAAAGAAGTAATCATATGAGTATTATGTACCCCATAACTTCAAAAGTGAAAATGATCTGAACTGCGCCTATTATTTTTAAAGGGTGTAAACAAAACCTTAATCGAAAAACTTTAATCGATAAAAAACATGTCTAATAGTGAGTGATGAAGTCGTCGTGAAGTGTTTTCTAACACAATGACCTCATATTAAAATAATTTCAACCCTTGAAAATCTTACAACCCTTGCAAACAACCCTTAAATTGAAAAAACACAAAGAAATACATTAGTGTGTAAATATAGAGTAAGTAATATTTTATATTTTCTATAATAATTTTCAAGTTCTAACCCCCTTTCAACCCTTGAAACCCTGAATTTTTTTTAAGTTTACTTGCAACGCGATATTGCAAAATTCGCACGGGAACGGGAGTTATTGGGCAAAAACTTTTGGATGTAAAATCTCATAGTCCACGCGAACGAAGTCGCGGGCACAGATAGTTATGTATATTAATTATACACAATACAATAGTTTTGGGTCTCTGTATTATACTGCGTACTCTCACATTGCTCCAAATAATCACATGCCGAAATTTTCGGTTATGGAGTAGAGAAAAATAAAATGTGTTTTTGACTATAACTCTTTTAATTTTCATGCTATCACAATTTTTAAATTTAATTTTTGTAAACAGAAGGCCATACCGGTTTATCTTATCTTTATAAGAAACAAGAAATAAGATTAAAGTATAATAAAAATTATTATTTTTCTTATTGCGGAGGGTTTTTGACTTTCTTGACATATTACAATGTATGGAAAAGGCCATGCCAGTATATCCTAGATAATGCGTATTTATATCAAGATCAACGAGTTTGGCCTAGTCTAAACTGGTTTATCCTAACGGGCTTAGGACAAACTAGTTTGGACTAGGCTATACCGGTTTCTCCTGACAGGCTTAGGACAAACTAGTTTGGCCTAGGCTAAACTAGTTTGTCCTGAAATCGGGTTTGGCCGGTAACATATCGACTGTTGATTCTGATATCTGTAACACAATTGCGTAAGCAACTTGAAACTAATCAGATCAATATAGCAATGTTGTGTAATATTTATTTATTTATTTATATTATATAATCAGGTTGTGAATCCTTTCAAAACCAATATAAAATCTCCAAATGTGAACACTGGACTCCACAGCACGTTTCATGAGGCTAACATTTATCCTCCAGTTATGTTTCTTTGAAAAATTGAGTCAGGTGTCAGTTGTATTTTTCGAGACGTTGATATATGGGAAAGGAGGCACAACGGCGTTTGTCACGCATTATGCCGCGTGCGACAAAGATTCCCTCACGATTTATAGCTAAAATGTGCCCTTACAACTGTTACCTTATATCAAAACACTAACAAGCCACCTGGAGTAAGTGGAGATTTATAATAAACACACAGACAGGCAGGTGATGCCAACACTATCGCAAATGAGCTGCGCACGAGCGAATTACAGACCTATCGATAATCGAAAAGCATGTGATTTATCGATGCATAAACATGCTCTCATTAAAGTGATGATCGGAACTCATAACTAATTTGTACACTTATGTACACGTTAGCTTCATAGCTTGTCGCACTTGCGAATTACTGGCTTATCGATAACAGAAAGGTGTGTGATTCATTGATGCATAAATATGTGCTCATCAAAATGTTGATCGTTACTTATACATAACTTGTAGACTTGTTGCGCGTATATAAAGCTTCATAGCTATTATTAATTTGGACCAAACGCCTTTTATGAAGAATAATTGATAAAAATTGTGTCTACATGCTAATAAAAAAAATATACATCAATCAACTTATCAAATCTTAAAGTTTTACTGGTTCGGTCAGCTTGAATCGATATTGGCTGTCATGTGATATAGAGTTCTTATCAGGTCAAACCTAGAGTGGGGAGAAAACTTATAACTGATTCCATTCCCTGACGAAACGAAAGATGAAAAAATTACGTTACTTTGAGACATACATTGAGTCAAGGTCCTAGCTGTAGCTCTTCAAAATTTTTATACAACTCAGGACAAAGTCAAGGGTATTTTGAAAAAAAAATTGGACTGGCCCTTTGTTATCTGTGAGATGCTTGCCATCAAAAGACGAAGTAGGCAATAAATATTGAAAAACTCAGGGTGAACATTCGAATTTGTATTCCTTACGTTGTGGAAAGGAATACGTCCATCGATAGGTATCAAAGAGGTCGGTCATAAAAGATAAGCTTAATAATATAAGTCTTACTTATAAATGTTTTTTACTCCGCGAAAGCGGTCATCTATCAAGAGATATCGCTCGCTATTTTGCTTGCAAACGTCACCTAGTTTCCTACTACGTCATGTGAAAACGGAGTTAAAAGGCGGGTTAGGTCTTTTAGACCTTGATTTATTGCCTACACATTGGTCGTGTTAACGCTTGGCGTCTATCGGAGCGACGGATTTAGTTCGGCGCTCGAAAGGTTTTAGCGCCAAGATCTAAAAACGTTTTTAGCTGTTTCCAGTCAACGTTCATTATAGAAATAAAAGCTTCTTGCAAGTTGATTTAGAACTAAGACTCTATATATTGTATATTTACGTCTAAAATATGATTAGGTAATCAAACGACAGTAATAATTATACATAAGTGTATGCAAGCATTAAAATAAAGAAAACAATAAGTTTGTTTTTCTAGGTTTCAAAACTAGGTCTTCTGTCTAACCATCGTCTACTTGTCCATGATCGAGTAAAATTGGGAGTTTTCAATGACGATTATTAAATCGATTTTTCGTAAAATCATTAACTATGTCCAACGATCCTATTCAATGTAAATGTCGTGTTTTCCATTACAAAATCTAATCTCATTTTTAACGTCCTTTATCTCCGAGTTGGGTAATTTCAGTTCGAATTAATAGACTCGCCGCCGAAAGAGGGCGCTGTTTAACTAATTGCTGGCTCTTTTGCTACTGTTTTGTTTAATTAATTCCCTTGAGGCCCTTGAGACTTCCAAGGAAGTCTTAAGGTAAGACTTTCTTGAAGGCGTGGTCAGAAAACGCAAGCTTTTTCGTTGGGTTGAAACTACCCAAGAAATACATTGAAATAACCTAGCTAAACTATAATGTTTCGTGTAAAGTCAAACTTAATTCTTCTTTCGCATTTCATTTCACATATTCCATTCCAAAATTAACTTATTTCCCCTAAAAGGAACCCAAGTTCTATGAAAAATACATTATCGAGGTAATCAACACAAAAGACAAACTTACAATGAGAAATGTAAAGAACAATGCATGTGTATAAACTTTGATTAATGGTTTCAAACGTTATCAAAAAAGTATCAGAACTAAACTATACACACACAGTAATTACTCGTACCTCTACTTTATCAAAAGTTTTGTTTGTGTTCTATTGTTTGTATACCTGTTCTAATTTTAGGGTGAAAAATTCCATCCATAATAGTAATACGTACTTACATACGCATCTTCTTGTGAATCCCCAAATATATTCAAATATCCAATAGACCCAACATTTCATGTCTTTTATTCACAATTCTTTTTCCTAAAACTTTTCGCTAAAAAAGGTAACTAGGCCATATTATTAGTACAAACATCTAGACACGCGGTAGCGTGTCAAGCCAAGTTCAAGAAACATTTATTTTATGGTAATTATTATCGTTTCTTTCCGAAAGGTAGAGTAACTATACCAGAGCCGCTCTAAGTTGGCCGATTTGACACATGTCAGACTGACTGCACTAGTGAGGGACGACGGTAAAATTGCCGAAGTATATAAGTAACAGTTATTTCCACTTTATAACCAAGCAAGGTCTAATAGGGTATTCGACTGTGGTTGTTATGCTTGCCATTTTTATGAAAATCAGTAAGATTTATGTAAATCAATATTATTAATGAAAACGAAACTAAAATTTTTAGCGAAATGAGACTACAAAAAACAATTTAAAGTTGGGTGGGCAAGTCCATTCCAAAATTGCGAAAATCATTTAAAATTTCTTTTTCATCTTATTAATACCAGAATTAGTCACATCTTTCATTATGAAAACATATCAATAAACGCAACTTTTGATGAACCTACCGAACAAACTTCTTAGGCGCTGCATACAACAAACTAGCGTGTGACGTCACACGCCAGTCGACGTTTGTATGGAGCATTTTTGAGCTCGACCAATTAATGTGCAATTAAAATTGTAATATCTCGTTGAGTTATCCAGATATCAAAGTGATACTTTCAACAGTGTCTTTGTGTTCGAGTGGTCCATCCAACTATATCAAAATAAAAAAAATAGTCAAACACCCTATTATAACAATTTTTTATTAAAAACATTTATTCACATCCAGAAGATTGAATTGAAGTTTCTTATTTAAAATTATTATTAAAAACAATAATTATTAAATCCTTCATCCTATTTCTAAAACATACCTAGTGAGTATTACCCATTACGTCACTATGAAAACGTGTCAAACGGCGTAACCTTGTAAAAGCGTAATACAGAGTGGAAATTGTACGTTTTCGTTTTATAATTCAATTATTTTAAGTAATAAAAGACAAATAATTAGATAATTAGGTGCATTTGACATTTTGAAATAACGTCTTATTTTTAAAAGTTGTTCTTTATGATTCGCTAAATATGTTCCTCTTAACAAGGATAAATGCAAAATATAAAATAAAAAGTGTCAAATCGGCCAACTTAGAGCGGCTTTGGTATAAGTTTATCAACAAGAATTCCATACAATCTATTTAGGTGTCTAGATATGTAAAATAAATAAAACATATATAAAATAAATTTAAAAAATATATAAATTCGTTACTTATATTAAAGTGATGTTAATTTTTTTATACTTTTACATACCTTTTAGATTGTACTTATCGTAAAAGAGAGGTCTACAAACCTATCTTTACAATGATAATTATATTTAACCTACCTAACTAAAAGTTCCTTTCACTGCAAGAAGTATATGACCAAACTCGAATATCATTTACAAATAAAAAAATAACGAGAAAAAGAGTATTAGGTTTTAGGAGGCGTGTATTTTATTCCCAAATTGAATATATTCCACGCTTATTTCTCTTATTAAACACACACATACCCTATTTCGTTGCTACAAGCAGCTTTTATGTATCTCAACTTGCTTCAATCAGTTTTTCTGAAGATTTCATAACCATAAAAGAGGGATCCTTATGTGTTGAACGTTGGGAAGATGTTTTTCCAATATTCACGTTCACTATACGGTGCTTGTATGTTTATGATAGAAAAAGAAACATATTAATATTTAATATTTTTTTAATATTTCACAACATCACATACATTGATCTGATCCCGTGGTAAGTAGCTTAAGCACTTGTATATTATAGAGGTAGATATGGAAACATTTTGATAAGCATTTATTATTTATATTACAGCAATGTATCTACTTCTTCTACTATATGTAGAAGTACGTTTGTATTTTATACACGGGTAATTTTAACAAATCTGATCACAACAAGTCACTTTAAAATAAATTGTTAAGTAAACACATAATTTAATATAACTACTTCAAAATTGCTTTTAATGCAATTTAATAGTAATAATGAAAGACTCACACGAGAAGTCATTCAAATCATAACTAATTATAGCCGCTTTACCTAAAGGCAGCTCAAAGGGAACAGCTCGTAGGAAGTACTTCCCTTCATACATTAGAACTTAGGCTCTCATTGTGATATTACTGTATGAACTTACGCTTAGCTGAACTAAGTTGTTATTTGTACTTTGGAGAGAACATTAGATCCTAACCATTTGTCTGCCTTTGTGTAGACTCACAACGGATTAACTGACGTGCTCAGGCAAATAACAAGAATATAAGCGACTATTTAAATAAAATGGTAGATTTATTTTACTTTTTATTTTATTTGACTAATAGCGAAATTATCTTTGTTATCTGGGTGATTCTTCAAAACAGTGTATATCCATATATCAACATCGACAGGAAACATGAAAGATAGATGGATGCATCCGTCAATCTAAACCGTAATGGCTTTTGACAATGAATTGAACCCATATTTTGTGATATCGAAATGTAAAATGAACCCATTAAGTGGACTGTCACCTCTATATTCAGTAGCACACGGTTCAAAACCGCACTGAAAGTTGGTATTGTCAGCCAATTGACTACGTTCGTGGCATAAATCATTTGGAGCGTCCATAAAGTTCGAACAATGCACATTTCGATACAGCAGTCTAGTAGATAAGTGCATCCAAAGTTTGAGGTATCACGTTCCGCGGATACAGACATTGTGTAGAAATAGTGTTGTTGCACTTTGTGTTCCTAACTTTGTATAAAACTAGTTATGACGATTTAGGAATATAGATTTTGCTTATTTTGCACGGAGTCAGTATCTGATCGGAGCTGTCCAAACTATGTAGTAGAATTGTAAGAACAACTTGAAGCTGAGAAAGCGAATGAAAGGCATCGATGGGGGACACAAAAGACACGTCTATGTACTTAGGATTAGGACGTTCTATTCGAAGTCCGACTCGCTAGCTGTTATTTCTTTTACTCGGAAATGACATGGACACCGTATGTTGTACAAGTATGTTAGATTCCGAGTCCCTTATAGTTGCGATGGAATCAGCAAGCCTGTTCGGTAACAGAATCAATCGTTTAAATGCTCCGGGATAACTATGTATCTGAATAAAGAGTGTTTGTTTTTTGTTTCACTTTATATTTTCATAAGGTTCACTTTGGTGGCAGGTATGAACCAGTATAAGTTAAGTGAACTTTTAATTCACTAAAAATTTGCACTAAAAATGTTTAATTGATATTTTTCAATTATTTGCCGGAAAAATTTGAATCTCTTTACTAGTTTCGTTTAGAGTCTAGTTTAAACCTTTTTTTAAAGAAAATAGTTCTGGAATAAAGAACGTGCCTTTTCAACCCGCTTGAGTTTTATGGAGCACCTAGTGCGAGACTGTGGTGTTAGTTGATTGCATTTGCAAACTATCCGTTTTAGGTTAATAGGATTAGATATTATAATTTTATACCGCACTTCACTGGAACGATGGGGCATAGTATACGCTGGATACAGTAGTTGTGTTATCTTTAATATTAATAAACTTAAAATTACCTATTTGTTTGAAAGTGCTCATATTTTATTCTTTCGACCGATGACTCCAAAAGTTGAGGTAGTTTTTATTCTCTTTTATTCTATTCTCAAATAATATTCGTATTAAATTTATCAGCTTATGTAGCCGTTCCATGTGAAGAGCTCAATCTCTTGCTAGTTTACTCTAGCTAATTACAAAATGATAACTAAAACATTAAACAAGAAACATTCATTTAGGAACCATTTTCAGTTTTACTTCAGCATTTCCCGAACGTAGTAGAAGTAAAAATTTCCAAGCGCTAGATGAAATACTTATTTGAACTTCTCAAAAACGCACAACTTTTGCAAAAACACTGTACATTTTGCGATGCAAATTCAAACTGTAAACATTCGTATCCTCGGCAATTACAAAGCGTGTTTGTTCAAATATGTTTCCCCGGTAATTCCGAATAGGAACAAAGCCCCAAGCAAAAACTAAAACATAGCTCGCAAGGAATCCTGGCAACATTAATTGTTACTGCTCATTTAGAATGTAAATCACAATAGTGGTTATTTTGTTGGCACATTCAAAGCCTTTCTTAGCTTTATTCTCTTTACCGGTACACATATACGGAACATCTCGACTTGATTTATGTTTAACCTTTGAGTAACAGTAGCAAATACATAAATAACTTAAAGTTACTTGAAAGTCGTAGAAGTTCAGTTCTTCTTTACTTCCCCGTGTCATTAAGGCTTGGAACGCCCTTCCAGCTCATGTTTTTCCTCCCTCCTATAATCCCGGGCTCTTCAGTCCGGGCGTAAAATGGCATATAAGCAGACCTTCAGGGTGAGTGTGACAGGCTCAATTGGGTTGATTGTGCCTGTCGACCTCATAGGTTGATCTCACGAATATGTTGAACTCCCAGAGTATATAATTAATATAAAATAATAAACATATTTCCTTATTCGTTGAATTTCGAATGCTTCAAACAAGGAGTGAACAAGCACATTGCAATATTGCAACAGTCCAACTAAGTTAACTGACAAACTGAAGTCTCTCGTAAATTAGAATAGTGACTTGGGCTTTTACTTTAACTTAGCCTTTGCAGACAGCACGTTGTGTAATCGTTTCTTTGTCGAAAGCAAAACGAGCATATATATTCTAACCTCATTATTTTCGACCCTAGCCACATTAGAAATATTATAGCATGATGTGCCTGGGTAAAAGTTAAAAAAGGCCTATTGCCTAACGCAAGGATATGATTCCATAATGTGTTTTTTAAGCTACATATGTTAAGGGGCTAAAATTGAAGTTAAAATGCTGCGTCATTAAAAAATATACACAGGAAAGATCATACTCGTCAAAAAACAATTTATCTGGCGTAAGCAATCCCATTTTACCAAATTGCCATCCCTTTAACCGTACAGAGCAGGTCAGATTCTCCGCGAATCAATTTGACCTAAAACAATTAGTGCGGACAATGTGGACACGGCCTTATTCCAGGTCAAACGCTGATTAAATTCCTTACGTTTGATGAATCTGATTCTGTTTCAGATTTGGGATGAAACAGTGCTTAGGTCACAGGGGAAATTTAGTGTCAGAGACTAGATTCATACAAGTTCTCTTATCTAAAAGTGTATTTATTCAATTTATTTTTCGCCTGTGGGTTTTGTTAAGGACTTAAAGGGCAAGGGGTTGCTAAAACGCATAGTCAATATAGAAAATTAAATTGAACAACAGCTGATTGATTTAGAGGATATCTTTTTGACAATAGAACCCTAAGTAAATATATTACTCAGCTACCTTTTTAAGTTTTATTTACTTGCTATTTATTATCTTATAAACTTTTTACTGAGAAGAGTAAAGTTTCAAATAATACATACATACATGCATACATAAAATCACGCCTTTCTCCCAGAGGGGTAGGCAGAGATCACTTCCAGCGATCCACTTTTCAGTTTCAAATAATATACGAATTGAAACAAACATAGCGGGTACAATAACGGGTATACGTATATGAATGTAATTATACAATATACAAATCACCAGTATTAACCGGTGTATTAAAACTGATACCACGCAAGCTCAAAAGCCCACACCTATCAGATAATGGTTACAATTTAATTAGCGCAATCGTAACCAGCCGCTGATCAAGGACTGTGACCGCACAATTACACGCGAATGTGAATCCAATGTTGTACTTGGATTGGACTTTAGGACACATGAGGATATAAATAATTTAGTTTTTTTTTTCATGTGTTCAAAATCAACCTCTTACTTTGTAAAGATGGTTAAAGAAGTTAGAAAGCGCTTTCTAAACAGTGTGTGTGTATGTTCATGTCGAGTCATTTTTTTTTCTTTTGAATAGGAAGAGTACCTACTTTAAGGAGTTCAAAGTGGCTTTTTTTTTATTTTGTCGGTCAATGTTGATTTACGTCTTAATAACTGACAAAATAAGAAATCTTATAGTAATACTACAAGACAGATTTTATATTTCGATCTTATTCAAAACGACGAATGATTCAGAATCAAAATTTTATAATCCTTACGTTTGTACTTTTAAATACGAATGTGTTTACGGATTTTGTATTAGACGAATAAGACGCATCTACTTAAAGCATCAATGAAATAATAGAACATCTAACGCTCCCAACCCTTAGACTACACAGTACATTCCCGTTCATGTAAACGGGTACCCTAGGATTCCCATTCCGGCGTCATTGCAAATGAGAAGCATTGTGGCTAAAAGTGTACCCTCTGATATTCCCGGAATAACGCCTGATGCTGCAATACGCCCCTTTTTCTTATTCTTATCCCCAGTCTGTTTGAGTTGAGAGCTCTTAGGAATACGCGATAAGGGAATGAAATTAGAAATGGAATGCTAACCCGGTTTATTAAACTTTTATTTATAAGAAGCTTCCTCGGTACTACGTCGTTCATCATGGAAAACATTACTCTCTTTTCGCAGCGCAGTCGGTTACTGTTTTGAGCGTGCTTTGTTTTAATCCGAACGAGAGTTGTCGAGTTAAAATAATAGGAAAATACCGTAATGGCTAAAACTGTCATAACCTACACTATATAACTTTAAACTGTCATGGTTACACACATTAGAAAACTCAATATTTCCGGAATATTTACCATGTTGTTTTGCTTTAATAAGCTCCCGACATTTTATAACGAAAGAACATGGAAAATATACCAAACGTAATATATTGAGTTTTCTAATAACACAACCTCTATTGTCTTATTTCACGTTGTATAAAAATAAACAAAGAACTCTATTTCTATTCAAATGGCGGCTATCTACCTAAACTTAGAAACTTAATTAGGGGCTGAACAGTTAAATTCAAGTATAGTGCAAGTTTTATAGTTACCATTGTTTATTGAGCAAATTAAGCAAATATTTATGGCTGAAAGCGGAAATTGCTCGCCGTCGTTCCAGTAGGTCTCAGTTCTCTGGTAATAAAATAGTTAGCAATGGAAATTAAATGGGAACCCGAGCTATAAAGAAATTAATAATCTGGAAAAGGGGGATAGTTGGTAAAACTTGAAGTTTAATATTCGGTCACAGTTGTCCTGGTAGTTCATTCTATGTGCTTTTAAAACCTACATTTCGTCCTTTAAATAATTGAATAAAGCTTTTAAATGACATCTCAATATAAAAAAAAAATATTAAAACATACATAATTTTTACAGGCTATACCTAACACAATTGCGTAGTATATATTAATGTACAAAAGGCATTATAGGGTAGAGCAGCACATTGCCGAGAGTCTCGACATCTCCTTCTAAAATAAGTACTTAAAACAGTGCACCAAGAGACCTGTCAAAAAAATAATAACGGATCCAAGCAAATCTATACTGACACGTCCCTTATTTTACAACAGACAAGTTCGATTACCTATCATGATCCATCACCATCAACCATAATAAGTTACTTTGGGAATTGGGACCGCGACTCCATCCCGGATTCAATCCAAGGAATCAATAGTGTTTACTCTTATGTAGGCCCACGCTCTTCAGGGAATTTTATGGAGTAACAAAATAACCTACTTTGAACATACACGTCATACGATGTCAGTTACTTATATTTACTTACACTTATACTGTACTTGCTTTGATCCTCTACGGATAGCGTAAGATAGATGACAATCGCTGAGCTGTAACTTCATAAGCGAACCTCGTATGTAAGCAAATGAGCTTAGAAGTGAATCAATTACATGAATAAGTAGAGTTTAAGATATTAATATCCAGCTTAAACCAGTTTACTTAGCTACGTTTCAGTAAACAAGGGCTAAACCTAATTAATAAGTAGGTTACTTACAATTTTCAGAATATGAAATATATACTATTATTGCTCTTGCTCTTGCCAAAAGCCCTGTCATAATATTATGTTTTAATTTTTTTTCATCTGAAAGGCTAATTCTCTTTAGAAGTTAAGCAAAGTATTTAATTAACAAACATAGCTTTGACTTAGGTCTCGGATTAGGAATATACGGTGACCTCGCCTTGTACTTAGGGTCGTCTAATGCCAAACCAACTTATCAATCTAATCCTGATTATATATTTAGATAAAGGTCAATTAATTAAGCTACACTACTGAGAGTTACGGAAAGAATACCCACGACCAATAACTATGGGTACTTTTTGCTCCTACTCCTTAATACAATTGTTTATATGTAACTTGTACTTTTATATCATACTACTGCCTGTTGTGGCATGTTTATTGCTCTATTTTCTTTATTCACCAAGAAAATATTAAATAAATAGCCTCATTTTCTGAAAAAATAATAGGTAGAGCCCTACGGTTATCTTCTTTGGTACAAGCCTTGATTAATAACACCCTAATTACCTTTGCTACAAATACTACATCCTTAATACAATTTCCTTTGAAGACCTACCTACGCAGAATCCCAAAATAAGAGAACATTTTTTAAACATGTAAAAGGTATCTAATTAGGTTCATGTTCCTTCGTTATGTTTTGGGAAATATTTTGCTGATGAAATATGTTTTTTAATTGTTTTGTAATATTGTTCTCAAGTTAACAGCTTTTGTCACGTTCATTGAATTCTGATTCTGATTCTGAATTTACGAATCTAAGAAATTGTTATTTAAAACCATCTTGAAATTCTCGGATTAAAAAAAGACCATTTCTTTTAGATTTTACGCACGAGATTAACATTGCTGTTGTCTTAGTTTCATCATCTTCATCATCATCAGCCCATCTCAGTCCATTCTTGGATATAAGCCGTCTTAGTTTAATGAAATTAATAGAAAAATAATCGGTATACGTTTTGTCAGCGGACCTATTGAATCTCTTTGATTGAACAGAATTCCGATACAGAACAGGCTACACACGCCATCTACCCCATGCTGCTCTAAACGTGTGGTCGATGGTAACGCTTGAGTATTGTACGGTTTTCTATGAAAGTAAAAGTGTATTGTATTTCTCAAAGATGGCGCTTTATGGAAACGAAGTGGAAATACTCCCGGATGGGGAAATGCAAGCATCGTACCAAGTGGATATTTATTTTGATATTACTTTTTTAGTAAAACAATTGAGTCGCAGATAAAGACGTATTTAAGATTCGTAAAGTTAATAAATAAATCAAGACACTTTACTAATTTTATCCGTCTACGGCGTAACCCAAAGCGTTAAAACATATATTTTGTCCGTCTATGTACGTTTGTTTATTTTAACGTAGAATGGTGGGTAGTTGTTCAATAAAGTTTGTTCATTCTGTATTGAAAACAAAAATATATGTTTTCAAAGTCATATTTTAACGAAGTTATGTCCATAAAGGTATAACTACAAAACATACCCCATTTTTATTCTAATAACTTATATTTTTAATTCACCATCATCATCAGCCCATATACGTCCCCACTGCTGGGGCGCGGGCCTACCCTAAACTAGGGCGATAAGGCCTTAGTAGTTATTATTAATTATCATGTCTAAATAAGCAAACAAACATTATATTACACTATTGACCTATTTATGCTAGATAGACTTTTGTTTATAAACAACATGTATTTGCATGGATAATTCCTTTGTACATGTATTTGTCTCTATTGTCTTCTATTCAATGAATCAATCAATCAGTTTAGCTACATCGATGTCATTATTTTGATTTGTTCTATGAAGCCAATGCAGAGGTTCCGTAGACTTAAGCTTAATCTATTATTGTAGTTACTTTCAAATCGTTTCAATACAAATAGCTCTATGAAATATAGGTTTAGTTATTTACCAACACATCTGTGTCTGGCATTCCAGATAAACTGCTCTAACACCTTTTCCCTAATCAAAATGTCATACATTTATGACTTACATAGTCATAAATGACTTACATAGTCATAAATGTATGACATTTTGACTATTATAATGATACTGTTTAGTCTATGGGAGTGAATTTACCATGAACAGTAGACATGATTGTGAGCATATATTTTGACATCCTAACATACTACCGAAAACTGAAATATATCCTTATTAAGATGTAAAGCATATTCTGCTTTGACGATAAAGCAGGTACATAAACTCAAAAGTGACATATTTGTGTGTCTTCAGGCGAGGCATGAAACGGCATTTAAGCCGGCCTACCGGTAGTGCAACCGGCTCAATATGGTCAATTGCGCCTGTCGACCTCATATGTGGATCTCACTACCGCTTACCATCAGGTGGAGTGAGATCATCTTGTTAGACTTTCTATAAAAAAAATCGCTTAACTAAATGACTGTCAGTTAAATATTTGATTGGCTCGGAGGAACAGTGGTTAGTGACCAAGGATACTACCTACGGTTCCAAGAGTCGTGGTTTCGATTCCCATTCAGGACAAATTTTTGTGTGACGAACATCGGTGTTTGTTCCGTGTCTAGGTGTGAATTAAGTTTATTTAAGTATATTTATATATCCACTGTTGATTCTGATATCTGTAATACAAGTGCTTAAGCTACTTACCACGGAATCAGATCAGTGTATGTGACATTGTGTTATATATATTTTTTATTTATTTAAGTATTGTATTATATTATCCAATAGTAGGCTGTAGGCTCAAAATTTGAGAACGGAACACTAAAACGTATGAGCCAACATCAAAACAATTTAACGTCGATCATAAACTGCACGACGCGAACACTCATCATATCGGCAACCAAAACAACGACGACCACTCACAAAACAAGCAACAACCAGCCAGTCGACAGTTGCCTGCCGAGCCAAAGCCACGAGTGTATTTAAAAAAGAAAATTAAAAAATATAAGTTTGTTTTTAAAATGTTTAACGCCCCGCGCTGATATGGGAAGCAAAGGAAAAGCAGGGAGATGACTCGATACGCTCTTATCGCCGTTCTCTCAGTTTTCACAGTCGTCACGTATCAAGTAAGTCAACGTATTATACTTAATAATAGTTAAAAGAAAAAGTAAGTACAGTTATATTTTTCAAAAATAAACACCATAGCCAAATAAATATTTAAAATTGCCAGTTAGTAATTTAAGTATTCGCATTCATTGGCGCACTTGCATTTTTTTAATTGGACATTTTGATTTGGGAATAGATGTTAAAGCAGTTTGAAGATCGTTACATAAAATATCACGTTAAAAGATATAAATGATTTGATTGAATGATAATTACTAATGATTTACGATCGACATATTTTGCTACGTTATATTGATTAAAGTCTCAATAATTAATGTGATGATTTTTTTAACCCACTACAAAAAATTTGGGTTTGTTATTATTACTAAGCCAATCAAATGCCAGTACTATTCAATTCTATCTCAACTGTTAGCAATTTCCTGAAACACTTATCAAGTACTGAAATCCTACATAAAAATAAAATAAAATCGTGCACGAGTTTCAATGTTGTTCGACATCAAACGTCAGTGTTAGTTTGATAAAATTTAACACAAGATCTAGAGTGAAGAAAATAAACGTTCAGTCAAAGTATTCATAAAAGCTTTCTACATAGTTATATGAATGGGAACGTGTCCTGTTTGACGCTATTTCCTTTTACCCGAACCTTCAATTTTTTTACTTCTAGTGACATCATTTTTTTTATTCAATTGACAATTGTCAATATATAATGTAGAAATTGCAAAAAATGCAATTGTGAGACAACTGTAACATTTGGGACTTATATATATTTTTTGTAAGTATTAACGTCACTGAAGATTGAATACGTTTAAATTCAATAAAATGTCTTAAATACATGTACAAATATATCGTAATTTATAGTAAATAAAGGTAAACAAAAGGTTAAGCATAATATTTTGAATATGACGAATGATTCAAGAATTTCAAGCACTGTAAGGATGGAACGAATATCTTCCGTATGATGACAAATACAGTACAATAAATTGTTTGTTTGTTGAAGTGTTTCATAACCAACGTGTGTTATTATATCCAAAGCGAGAATTTACAAATATGTAGTGAAGACGTATGTGTAATGTAAACAATCAACACTTAATCGGAAGCTAATTTCAAGATCAACTCGTCAAAGTATTATTAATTCCTTTATCAACTATATTTGTATTTTTATGGCATCAATAACTCCAATTTACTAGTTAATATATCTAGTTATTGTAGAATTATCACTAAAAGCTGCTACGACAGATGAAGTCGATGATTAAAAGAAACAAGCAAAACATTTTTTTCTGCATAAAATAAAATATAGAGGCCCTCAAACTACCCAGTCATTGATTTAAAATTATACTTTCAGCCTTAAACTAAACTATTATGCTTTCCGTGTAGTCGTACTCATTTCTTATTTAGCCGCCTAAAGTTTTTTCATCAAACGAAAACTCATAATTTACGTCCGTACAGCTACGCTTGCTTGATTTGAAAGTGCTAAAATCTACATTTAACAGTAGAAGATTAGTGAAATTCTGACGAACAAGGTATGAATAACGGCCATAGTGAAAATTCACCTAATAGCACTTAGAGGTAGATGATTGCTAATGTTTCCTATTTGCATGTCTATGCAAGCACGTGTATACATCTACGCTACTACACGTATACTCTAGCAGTACCCAAGTTAACTTAATTAAGGCTACGTATGTACAGAGTAATGTCATGTAGAGTACCTACCTTGCTACGAGTGTAATTAATTTAAATACAGAATAGTGACCTTCCCTTACATGTGTGAAAATAGAAGACAGACTAAACAATATCACAGTGAAACCAAATTGAAGCTAAATTACATGCGTTGAATATAAAGTGGATACCAGTCACAACTATCTGTCCGGTGGTTGGTGAACGGTATACGGGTAAGCGACCCCGGCTCCTCGAGCTACTATCGACTCAGTCCAAATCATCCGAGGCGATTGTATCCTTCCTCCCCTTTTCCTTCTCCCGTCATATATCCTTGCTACTCGTGGGAACGCAATGACCTTGTTAAAACAATGCACAAGGCAGAATGGCGGCGACGTGGTCCACAACCCGTCACGTCACGTTTCCCACAGAGGTGAAAAGTGGATCGCTGGAAGTGATCTCTGCCTACCCCTCTGGGAAAAAGGCGTGATTTTATGTATGTATGTATGTATATAAAGTGGTTAAAATTCAAATTTTAAAAAATATATCAAGAAATATATTTATGTGTGCATTTTGTGGAACAAAATCATGAATATTATGTTAGTGCCAAAAGTGTGTAACTACTATTGTCGTACACAAATCACGTGTTCTAGCCATTATGTTGATGTTTGCCTTCCACTTCCGGTATTCGTTGGCGGTAGTATACTACACTAACACAGTCACAGGTAGTGCGTTTCTGTGGATAATTGTTTCAAATGTGCAATTGCAACAACTACATACATACACATATAAACATAAAATATTTGTTTCCGCGATAAGTGATTACTAAAACGTGATAAATATAATTTAAGATCATTTCTAATGTAGCTGAGAGAAAATGACTGGCAAATTCTTATCACAGAGTCTAAAATCCTTTATAATACAACTATTTAAGACTTTTAAAGGCGTCCTACTACCGGACATAGCGAAAATAACGGCACAAAATAAACCTACCTACACAGAACAAAGCTAAATTTTAGACTTATTTTTACATCGCTTCGTGAAACAAGGTTTACGATCTAGGATTTAGAGTCGGCAACGGAAGCATAAAGTGGAAATACTAAACGTAATGACAAAATATTTCCGCGCGGCGACAAGTACAAATGTCGCTAGCACTGTTCGTGAAACCCAGCTGTAGTATTCATGACTTTCAGCAGCAAAAAATGTGAAAAAGTACAAGCAATTAGTGTTGGGTCACAGGCACTACTTTGTGAGATTAATTAGTTTAGAGAAGAAAGTTCCGCAAATTGTAGAACATGGCCTCTTTTTACAAGCTTTTTGTTGAACTGTAAATGAATTCACTGTTGAGTCTGCAATACACAGTATCAACGGTACAAATCATGATTTATTTATTGACCCTGTATATAATGAACCTTGACATTAATTAAACTCTTTTTACTAACATTATTCTTTAAGTTAATATTTGTGTCTGGGTGTATAGTGAACTTTATTAAATGCATGATTAATATTAAATCAAAACTAACTAGACTGATCTGAAATAGACAACAGAAAACAGAATTTAACGCTTTGTTTTGTAAAATAAAGCTTTTTACATACATCAAGGGCGATGAAAATGTAAAATTTAGATAAAGGTCAAAGTAAAGTTAGATATTTCTAGACGTAAGCTGTTAAATTAATAAAAGCCTACGTCATGTCAAGAATGAATGGTACACGATCACTGTGTTTCATTCATCAGGCGATTTACGACATGACGTTACGCAAAGTTAAATGAATGTAATGCTGTGGGTAACTTGAATGGCCCATCGTTAATCTATTGAAGCTGTTTTATGCGCTTACAACTTCACTGAAAGAGAATTCAAACATCGAATACAAAGAAAATTATTTTTAAGTTAGCTAAGTCAACGGTTTATGTATGTATTGTATAAGCAACCTCGTGGCAACTTATGTAATTCACCAATTTACTACTATTGCTATATACGAGTAAAATCTACTGACGAATTATAAGTCATCGAAAACAATATTTAAAAAATATATGTCATTTTAATATTTTAATAGTTTTTCAAAATATTAAAAAAGTTAGTGCAAGCTTTAACATTAAACACATTTTTTTTATTTATATAAATTTACAAAAATGTAATTGTTTTAGTAAACTGAATTTGCCATGTTGTTTTCTTATAATAAGTAAAGAAAACAACATGGTAAATATATCGACAAATTAAGTTATTTATGATGTACTGGTGTTCGAAGTGTGTAATACTTTCCTCCGAACACTAGTAAGTAAGCTATTTCAAGACTAAGTTTCATGCAGTAACTTAGTCTTGAAATAGCTTACTTCATCAGAGCTAAGATGCAACTCAACTTTTTTCAGACGACAGACTTTCAAGACAACTTGATCAATGGGTACAGGGCACTCATCGCGGACATCCAGGTCCGGACACAGAAGTCCAGGGAAGACATGGACACGTTGGTGTCCCAAATAAAGCTGCTCATGAAGAATGAGGCTGACAAGGCAATAAACTACATGACGGTCTATTTGGAGCAAATCTCTTTGTACTTTCAGGTAATGTGAATGTTTTGTATGGTAGCGGTGAGAGATATTCGCTTCCTCGCAAGTCCGGTGATGATGACTAGGTTCCTCCAAGTCATCGTCGTATAGTTAGTTAAGAAAACTGGGTTTATATGTATTATTTGTAAATGAAATAAGTTGTAAATTAATATTTATGTTAAAAACTTGATGCCGCATTTCGAAGTAACGTTTCCCACGTTATGCGTAAAAATACTTGTAGGATTTTATTACAAGCTTCTAAGTACTAATACAATGCAGTAATAAACGAGATACGTAGTTTATTCATAAAAGATTTCTTTTTCAAATGCCAACATTTTTGAAAGATTATCCAGCGATAGCTTTTAATTTTTATTAATTTATCTTTATCCTGTCAAATTACATGACACTATGTCGGTAGTAGCCTCTGTTGAGGAGTCACCGAATAATATTCTCAATGTTGTATTTCAGGTAATAATCCACGATAGAAAACCCCGCAATGGAACATATTGCAAAGAGAGCATAGTGAAGTTACTCGGGGAAAATCTACAGTTGGCAGATGAGAATGTCACCTTATGCCTTGCTTTGGGGTACCAGAGGGTACAGAGGTTACCAGGTAAGTCAAAAACCAAGTTATTTTGTATCTATCACAATCAAAAGTTTAGTCTTTTATATGCGCGAACACTACACACTTGAAATAAAACTAATTTCAAACTTGCATGTAATAAAAGAGGCTGTAACTTCGTATCTCTATTTATTTATGTTTTGATTGCACGCGAGTTTAATCCGTAAAATTATTTTTGTTTTATGATTATTAATTTGGTGCTAAAGTTTGTTTTGAATTGTTCAAATCATATTCAAATGTTTATCCTTTACAATCATCAGACTAAAACAACGTTTAATGAATTATTTTCCTTACCTATTGTATATTTCGTACAAAATGCATAGGAAATACACGCTTAATTTAGTTTTTAAACTACCCTTCAGCTACATGTAAAAGTGGTTTCTGACAAAAGTTGTCGTCTACCTGCTATTGTATTTTACGTGGAAGCAAATTAAACAATTCCACGCGACATTTCCGGCTCCTGTTTACTTTGAAAGCAGGCTGTTTGCGAGCGGAAATGTAACCTTTATCCCTAATTATAGGGTTTTCTCTTTATATGATACGTTTATCTGCTTATTCATATAATAATAATTGAGAGTTATCAGTTATTATATTTGATTTTATTATAATAGAACTACTACTATTGGGCTTACTTAAGTGTGAGCCCGGAAATCGTACTTATGCAGTTTCCTGATATAGTTTTTTGATTAGAAGCTTTTCATAAATATATAAATAGTATGAACACATACACTTAAACTTTCAAACATTATGAACACATGTACTTTAAAAATACTACTTTCACCTTTCACCTTTATATAACCTATTCAATATTCTGGCTCAGGTACATAATCTGATTAAAAGGTTATATTTAGGAGCTAAGAAACGATATGTTAACTACTTTACCAACTTACGCTGATAGTTAGATGGACAGGGGTCCATAATTAAAGGTTACAAATGACCCTTTTTGGACCCGCCTGAACATGAATGCGGGGTCATGAATGCAATTTTTTTCAAAAAAAATTAAATTTACATTGAGCTTTAATAGCCTTTAAAACAACAAATTTAAAAAAGACCCTATTTGGATTTAGCAAGTCTCAAACTCATAGTGCGAAGAGGCAGCCCTGCTACGGCCCAGTTTTATTTTGCGGTGCTCTTCCTTGTTTGGACACGGACGTTTCCTTTCGGCCAGGATGTGTCCAAAACAAGCGCGCGTAATTATAACAACTCGCAACGTTTGCTTAGAATTACGTTTTGCGACACACCAAAACACTCGGTTTACGTTATGGGCGGGGTAACACATAATAAACATAGTTACCGCGTGTATGAGCGGTGAATCACTATTCAAGTTTACATTGAGTTAGAACATCCGATGTAAACTATAGTGTTCTTAACCACTCCACCAATTTACCGTGAATGATTGTTCTCGGTATTGTATATAGACTTAGACATTTGATAATAGATACCCTTCGCCACAAAAAAAAAACACTCACATTGTTTCTTGGAAAATTTCTGCTTAAAACAAGTACAAATACGATTTGATATTTTCTTTTCAAAAATTTGGAGATAATAATGGTTAATTTTCGATAATGGTTATCTGATATTTGGGACGGATTTTTAATTGAATTATAATTCTGAGAAGAAATGTATGAAACGTAAAGCCGTTGCGAGAGTCTTTTAAATTTTTTCATTAAAAATCTAAAATATAAGGCATTTTACTATAAAAAATCTCACATAAAAATAATTATCAAAGCGTTATTTCGTAATAAACTACATATTATCATCAGTAAAACCAGCTTCAACATTAACTAAGACACATTATATTTGCTCCACTAAAACTAACAAAAGAATCCTTAACGACCGCCAGTTTCCGCTACTCAAACTTTGCCCCGCTTTTGTCTAACAGAAAAACTCCAAGTTCACTTCGAGACCCTGGAGAATTTGAAGAAGTACTCGGCATCAAAACTGTTTGAGTGCCAGAAACAGCAGCAGGTCGGCGGGAACTGTTCCCATGAGAGCCAGGACTTGGAGAGGACAGTTGTGAGTAGAAACATGTCTCACTAACATCTTAACTTCTTCAGTCATAAGAAAAAGCTTAATGGAAAACTGAGTAGGTACTTCTTGCAGTTTTTTTGCATGCGGTGCGTAAACTAACCGTTTTGCATTCGTTTCTTATAACAATATATAATTCTTTACATCTTCATGACGAATTTGTTTGAAAATGTATAACCATATATTACTTTAGTACAAATAATAACGATACAATAACGTTAGACGCCCTCAAAGATGCTAACATTTACTTGTACGAACCCGTAAAGAAACATATACCGTAATGTATTTAAGTTCATTTTCGCACACATAGCTCTGATTTTCTCAACGGAAGTGAAGATAAAGTCAAGTAAATTGATTAAGGATATGCTCGTACGTGCAGCCTTTTCCTACCTAAGGCATTTAAACGCTACCTAAAAGGCAACTTTGTTTAAAGTTTATAGTGTACTAGATTATTTTATGCAATATTCTCGTATATTAAGGATTCCGGGGTATGAATAAAGACATACAGAATGATCAACGACTTGAAAATCTTTATTTACAAACACTGCCTCAATTTGATAAAACATGAGATTTTAAACTTTCGCGTTCCATTATGTTAAATATTAGTATTTATGGTCGCTCGACCATGCTTGGTTTAACCCAGTCGAAACGTCGGGCAGTCAGGAGCTTTGTATATGCTACACCTAATATCGCGTCTAGATCTACACCGTGAAATTTTAGTGGTTGTTTTCCCGTGGCAGAACGATTTGCCTTTAGTAATACTATCAAATCATGCAAATAATTCCTCGAAAAAAAAAATTTTTTTTTTCGGTTTTTTAGAATAATAATTTTTCAACTCGAAAACGAGAGACGCTATCGTTGTTTTTGAAGATGTGACGTATTCAGGTACTGCTTGCCGCATGAAATCGATGCTTAAAGCTAAAGAAGCTCTACACCCTAAGTCATAAAGCGGTTCGAACGTGCTTTTGAGTTACGGTTAAACCTTTAGTAAAACCGGCATTTATTAATTTTACCAAAAAAGAACTGCACATATCTTTTGTACTACTAAGATAGAATCATTTTACTGCGGGAAAACAACCACTAAAATTTCACGGTGTATAAAGACTAATATTTAGTTAATAAAACGTTTATGTATTTGTTACAATAAACATTTATCTATTTATTTCAGTTCCTTTACGAGACTTCGCCGTTCCCAGTCGTGATGGCTGAGATAGCCATCCATGGATTCAAAGAGGTCTCGGACCTCAGCGTGTGTCTCAAGGACATCATCTCAAGAATGATGACCCACTCCGTGAAAGTCATCGGCGACTTCAACAGATGCATCCATAACATCGAAATGCCCAAACTCAAGTATTTACTAAAATTCATGAAGAAATATGCTTGATAACATAATGTCTACTGTAATGTGTAACAAACTCCGTCTAATATGATTAAATTGTATTTTAATATCAGAAAGTACTTTGAACCCAGACGGTTCTTTGGATTTTTGTTTTATAACTATGTGGAATCAAAAGATGTAAAGAGGAATATATGTGTCAACAACTAAAATCTTAAATATTTTATGAATATTCGATGATAAACCTAATAATAATAAATTATGTAAGTTTAACATAGAATGAAAACATGCAATTGTAAATGTAAAAAGGTTCCTCTTTTTTTTCTATTCGTTTAAAATGTAAATAAGGTAGAACATATATTTCTAACAGTATATCAGATGATTAATATAAGCTAATGATTAATTGACTGAGTGTGTTTGATATAAAGGATTTTTCTTAATAAACCTCCACGTAATGTTGTTTCATTGAAAAATTTTTCGGGCCCTGCAACAGTTTCTGGCAAACTAACTTTGATTTGTTTGACTGATATGACTATGTACTCATAAGTATAAGTATTTTGAGAAAATTAAATTTCAAAAACTAGATAATCGACTCCAACCTACTTTGCATTGGTTACGATAAAAATTGTATTATAAATTGCTCTTTCAGACATAGATCTGGCTTTCATATATAAAATTAATGCGAATTTATTCATTTAAAAAAAATAATAACATTTGATTAAAGGAAAAGCTTTTAAAAAGTTCATTACTTCAGAGTATTAAGGAACATAAAACGCAAAGGATGTCACTCGCAAAATGAGTAGAACACAAAGAGAAACATTCTTTTGTGTAGCTGAAATAATACCGTAATAAACATTTTTCAATTAGACTTAGCGCCTTATATTTTGTTTCTAGCAGTAGGAAATTGGCTTTTGTAAGATATGATTACGAGTGTTTTTTGATATAAAAAGCCGAATACGCAAGTCAACAGTAAATCGATTCCTAAAAAAACAAAAAATTTTGCGATATGAAATCGATTAAAAATATAGTACTTATCATCAAATTATTCACTGTACCCACGATAAAACTGGGCAAAGTGTACACTAGTTCACTATGTCCGCTTTTAGTACACTTAGCTATAAAAGCAACTACATCTTCACTTAATGATGGATATCTTCATAAATCTCTACAAATTCGATATTCGAAATCTATTACAACCAAACGCTGTTCCATTATTTGTAAGTTATGCTGTTTTCAAGATTATTAATTTACACATAAATTGAAAACACAGCATCCGTAGAGCAATCGACTCGGAACTCAAGTTGCTTCCTTATGCATTGCTTGCATTCACCGAGTAAATCACAGGCCACGACAAATAAACGGGAAATCAATATAGTTTGTGGGAGAACTAAGAATGCGGACTAGAAACTAAACATACTCTTTTCGAACTACTTCAAACTTGGGCTTAGTTCAAATAGTTCAGTTTAAGTGGTATGGATGTGTTGTGCAGTTCCCATAGTACCCTCTATATTATCTGTGATGTCCCCTTATCAACTATGAAACGGATTTGAATTCGGAAATTGTACTCTGTCTCATTCTTAATAGAGGAAGATCCCAGAGCCGCCAGACATCATTTATTTTCTAATGGACAAAATATATACGATTGAGTAGTGGTGGGGTGTACTATCATCATATGACTAGTTGCTACCTTGACCAGACGGCCATTTTTCAGATATCAACCAATCAAGGTACATAGAAACACTGCTCACCTCACTTAAATTCTGATGGCTGATTTTAACATATATTTCACACAATATCATTAAAAATCAGGATTCATTACTCCCAGACACATGCGGTCGGCGGTTTTACCTTACAGACGCTTTAAAGCTATGAAAAAAATTTTACTTTTACTTAATTTTACTTATTTTGTGATGCTTGATTTTTATATATGTTATTCAAACAACTATTTTAAAACGTTTTGCAAACGGACAGACCGATCCAAGGGGCCAAACATTCACCAGACCCAACTGTTTAAGATTTTTTTTTTAAATTGAATTTAGTTAAGTTTTTCTAATAAAATAGTTTGTAAGGTACAATTCTATAATTATTGCGGTCAGATGAGCACTTTTTAGTTGTTTGAATAACATATATAAAAATCAAGCATTAGAAAATAAGTAAAAGTAAATTTTTTTTCATAGCTTTAAAGCGTCTGTAAGGTAAAACCGCCGACCGCATGTGTCTGGGAGTAATGAATCCTGATTTTTAATGATATTGTGTGAAATATATGTTAAAATCAGCCATCAGAATTTAAGTGAGGTGAGCAGTGTTTCTATGTACCTTGATTGGTTGATATCTGAAAAATGGCCGTCTGGTCAAGGTAGCAACTAGTCATATGATGATAGTACACCCCAACACTACTCAATCGTATATATTTTGTCCATTAGAAAATAAGTGATGTCTGGCAGCTCTGGGATCTTGGACCATAACCTATACATTGACAATGACGGAACATAGATGTTCCGAATCCGAACGTAAGTAAAACGTTTTGACCTAATAAAACCAATATCTATACACCACTTTATTTGGAGGAAGGTCTTCACAATATAAAGAATAATCTTCTTTAGGCTGAAGGAATTTTCTAAATTAAAAACAGCTTAATGACTGCCAAATGTTATATTTAGCTTACATAGTTACTATACTACGAACATAGTTTACCAAGGGCGAAAAAAGTCAAGTTAGTAAAATTTGAAAATGTTGCTTTTGCGAAATATTTTACTAGAAAAACATAAAAAAGAAAAAGGTTGTAAAGCATTTAGCGTCATGCGACGACATCCGTTCAGGACTTAGTTTTGCATACAAATGCCTGGAAATGGGCAATAACTAATCCATTTAGGTATAAGGCTGGAGGAAAATACAGGGAAATTGGCACGAATGCGCCAATAATTTGTCGAGAAGTTAAAATTTTATATTAAAAAAGAACGTTTTTATCATTTGGTGGGAATTTGAACGCATACTGCAACAAAAAGATTTATCATACTAACTCTTTATTCACACGGTTTGTTGACGAACGACGTAAGTATATTATAGTATTTATTTTAATATTATAATTTCACAAATCAAACAATTCTGTTACTCTTTTTTATACTGAGTTTTGCTTACTGACGTACAAATAGATATATTCACAATTGAAAATGCTTGAATACTTTTCGATATATTGCCATTAACATATTTCAGTTAACAATCCATAGCCATAATTTTATAGCCAACATAAACTAAATTTAAATATATTTAACAAATTGACTAAGTAAACCAACTCCGTCTGTTGGGGATCCTAAAATTCACGAAACTAATTCAGTTAATACGTTTAGTCCTCGGAGTATTTAATTATCAAGTTAAACTAAACTAGGTAATCCCGTTTCCGTTTACAAATGGCAAATCCGCACAATAATATATACAAGATCATGTTAAATAAATTGAGGATACTGTGTATTCGTCCGATAAAAAGGTGTACTCTGCAACCTAATATTAGCTAACTGTGTTCACAAGGAAGAGATCCTTCTTTTCGTCTTGACCCAATAATTTTACTTATTTCAGCTATCATCTAAAAAGAGCGCTGAAATATATACTGTATTTTCTATTGCAAACAGTATTACAGTTTTAGGAATAATGATGTCTAGTTTTTTAAAATGAGGGACCTTATTAGTTGTTTAGATTTATTTTTTCATTTTTACGAATTGCAGAATTAACTTCCGGTTTTAAAATATGAGGGTCATTGTTGTTTAGAGATACTTTTTATTCTTTAAGCAATACAGAATTCCCTTCATTGGTCTTTTTCGAAAAAAATTAATAAAAAGATCTTTTCTATGGTCATAACTGACTGAGTGTTCCATCATAATCTTGGTACTTGTTCCTCACGGTATTCCTACCTGTTATAAAAGTAGACTGAAAATTCAACACAGAGTGATTTTCATAATGGTTTAACAAATATAAATAGTTATCAGCCTGATAGCTTTATACTAAGTAACGATACGTGATAGTCAGTTGATAAGCATTACATTGAACGTGATTACATAAGTACCCGGATTATCTCATAGCTTATATGTAAATTGGATTTGCCAAAATACCCACGTAAAATTATGACTTAAAACGCATTGTTTTATGCGATCATATTTCAGCTGTAATACTTTTGATACACACGGATTATACATATGTTCCTAAATTTTTTGTACCGCTAATTCTTTAATACATGTACTCTCTCAATAGGGATAATATGTACCGTAAAGTAAGCTTATCTTATTGTTATTTAAGTTGTTGAGATGCAGTATTGTATTTCAGACTATAAAGAGGTAATATTTTTTAATTAGTATGTCCAATAATAAAATTTCATAGAGACAAAGCCAAATTTATAATACCCAAATAAGTTTGAAAGTCGTTTGATCACCTTACTGCTATAATTACTTAGTTTATTAAATTCATATTTACCATCATTCTATTTGAAATTAAATTAAATAATGGAGTTTGGGAAAGATTTTACAGAATCGCCTTTTGTTTTGCTACTGTTTTCATAGTTAAGTGAATTAAAAAACATTCAGCTGTACTGAAAACTTTGCTGACCAGTTAAGAATAGGTAATTTGAATAATAACTTACCTTAATGATTTGGAGCCATTAAGTAGTTAACTGCACGGTAATTGTTATGCGCTTTAAAAGCGGAATAATACGAATAAGACTTTAATTTATGGTAACCGAATAGAAAACCGTCTTTTTCATCTTTTGGTAGCGAGAGAGCTTTACCGGGCAGAGGAATATCCCATTCAAAATCTGCACCTTACTCACTTGACATAAGGTTCAAAATCAATGCAAAATAGCCACATGTATGTTAAAGAAGTTAACTAGTACTCACCACAGTAATGGGGATATCGGCCGAGCAAGGCTGATACTTCAGTAATCTGCTAAATCTGAGAGTTCGTTGAGCCATGGTCAAGGGCCCGACCGGTCGGGATACATGGATGAGCGGGGAGGGCGGCGGGGGAGCGGACGGACTCGACAAAGGAGGAATATTACGACGAACAGTCTCCAACGGCATAGTTCGAGCGATAAGAGAATCGCTCCCAACAGAATTAGCACTCCCGCTGAACATGTTCATCAAGTCACCTATTGACCCCCCACCGCTCGACCCCCCACCACATCTCAACTTGTCCAAATCCGTCAAACTCGACCCGCGTCGGACACGCAAACGCGAATTGGTCGGATTAGACCGATTCTGAAACGTCTGGTCGCGACGGACGTCCGCTTCGCTCGTCGCCTGCACTTTCCTACTACGCACCATCTTGAACATTATAACGTCATAACACAACTGAATTTACACTGAAACTGAACGTTAACACCTGGGCTGGTGGAAATTTGCATACAAATAGGTGCGCGCGAGTTGCAATCAATAGGGCCACGGCCGCCCGCAGGATACCGCTATCGCGTTTCCGTAGCCATCACCGCTTGCGCAATGAAAAAAAAACAGTTTTTTTTTTACTTTTTCCTCTCCTCACATGGTGTTCACCGTTCGAAGGCCGTTTACATACTGAGAAGAGAATGCGTGTGCGTGTGGATGGAGCTACTCAACTGAACTAATGAGGTGATCGGATCGAGTTCAAAGGCGTCGCGGGACACCACATGCTACTTAGCGACCAGACGGCGGGATGCCGCCAGGATATTTAATAAATAAAAAAAAGATTCCTTGTTTACACGAGAGCCGCCCCAAATGGAAACCATAATAAGCTTGTTGAGAAATCGTTTTCCGCGAATGTTTTGTTTCGACAAAATAAACAATTGTATTTGTTTAGATTCATAAATTTTGGAGTGGCTGTTAAGGTTTTTCGATACTTCTATATGGAATCATTCTACCCCAATATCCTTATGAGTATGCCAGATTCACATATTGTTGTTTTTAGTAAGCACTTTATGTATTTGATTCGGTTCAATACCCATTGAAAACAAATTAACTCAATAAGCAGGGTTGTTAATTATATCAGCAGATTTTCCTGGAAAACGGTCAATATGTACCTACTTCGATAAACAATTAAGTTATCCAAGTAAATGCCAATCTATACGACATAAAGTTCAATCAAGCGATGTCCCGAACTAGGACTAACGGAGTTCAGTGTCTTGTCTTGTATATCTCAGAAAGAAAAAAATCATTGTAAACTGATCTAATGCTAGGTCTACACTAGTAGGCTACATTGAATATTTATGTCACTATACTACTACTGGACGTATACTGACAGATAGACAAATATCTATGACATTTCTTTGTTCATTTAATAAGTAGGTATTGGTACTTACTGGCTGTTAATAAAATCTGTTTTATGGAATTCATACAAAGTTTTTTCCCAATACACTGTTTAGTACCTCAGACAGACAAACAGTTTTTCTATTACATACCATAGGTAGACATCTCACTATTTATGATCGGCTGGCCAATTAAACGAACGACTGATATCGCAATTGCCGGTCATTAGATGAATTTATAGGAGCATGAAACAGGACCTGTTAGTGTAGGTTCATTAATAACTATCGTTTCTTTATGGTAACTAGTTCACTAGGACCATAAAGTCCAGTTTAACTTTTTCTATTATCCAATAAAACTAAACTATCAATAATCCATAAAGCATTAAATTAAACTTAGTCAAGACGCCGTCCTTTTGTCTATAAAGACTTACCTACTGAGCAATGTTTAAATTAATTTTTACAACATAATAACCACAAATTAATAAATAAACATTGTATGAAGTTCAATGACTGCGTTTAACTTGCATCGTAAAAATACAAAAGTGAACAAAATACCTTTGCTGGAGCATCCATTTATTAGGAATACTACGCAACATTAGGAGATATAATTCTGTTCTCTAATAATAATGTTCTGTGTTCCTAAGGAAACTTTTGAAACGATTTGCCTGCCAATTAATTAATGCGAAATGTAATCTGCTTATCTTGGAAACCTAAATAAAAGTTAAAAGAATAATATTATTATTTATGTATGTTTGTTTGTATTTATTTGTTTAAACAGTATTGTGTAGAAACAACTTTTCTGTTTCAAATTATAATTCTGATTTACAGTAGTTAAATTTTACGTAATCCTGTTTGCTTAAACCTTACTTAAACCTTACATTGATTATGACAATTAAGATATCTAATGTCATTTAATATGTAGTTTCATTTGCTTAAGGAAAATATTTCAAAATAGTCCATAACCAGATCTTTTTCGCAATGTCACAATTCCCATACGCAATGGGAAGACTACCTTGCTCTCTCAAGTACTCTATATCAACTTAACAACTCATTGTCTCTTTCTTATTGCTCGTATTAACAAAGGACAACGACATTTCCTCCGCCCTTGTCGTTCAAGGTCGGCATTAAGGGGTCAGTGTGAGGTTCTATCGATGGTCTAACAGCTTTTTCTAGTTCTCACAGCGGATACACTTAAGGCACAGCGTGAAAAACAGCGATACATTCTAGCTACATAGTAGGTAGATGTGTTTATCTTGTTCCCATGCGTTTACAGTTTTATTATACTGTGGTATTTAGAAAACGAAAAAAACATTCAAGTTTATGTAATCTTGTTTTTGTTAGGATTAAATAAGCAAATAATTTATTTGCATTTCTAAATTGAAATTAAAAGTTGATAATTTTAATACTTTTGCCTTAATCGGTGTATCTATAGCAATACTTATTCAAATCTTTCAAATTGTTTCGAATTCTTTGTCTATTTATTTATTAAGTACCTACTTATGAGCCATTTATTACCTTCACACTTCTTTTTACATGCCACCATAACAATGTATGGCTATCCAAATTATATTGACTGATGAAAGAATTTATAGTACTAGGTCATGTCAAAAAATAAAATAAGTCTAGACGACACATAACCTTCAGGTATCAATATGAATATGATAAATGTATCTCGCGATATTAAGTGACGTTCTACATTTTGCTGAAATATGTAATGGAAAGAGATCATTCAGGATTGTAAATAATAATTGATCAAAGAAAGTGTTATCGAGGTCTGTAATCAGACATTTACGTATTTTGTTGAGGTAAATAGCGATTGTAGATAAATTGACGACGGCTTTTATTTGATAAGTATTTCTATAGCAGTTGTTAATGTTATGGGTCAATAGAAGAAATACAACACATATTAATACTTACTTTATATAATTCAAGATCTAAGGTTTGAAAATCAAAGATCTGGATCTTTGAGTTTTTCAAAGTTTATAAAGAATACCAAACACGGATTTTTGCGAAGTTCACTGATAAGTACAAAAAGATACGTATTTGTTGTTATTCAGTACATTTGTTTGTCAAAGTCATTGTAGATTTATTAACTTTTGTTTTGCCCAAAATCGTAAACTTATTGCTAAGCCCACCTACATATTATTTTATTGTTTATTGATAAGTTTTGACTTACCTGAAAGAGACGATTTTGATGTTGTGATGAATATTTTTAATTCTCCATCGACGAAAAACACACAGTAAAATTAAGAGAAAAGTTAAAAAGTGACAGTGAGAGCAGTAAGAAAAAACAAGATTTATTCATCAATCCATTAAAATTCATAATATTAATAAAAATCTTCGTTATACGAAGATTTTTACAAAAGTCATTTTAAAAAAATCGTACGTTAAAGAATTTAAAGGTAGGCATAGAAGTAGAAATAAAAGATTTAAAGAATGTTTAATAAAAATAACTTCACGTAAAAAAATGAAATAAAAAATATTATTATAAATACAATAATAAAACGTTGATATTCCACTAATACACAGAATCAAAATAAAACAAACAAAATAAAAAGATTTTTGTAATTTTTTGTTCTTTTCAAAGACATAAAAAAATATCTGCTCTCACCGTCATAATAAAAAAGGTACTCACGTTAAGCTGCATCACAACTTTGTTGTACGCCCTATGCCACAGCTGTTTCGGCGTCAACTTTGGCTGCTCCGGCTTGAAGTCTAGCCTTTGCTCCTCAACCCTCTCCTCTTCGTTGAAGACACTGTCTTCAGGCTGATACTCCTCTTCGCCTTCAGTAAACTGCTCTTGGTCTTCGAACTTCTCATCCTCATCAGGGTAAGTCTCGTCCTGTTCATTGAACGGTTCTCTTTCGTCTTGGTACTCATCAGTCTGGTCATCGTAAGGCTCCTGGAAAGCGTCTGTGTCTTCCGGCACTTCGTGGAAGGTCGGAACGGACGGACGCTCTTCTTGGAACTTCGGTTTTGGTTTTTCAATGGATTCTGCGAACAGATTTTGTATATTATTGTGTGAAGTTTGTTTGGTTGTCTTTGATTGTGTGAAGTTTCACTAACACCTAAATGTACTACAACTACATTCACTGATTACTATGTTAGATCAATCCCAATAATTCTTTATTACAAATAAATTATTTATTCTATATGATACAAACATTATAAAATGTTATATTTGTTACTGAACGATAAAATTAATTGAGTAATTTTGTACCGAGAAATGTATTTAAATGGTCAATACAATGTTTATTTTGGTAAACCTTTCTTATTCGCTGAATAAATATAGGATCGATTATCATACCTTCTTGCGTAGTCGGAACGGTAATCTTCTCTTCATGATGAAAAGAACTTTGTGAAGTCCTACGATCAATTATTGACGGCGCTTGACTGTGATAACTATCCACTGAGGGTTTCCTCATCTGCGAGCCGTTCCTAGTGGGGGATGCAGTCTTTTGTATTCCATTAGTCGGCTCCACCGACATACGCCTTTCTTCGACGACATCTTCATGAATGGTATCATGAGGGTATTCATCGTCACGATACCTATCCAAAGACGTCCGGTCCTGGTCAATAGATTGATCGAATTCAGTCTTATGATACTCGTCCTCGTAGGCACTTTCGTCGTAACTCGACGGGGGCAAGTCCTCCGGCGCGTCGGGCAGCGTGCGCGTCCGACGCACGGAAGGTCTCTGTATCGACTCCTGTCTTCTAAGAGACGGAGTCCGGGGTAAGGCGACAGGGGCAGATGTCGTCACTGTAGACACTGGCACTGATGGTGATACTTCTGGGACGGATGCGGCGATTGGTACTGTAGTTGTACTTGAGAAGGGTGTCACCGGAGCAACGGCTGATGTGAATGTAGCTGGCGCTGATGGTAATGCAGCAGTAGCTGTTGGTTGACTGACAGCCGGAGCCACTGCAGCGGCAGCGGCACCAAAGAAGCTACCGAGCTTCTTAGCACCTCCTGCCATAAGCGAACCTAATGTAGCGGCCCCAGTCATCATACTAGCTTGCAACTGCTGAGCTGGCTGTTTTTGCTGCTGCTGTTGTTGGCTCAATTGCTGTTGCTGAGTCAACTGCTGTTGATTCTTCAACTGCTGCTGTGTCTGAAGATACTGTTGCTGCTGTTGTTGTTGTTGCTGTTGCTGAAGCTGCTGATCTCTCAACTGCTGCTGCTGCATTTGATCATCCTGATACGTTTGATCGTACTGTTGTTGATACTGATAGTCTTGCTTCTCTTGATACTGATCTAAATTATACTGATTCTGATCCTCTTGATATTGTTGGTCGTGTTGATCAAACTGAGAAGGATACTGCTGTTGATCTTCATATTGTAAATCGTATTGCTGATAACTATCTTGGTAAACATCTTGTTGACTAGTAACAGGCGGTTGAGGTAAATACGAAGAGATAGTACTTGGCACAGACTTTGATAATATTGTATCTTCGGCACTTGTCACTGGGTAAGTGAATTGTGTTGACTCGGTGTTGATCCATGATGATTTTTGATGAGCTGAAATATCAAATAGAACACGAAATAAGTTAAAAGGCAACTCTTGGCAAAATAACTGAATGGGACACGACATTTGTATAGTGCACACTATCGGTGACTGGCGAGATCTGTGCGCTCGTAGTATTGCGTGTCCTACCGAGCGGAAGTTTTTATCGCTTTATGTAATTTTGCTGAATGTCAATCACTATCGCACTACTGTGTGACAGCATAACAATATTTATAATTAGTATGGCTAATTTTAGATAACCCAGTTTTTTAAGGACAACAGTAAAAATTCAACGATGTTTTAAAAACAGGTAGATTTTGGCACATTTTTTTTGGAAATTTAATGCTAATAGGTACAAATAATATTTCAAGTATAGAAATTTAAAAATAATTACTAACTATCAATGTTATTTCAACATTTCTATGCATTAGAACAAGTGCGTCTATTATTTGCGTAACTAAAGTACCTCATGGTATAATGCGACCCATTTGTGACGCTTAGGAAAATTATTTTTATTAGAATACCTACATAAATTAAGTTTGAGGGGGTCCTTTGTCCAGCAGTAATATGATACGGGTTAAATAAGAAAAATATATGAAATTTAAACAAAAACTTACCAGCGGCAGGCGGAGTGGCGTGTGGTGTTTCATCAAAGAACGGTTGCATCCCATCTTCGTCGTAACTACTGTAAAGAAATATTTATTAAATTATAGAAAAATTCACGGGCTAACACGTTGTGTCGAATATACGGAAACATAACAACATCGACAAACCGTATATATTATTAAGCCATATAATATGTATGTATTTAATATGTAATTATTACTTTAAAGTACCGGACAATCCAAATGACTCTTTCAACGGTTGGTTTTATAAGAAAAAGGAAAAAAGCTCTTTGAAACCTATGTATCAACCATATACCAAAATGATGAAGGTTCACTTTTACAAACTGAAATTTAACTAGCTTTAATTTATTGAAGATTTCATACCTAGTAGTATAATTAGTATCTTGAAACTGATCGGATGCGGCGGTGTCCTGATATTCCGGTTGATACCCGTAGCTATTGTAGCCGTAACTTACATCGGGGATGATCTTTTCGGGTTCTGTAGAAGAATAAACTAGGTAAGTGACAAACCAAACAGTGAAAACAGCTGGTATCACAGTGAAATTGTAGGCAGGAAACTGTTGCTCACAAGATTCACTATAACTCTCTATAAATCAGTATACTGAACATTTTTTAGGCTCCAATGAATTTGTCACACTTAGTTATTAGAGTGATTAACGGCCGAAGACTGTAAATTTAATACATAAGGTAAAATAAGATACAAGGCATTAAATATATCTAAAATCGTATTCACATCGTATTCATTCTGATGGGCAGATATATATACCCGCCACTAGACATGGAACATCTTTTTCTTTATACATCTTTTTCCTTTACCTATCCCGTAAAAAATCTAAGGCTGGGGGACAGCGCACGCCCGAACGCATGGACCCCATTAGGGCACGTAGAGCCCGACCCCTTTTGGGGGTTGAGAATAGCGTTGTTATAAGAGTAAGGGTCTATGATACTGACCAGGTACGTAAGGCACGTGCGTGTGCGCAAAGATGGGGGACAGCGCACGTCCGACCGTAGGAACCCCCGATGCGCAAGGTTGGAGGACAGGGACCCCTTGAGGGCACTAGAAGAGCCCGACCCCTTTTGGGGGTTGATAATAGCATCGCAGTAAGAGTAAAGGTCCATGATACTCACCAGATACGTAAGGCACGTGCGTGTGCGCAGGAGTGGGGGGTAGTGCGTGCGCAGCGGTAACGGGGGCGGCGGCGGGGAGCCGCGGCAGGCGCCGGCCGCGCCCCGACCGCAGGGACCCCGTCTCGCTGCCCGGGGGCACTGGTAGGGCCCGACCCCTTTTGGGGGTTGAGGATGGCGTCGCTGGAAGAGAATAGTTATTTATCATGAACAAGTTCATAATGTAATCTAAATATATGAAAGGAGATACTGACTGACTGACATATCAACGGACAGCACGGCCAGAACGGTCAAACGTAGGCACTTGAAATTTGCAAAGGAATGTAGCTTAGGTACCGTAGACGTGCACTAAGAAAGGAATTCCGGAAATTTCCACGGGAACGAGAATCAGCGGGAAAATCCTTTTATATGAAAAATCTAAACCGCTTAAGTTAGACGCTTGAAATTTAGCATGCAGATTGCAGGTACCTTAGTAAACTTATAGCTTAGTTGCAACAGGATATTGGAAAAATCTTATGGGAACGGGTGTTACTGAGAAAAAACTTTTGTATGTAAATTGTAAAATCCTGTAATCCACGTGAACGTATTCGCGGGCACAAAATTTCCAGATATTTATTAATTTATTTGAAACAACAGCAAACTTTTTAGAAAGATTCCAAGTACGTTTTGATTTTCTAGTTATTATTATTTTGAATTATATATTTATTTACCTGGTAAACTGGCCGCTGTCCTTCGCGGCCGGGGTCTGTACGGTGCCATTTCATTGTAATCCGAGTAGCGAGACGAAGGTGGTAACTGAAAGCCAAACAGAATATAAACAAAAATACAATGTTTTCTAGTATCCAACTTCATAGATACCTTAACTTTGACTGATTCCAAAAAAGTGTGACGCCTACGTACGACTTCTTCTAACTGGTGGAGTCGTAGTATTCCTCCGTTACTTTCGTAGCTATTGGGTACTCCCCGCTATTATATCGTAAGTTACTCAACTGCTTATGCGATATCTGCGGCAGCTGTACGACGGACAGTGAGTGAGTTTGTAGCCGTCGTCGTAGAGTAGACCTTTTCGACCTCCCCACTGTCCCATGTGCGCAAGTCGACGCCCACATACGACATCTCGTAGCTGATAGAGTCGTAGTATTCGTTACAGCTCCCGTAGCTAAGTCACCTTATTAGGCGGTAGTGAGTCTGTAGCTATCGTCGAAGAATTACCACCCACCCCCATCCCCCTGATACCCTTAGTGCGTCTTCGCCCACGTACGACGTCTCGTAGCTGCCAGAGTCGTAGTATTTTTCGTAGCTCTCGTAGCTAGCTCACCTGCTTGGGCGGTATCTGCGGCAGCTGCACGATGGACGACCGCCGCTGGTTGACGATGTTCTTATACTCAGTGGGGGAGAGTCCGTAGCCGTCGTCAAAGAAGTACCACCCGCCACTGACCACGTGCGCGAGTCGTCGCTCACATACAACATCTCGTAGCTGGTAGAGTCGTAGACTTTGTCGCAGCACTCTTAGCTAACTTACCTTTTAGGCGGTAGTGAGTCCGTAGCCATCGCCGAAGAAGTGCCACCCTCCGCTGCCCTAATTGCGTGAATCATTGCCTACGTCCGCCGTCTCGTAGCTGCTAGTATTTCTCGTAGCTCTCGTAGCTAGCTCACCTGCTTAGGCGGTATCTGCGGCAGCTGCACGACGGAAGACCGTCGCTTGTTGACGATGTTCTCATACTCGGTGGGGGTGAGTCCGTAGCCGTCGTCAAAGAAGTACCGCCCCCCACTGTCCCACGTGCGTGTGTCGTCGCCCACATACGATGTCTGATACGGGTAGCTGGTCGAGTCGTAGTACTCCTCGTAGCTAGCCTGCTGCGCTAAGTGTGTGTGGTGGTCCCTGAAATTGAGGAGGAAAATGTTTTGAATATAAGAAAACAAAATACAGTTAGGTATTAGAATATACTTAAACACTTATCACAAAGTTGTGACGAGATTCTCGGTGAATTTAAGGTAGACAACGATACTATTCCTATTCATTCCATAATAGTTAACAATTATGTATGTGAGAAAAAAAAGAGCTCTTTTGCAAAATATGCTCTTAAGTTTATTGTTTTAGTTCCTTGTGGAAAATAAATTACTTTACATACATGATATTTGTGGTTTTTTTATTTGCAATAATTAATATAATGAAAATCAACACATTTTCAATTAATCACATACATTTACATCATTCTTATAATGCGGGTTATAAAATCGATCACACAACACAATATAATAAAACCTCTTTTAAAGTAAAATTACCTAATGTGCGTGCTAGTAGTGAAGGCATCATAGCCGTAGCCTAATCCGTCATCATACAAAGTGTTCTGTCGTTCGAGGCTTGGTCGTCGCTGGTCTTCTGCAAAGAAACAGTAGGTTTAATCCGTAGCACATCATAAGCATTGGTTTAGTCATAATATTATTAACCCTTTATAAGGCAGAGTATGTAGAGTTATTCGATTTGAACTTTAAATGCCCCGTTTCACCCAAAGGACGTTTTTGTATGCGCCTGATACGCAGCAGCGTCCTGATTCAAAATGTATAAGCTGTCACGCGATATTAGGATAAGAAAATACATACTACTTACTGCCCGACGTTTTTTTCCCGACTGGTTACACCAACCAGTAGCGCTACCATGAGTTTACAAGTGACAGACTCGATATCGCCTATGTAAATATGTCTATGAAAAACTGGTACAGCGCCCCTAGCGGTTACGCTAAGAACTAAAATCTGTAGTATGAAAAAACTATTCGATAGCGACAGTTGTCGCTTGCAACCATGATTGGCGTTAGCCTGTCAAAACGTCGGGTAGTAAGTGGCTATGTATGTGCTACTCCTAATATAGCGTGTAGACCCATTTAGTGTAATGGAACGCGAAAGTCTGTCATACTGAAAGCAAATTGTTACCCGTTCAGTGTGAGGACGTATCCTTAGTCAACTTAGTAATACAGTTCAAATTATAGTAACATAACTACCTCTGCCCGCTAAAGGTTTAATAGCTAGTCGTATCATACCTGATAATGGAAACACATCAGACTTCCTTCATCTTTATCATCATCATCTTTCTAGTAGACATAAAATAAAAACTTTTTTTAACACCCATTTTATATTGCTTTAGAAAGTTTGATGGTTTCATTAAAATAACGTGAAGTTGATTTTAGAATAATGTTTCTTCTGTTTATGATCCACTAATGAAGAATACACTAACATTATAAAAGACGATAATTTTCTACTTTTCTGCGATACTTTCGGACTTAATTTAAAATTCATGATAGCAATTAGAATGCAGAAATACTAAAAGATGATACTTTCGTACTTAATTAATAATTTATGAAAGCAATTAGAATGCAGAAATCATGGTACCAAAGTCTACGGGGTCAGAGAGTCCTTTAGTAGTCAAATACTTAGACAGTACGAGTTACTGATAAGTATTGATAATTACAAAGTTGTTAGTTCGTTCACAAGGGAAGATGTTATTAGAGGTGGATCACTTATATTATTAAATAAATCATTAACTTCAAAAAACCGTAAGGATGTGACATCACTCTCTATTGAGCGAACTATTGAGCTTTCTTGTGCAGAGCTCGAGCAGTACATCATTGTCTGTGTCTATAGGCCCCCATCTGGTAACTATGTACTATTTGAATCTACTATGGAGGAAGTTTTGAAAAAGGTATGTAAATGTAGCAAAAAAGTAGTTGTTTGTGGAGATTTCAATATTAATATTTTGGATAGTGACTCACAACTATCGACTAGATTTCTTAACTTATTTAACTCTTTTGGACTTAATAATTTATTTTTTGAACCAACTCGGGTAACTCCAACAACAGCTACTTGCTTGGATAATATTTTTTGTAATTGCAAAGTGTATAATAAATCTATTATTAATTTTATCAACTCTGACCATAGTGGTCAGATGGCTATATTTGAACACAATCATAATAATCCTTCACTACATTTTACATACCGACCTATCACTACCAGTCGCACAGAAAATTTTAAGAAAAACATTAATAATAAATTTTCCCATTTTCAATACAATCTGAATCAAAACATTGATGAATCTTATAAAAACCTGTTTGATTTAATATTAAATGAATTTAATGGGATTTTTACTAAAAAATCAATAAAAATCAAAGATCCCAAGTACAAATTCAGTGACTGGGCAACTAAAGGCATTTACAAAAGTAGAAATAGATTATATGAATTGTATGACATTAAATCACAATCAAATGATATTAATGTTATCAATTATGTTAGATAATTCAAAGTTATTTAAAAAAGTTTGTGCAATTGCCAAGTCAAATTACTTGAAAGAAAAAATTAGAAAATCAAATAATAAGATAAATGCCACTTGGAAAATTATAAACAAAGAGACTTGTAAAAATAAAACACAAGACCGCAAGATCTCTCTCATAGTTGATGATAAGCATATTGATTCTGATAAGGATGTTGCAAATGTTTTTGAAACCTATTTTTCTAATATACCTATAATTACTACAAGCAAACTGAACTCATGCCCACACCAAGCTCAATCCCTCCTTATAAGGACTGTAGAAAAATGTCTAGTATCTTTTAAATTTAACCAAGTCAACCAAAATATAATTTTACGAGCCTTTAAAGAGTTAAATTTCAAAAAGACTGAAGATTTATGGGGTATCTCTGTGGAACTATTAAAAACAATCATCATAACAATAGCTCCACATTTGGCTATCATATTTAACATGTGTATAGAGGTAGGTCATTTCCCAAATTTAATGAAGTTTAGTAAAATAATTCCTTTATTCAAGACAGGCAATAAAAATGACCCATCCAATTTTCGCCCTGTTTCAATACTACCTGCACTTAGTAAAATTTTTGAAAAAATTATATTCTCTCAATTGATGTCCCATTTTAATGAAAATAAGCTTTTACATAATAAGCAATTTGGCTTTACTAAAGGAAGATCCACCACTGACGCAGGAGTGGCACTTGTCAAGCATATCTTTGACGCTTGGGAGAATAAACAGGATGCAATAGGCATCTTTTGCGACCTGTCAAAAGCCTTTGATTGTGTAAATCTTGAGATGTTGCTATTAAAATTGCATCATTGTGGTGTCTCAGATTAAGCGATTGATTTATTGAAATCATATCTCAAAGCAAACAGTGTATGTCAATGGAGTTGATTCATGTGGCGCTCCTATCCTCACGGGAGTGCCCCAGGGCTCAATTCTGGGACCTCTACTGTTTCTGATTTATATAAATGACCTTCCATACTTCACTGCAGACCTATGTGAGACGGTACTGTTTGCTGATGACACATCATTGATTTTTAAGGTTGACAGAGGTAAAAATAATTACGACGAGGTAAATAGTACCCTTTCACAAGTTCTTCAATGGTTTAATACAAATAATTTATTGTTAAATGCGAAAAAACTAAATGTATGAGATTTACAATGCCAAATGTAAGACAAGTTGATACTAACATTATTGTAAATAACGAACTTGTAGAATTGACCGAATCTACAAAATTTTTAGGAATCACTATAGATGCTAAGTTACACTGGGGACCTCATATCTCTGTTTTGGCGGGTAGACTTAGTTCAGCTGCGTATGCAGTTAGAAAAATCAGGAATTTAACTGACGTTGAAACGGCCAGGTTAGTTTATTTCAGCTATTTTCATAGTGTTATGTCATACGGTCTTCTGCTGTGGGGGTCTGCTTCTGATATACAGACTATTTTTGTATTACAGAAGAGGGCTATCCGATCCATATATGGCTTAAGATCGCGTGACTCCCTTAGAGATATTTTTAAAGACATAGATATTTTAACCGTAGCTTCCCAGTACATTTTGGACTGTATCTTATATGTTCACAAGAACATGCAATCATTTAATAAGAAATCGGATACTCACCATTTTAACACAAGAAATAAACATAGGCTTGCCGTTTCAAGGCTCAGGCTTCAAAAGACTGGAAAGTCGTTCTTAGGTTTAAGCACAAAATTGTTTAATAAGATTCCACAAAATGTTATTGATTTACCTTTTTATAATTTCAAACTTTTTATTAAGTCGTGTCTTATGAAAAAAGCATATTATAAAGTAGAAGACTACTTAAATGATAAAAATCCATGGACATGATGAGCTGCTCGCTTGGACATCAATTAATTATGTAACTTGTGAATTTTTATGTAATATGTGATTAATTTATTTACAACTTGACGTGCAAAAGTATTTCATGTAAATCTATTTGCAGAATAAATTATTTCATTTCATTTCATTTCATTTCACTTATTTATCAATAGATCATCAAAATTTTGAATGCAGAAACTCTGGTTCCTACATTATTAACACCAATACAACTCGCTTGATCGATAGCATGTGTGGAGAAGGTTCAAAGGGTTCCCTTCTATGTATAAACTAATGTTTATTTATTTTTTAATAGTGGTCCCGGAGAATTTCATACCGCCAATACTGATTCTTTTTCTTTATTTTCTTATTGAAACCTTCCCTGGACTACGACGAACATTTTAAAACCAAAATTACCTAAGTCGGTCCGGGCGTTCTCGAGTTTTAGTCAGACTAACGAACAGCAATCCATTTTTATTTATAAGAAGAAGATAAGGACATCCAACAAGAAAAACACTGGTACAGTTTAATAAAAAGGAATCAAAACAACATAAACTTAAAGCCAAGTATGTTGCTAATGAATACAGATAGTTATTTACTAACCTGATGACTGCCAGTCAGCTGCCGTCCGCCACGATATGGCCGACTCAACACTTGCTTGTGCGTGCAACTGCGACCAAGTCTCGATCCTGTAAAAAAAGCAAGCATTTAATACAAAACACAATCCTTAGCTTCACAGGTGAGTCTTTTTATTCATTCAACTTCTATTGAACACTTACAATTTTTTTGTAAGGATTTTACTAATTACTAATGATTACAAGGGTAATATTGACACTTAACAAGAACCTAGAATTTAAGTACGCAGTCATTAAAGCATAGTACTTCTTCGTAGTCGTGCACTCTTGACAGAGTGGTCGTGGTCATGTCACGGTCGGTTTTTGCGCCACGGCAGCTCCTGCGATCCGTCGCCACGTGGCTCTGTTTTTGGTGGAGCGGGAGCAATCATTGACCGAGCATCCAGTGATGGACTTAATGAGGCCAGTCTATCGTGTTGGGGAGCGGCCACGAGATCGCTTGCCCTCGACTTTCCCCTGGACCACCAAACGTTCCGTGGAGTCCTCGTTGCGGGTAATGTGTCCGAAGAACTTGAGGATTCGCAGTTGCACAGTCGACGATAATCTCTCTTTGATGTTTAGGTCATAGCATAGTAAATAAATCATGGTTAATCAACAGTATCGACTATCGGAAGATTTTTTGTACTGTAAGCGAGTGAATTAAGGTACTATATTGGCATTTACTTACCTGTTCGTTCTCGGCTGGCTGTTATAATACAGAGGGTCTGTGTCGCCGTGTATATGATACTCGTCCCTCTCATACGAGTTCTCCCGTGAAACCTCCAGTGACCTCTGAAAGTTGATCAAAAGTTCTAGTCAGTAAATCGAAAAAATTTCAATAGCTTGTCAAAGATATACTTATGGAAAGGCCTTTATTTTTCTCAACGATTTTAATACGTTTTTATGTTTTCTATTAGACCAAACGATACACTTTAATTACCTACTTGCTTATAGATACCATATTAGCTTGCCCAAAAATATAAAATCATGATATTTAAAACCTACTAAAGATTTATTAAAAGTTCGCTTCTCGACATGACTGAATACACTAGATTTGCCTTCATGCATAAAATAACTTTTATCGCCGATTTTGCCAATAGCAAAAAAAATTGACGAAAGATTGTATACGGTGCGGTCCACTCGCTTATAGTTAATTTGGAGAGCCCCTTTTGACCCATGGGAGCGTGCACGACGGTACTGCCCTCAATTTGGTGGCATTTCTTTCGTTAAATCATATAGAGTTAAATTAGTACCAATGGCCGCCGCTAGCAATAACAACGGACATCTCATAAAATTACATGCGTTTTTGACAATCAGCGCCATTTCTCCCTCCACCCACTTCGCATGGTCCCAATACATAATTTTGGGTACCTTATAAAGTTTTTTTTCATATGTTTATAAGCATTTATCAATAGTCTAGGTAATACCTGAGGTGTGTGCATCTGATGCGCCGCGCTCCTGAACTGCGATGCGCTGCAGTTGGCGTGCTGTCCCACGGGGTAGTTCAGGTCTGACGTGTAGTCGGAATCCTCTGAGTACCCCGCTGGAATCATGAGAAACCGGGTTCATATATATAAAATACGCTGCAGAGATCAAAAACCGTAAGTATATCATCTTTACAAATAATATAAATGCGGATACGGAAACCATTTAATTGAAAATCGGGACAGATATCATTAGGAAAGACATAGGTCTTTAAACTGACTGAGCTTAAAAAACAAATTGCCAAACAGTGTTTTTTTTTCGGAAAAGGGTTCTATCGCCGATATCATAATACCTCAAAAATATATTTTTATGTTTATGTGTTTTATTTTGAAATGTGTTTACTGCTTTCAGAGCATTTTTAAATTTAGGAAATCTTCTGCCGACCTGGGTGAATGGTTTGACATATACATATGTTCCTATATCCTTAGTGGCAGGAGTAACTTTGACAGCGAGATGTAGGCTTTGCATACTAAATATTTAAATTAGTATGAAAACCGTCACTAAGCGCCATCTGTTGGCTATGGCTTGAACTCGCTAGTCAGATGTCAAGCTGTTTGTTTACACTTGGTGCCGCAGCGGCCGTAGCATCTCCGCCACGGCGCCGCGGCGCCTTTGTAGTAGTAACCAATGGGTTTGTATGGGCCTATACATCTGATTTGCTTACGGTCCAAATAAATCCAAGGACTAGTACAGACTTTCAGTATTGTATGCAACTCTTTACTGCAACGCACACTAATCGGAATCGTTATGTATTAATGTGAGCTACGACCATAAACTACCGTAGAGATCTCTTTCCGAGTGGATATGTGTGACTACGACCATAAACTGTAAATAGCCTGTTATACAGAAAATAGCATATACTCACAGTGAGCTATGTATTGCATTTGGCGACGGGCTTGCTCAGCGCGCTCGGCATCCAGAGCCCCGTTGAGCAAGTCCAGCTTCCGCTGCAAGTCGGCACCGCCCGTGCCCTCTGCATCTGAAAAGAGCAGAGACAACATTTAGAAAAGACAGGAAAAAAGTCATAAATTGAGAATATGAGTTCTTTGGGCCAACGCTTCGTTATGCCGACTCGACGACTTAGGGGTGAGAGCCATGCGTTCCCCCGCAAGTCCGGCGATGATGACAAGGCTACTCCACCCAACATCGTATGTCAGTTAGGAAAAAAAAGAAGACGCGCACGAAAAGCGTTACAAAGTTTCCTGGGATGAGTTCGACCCGGATCAATTTTGTATGAAACCAACTCACGTCTTTATAACGCAACATTAATCCTTAATCTATTGCGTTCGCGCCAAAACTAGTGCCTTGAAAGTCAAATATACAAATTCTATGGAATTCTACCACGGAACGGAAATTCTTTGTGAGTAATTATTGGGATGGCACGCTTAACCAAAATTCAGCAAGCCGACTATTTTCATCAGATTACGGATGAAGTTAATTGGCTAAATAAGACCAGCGTTGTTACGCTTTGCATATTAATAACATGCGCTTTTATATTGTACTAGGGTGACCATGGATTTTGGACACATTAAAATGGAGTAGCAAATACACAAGTCGCGAACAACCACGATTGGTGCAACCCAGTCGAAACGTCGGGCAGTAAGTAGCTATGTATTTGCTACTCCTAATAACGCGTGTAGACCCATAAAGACTTATTTTACCTGATGTTCGATTTTTTAATTTTTTCCATAAAATATATATTGTTTAAATCAGCTAATACATTCCATATTTTCATAATTCACAATATGTGAAATGGAAACATGTATATTTGCAGGCAAAGTAAGCAAATTATGTTAATAAACTAAGCCCCAATCCTCTATGCTAACTGTCAAATTTGAAGGAGGTCAACTTTGTAAAGAGAAAATAAAATAAATTTAAACTTGAATTTGATTATCTCCAACCATAGGCATGTAATGGTGAACCTACCGATTACGTAGGCATAGCAAATTGAAAGCGATTGGTGATGGCGCCGGCGGGAAACGTTGCAAAACGTTATTAAACCTATTCAATTTGGTGGCTAACCTTTGCGTTAACCGCAAGTACTGGGTGCCAGAATCACATAGATGTTAATAATACTAAATTAGATGCAGGTAAGAGGTTTTAAATTGTTAAAAACAATAGTTTTTTAAACTTTTATTAAAACCAGTAAAATGCGAAACAATAGGCCTTAACGCGTTATTGGATTAATTAACTAATACCTACAAATATGGGTACAGTACATTTTTACGAGTATATTAGACTAACGTTTCGATTGGATTGCTGTTTTATAATATTAAACCCGGCGTGTCCGATTGTAAGTGTGTTTAAGATGAAATACAACTGCTACGTACAAAACTGCTCCGTACTATCGCTCCTAAGACTTGATTCTGTTGATCTCATTTATTTTGACTAAGCCCGTTAGTGCAACTAAACTGTTTACTTAATTTTTTTACAACAATAATTTACAATCTAATAATAAATCGAATCAACCGAAATGGTGACCACCATTTCGGTAACTACTAGATTGGTTTCTACGATCTTTGTCGGTTAGTTATAGTTATTAGAAAACTTAACACGGTATGTCGACAATTTCAAGTTCCAGTTACTACTTTTAAAAATGAAAACACAGCCGCACAGTGCATACCCTAAATTCGCACGGGTGAATGTTTATTTATAGGAATTCCCTACCTACCAGTGTGCCTAATTCCTGTGCATGTAATTACTGTTCGTGACGTCACAACCAGGGTTGACACGGTCGCTAATTTATAGCAACTGCGGCCTCTGCAGGGCTTAGTTAGACCAGCCTAATGCCAGTTGCGGGCTGGGCCAATGTCACAACATGCGTCGGCTGATACCTACTTGATTGTCATTTCGGGTTCATCGGATTGTTGCGAGATTTATTTATTGATATTAGTTTTGATTATGTAGTACCTTGTATTTTAACATACTATTATTCTGTATCTACAGAGTCCTATACTTACTTAATAACTTAGATATAAGTTGATTCGCGACACCCTTACAGGGTTCATAAACTGAACCTACTATGTAATGTACTTTTATGTGTGCAAGAAATTAATAAATACTTCCCTACCGAGGGACGTTCGGACCATTGTAAATTTTTCTATAACTCTCAAGCACGCAATTTTAAACAACACAGAATATAGTTTCCAATCGCACCACTAATAAATTTCAATTCAAATCTGAACATTTTAAAACACACTCGATAAGGGTTAATTACACAATTTTACAAACTGAAGGACTCGTGTAGTGAGCTAATCATGAATATTGACATCGCCATAAATAGCCTGCACACGCCCTTATAGCACGCAAGCATTTTTATACAAAGTATTGCATGCCACGAATTTGCATACAGAAACAGGGTGACGAATGACGTCCGAAACAACCTTAAACAAAGTTTTAATTTTCAAGTTTTCTTTTTTTTGTTCATAACCGGGGCAATGACTATACATCATTGCACTAGTACATTGCACAGTATGCTGGCCATTTAAGAGCCGGATATTTAAAAAGTAGGTCAAATCTTTCAAGTTAAAAAGTTCAGTTCTAAGGCTTCATCTATTTCAGGCAAACATAAATATATTTTTAGAAAAAGCGTCTACTCAGAAAGGATACGAAATATAAATAGATTTATGTAACTGAACCAACTCATGAAGTCATTTGCTTATAATAGTTAAGTAAGGTACAGGAAGCTACATAATACCAGGGAACAGTTAGAGAGTAAATCTCATCCGAAAATTAGCTTAATACCAGGATTACTCTTACTCAAGCTCAGATCATGCTAGGAACTTCAGTGATATAACTAGTAGTTTCTTGAGCAATGCTCAGTTAAATCTTGTTACTGGTGATCCGCTCTCACTTGCTTCGGGTATATTATACATTATATAACATAAAATAAAAACCTACCTCTTGAATCCCTCATCTATTATAAAAACCCCCATCAAAGTACAGACAAACGCGGGAAGGGACTTTGCTTTATACTATGTAGTGATAAAACATACAAACAAAACAAGACCATATTATTATTTGAATAAGGCGATTAATAGGCTTCCTTCTGACAATAACCTTGCCAAAAAATCCACCTAACCAATATATTGTCATACTTACTGGTTTGATGTGGAAATTAAAATATATATTCTATTCCCTGGCTCGGTGGAACAGTGGTTAGTGCCCCAGGTACAAAACCTACAGTTCCAAGTGTCGTGGGGTGAATTCCCATCCGGTAAAAATATTTGTGTGACGAGTATTGGTGTTTGTTCCGTGTCTGGGTGTGTTATTAAATATATTTAGGTATATCACGTCACGTCACGTTTCCCACAGAGGTGAAAAGTGGATCGCTGGAAGTGATCTCTGCCTACCCCTCTGGGAAAAAGGCGTGATTGTATGTGTATGTATGTGTGTGTTTAGGTATATTTGTGTATCCATGATTCTGATATCCGTAACAGAAGAGCTTAAGCTGCTTACCACGGAATCAAATCAATGTATTTGTGATGTTGAGTAATAATTTTTTATTTATTTATTCAATCGTTCGTCAGTTTACATAGCCAGACAGACTACTGAAATGCGTCTATATGCTTTATTCGAGTGTTCCCAAAATTATAGCAGGTTACGCAATCAATGCTGCATAAACGAGTTTAATTTGCTTTTATTAAAGCAGTTAGTGAATTAATTTCGGTGCCCAAATCCCGTATGAACTCAGTTGAACGATCACAGGGAACAATACAATACGATACAATGTGTAAACATGTACAAATAATCCGTTTACACAAACACAGGCTCGTTACCGCCAACAAACCTGTTCTACTGAAAAAATCTTTGTAGCAATCGTTGCATACGTTCTATTTGCAGAACGCCGTAATTGCAATAGCTTTCATATGTGGCTCAACGTATCTGATGTAGGTTAAGTAAATTAAAATACAAGGTAATTTTTATAGTAGCCTATTTTTAGTAGCAAAAACGTAATACAGAAATTCTAGGTTCTCAACTGGCATATGTTTGTTTGACTACTTCAACAAAACGTTAGGCAT